>CM035842.1:367257715-367857715 GCA_020510985.1 Pholidichthys leucotaenia | reverse complement strand
ATGAGATTTTGAGTGAAAACCTCCTTCCATCAGCAAGGGCATTGAAGATGAAACGTGGCTGGGTCTTTCAGCATGACAATGATCCCAAACATACCGCCCAGGCAACAAAGAAGTGGCTTCATAAGAAGCATTTCAAGGTCCTGGAGTGGCCTAGCCAGTCTCCAGATCTCAACCCCATAGAAAATCTTTGGAGGGAATTGAAAGTCCGTGTTGCTCAGCGACAGCCCCAAAACATCACTGCTCTAGAGGAGATCTGCTTGGAGGAATGGGCCAAAATACCAGCAACAGTGTGTGAAAACCTTGTGAAGACTTACAGAAAACGTTTGACCTCTGTCATTGCCAACAAAGGGTATATAACAAAGTACTGAGATGAACTTTTGTTATTGACCAAATACTTATTTTTCACCATAATTTGCAAATAAATTCTTTAAAAATCAGACAATGTGATTTTCTGGATTTTTTTTCCCTCATTTTATCTCTCATAGTTGAGGTATACCTATGATGAAAATTGGAGACCTCTCTCCTCTTTTAAGTGGGAGAACGTGCACAATTGGTGGCTGACTAAATACTTTTTTACCCCACTGTAAATGTCCTTGCACACCAAATCCTGAACCCCCACCAGAGTCTCCTACTGATCATCATATAGTTCTTGGTCATCATGTGAATAGTTCATTGTACAGTGGAGTGGATCATGTGGATGGGGGGGGGGGGGGTCATATGGCCTAACAGAATCTATCCATGAGGGAGGAAGGAGGGTACTAAGGATCAACTTCATTTTGACAGGTGACCTTTGACCCAACACGCCCCCTGACCTGCCCCTGACCTGAGTGGCTCAGCTGACTGTGCCTCACCTCCGAACTGTCAGGGGGAAACTGATATCCCAAACCCGCAGAACCTGCTTTCAGAGACGGGACCGAGCAGATTGGAGGCAACACAGATGGGGAAGGAATTTGAGATTCAAGTGGGAATACCCCTTTGTCTAGTTGTTTTGGATTTTCTTTGGTTCCTTTTCTCTGCCGGCCTGCTGGCTTGTACTTGCAGGGGGGGAGGGGGTACGGTGGAAGTGATAATAAAAGTTTGGTGCAGCAAGGTTTCATTTATTTGTTTATTCCCTCTCAAGCATCGTATTTAATAAACTTCCCTTGGAGATTTGTGTGGTCAGCTAGGACATGAGAGTAAGCTTGACACAGTCAGGGCCACTATGACAATTCAATATTAATATATATGTGAGAAAAAAGTCACAAAAACTTCTCTGGACAATGGTCACTTTTATCTCTGTATTAACAAATTACATGTTTGCACGGTGTTGATACAAACTCTGACTTTGAAACCGGTAGTTATATGCACACAAACTTGCTTCATTAGTTTGAAAAGTCTATTCAATATCTGTATACCGGAATTACCATAAAACCTCACAAATGTCAAAATCTACCTCAAAATCTGCCAAAATCTGGATGAAACTGCTTACTTTTTTGAAAAAGGTTGGTTTAATTTGTGGTGACATCCCCCCCTCATATATAACCATTTTATATCTTCCGCAGAATATTCTGTGTTATACCTACTCAGCTGTACAAACAATACATAAACTTTTTTTTGTATGTTCTTATTATTTTTTTTTGATTTTGTCTGTATTATGAGGTGCATGAATAAATAAAATGGAATGATATTAAATTCTCAAGTGTGAAACAAAGCAAAACATGAAACAACACAAATATCTATCACAGCTAAGGCCCGAGGTTGACCGACGACATGTGCTGGCCTCTCTGACGACACCACCACCGCCACATTTCACAAAGAACTAAGCTTCGCAATTTAGATTTCTTTTTGGTTTTGCCTGTATTATGAGGAACATGAACAAATAAAATGGAATGATATTAAATTCTCAAGTGTGAAACAAAGCAACACTTGCAGCTTAACACAAATATCTATTGCAGCATGCAGTTCAATTAAGTTGTCTGCACAGACAACGTGAATTTTTGGTCAGCCACCAAGCTCCAGAGTAGTTTCTGGTTAATATTTTGAAACAACCTTCATTCTCACAAAAAAAAACCAAAAAAAAACAACAACACCCAAACAATTTTTGATGCAAAACAATCTCACAGTATTTTACTGACAGGCATATGCAGTCAAAACCTCAAGTGTACCAAAACAAACAAACAAACAAAAAAAGCTTCTGCATGAATCTTAAGCAGTTTGATTTTAAAAAGAAAACAAAAAGATGCACAAAATTTAGCTTTTAGATCAGGCGTCATGTTTATGGTTTGTTGCTTTTTTCCCTACAGAAACAAATATTGCATAACAAACTTTGTCTCTACTTTGGGCTCAACAGTTTCTCAGACTGGCGACCTAAGGACTGAGGTTGTCTATAAAGCGGTTAAGGACCCTTCTGCTTGAAGAATTGTGTTACCGACACATTTTGACTCAGAGAAAAACACAAACTGAATTCTGAAAATATCAGTTTAACTAGTATAAGCTTTAAACAACTAAAAATGAACACTTTAACGGATCAACATCTTGGCTCTTCCAAAAAGTACTTCTGTCTATGTATTTATCGACTTAAAATACACTGATTCTATGTGCACTGTTTAATAATTTTCAAATCTCACACCACTAACAACCCCTTCTCTCCCTCCCTTCTCTCAGCAGCATCATAACCGTGTCTTCCGGGATGAGAAGGCCACTTTCATTTTTCAGCATTGGTTGGTCATTCAAACAGTTTTGTGTTATTTAAAAGTTTTTTTTTCTTTTTCTGATAACAGACATTTTTTTTAACATTCCATTCAGTTTTTCCCAATGATCCAAACAATATTTTTCACTCTACAGTCAGTAAATGTAAAAGCAATTGATCAATAAATTAGACTAAAGTAAGTTGAGGACAAATATTCATGATTCTCGGTTTGGTTTCATAATACATAAAAAATATAAGAAAGGGCATCCGGACAGTAAAACATTGTACACAATATTTACCAATGGGTAAATTATTTTATTCAATTTATTTCAAAACTTTATCATTTGCACATGTATTTACCATGGCAAATTCTAATTAAAAAAAAAAACAACCTTTATCTTTAAAAAAATAAGGTGATTGCTTTTACCTTCTTTTTCAAGTTTCTAAGTCCACATTTCTCGTCGGTAGGTAGAGAGCTAAAGAGTATTTATTGACTTTTTAAAAAGCATTTGACACATTAGATCATACCATTTTACCGTCTACATTAGAAAAATGTGGTATAAGAACCCACCCATCTACACAACGAATGCAGGGTCGTTCTATCCAATGAACGGAGAGGGAGAGTCCTCCCCTATAACAGTCTACAGGTGGGCCCCCACCGTCAACCAATGAAACTACAGGGTGGTGCGTGTGAAAATCATATAAATAAGTAGCCTGGAATCGGAAAAATTAAACAATTTTCGGGAAAAGGACAGAAAAAAACCCACCATGACTAAGAGGCTGAGCGATCTTCATCTGATCAGCAAGACACCTGTCTCCACCTTGCTACAGAGTGCTCTGGGATTAGTGCCGAAAAAGAGAATGTTGTATCTGTTGTGCATCCAGACCCCCGCAACCAGGAGTCTTCAGGAGGAATGGCAGTTAGAATCCAGAGGTAGATGGGGTTTTGTGTTCAACTATGCAAGTAGTGAACTGTGTTTTTACCAGCTGGATGAAGGAGAAACTTTTTGCCCGCTCTCCAGAAAAGCCACACTTTCGGGCGTGAACTGGAGCGTACTGCGAAACGTGGTTTACCCCAATCTGAAAACAAGTGATGTACATCGTCAACAGATGGGGAGTGGAAGACGAGCCTTCTAGAAAAGACCAACAGACCCAGGTGCCTGTGCATGTGAAAGAAGAGCAACTACCGGTATTCATTACTGGAAGAGTGTTGGCTAGTAGTGTTTGGGAGACGAAGGCGTCCCTGTCTGGGAGGTGGTACTTCCGAGCCACTCATCAGCTATCAACAGGTGACGCCCCATTCGAGGACGAATTTATCTTGCAGTTTTTCAATTCCGAATACGATGTGCTCCAGACAGCATTACGCTTACCTACAACGGTGTGGGTCAAAATGGTTGATGAGAAAGGGGAAAAGCTCAAGGCCCTCTTCATTTCCAGCCATACTGCGAGAGACGTGGTCATGGTGAAAAAAACCCTAGCTTTTCCAGATGACGCCACTCCCACAACCTCCTGCACCTAATTCTGCCCCTCCTAATGATTTTAAAGAAGACCACTGACCACCCATCTAACTCCAAACCAAATGGAGGCAAACCCATGTGTGACTCTCCAAGGGTCTTTTGAACAAGACCCTTGAGAAAAATTATCGTCTCTGAAAATATTGAGTGAGGATGACTGCCCACTTTCACAAACATGCTCCCTGGATACCGAGGGTTCTCCTCAACCGTCTTCACCCACCCTCCTTTCTGCAATGGAGTGGATCCATTCTATGGATGCTGAAGAATACACCACTAACCCTCCACACGGTTCTCCCTCTACAGGCCTCGACGTGGTTTTTGAGGAAGATGACCCAATATACACGGCAGATCATCTACCTCCCGTGTTTCTGGATAGTGTAAAATTTGGGTTGATAAGATATCTGGATGCTACCATGGGAAAATACAGAGAAGAAATATGCGACGGTTGTGGGATCAACCACTTGGATCAAATCCACCATGATTGCCCGGTGGAGTCAGAATATTTCTTTCTGACCCACTTTGAAGAGATCACAAAAAGACTGGGTTCTGACTGACTGGGACTGGCTTCATTCCAGCGCTCCAGAGACTGACTGAATTAAACTACATGTATACTTGTATACAGGTGTATGTCAGAATTACAGAGGCTTTCCTTCACGAACTTAGACAAACACCACACATCACCCCCCAAGATTTCTGAGCTTTCAGAAACGCTGTTTGCGGGCAATGAGAAGATGGCTCATCATTTGCAAAGAGCTGAGGACTATTGGCAGGGTTGTCTGGATGGTGAGAACTTTTGGGAGGAGGATTTTGTGGGTGATTCTGACAATGAGAAGAGTTGTGATATGGACAGTGATACAGACTCAGATATCGATTTTGGCGCAGAGTTGGAAAAAACTGACGCTGAAATGTAATAAAATGCTTTTTAATTAAATCTGCATGCTTTTACTTAAACTACTGTATCTTTGTTCCACAACAAATTGGCTGCTGGGATGAAATAAAAAAGGCCCGTACATTGCAACGTGTATCGCTGTATAATTTGCTTTTAGGTAGTGTTTTTTTTGTTTTTTTTTCACTCGAATGCATGGAGAATGTAGATGTGTGTAAAAAATGTGTTTTACAATATTGGAGTTTTTTGTTTTTGTCTATCCTTTACCGTGATTGTAAGAACAAAATAAATCTTTTCCATTTACTGAAGTGTGGATTACTTCTTTGTTTGGTCCAAATGATTCAAAAATGAATAAATAGTTGAGAGTTTAGTTGTTCCTTAGGCCTTGTCTTTTATTATGCTGCAAAATGGTACTTATACCCTATAGGGTGGATCTTGTCAGTGTTGAACCGAGCCGTTGAATTTCTGCAAATGCCTTGTGACTCAGTTTTCATTTTTGATGAATATATTGATTCAAATAATTCAAGGGTTTTATATAGCCGCTCCAAAGGGCTAGGAAACCGGTTACAAGATGCTCAAAAGTAAACTGGAGCCAAGTCTGCCTGGTGGAAAGAAAAACAGTTGCCTACAACAAACCCGATAACCGCTATTCTATAAAATGCTATTCATGAAATAATATTGTGTTTATGGTTTGGATCACATTAGAGTTGTCAAAAGGTTAAGTTTAATGTTTATTTGAAAGGGACGTTAGTACAAATGTAAGTATGCCAGATTTACCAATCTGGTTGTGTGGAAAGAATAAACTACATCAAACCATATGCAGTGTAAAATGTCTCTGTACAACTCAACATTTTTTCTGTGTTGTCATTCAATTTCATTTTTTTTCAAAACGAA
The DNA here is from genome assembly GCA_020510985.1 of Pholidichthys leucotaenia. Taxonomy (NCBI): domain Eukaryota; kingdom Metazoa; phylum Chordata; class Actinopteri; order Cichliformes; family Pholidichthyidae; genus Pholidichthys; species Pholidichthys leucotaenia. Next base: position 367,851,753 of record CM035842.1, on the reverse strand, counting down.
TGAATGTTTTAACCAAATTAATCACGGTGAAGCAATGATATAACAAGTAGGAGAGTTAAATAAACACATGAAATTTGTAAATTTCAATTTGTGGAAAACAGTTTTTAAAACAGCGCCAGTCATCAAAAAGCATAATGGTGTGTGACGCAACATGCGTGCTGTTATGGTAAATGCATCATACATGACTGCAGTGTATGTTTTACAACAATAGCAACAACAACAAAACAGGATGGTACAAATACCTAATCCTCTTCCTCCAAATCCTCTTCCTCCACAACATCTTTCGACTTAGTCTGAAGATATGTTGGAGTTGATGTAGTGAAAGACACCCTAACCTTATCCTGTTGACTCAATCCGGACTGTGATGGGTCAGTGGGTTCACTAAGGGAATGAGCAGCTATTATACTATGCATTCCTTTTCCAGCATTTTCATCATCCAACATAGGTCTTAGTTGCAATATTCCTGTCGCTGCCCTCACCTGATCACCATTATCTTTTATGATGCTATGAGGGGCATTTGGTACAGCACTACACTGAATGTTCACACATTCAGTGTAAGGGCTTGACTGTGAAAGGGGTGATGGAGGCAGAGCTGATGGAGGCAGAGCTGATGGTGGCAAAGCTGACGGAGACAGAGCCATATCATTGGGGTGGCGATTCTGACACGACCTGCTGCCTGTGCATTTGTAATATGACCCTTCCATTATCATTGACTACCACTTGTTCTCCCACCAGCGCAGCCATGAGTTTAGGAATATACTGTAACACATGGCCCTAATTTTCCTCTTCTCTGAATTTTTCAGGTTTTTTTATGCACTAACCCCCACCTGAGATTTCCTCCTTTCTCATGGTTTTCCTTAGTAGTATTATAGCTTTGTATAATTATTTGCAGGATCTCTGTCAGTTTAACTGGCAAGGGCATTGGTTTTGATGACCCTTGCAAATATCCTAAATCCTGTAATTCAGCCAGTTTTCTAAACTTTCTTATTTCCTTTTTTCTATCTTTCCTAACTGGCTGTCCCTCAGTGACTTTCTATGTTCTATCCACTGTTTCACCAACAGTAAATGCTGACTTTCCTGTAGTCATAGTTACCGAACCTGTATGTAGTTATATGGAGGCAAAAGTTAATACTGTACACAACCCTATGGTCCAAACTCCTTTCTGGAAATTGCAGCCTCTCCAAGCTTCTACCTGAATCCTAATGAGACAGGTGGGAGAGCATATGGCCTGAAATGCCAGTGGAAATTGTAAATTCTTTCTTTTTGGTAGACCAAAAAAAAAAAAAAAAAAAAATTTACACTCCCTGGGTGTTCAGCCTTTATTTCCCAACCCACAATGGAGAATTCCTCTCTTTCTAGACAAACAGATGATGGGAATTCGGAATTGGAGCTAACCTCCTCCTCTACACCACCACTTTTATCTTTTAATAAGAATAGAGAGGCTAAGCCACCCATACATTTCCCACATACAACATCAACATGCACAACAGTTGCAGAGTTATTGTGTATTTGTCTCTGCCGCTCTGAACCAGCTTAACTTTAGCCAGCTTAACTTTATGTAGCGGCTGCTTTCATTGAGCTGTGTCCAGTCATCAGTACAAGAGGCAGCTTATCATAAAGATTGGTCCTGGACTAATTTTTACCAAACTGGCAGATACAGTTACTCACTATTTGTTATTTCTAAGTTCTTGTACTGTACCTCTTCATTTTCATTATTCTTATATTACTCACTCATTGATTAAACTTGAGAATCTTGCAATTATTCCTATATTACTCATTCATTGATTAAACTTGAGAATCTTGTAATTATTCCTATATTCCTCACTGATTGATTAAATTTGAGAGCCTTGTAATGTATTAGAGTTCCTTATTTATGCTCACTTGTTGCTGTAAAATAAGTTATTGCATTGTATTAACATTTCTTATTTATCTATAAAAAGCGGCTCATTGATCTGACCCTAACATGTGAATGCTTATGAGACTCTCTGCATGTTCTTACAGTCATAAAAAATAGTCACAAAATACAACATTATCTTTGTATTAAGTTTTCTCAATAAAAAAAAAAAACAGGACAAAAGACTTACTTTATTGAATACTACAGACAATCCTGCAGTGATTTTAGAAAAGGTCCACTGCTCACCTTTTGATTTGGGGCCCAGGATTGTCTGCAGTAACCAGCCAGAGCTTTGTGTCCCGATGTCTGTCGTCAATGCAGTTGGCTAACTGCCTGCATTCTCCACCACAAACTGTAAAAATTTAAGATAGGGCAGTTTGCAGAATCTTTTCAGTTAACCAATCAATAATAACAGAAGAAATACTATTTCTCAGCTTAACTTTTATTGAAGCATGCAGAGAGTTAACACACAGTTGTGGGTCTTTCTCCTCAGCACAACCTGGCAGGAAAAGACCCAGAACAAAAGCTTAAATCAGATACATATAGGCTTCAAGTCACTGGGCATTCCCAGTAACTTTCCAACAAAGGTTCCAACAAAGATCTGGCCCTTGTCCAAACTGGTTTGAACTGGTCCTCTCAACATTATCTTCCCCAGATGTCTTCTCCTCAGCATTTTACGATTCCACATCCTGTGTTGCCTGTGTTTCTCCAGCACTATGCACCCCTCACCCCATGCCCATATATGGAAGCAAAAGAGATACAAGAGCAGGTGGGTGTGTGGAGGTGTGTGAGTGCAGCTAAGGATATGTGTATGCAAGCACTTTGTGTAATATCTAACTAACTAACTAATCTGCACTGTTTATTTATTATAACAGCATCCATGAAGCATGTCAGCAGAGGGAAGCATGAAGTGATCTAAAATTTCCTGGTAGACGACTGCGCTGACTTTTGACTTGATAACACATAGTGGACCAACACCAGCAGATGACCTCTTTTTAGATTAAAGTAAATTTTGCATTTCATTTGGAAATCAAGGTCCCAGAGTCTGGAGGAAGAGTGGAGAGATAGAATCAAAGTTGCTTGAGGTCCAGTGTGAAGTTTCCACAGTCAGTGATGATTTGGGGAGCCATGTCATCTGGTGTTGGTCCACTGTGTTTTATCAAGTCCAAAGTCAGTGCAGCCGACTACCAGGAAATTTTAGAGCACTTCATGCTTCCCTCTGCTGACAAGCTTTATGGAGATAATGATTTCATTTTCCAGCAGGACACGGCACCTGCCCCCACTGCCAAAAATATCAATACCTGGTTAAATGACCATGGTATCACTGGGCTTTATTGGCCAGCAAACTCTCCTGACCTAAACTCCATAGAGAATCTATGGGGTATTGTCAAGAGGAAGATGAAAGACATCAGACCCAATAATGCAGATGAGATGAAGGCCGCTATCAGAGCAACCTGGGCTTTCATAACACCTCAGCAGTACCACAGGCTGATCACCTTCATGCTACGCCGCACTGATGCAGTAATTCATGCAACAGGAGCCCTGACCAAGTATTGAGTGTGTACATGGACATACTTTTCAGTCAGCCAGTATTTCTATTAAAAATCTGTTTTTTTAAAAATAAATTATATGTAATCTAATTTTTTGAGAAACTGAATTTGGGGTTTTCATGAGCTACAAGCCATAACCATCAACATTAAAAGAAATAAACACTTGAAATATATCACTCTGTCATGAATTCCTGCCTGTTTGAGGCAGGAGAGAGAAAAATCCACGTGCAGGAGGATGTTGTGAGAATTTATTAACAAAAGGTGGACAAACAGTCCAAAGAAACAAACAGACGAATAATGCGGCGCAAACAGGGGTGACTACAAGGACGCTCAACAGCACTCAGGTGAGTATAACACGAAGCCAAGGAACTATGAAACATCAGACGTAACTGATAGCCAAACTAAACAAAGAGAATACCCTAAGCGCCTCCAGACGTGACTGGGCAGCAGAGGGGAATGAAATATACTCACAGGGCTGGAGCTGTCCGAGTCAACCAAGTTTAACCCCGGCGATACACAAATAACATGCAGCATGAACAGTGGTACAATGCAGTACAAACACACTGTTCAAACACACAGTGCAAACAATAATCCGGAAATTCACAAGAGTAGCCACACATTTGAATGTAATTGTGGCTTGTAAATATGGATGTCACCAGACTGCAAAACAAATCTACCTACGGGTACAAATAAAGTAACCTGAACCTGAACCTGAACAGAGCTTAAATAATGCCAAACATAATGAGGAAAGTGAATGCCGGTGTGAGAGTGAGTGCATGGGAATGAGTGGGCTGGACAAAGTGGAAATAGGTGTGTGTGTGAATGCCTGTGAGCATGAGAGTGAGAATGAGTGTGTGTGTGTGTATGTGTGCAAGAGTGTACATGAGAGAAAATGCATGTATGTGTGTGTGTGTGTGTGTGTGCATGTGTGAAAGAGCAGAGGAGTGAACACAAATGATAATGACAAACAGCTGACCGGTGTTGGCAGGGAGAGGGAGGTGTGGCTGTCAGTAGGCACGGAGCTGAGGACCCCCAGAGGCTCCCACAAAGCTATCTGAATAAAATAGGAAACAAACTATGCAGAGAAAGTACAGCCACATACCATGGAGCTGGGTTGGAAAAAAGTCCAACCCAGCCCATGACAGAGCTCCCCCCCAAGGGGTGGATACCAGACACCCACTGTACCATCAAAAGAATTACAAGAAACAAGAAAGACCCCCCCCCCCCTCACGACGAACTACCACAACTAACCAGGGCGGGAGGTGGGGGGAACATGTCAGGAGGGAAACAACAGGCAAAAATAACACAAAAATATTTTACAAGAAAACCAAGTGAATCTCCCCCCAACCCTAAACCTAGAACAACACCGCCCAAGACCCAAGAGTCCAAGAGTTCAGGAGGCCGACCAGAGTCCCAGGCCCAAGGGGCAGCAAAAGGAGGCCGGTCGGGTGGTCTGTCCAAGTCCAAGACCAGTTGGACCGCCCGGGAGAGCTGGTCAGATGGCCGACTAGGCAAACTGGGCCACCTAACCCTATGGCACAGTTCACCGGGCGGACAGCCTGGGTCCTTGAGCCACCAACTCAAGAGACGTGGTCCGGGAGGTGGCCTCCCCACGGGAAAACCCAAAACAGGAAAGGAAAGCCAGGAAAGGGGGGCCCCGGCATCACTGAACAGCAACGAAGGAGGCGCTACCCTACCCCCATGGCTCCGAGCTGGGGGACAGCAGCACCCACGGAGGTCCCAGACCTGGACATGGCAGCACCCCTGGTGGACCCCGACTGGGCCATCATTGCACCTGTGGTGGACCCCGACTGGGCCATTGTTGCACCTGCGGTGGACCCCGACTGGGCCATCGTTGCACCCACGGGGGGACCCAGCTGGACCATAGCTGCTTCCAGCGGTGGTCCCAGTCTGGGACCTCATAGCACTTGCGGTGGACCCTGGACGGACCATGGTTTCACCCGCGGTGGGCCCCGGCTGGGCCTCAACGGCGTGGGCAGCTGGAGCCTCAGGTGGCGTACCCAGATCCTTGGAGGCCTCTGACGGTGCCAACACCTCTCCAGCAACCCTGGGATAAAGCTCAGAGATGACACAAAAGGAAGATGGGTCAGAGTCGCCGACAGTGGTGGAGCCCAGCAGGGCAAGCTCAGATGCAGCGGATGGCTGCACCTGGCTCTCCTCGCCAAGAGTCAGGCAAGATTGCTCCAAAACTGAAAATGGAAAGACAAAATAGAGCACTCGCCTGAGCTTAAGCTCCACCGCCGTCCAGGACTCCAACGATCTGGCAGGTGGCGACATCTCGGACCCAATCTGGCGATGATCCAGCTCCAGTGCTGACTCTGCTGTGGGGACCTCCGCAGCAGGCAAGATGGTGATGGCAGTCCAAGTCACCTCCAGTGAATGCTCCCATGCAGGTAACTCCCCCGGCGTGGAATCTAGAGGTGCAGTTCCTGACTGTGCTAGACCCACGGAGATCGAAGCCAGGGGACGCTCCTCAGTCGGCACAGGCTTCGAATCGGTCACAGCTTCCTCTTCCTGTCCAACGTCACTCTGCGGGGCTGGGGTGGTGTCTTCCAGCACTGCGGACTCCTCCCTCCTCTGGTAATCAGGCTCCAGGGCCAGTGGACACTCAGGGACAAGAGAAAGAGATATGGGCAGGGTAGAGCAGTCATTAGTTGCTGCAATGGATGGTGAAGGCCCAGTGGACTGCATAACCTGGGCCCCACCCCCGGGAGACAGCCAAGGTAATTTGTCTGATGGATAAGAGAAGTGAAAAAAACACTTGCCTGCTTTCCTCGGGTGTTATGGTCTCCGTTGCAGCCAGCCCAGCTTCCTCTATCTCCACTTTTCTGGTGAACTTGGGCCACCTGGAACAGTCTGAGGAAACCGCCCCTGCACTCTGGATGATGGGCGGGGCCAAGGGAGGACTGGCTGCACTCCCAGCGGACGATGAAGGCGCTATGGACAGGGGGTCCTCAACTGCAATGGCCCCGGGGAGGAAGGCTGACATGACAGCCGGAGCAGAGTCCCTGGGGGCTGGAGCTTTCGGAGTTCCTCCTAGACATGGCGAACATGAATCGGTAGGCTGCAAAGTGGGGAAAATCCTTCCACGGCATATGGCCGTCAGAGAGGCTTGGCCCTCCTTCTGGCGATCCGACGAGATCTCGGGCATGAACAGAGGAGCCACAGAGGAAGTAGAGGTTTTAACAGCTGCAGCTCGGGGAGAGAACGCTGGTGGTTACTCAACCTGCGTCTGACAGAGAAGGTTTATCATTAACAAGAAAACAGAATGAACAAACACTTGCCTGACAACCCGGGTCTGGGTGTTGACTGCAGGTGGTGGGCTGTTGCTCCCTTCCATGGTCGTAGAGGAGAGGACTCAGGCTCAGAGTGAGGATGACAAGCCTCCAGCTTCCAGGAACGCTTCCACAGCTTACGGGGCTGAATGGGGAGAGATTCACTCCGACCTCCCCCCATCTGCTGATGAGACTCAAACACCATCGTGAGAAGCGGCGTCAGCCCCGGGCATCTCCATTAGCTGAGGCACGCCTGGATCACCCCGGCAGCACTGTCCAATAATTAAACAACAAACTCCGGAGAGTTTGTTGTTCAAACACCGTGCCACCCCGGTCTTCGCTTCTGGGTGGCAGGAGCCCTAGAAGCGAAGTCCACCACTGGCTCAGCTGCAGCACACTCCTCCGGGCTCAGTCCAAAAACAGAAAAGTTCATCGTAGGAAAAAAAAAATGAGAGAATACAAAAGCAAAAACACACAACTCCTCTGCTGGGTTTAAACTGGCCGGATTTTTCTATCATGAATTCCTGCCTGTTTGAAGCAGGAGAGACAAAAGCCCACGTGCAGAAGGATGTTGTGAGAAATTATTAACAAAGGGTGAACAAACAGTCCAAAGAAAGAAACAGACAAATAATGCAGGGCAAACAGGGGTGACTACAAGGACGCTCAACAGCACTTGAGTGTAACACGAAGCCAAGGAACTATGAAATATCAGACGTAACTGATAGCCAAACTAAACAAAGAGAATACCCTAAGTGCCTCCAGACTTGACTGGGCAGCAGAGGGAAATGAAATATACTCACAGGGCTGGAGCTGTCTGAGTCAATCCAAGTTTAACCCTGGCGACACACCAATAACATGCAGCATGAACAGGGGTACAATGCGGTACAAACACACTGTTTAAACACACAGTGCAAACAATAATCCGGCAATTCACAAGAGTAGCCACAGAGCTTAAATAATGCCAAACATAATGAAGAAAGTGATTGCTGGTGTGAGAGTGAGAGTGAGTGCGTGGGAATGAGTGGGCTGGACAAAGTGGAAATAGGTGTGTGTGTGTGTGAATGCCTGTGAGCATGAGAGTGAGAATAAGTGTGTGTGTGCATGTGTGCAAGAGTGTGCATGAGAGGAAATGTGTGTGTGTGTGTGTGTGTGTGTGTGTGTGTGTGTGTGCTTGGAAGAGCAGAGGAGTGAACACAAATGATAATGACGAACAGCTGGCCGGTGTTGGCAGGGAGAGGGAGGCATGGCTGTCAGCAGACAGGGAGCCGAGGACCCCAGAGGCTCCCACAAAGCTTTCTGAACAAAATAGGAAACAAACCTGCTATGTCCATAACTGAGACAAGCAAGCACACGGTTGCTGCAATTTAACAGAGCTTTATTATTATAAACAGAGTTAGGTATATATACAGGCTTACGGCACATGCCCCACTGACCAGGTGGCTCCACGACGAAAGAGGCAGAGCCTCTTCCGCCCACTCCTTTACGTATACCATAGGCGGCGTCACCACCGGAAACCGGCAGTAGCCACCCCGGTCTAGCCCATGACCAACCCGGCCGCCATCTTACTAATACAGCCTATTTACATACACAACATTTCTCCCCCCTTCAAAAAAAAAAATGTCAAGCGCACAGATAGGCCCCCCCCAAACCAGACGAACCTTTGATGGCGGTGGTGTTACAGTCTGGGCAGGTGTGTCTAAACAATACAGAACTGCCCTAACCTTGTGAATGGTACAGTGACAAGCCGATACTACCTGAATAACATCAATAATCCAGACACTGTGCCCCTGCATGAAAAACACAGGCCTAATTTCTTCTTCATGGATGACAGTGCTCCAACTCATCAAGGTCACATGATTAGCGAACGGCTGCTGGAGGCTGGGGTACCTCAAATGGAGTGGCCTGCACTTTCTCCAGACCTGAATCCCATAGAAAACTTATGGGATCAGCTGAGTCGCCATATACAGTAGAGGCTCAAAACCCTGCGCCCCACAACCTCAATGACCTGAGGGCCGCCCTTCAAGAAGAGTGGAATGCCATGCCTCAGCAGACAATAAATTCACTTGTGAACACCATGAGACGTCGTTGTCAAGCTGTAATTGATGCTCAAGGGCACATGACAAGTTATTGAGACAATGACATTTTTTATTGTGGTATACCCACCACTGTTGTTGGCTTTTGTTTCAATAAATTATTAGAGATGAGGAAATCCCCACTGCATGCATCTACTTAAATGCCCTACTTTCATGATATAATATCAGTGTAGCGTGAACTTTTTACATTTTCCATAAATTTCACCTGAGAGCTGAATATCCCTAACTTTTTGTGAGTAGTGTATGAAGTTGACATATATTTTTAACAAATCTAATTCCATGTGCCCATTTTTTATTAATTTGCACCCCTGCCTTGCAAATGGTCTCTGCACAGCGCTGAAATTAATTCATGTGGCCACCAAACTGAATCCGACTACAACACATTGGAGAAAAATTATGTAACATAACATGAAGCCGTGGTTGTTCCCGTTCCAAAATCCAGCTGTCCTAAAACGGTAAACGACTTTAGACCAGTTGCTTTGACTTCAATTTTAATGAAAATTTTTGAAAAACTGGTCAGATGTGAGGTCCTAAAGCAGACTGAGCATGCATTGGATCCTCTGCAGTTTGCCTATAGGCCTCACAGAGGAGTGGAGGATGCCACTGTCACTCTGTTTAACATGCTTTTTAAGCATCTGGATTTTAATGGGACAGACGCCAGGCTTTTATTTGTGGACTTTTCCTCTGCCTTTAATACAATCCAACCTCATATCTTAGTTGAAAGGCTCCTGCAACAATTTGATTTGAGGAATAATCGGGTGGGTTGGATTCTGGATTTCTTAACCAACAGGATGCAGAGAGTAAGGGTCAATGGTACATTGTCGGACCTAAAGTGCTCTTCTACTGGCTCTCCTCAGGGGTGTGTGTTGTCACCACTACTCTTCATCCTGTACACAAACATGTGTCGGAGCAGACATGACAACAGACACATTATAAAGTATGCTGATGACTCAGTTATTGTCAAGTCTCCTCCAGGATGGTGAGAGTGGCCACGGCCCAGTAGTTGATGATTTTGTTCACTGGTGTGAGGATTCCTACCTGCAGCTGAATACGACAAAAACTAAAGACACGATTATTGACTTTAGGAGGAAAACTCCCAGGCACAAAGTCACCATACTAAAAGGCCAGACCACCAAATGTGTACAATCCTACAAATATCTTGGGACGATTATTGATAGTAATTTAAACTTTGAAGAGAACTGTGAAAGGGTGTGCAAAAAGGGTCAGGAACATTTGCATTGCTTGAGAAAACTTGCACGCTTCCAAATTGACTGAACCATAATGACAATGTTTTATCGGGCTTTTATTGAATCTGTTTTATCCTTTTCTTTAGTGTCATGGTATGGTCAGATAAAACTGAAACAGAGGAAATCCTTGGATCAGGTAGTTAGATGGTCCAGTCGTTTGCTTGGTGAGTCACAGCTGAGCCTGACATCCCTGTACACCAGACAAGTACAGAGGATTGCTACCTCCATTTTAAATGATGACTCCCACCCTTTGCACTGCAACTTTCAGCTTCTTCCCTCAAGACGGAGGTTTGCTGTCCCAAAAAGTAAAACCTAGCGCTACAAAAACAGCTTTGTTCCTGCTGCTGTCAAAGAGTTGAACAAGTTGTAACAATATATTGCACATAATTTAGGTACCTATTTATTAACTCCATTTTATATTTACTTATTTTTGTAGGATGTTATTTGGGTTCTAAATATTTTATTGGGTTTTAGACCTTTGAGTTTTTAACCTCTTTGACTAGTTTTTAACTTTTTAATATGACCCTTCTCTCTTACCTCTGGTTTTTCTCCCATCTCTTTGTCTTTTAATACCCTGATTGATGGAGCCTTGAGTATTTTTATCATGTTTATCGTCAGCTTCATGTGTGCCTGTGTTTGTGTTTACGTTGAATGTAATTTGTGGCTTGTAAATATGGATGTCACCAGACTGCAAAACAAATCTACCTACGGGTACAAATAAAGTAACCTGAACCTGAACCTAAGCTGTGATAACCAAATGCTACCATTTTAGGGCTCAGTGTTTAAAGTTCAAACCGCTGCATAATTTAAGAAAAAAACCCTTACTTTTAATGTTTTTTTCCTCCTTTGCTTCGCTTTGAATGTCGGCCATACTGTGGAGTCTGCCAGCCGCAGACAGAGGGCGCCGACATCCCGCCTGTAGAGGGCACCCATTTGCCACAAATACATGCTCAGCACACATAATTATGAATCTTTAATTATTAACTTTATTCCTTTGATTCTTATGGCGCCATCAAAACAATGGCGCCCTGGGCACCCACCCACATCACACGTGTCTGAGTCCACCACTGACTGTGTTTACTATAAATTTGCTGTTGCTTATGCAATGCATATGTATTTTCCTTTAATTAGAGTTTATAAAATTCAGTTATTCAGTGTTGACTGTGTTTACAGTCAATTCACAGCAAACAAAAATAAATCTATATATCTATACCGTTATCAAGCAGCCTCTCTTTTACACAATGTGGTAAGTTTCCTGTTGGACTTTTTTGGGCTTTTTTCCATAGAGCTGGTTGCTTGTTTCTCTCGTGATTCTTGCTGGGTCACAGACTGTCCAGATGCATACCTGTGCTTGAAATCCAGCCATGGGTGTTGAGACAAGACTCTTTCTGTCACCATGGGGTGAGACGCCGGCTCGGCGCTCAGCCCATGCTCCTTTTATCCCTGCCTCTCATTGGGCAGTGCCTCAGCTGGTTCCCAGCTGTCAGTGTCACGGGACGGCTGGGGCCAATTAATCCTCATCAGCTGGGGCGCTGTTAATGAGTATAAAGAGGAGCAGCTTCGATCATTCGGGGCTGCGACATAAGCACTGCTAGGCTGAAGCCCCTTCGTCTGGTGTCAGCCTCAACTCCCCTTGCAGCATTCCGGTGTTTGTATCCCGCTGTGAGTATGCACGTCTTGTTACCCCCATGTCCGGTACGAGCTACCTACCCCTGCGCTGTGCAGCCTGAGAATGTACGTCTGTATGAGTGTCTGTGCTCTCCTCATCCCTTATCCCTTACCCAGAATAAAACATCTCGACTCACTGGCTTGTCCCTGGCTCTGATTGCCCGGCTCCCTAGAGCCGGATATGACAGTATGTCGCAGCCAGAAGAGTTGCCGGCGGCCGTGAGTCGCCGTGGAAATGTACCTTTCTGTCCGGGTGTCTGCGCTGCTAGCATGCCGTTTCCCAGGAGTCACTTCCGGCGCCAGAGCGACGAGCTGAGGTCCATCTCGGAGGCAGTCGACGGGACGTTCTTCACCCTGCACGACGCCTCCAACGCGAGACGCCGGCATCCGGGCCGTGCTGAGGAACTCCTGGACTGTCACCCTCACTCTCTGTACCATCTGGAGGACAGTGCCAGGATAGACGCTTCAGGTACACAGCGAGAGAAGCTCCACGGGGTGGATGGAAATCCCGGCAGGGAGTCGAAGTGGGCGACGTCTTTCCCCGCTTCGGAGTCCCGTTCCTGCCGCTATTCCAGTCCGGGAGTTCGCGCCAACCAGAGGACTTCCCCCGACCTGCGCCACGTCACTCGGGATTCCCTTCGAGGAGCCGCAGCTGACAGCAGTTATGTCCGGGGTCGAGTGGCTGTCGCGAGCTCTACTGTGTTTCCTGTCACCACCTTCAGGCATGTGGCGGCGGCAGTGAGATTGATGGTGAGGACTTCAGGGCTACGAAGCTTTCCCGTGCTCGACGCCTTCCTCGTCTCGATCTCCGATCTGGAGCGGCGAATCCTGGGTTTCCCCCTCGCTTCGTCCCCTGGGAGTAGTCGTCGTCACATCGCCGAGTCACCTCTGCACGAACCTCGTCCGGATCCAGTTCTGGGTCATCGTCAGGACCGTTCCTCCCACGCAGCTGTCATCCCTTCGCCTCGTCAGTGTGGAGATTCTACAGCCTCGTCCCCTGAGCCTCGTTCCTCCGCTGTCATTCCTGGACATTCGGGCTGGCTCACCCCGGCTGTTTCCCCCTCCTCCTCGACGCGCTTCCTGACCGCTGTGTGTGCCTGGAATCCCGGCCTGGTGAGCTCTCTGCTGGAGACAACGCGAGCGATCCTCAGACGAATTCCCGGGGGGTCCTCCGTTATCGCCGGGCGGGGAGAGGAGGAAGCAGATTCCACTACAGCAGGCGATACTCAACCTCCAGGGGGCAGGCAAGTCATTGTTTTTTCACACCTGCTTAATGATTTGCTCTGTCACATCCCTGGAGGAGAAGTTCAGGGTTCGCAGCTCCCTGAACTCTCCCCACCTGCTGTAACCTGTATGCCTAATCCCGCATCCTCTGTGTCTCTCTCCGCCGAGCGGTCCCCGGCTCCGGGTCAACGTGGTGGGATATGGAGAGGGCCTGTGGTTCCGCAGCTACATTGCGGACGGAGGAGGGGGACTGACTGCTGCGTGGAGTCTACGCTGACGACTGAGCGTCCCTGGGTCTCCACGGAGGAGCGGTTCGGTCCAGCGGGACGAGATTCTTCTGGCTTCACGCCGAGTGGGTCGTCGGCGGGGTTACCTGAGCTGGAGGAATCTCAAGCTGCGCTGACCATCGTGCTGGCTGCGGGGCCCGACGCGGCTAGATGGGAGCCTGACAACGACCTCCTGACGACGGATCCTGGATCTTCGCAGTCCTGGACGGCGTCAGAACCCGAGATCAGGCGAGTGCTCTCCTTTCTTTTCTTTCTTTTTATCTTTGAGCACTTCAGCCTATCTCCAGGGGAGACGAGCAGGGTGCAGCCGCCCGCTGCATCTGAGCTCGTCTCGCCGGGTTCTGGCGCTGCCGGTGATCCTGATCCCGGTTCTGTTTTCTCTTCTGAGCCTTCTTCCAGGGTCACCGGCGAGGAGTTGCTGTTCCTCGTGGTGCTGGAGGGTCCGGGTTCAACGTTGGAGGTCGGTTCTGGTGCAGTGTCCAACGTGGGTTCGCCTGAGGCCCGATCGGGGTCCGATGTGGGTGCTGCCCCAGTGTTGTCCGGGTCCGGTGAGGAGGTGGCCGTTTCCCTGAGGCCCGCCGCCCTCGTCATCGGCTCTCCCCTGAGCCTCTTCCACCGGGATCCGCTCTGACCCTTCGTCCGTCTCAACGGTCCTGGTGGTTGAGTGATGCGGGTCGACGACCCGACCCGCAAAACTTTCGGTTCGGCGATCTGGTTTCCCCCCACTGGTCTGTGTTTGCCTTTGGGCGGCCTGGTTCGGCAGCCGTTGGACTGGATTCCTGGGATCTGGGCCCAGAGTTCGCCGTCCGAACATTTCTCTTCCCCGGGTTGCCAACTGGACAATGGGCGGGGAGATTACCAGAACAATTCCGGCCGTTTTGGACTCTGCCTGCCGTCTCCTCGGGTGTCCTTTACTTCTTTTATTATTATTGAGGTCACTCGGGTGTAGTTTCTTTGTCCATTAGGGGAATATAGGTTTTTGTGCTGTGTGTTTTTTTTTTTAACCATACTCAGCATTTTTATCGTATTGTTATCCTGTTACCCTGTCACCTTTTTTTCCTCTTGGTGACTCACCTTATGTATCGCGCTGTGTATTGCATTTTCTTATCTTTACTCAGCGTTTTCATTCATCCTTACCTTGGCCTTGGCCTCGTCGGTGCATCATGGAGTATGCGTGTGGTTTCCTGTTCAACCATACTCTGTGATCACCCCATTCTGTCTTATCCTCGTGGGGGGCCTTCCCTGGCCCCGACTTTAACATTGACTGTGTTTGTTATTGTTTGAAGTAATGTGTTTCATTCCCACTTAACTGTACTTCATTATTACCCATTTGCCCTTGTCACCTCTGTTTCTTTAGGTGATCTTTTATATATTCAGTGCTGTGTGTTTTGTTTTCTTTAGTATCCATGCACAGCGTTTTTCATCATTTTTTGTCCTGACCTTTGTCTTGTTGGTGCATTATGGAGTAGTGTGTTTTGTTCCCCTTAACTATACTCTGTGATTGCTTTATTCATTCCTGCCACCTTTTTGGTGGGTTTTTGGTTTTCTTTTTTTGCCCCGATCTATACGTTATTTGTATGCTGTCTGTAGTAGTATTTGGTATTTTCCCTACCTGTGTCCTAACTCAGTTTTCTCCCTGACTGTGCTCTGGGTTAATCCTTTTCCCTGTGTTGTAGGGTATTGTATTTGGGTTTTTTTTTTCTCTGCCCTGCTGCCCTACATTGGTCTATTGTTTTTTTTGTCCTTCCCTTTGCATCTTCCCCTCCGGTCCTGCCTCCCTTCCGCCCACCCTAGGTGGGGAGGGGGGGGGGGGCTGGGATGTTCCTGGTCGTTCGGGAGCCCGACCGTGAGGGGGAGGCTCTGTCACCATGGGGTGAGACGCCGGCTCGGCGCTCAGCCCATGCTCCTTTTATCCCTGCCTCTCATTGGGCAGTGCCTCAGCTGGTTCCCAGCTGTCAGTGTCACGGGACGGCTGGGGCCAATTAATCCTCATCAGCTGGGGCGCTGTTAATGAGTATAAAGAGGAGCAGCTTCGATCATTCGGGGCTGCGACATAAGCACTGCTAGGCTGAAGCCCCTTCGTCTGGTGTCAGCCTCAACTCCCCTTGCAGCATTCTGGTGTTTGTATCCCGCTGTGAGTATGCACGTCTTGTTACCCCCATGTCCGGTACGAGCTACCTACCCCTGCGCTGTGCAGCCTGAGAATGTACGTCTGTATGAGTGTCTGTGCTCTCCTTATCCCTTACCCAGAATAAAACATCTCGACTCACTGGCTTGTCCCTGGCTCTGATTGCCCGGCTCCCTAGAGCCGGATATGACACTTTCCACCTTTCATCCAGCCGTGGCTGTTCAGAATGTAGTAGATCCACTAACAAAGTGATAGTTGTTAGCATAGCTAGCCATTACTTAGCACTAGCTTTGTTCGAGCTTGTTGCTGTTTTCAGGTGCTTCTGAAGACTGCAGTAGGTCTCAACCGGTACTTAGTTTGTAACCCACCAATATGTTTTTGTGTCATGAACCTGGGTTTGGTGCTCCAAACCCAGTTCTGACACCGGGACTATTTTGGCCCATTTCTCTATTCATTTTCTATCAGGCGCGGAAGGTTGGTGTACTGATGTCACAGTGTTGAAGTTTTGTAGCCCTAACCTAGAGTCACTGTTCATAAACTGTAAACCCTTTTATTCACCGCAAGAGTTCTCCTCGTTTATTCTGGTCAGAATTTATATCCTGCCTGCTGCTTGTACAATGGAGGCACTGCAGCACCTCGCTGACCAGATAGCAGACGTGGAGGAAAAACATCCAGACTCTCTGCTTATCATTCTGGGTGATTTCAATAAAGCTAATCTCACAAATGAGCTTCCTAAATACAGACAGCATATTAAATGTCCCACCAGGGACACAAATACACTTGACCACTGTTACACAGTTTTAAGAAATGCCTATCACGCCGTCCCCCGTGCAGCTCTGGGTTTTTCTGACCACTGTCTGCTCCATCTTATTCCAACATACAGACAGAAACTAAAATCTTCCAAGACTGTTGTAAGGACTGTGAAGAAATGGACTGGGGAATCAAAGCTGGAGTTACAAGCCTTTTTTGAGTTACAAGTGTTTTTGAAGATGCAGCCATTAACCTAAATGAACTCACTGACACTGTGACATCATACATCAGTTTTTGTGAGGACATGTGTGTGCAGACCAAGACCTTCTGCACATACAACAACAATAAACCCTGGTTCATTCCTAAACTGAAGCAGCTACGTCAGACCAAGGAGGAGGCCTACAGGACTGGTGACTGGACTCTGTACAAGCGGGCCAGAAACATGCTGACAAAGGAGACCAGACTTGCTAAAAGAAGCTACAGTGAGAAGTTACAACAAAACTTCTCAGCCAACAACTCTGCTTCTGTTTGGAGAGGCCTGCAGAATATCACCAACTACAGGAGACCATCCCCCCACCCTGTGGAAAACCGCCAGCTGGCTAAAGACCTAAACAGCTTTTACTGTAGGTTTGAAAAGAACCTACAGTTCTCACCTCCCACCCACACAAAAGGATTATCTGCAGCCCCAGGAACTCCATCCCTCCTCCACTCTGACCTCCCACCAGCACTAACGATCTGTGAAGAGGAGGTGCGCTGGGTCTTTCACAGACAAAAGATCAAGAAGGCTGCAGGACCTGATGGTGTGTCTCCGTCCTGCCTGAGAGTCTGCTCCAACGAGTTGGCCCCCATCTTCACCCGGATCTTTAATAGATCACTGGAGCTGTGTGAAGTGCCTTCCTGCTTCAAACGCTCCATCATCATTCCAGTTCCCAAGAAACCCTCTGTTACAGAATTAAACGACTACAGACCTGTTGCCTTGACCTCTGTGGTCATGAAATCCTTGGAGAGATTGGTGCTGAACCACCTGAAGGTCGTCACAGGCCCCTGATGGACCCATTGCAGTTTGCCTACCGGTCAAACAGGTCAGTGGATGATGCAGTGAATATGGGACTACACTACATCCTGCAACACCTCGAATCCCCAGGGACGTATGCCAGGATCCTGTTTGTCGACTTCAGCTCAGCGTTCAACACCATCATCCCAGGCATTCTTCATCAGAAACTCCTCCAGCTCAAGGTGCCCCCCTCCACCTGCCAGTGGATCTCCAGCTTTCTGACTGACAGGTGGCAACAGGTGAAGCTAGGGAGATTTACATCCAGCTCCCGAAAAATTAGTACTGGTGCCCCCAAGGATGTGTCCTTTCCCCACTGCTCTTCTCCCTCTACTCCAATGACTGCACCTCAGAGGACCCTTCGGTGAAGCTCCTGAAGTCTGCGGATGACACCACAGTCATTGGTTTGATCCTGGATGGTGATGAGTCTGCAAACAGGTGGGAGGTGGAGCAGCTGATCCTCTGGTGCGGCCAGAACCATCTTGAACTTAACCCAGCCAAAACGGTGGAGATGACTGTGAATTTCAGGCGACATCCTCCTTCATTCCCCCCACTCACCATCCTCAACAGCACAGTGTCCACTGTGGACTCCTTCAAGTTTCTGGGTACCACAATCTCCCAGAACCTGAAGTGGTCCTCCCATATAGACACTGTCCGGAAAAAGGCCCAGCAGAGGTTGTTTTTTCTGCGTCAGCTCAAGAAGTTTGATTTGCCTCAGGAGCTGCTGGTTGTCTTCTACACCGCCATCATCCAATCTGTCCTCTGCTTTTCCATCACTGTCTGGTTTGGATCTGCCACTAAACAGGACAAGACCAGACTGCAGCAGATCATTAAGTCTGCAGAGAGGATCATTGGTACCGACCTACCCTCCATTGAGAACTTATATCAGTCCATAACCAGGAAACGGGCGGGAAACATCTGTGCTGACCCGTCACACCCCGGCCACAAACTGTTTGAACTTCTATCTTCTGGTCGTCGTTACAGATCACTGAAGGTCAAAACCACCCGTCACAGGAACAGTTTCTTTCCTCAAGCCATCACTCTGATGAACTCCTAACATTCACCTAGTCCTACTTGTTGCTGTACTCATGACTTTTCATCCATTCTTACATTGCACATAACTCTCACACTGCTTTTTACTTCATTCACATTATATCACTGAATCTGAGTTCACATTGAAATACTGTGTGACTGTATATTTTTTCATATATTTCTGCAAAGTGTGGATAGTCTGAGTAAATAAGCTGCATATATTCCTGTATATATTTGCATCTTTTTATAGAAACGTGGACAGACTGTAATTTACTGTACATACTCTGTTGTCATTGAATCCTTATTTAAATCTTATTTAAATCCTCCACCTGAACAACGAGAGCAAGTTTTTAGCCAAAGTCAGATTCCTTGTATGTGTTGTGCATACTTGGCCAATAAAGCTGATTCTGATTCTGATTCTGATTCAGGGAGCCCTGTGGGTCTTCGGCTCCCTGACAGCTCGGGCATGCCCCCTCCTCTTGTCAGTATCGCCAGCTGATCCTCATTATCGGTTCTCACACACATACATGCACACACCCCTCATTCACTTCCATTCACATGCTCAGACACTCATTCAAGCACACATGGTGTCAATTATGTCCAGATCACGTTCCTCCACGCAGGAGGTCTCTTCCCTCATTAGTATTATTATTACTTAAACGCTGTGAGAGTAGGAAGAGATCGCGGGAGCATTACGCTTCATACACGGCAGCATGTACCTCCGTGAATGCAAGTTGTCATTCCATACATTATTGCCAACCTGACGAACCCATCTTCTCTAACACTTCAAGATTGTGTATTTCCTTGGTGTTAGCAGCTGTTTCTGCCTTACCCTCATCCACCGGACTGCATGGACAGCCCTGGATCACTCCAGCACCATAAGTTTATGTTTGCCTTTCTCCCCGTGCCGACAGCAGCTCTGCGCCACTAGGCATTTCCTCCTTCCGGGCTGTAAAGCATCCAGGCTGCATCCCTGTATGTCTGGTGGCCTAAGCTCATCATTCCAGCTCTCTGTGTTTATTGTGACTGTTTACTGGATTTATTACTTGGGATTTTTTGCCAATAAAGTGCACGAATCTACTCCAGCACGTGGGTTTTCATTCTGCCCTCTGTGCGTTGCGTAATGGCGCACGAGGGATCATAACACTTTTGTCTTTAAAGGAAAAACAATCTGTCTATTTCCACAAAATCAAAGCAGCTTCATCTTTTCCTTTGCTGAGTAGTGAAGACTGTCAGGCTCTTTGGAACAGGTCATATCAACTGATGGTTTGTCTCAGCTACGGTAGGGTCAGTTTGTATATTCACTTATTTGTGCTAAAAAGTATCTATCCATATTAATAAAGTGAGTAACGAGTAACACATCTGATCAAATTTCAGTAACTGTAATGCATTACTGGATTTTTAAACAGTAATTTTGTTACACAGCACATTACTGCAAAAGTATTGGCATTACAGTAACGCGCTATTTTGCAATGTGTTACTTTGTAATGTGTTACTTTGTGACATGTTACTCCCAACACTGGTAATGAATCTATATAAAAGAGTTAGATTTTTTTTAACTGAATTACCGAAATAAAGCAAGTTTTCGATAACATTCTAATGTATTGAGATGCATCTGTAGAGGCACTGTAAAGTCATCATCATAGCAATCTGTCGTGGGCAACAATGACTCTCATTTAGGTCTGATCAGATTCCTCCACACAGCTCTATCCTTTGCCTTCCGCTTTCAGGAGCTCCTGACCTTGTTAACCTGGGTGACGTCCGAGCCGGTATGAGTTTTCTGACTGACCATTTCAGGAAACTACTTGCAGAAGTATTTGAGTACCGCTAGCTTTTGCTGGACTAGCAGTGGCTGACCAGATGACAGGTTTGTTTCTCTCTGCTCTTCGTGTAGTGCATCTCACGATGCATTGACTGGCAAAAGTCCACCAGAGACCTTGCAACAGATGTGCTTATCTGCCAGAATGTCCAGTCTCACCCCGTGTAACTGGGAGTGGTCCACCACAAACCTGTGACAGATATTGTTTTTAGTTCTGTCAGGATGCCCAGTTTCACCCTCCACACCCTCGGAAGGGCGAGAAAGATAGAAAAAGACAGATTTGTTGGTTCACAGTAAGGCTTCTTTGATACAATGCCTATGGCTTTTTTTCTGTAGTAAAAGGATTAAGTTTGTGTTTGTTTTATATGTGCATCCATAGATCTCCACACAGTATGTCATATAAGGAACTATCAGTGAATTATATAAAATGCAAAGAGATTTCTGACACAGGAAATCCTTGACTTTTTACAGTACGCCAATGGATTTAGACATTGTTGCAGTTGTGCATAAACCTACTATTCAGCCACCCCTAACCAATGCTCACAAGCAGAAATGGTTGCAGTGGGCCCAGAAATACATGAAGACTAATATGTATACATATATATACAGATGTGGACTTCTGCTGAGAGGTGCAGAAGTCTCATTGACAGTTACAGAAATCGTTTGATTGCAGTGATTGCCTCAAAAGGTTGTGCAACAAAATATTAAGTTAAGGGTACCATCATGTTTGTCCAGGCCTGTTTCATGAGTTTGTTTTTTAAAATAATTCTGTTGAACCACAATTCAAAAGCATTGTCTGATTTTCATTGGTTAATTTTCATAGAATTTTTATTTATTACCACTTTTGTCAGATTCAAGTTATTTCTGTGACCATTGTGGGTTTTTCTTTCAGTAACAGAGAAGTGCCAACAATTTTGTCCATGTCTGTATATATATAAATATATATATATATGTGTGTGTGTGTGTGTGTGTGTGTGTGTGTGTGTCTGTGTCTGTGTCTGTGTCTGTGTGTCTGTGTGTATATATATACTGTACGTATATATACATATACACACACACACATGCACACCCCTCCTGATCTTCCACCCCTTCCGTGTGTTTGTCACACCCAAATGCCTCAGATCACCAAACAAACCCAAACACTAGACAAAGACAGCACAAGTAAACACAAAATGCAGTTCCCAAATGAAGGTGTACATACCTGCAAAATCCGACTTGGAAGAGGGAGCATAAAAGGTGTAGCTTTTACCAGACTGGACTGAAAATGAGCTGCTGCTACATACTCTCCTGCATTCACCCAACTCTTAGCAAAGCTAATCTCTTCAGAGGAGTAGTGGCTCTGCCTGAGGGAGAAGATGACAGAGGCTGATAAAGTTAAATAGTATTTTAGGAACATATTTTGGGGGGCTTCTTCTAAGCTTCAAACTGCAGTCAACATTAAAGTAGTAATATTGTGAGCCCAATTGGAAATCACCGCTTCCCAGCTAAGCTACCCAACTGCAATACATACAGCGGAGAAAATAAGTATTGAACACGTCAACATTTTTCTCATTAAACATATTTCTGATGGAGCCACTGACCTGAGATTTTCATCAGATATCAGTAATAATCCAAGTAATCCATACATACAAAGAAATCAAGGTAATTGTGCTCATAAAACAAATTATATTTAATAAAGTGGAATCACACAGGGAATAAGAATTGAACATATTTGGTGAAATTCATTTAATATTTAGTAGAAAAGCCTTTGTTGGCAACAACACTGTCATGGCGGCCGCTGGGCCATCATCAGCTCCAGCTGCGCGCACACCTGCCATCAATCTCCAGCGAGCTATAAGAGCCAGACCCACTGACAGCTCAGCACGGAGTCGTCTGTCAGCATCACAGAGCTACGTCCCACGTTCTCAGCCACAGACCCATGCTACGCCTGACCAAGCTCTCCACGCCTCGTCACGTAAGCCAGCCTCGCACTCACCTTGTCCAGCTATCCTCCCCTGTGCACAGGTGGATCCTCCAGGCGGCGGATCAGCCCTCGGTGGCGGTGGTGCAACTCCTCCATCTTACTGGAGTCTCCCCCCCACCTCACGGCGCCAAGCAGCGAGCTCCCCTCCTGGCCAACACTCCCGGAGCAAGCAGGAAAGCCACAGCGTCATCTGCAAGTAAGCAGCGTTCATTATTGCATTCCCCGCTGTGGTGCAGTAGTAATCTCTCTGCTTTGTGTCCCTAGGGTTGCCAGGCAGCAGCGAGGCTCGCTCAGTGGGATCATTGTCTTGCTGAAATGTTCACCCTTGTTTCATCTTCAGCATCTTGGCAGATGGCAACAAGTTCTTATCAAGGATGTCTCTGTACATTTGTTCATTCATCTTTCTTTCAATTATATGAAGTCTGCCAGTACCATGTGCTGAAAAACACCCCCACACCATGATGGGATGTGCAGTGCCATTTCTACTCCAAACATGTTGTGTGTTGTGGCATTCAAAAAGTTCAATTGTGGTCTCCTTTGACCAGACTATATTTTCCCAGTATTTTACTGGCTTGCCCAAATGTTGTGCATCAAACTTTAAATGAGCTTCGTCATGCTTTTTCTTCAGCAATGGAGTCTTGTGAAGTGAGCAGGCATAGAGCCCATGTCAGTTGAGTGTATTGCTTACTGTTCTCTTTGAAACAGCAGTACCTACTAACACCAGGTCTTTCTGGAGCTCTCCACAAGTGGGCTTTGGCTGTTGAATAACTCTTCTGATAATTCTTTTGACTCTTCTGTCAAAAATCTTGCGAGGAGCTCTTGGTCATTGCCGGTTTATGGTAAAATGATGTTCTTTCCACTTCCAAATGATGGCTCCAACAGTGCTCACTGGAACATTCAACAGTTTAGAAATCACCTATAACCAATGCCATCATTATGTTTTGCAACAATAAGGTTGCGAAGGTCTAGAGAGAGCTCTTTGCTTCTACCCATCATGAGTTCTTTGTGGTGTGACAATCTGATATTCACAGACCTTTTTAAAGGTTATCAGTCAGGACTTAACCAGCTGAATAATTTGCACTGATGGGGATGGGATGTCTTCCTAAATTCTGATTGATTTCAGCTGGTTTCTTGGCTTTCTATACTTTTTTGCACCTCTTTTTCTTCATGTGTTCACTACTTATTCTCTGTGTCATTCCACTTTATTAAATATAACTTGTTTTGTGAACACAGTTGCTTTGATTTCTTTGTATGTATGGATTATTTGGGTTGTTACTGATATCTGGTGAAAATCTCAGGTCAGTGGCTCCATCAAAAATATGAGAAAAATGTTGATGTGTTCAATACTTATTTCCTCCGCTGTATTTGATTTGTGTAGGAGAGAGAGAGAGGCAGAGAGAGAGCGAAAACCTGTTACTGCATGCTGCAGAGGCATGAGTTGAGGCCATTTGGGCTGCCCAGTAAAGTCCAAGGATGGAGTCTTTTTTCTCATTATCGGTCTGAGTTGACTCCGCCGCCACCTTGAGACCCTACAGCAAAGTTAAGACGTGCAAAAGAGATAAGTCCAACTTCCCTTCCTTGTAGCTTATTCCATAAGGTAAGGTCTCTTAAAGGAACTACATGTCGTGTTTCTACTATAAAATATTCAAAAAATTACCTACAATCATAATTTGAGTGTTTGGAAACAACAGCCATAACATTATACCAAAGATGCCTTCAAAGCTGCTAGGACAGTGCTGCCAACTTACTCTTTTAGAGTGAGTCTCCCTCTTTTGCCCCTCTCTCACACCATATACCTTATTTCTCACTCCAAAATGAGAAAATTACTGGAAAAAACTGTGTTGATTTTCTTCAGATTTTTCCACAATAAGCGTTGTCAATGCAGCATAAAACAGACTGAACATGTTCTAAACTTTATTCAAAGGTAAAGAAGTGCATGTGTTGAAAAAAAAAATAACAGTTTATGTGTATTGTGTGTATGTAAGCCCACAACACCGCTACCCCCATTTCCCCTGTGCACAATTTCATATAAATCTCACTTCAAGCTTTACTGAAAAGTTGGCAACTCTGGTTTCAGCATATAAAACATATTACCCACTACAGCCTATGTTTGTGTAGTTTAAATACCTGGAAAAAGGCATCCCACTTTGACATGGCATCAGGGTAGCGAGTAGTACAGTCAGTATAATTTGTGCAAATGTCCTCTACACCTTTAGGCACCTGCATCTGGACCTGGAGAAGTGAATAGTCATGAGTGATGGTGCTGGTTTTTTTTTTTAAAAACTATTGATCCATCTGAGGTGAGGAGTATATCTACAAACCATAGTCCTCAATGCCCAACCCTAGGGTTTGTATTCCAACTATATGGTGTTTTTGGTGATAAAACTTAATAATCATGCTCATATTTTTAAAGTATTTTTTTTTTCTCTTTTCAAAATACATGGTAAGGGTAGGGTTTAGGTATACCTGTCACAATGTGGTAGAGACTGGACCCAAATGCCGGACGTAAGTTTGACAGTTCTTATTGAGAGCTGGTCACCCAGACACAGCTCGAGGGCTTAAAACACAAAATAAAGACAGCTCAGAAGCTGTAACGAAAGGCTAAGCAAAAACAGACAAGGACAGGACATGGCATGGCAGGGTACAGGGCTGGAACAAGAAGTGTGTTGATCATGCCATATTACTAAAGGAACCAGTCCAGGACACAGACTAACATGAACATATAAAGACAACGGGTAATGACGGAACACAGGACAGGTGGGAGACAATCACTGACAAATGGAAACAGCAGGGAAATGGCTGCAGGTGAGGAGAACAGGACGGGCGGGGTTGCACAGACAATCACAGACAGGGGATGCACATAAAACATGAACAGAGGACCAGGGAAGACAAGACCATGACAATAACCACTTATACACAATAAGAGACAAGACCAGGATAGTGCAACAAAATCCAACATAGTAGTAATAATAATAATAATAATAATAATAATAATAATAAACTGACAGCCTAGCAGGGACAAATCCTATAGAAAATAATAAGGGACACAATAATGAAAATAAACACAAGGACCAAACTTAGGCACTGAACTAAGGCAGGAATAACTATGAATGGCATGATGATAATAACCACTATAATAAACGAATAATCACACAAAGGAGAACTCAAGACGAGGATGTGGGCTGAGACCCATGTCCTGATGACAAGAAAATATAATTTACAAAACAAGGTGAGGACATGGGGCCCAGTCCACGTCCTGACAATACCTCAAACCCTTTAAAGCCTCAGAACTCATAGGGTTAACATCTCACAGTACATGTACCTGAGCTTCGGGTCCCATAAAGCCCAGTTGCACAGCCGACAGGAAGGGAATTGCAGAGCTGAAGTAACTCACACCTGTCAATAAATAAAGAAGTGGGCTGTATTCTCACTGTGTGTGTTATTTGTGTGCATTTATGGCCATACTTACAGCCCCACCAGCTCTGAGTGGAAATGCACATAGGATTTCCTGTTTGCAGACCGCATGTTGTCACACCAGTTGGGTCTGCCAAGCGGCCTACAGAAGCAATGCATATTACTGGGTGGATGCATCTTTTGGCAAATGATAAAATACAGAAACTTAGGGGTTAAAATGCAACTTTTTGTCCCATTTAATGTTAAGATGGTCACAGAAACATCATCATTGTTTATGCAATAAAATCAAAGTGTCTTACCAGAAGTCAGCATCCATCCCAGCTGCAGTGGCAGACCCCACAGTGGACTGTCTGTGGTATTTGTCCCCATAGATCCCATAAAGGGGTTTGTAGCATCTATCATCTGCCGGAGAAGGCTCATGCGGTGAAGGTAATGTCAAGGGTCAGGAAACAAAATTCCCTCCTGCATTGACAGATTACTCACTTGGGCGGTTGTGTGCGCCCATAAGATAGGCATGCCATTTTCAAGAACTACTGCAGAGCTGCTCAGAGAAATGACACATGCCAGGATCAGGCCAAGAACCACTGAATGCTGCATGACTGAGGTGTTTTGAGGTATGGAGCAAATGGCAGTGGAGTTGAGAGCTTGTTCTCTGGACTGAGAGTGAGCCAGCAGATACTGGACTTATGTAGTCTTTAATCACACAGTAGACACGTATTCACATGAACCCATGTGACATGCAGGTCAATGGACCTTCACAAAAACACATAAAAGAGCATAAGTACAAACCCCAATTCCAATGAAGTTGGGGCATTGTGTAAAATGTAAATAAAAAGAATTCACTGATTTGTAAATCCTTTTCAACCTATATTCAGTTGAATACACTATAAAGACAAGACATTTAATCTTCAAACTGGTAGACTTTATTGTTTTGTTTTGGGGTTTTTTGTAAATATTTGCTCATTTTGAAACTGATGCCTACAACATGATCCAAAAATGCTGGGAAAAGACAAGAAAAGACTAGGAAAGTTGAGGACTGTTCAAAAAACACTTTTTTTTTAACATTCCATAGGTGAACAGATTAATTTGAAACAAGTAAGTGTCATGATTGCGTATGGAGCATCTTCAAAAGCCTGAATTGTTCACAAGCAAGGATGGGGCGAAGTTCGACACTTTGTGAACAACTATATGGGCAAATCGTGCAACAGTTTAAGGACAATGTTTCTCAATGTACAATTGCAAGGAATTTAGGGATTTAGGGATTTCATCATCTACAGTCCATAATATCGTCAAAAGATTCAGAGAATCTTGAGAAAATACTGCACATACGTAAGTAGCAAGGCCAAAAACCAACATTGAATTTCCGCGACCTTCGATCCCTCAGGTGGCACTGCATTAAAAATCAACATCATTCTGTAAAGGATATTGCCACATGGCCTCGGGAACAATTTGTTGCTACATCTACAAGTGCAAGTTAAAAATCTACCATGCAAAACAAAAGCAATATATCAACAACACCCAGAAATGCCGCTGGTTGCTCCGGACCTGAGCTCATCTGAGATAGACTGACGCAAAGTGGAAAAGTGTGCTGTGGTCTGACGGGTTCACATTTCCCTTTGCTTTTGGAAATCATAGACATCATCTCCCCTGGGCTAAAGAGGAAAACAACCATCCAGATTGTTATCAGCATTAAGTTCAAAAGCCAGCATCTGTGAAGGCACCATTAATGCTGAACTGTACTGTACATACTGGTTTTAGAGCAACATATGCTGCCATCGAAGCAACGTCTTTTTCAGGGATGTCCCTGATTATTTCAGCAAGACAATGCCAAGTCACATTCTGCACGTGTTACAACAGTGTGGCTTCACAATAAAAGAGCATGTACTAGACTGGCCTTCCTGCAGCCCAAACCTGTCTCCCATTGAAAATGTGTGGCGCATTATGAGGCGCAAAATAAACCATTGGAGACCCTGTATTGCTGAGCAACTGAAGTCGTACATCAAACAAGAATGGGAAAGAATTCCACCTGCAAATCTTCAACAATTAGTGTCCTCAGTTTCTAAACACTAACTGAGTGTTGTTAAAAGGAAAGGTGATGTAACATAGTGGTAAACATGCTCCTGTCCCGACTTTTATGGAGCATGTTGCAGGCATCACATTCAAAATTAGAGAATATTTGAAAAAAAAAAAAGTTTATCAGTCTGAATATTAAATATCTTGACGCTGAAGTGTATTAAACTGAATATAAGCTGAAAAGGATTTGCAAATCATTGTATTCTGATTTTATTTTCGTTTTACATAATATTCAAACTTAATTGGAATTGGTGTTTGTACATAAAGGTCAGTTCTCATAGAACTATAGAACTATAGTCTCATAGAAGACTCAGTCTAGAGCAAAGCACATTTAGTGTGATGATCAGACGAGCATGCTCCCCCTCTCCTCCTGTTCCTCTCTTCCTGGGAATCAGGCCACACCTGGATCAGCCACACCTGCGTGATTACACACCTGCTGTGTCTTGATGACCTAGTGTATTTAAGAGCCAACTGGTGGAGAGTCCATCGCTGGATCACTGGGGTTTGCAACCATAGAATACGTCTAAGCCTTATCTTTTAATCATTGGGTTGACCTGTGTTTTCATTTCCCTGTCCTCCTGTCTCCCAGGTTTGCTGCCACCTGCAGGTGTGTACTCCGGAGCTGGTCATGCTCGCCTGACCAAGAAGATGCCGGACGTCCACCCAGGTCACTGTCCTCCCCTTGTGCCCCTAGTCCATGCAGGAGTCCCCTGCCGGGCTCCCCTGCTCACAGAGTAAGAGTGCTCTCCCTTTATTATTCTCCCCTTTGGGAGACTCTGTCCTTAATAATCTCTATCTGCTCTTTTCCCATAGGCTACGTGTACTCCAGAAGGCACCACTGTTTGTGCCTTTTTAAGTGTGCGTTTTTGTGTTGTGGTTTTCTTCAGTAATGCATCTTTATTTAGTGTTGTGTGTTGTTTTATTTTTATATTAAACTGGTGAACTTTTACTCCTGAGTCTGAGTGTTCATTCTGGCAGCTCAGCGTTTGAGCCTCACTTGCACAGAGTCATGACAGAACAATCCAGCCAAGTTCGAGGCTCAGCGAGCGCTCAGCCGGGCGAACAGTTGGCACTGTGGCGCTTGGGAGGACACAGAACACTGGACCATGTTTCTTTGTGAGCAATTTGAGACCATAACCCAGCAACTGGCCACCATCTCCGAGCACTTGTGTTGGCTTCCTGGTGCAGCGTCACCCCCTGCACCTGCTGCTCCCGCAGTGCCTACCATCTGCAGGAACATCTCTGTTCCTTCACCTGCCCCCTATGGGGGAGAGGTGGGAGGACGCAGAGGGTTTCTGCTCCACTGCGGGCTTTATTTTCAGCAGGTGGAGGGGGAGTATAGGGATGATTCGGCTAAGGTGCATTTCATGACCTTGTTGCTGCGAGATCGGGTGCTTAAGTGGGCACAGTCCATCTTGAGCAGCCCGGACGGTCCACTATACTGTACACATACGAATGGTTTGTGCGGGAATTCTCCCAGGCATTCGACCATACGGAGAGTGAGGGGAACATTGTTAGCCAGTTGATGGGACTTCGACAAGGAGACCGGTCTGTAGCCAATTTCTCTGTCGAGTTCTGAGTCACTGTGGCCGACTCTGGATGGAATGACGCTGCCCTGTGCAGCGCCTTCCTCTGGGGCCTGGAGGCGCACCTCCGCAATGAGCTGGCTATCTATGCGTCCCCTCCTTTCTGGATGAGATGATTGTGCAGGCAGTGGCCCTGGATAACTGGTTTAGGGAGCGTACAAGGGAGCAGAAGGCCACTGCTTCCCCGTTCGCTCCACGGCCGGCCCCTCCAGCCTCTGATGCTGAGCCGCCAGCATTTCCGGAGCCAATGGACCTCGGTTGGGTCCGTCTGACTCCGAGGGAATGCCGGCGTTGCAAGAAGGTGGGGGAGTGTATATATTGCGGGGTCCCTGGGCACACAATTTCAAAATGCCCAATTTGGCCTGAAAGGCCCAGCCCATCAGTCGCTGTGGGGGGTCTGGCGGGAGGGCCTTCGCAAAATTCCCCCAATCGTTTCGAACTCCCTGCCCTCATTCAGTTACCGAGGGCTGAGTTCAAAACCTCCGCTCTGATTGATTCAGGAGTGGAGCAGAATTTCGTTCAACAGACCATTGTCAGAAAATTTCAGATACCCACCAGGAATGTTCCGACCCCTTTAAGTGTCTCGGCGGTTTCAGGCAGCAGCATCATGGCAGCCCATTTCACTCATTTTATCCAGTAACCACCGCGAGACTGCTCAGTTTTATGTTCTGCCTCAATCCACCATCTCCATGATTCTGGGGTATCTGTAGCTCTATATTCATAATCCAATAATAAACTGGAGTCAGGGCTCCATTTCGTCCTGGAGCCCTTTCTGTCTTTCATCATGTCTCCAATCGGCCGCCTGCTTGCCCTCTCTCCCGATCTCCTCCTGTCCAGCTGAGCCTGCGGATCTCAGCTCCGTGCCCGAGGCCTATCATGACTTAGAGGAGGTCTTTAGCAAGTCTAGGGCTCTATCATTGCCACCTCATCAGGCCTATGACTGCGCTATCGACCTCCTCCCAGGCACGCGGCTGTCATCCAGCTGGCTCTATACTTTATCTGGGCTGGAGAGGGAGGCGGTGGAGACCTACATTAAAGATTCCCTCAGCGTCAGCATTATTCATCCGTCGTCTGCAGCTCCCGGCGCTGGGTTCTTTTTTTGTAGGGAAAAAGGACGGGACGTTGCGGCTGTGCATTGATTACCATGAGCTTAACCCGTAAGGATAAATATCCGCTCCCCCTTATCAACTCGGTGTTTGAGCTACTCCAACGGGCGCGTTACTTCACCAAGCTCAACCTCCGTAATGCATACCACTTGGTCCATATTCGCGAGGGAGACGAGTGGAAGATGGCATTTAAAACACCTCGGGGCCATTTTGACTATTTGGTCATGCCATTGGGCTGACCAATGCCCCTGCCGTCTTCCAGCAGTTAATTAATGATGTCTTACAGGACATGGTGAACCAGTTTGTTTTTGTGTATCTGGACGATATTTTGATTTTTTAACACACGCTGGAGGAGCACGTAGTCCACGTTCGTTCCGTCCTGCAGCACTTGCTGGAGAATCAGATTTTTGTGAAAGTGGAGAAGTGTAAATTTTCCACTCGCTCTACTTCATTCCTAGGGTTCATCATTGCTGAGGGCATGGTAAAGGCCGATCCAGTGAAAATCAAGGTGGTAGCAGACTGGCCGACCCCCCCAGTCCAGAAAGGACCTCCAACACTTCCTGGACTTCGCCAGCTTCTACCGCCGATTTATCTGTGATTATAGTAAGGTGGTGCAACCGCTTACGCAGTTGACGTCGACCCAAAGCCCGTTCAAGTGGTCCGAGGCCACTGAATGAGCTTTTGTGACCCTGGTGGATCACAGTTGGATCACAGGTGGATCCCACAGCACAGTTTGTGGTCGACATGAATGCTTCCGATTTGGGGGTGGGTGTTGTCCTCTCCCAGTGCTCCTCCTCCGACCAGAAGCTCCATCCGTGCGCGTATTTCTCCCAGCGGCTAACGCCAGCCCAGAGGAATTACAATATTGGGGACCGCGAACTGTTGGCCATTAAGCTAGCGTCGGAGGAGTGGAGACACTGGCTGGAAGGAGCTGGCCAAATGGTCATTGTCTGGACCGATCACAAAAATTTAGAATATCTTCAATTGGCCAGACGGTTGAATTCTCATCTGGCTCGGTGGGCCCTGTTCTTTGATAGGTTTAACTTATCCGTCTCGTACCGCCCAGGGTCCTGTAATGTCAAGGCTGATGCTCTCTCACGGTAGTTTTTTCCCGACTCCTCCTCCTCCACCTTGTCCTCCACAGCTGCTGCGTCTCCCCCGGAGACTATTCTACCCCCCCCCCCCCACCGCCTGCTTTCTCGGGACACTCTCGTGGGAGATTGAGCAAAAGGTCCAGAAGGCGCAGGCATCGGAACCCATCCCGGAGGGAGTTCCGCCGGACCGGCTGTATGTTCCCTCGGCGTTATGTGGAGAGGTGATTAAGTTGGGGCATACGAGCTATTTCGCCTGTCATCCCGGCATCTCCAGGACAATTGAGCTGCTCAGGAGAGCGTTTTGGTGGCCAACACTCGGGAAGGATGTCTGGGACTATGTGAAGGCCTGTCACACCTGCTCTGCTAATAAAGCTGACTCTTCCCCTCCTGCTGACCTCCTCCATCCCCTCCCGGTGCCGGGTTGCCCATGGTCGCATATTGCTTTGGACTTTGTCACGGGCCTCCCTCGATCCCAAGGCAACTCAGTGATCCTCATCATTGTCAACCAGTTCTCCAAGGCCATCCACCTGGTCCCTTTCCACAAACTACCATCTGCCACGGAGATGGTAGTTTGTGGTGACACAGCATGTCATCCGACTGCATGGGATACCAGCGGACATCGTCTCGGACCAGGGGCCCCAATTTACATCACAGGTGTGGAAGGCGTTCTGTCACTTTTTGGGTTTGACTGCTAGCCTGACATCCGGATACCATCCACAGAGCAACGGTCAGGCCGAGTGTGCTAATCAGTCTCTGGAGGTCACCCTAAGGTGCGTAGCATCCCAGAATCTGTCCACCTGGAGCTCCCACTTGATGTGGGTGGAGTAATCTCACAACTCAGCAATCTCCTCCTCCACTGGGCTCACACCATTCAAGGCCTCGATGGGTTATACACCACCTCTGCTGCCCATGGCGGACAGGGGGCTCGCTGTCCCATCCGTGGAGGCCCACGCGCATCAGTGTTGCTGTCTGTGGAGGGCCACAAGAGCTGCCCTCCTTTGTTCTGCGGAGCACAACAAACAATTTGCTAACCGCAGACGCGTGCCGGCGTGGAAGTACACGGTGGGGCAGAAGGTCTGGCTGTCCACCGATCAGATCCCACTCAAGACGGAGTCTCAGAAGCTCTCCCCCCGCTACTGGGCCCGTTCACCATCAAGCGGCTGATCAATGACGTCACTGTTCGGTTGGACCTGCCGCTTTCTATGTGCATCCTCCCGACATTCCACATCTCCCGGATATAGCCCCTCTCCACCAGTCCTCTCTGCCCTTTTCTGGACCCCCCCACCCCCACACCCCGGGTCATCGACAGCCAGACTACGTACACAGTGGAGATGATTCTGGACGTGCGTCGATGAGGTCGTGGGTGTCAATACCTCGTGCACTGGAAAGAGTACGGTCTGGAGGAGCGGTTCTGGATCCTGGGGTCCTACATCTTGGACAAATGACTGGTGCGGACATTCCATCGGGCCCATTCTCGTAAGCCCAATGGGATGCTGGGAGGTGTCCCTTGAGGAGGGGGCACTGTGATGATCAGGTGAGCATGCTCCTCCTCCCCTCCTGTTCCTCTCTTCCCGGCTCCGGAGGATTGGCCACACCTGCATGATTACACACCTGCTACGTCCTGATGACCCAGCGTATTTAAGAGCCAGCGGATGGAGAGTCCATCGCTGGATCGTTGGGGTTTGCAACCATACTATATTGATTCCCACTGACAAGTTTTGATTTTATAAGGCAGTTTTTAAAGTTTAGAATAGAATAGAGTAGGCTTTATTGTCATTGTACAGTTGTACAGCACAACGAAACTGTGGGTGCTCCATCAGGCTACTGTGCAACTAAGTGTGAAAGAAGGATTAGATAAAACACAGTTACAGAGCACATGATTAAACACACAACTGAAATAAAATAGCCCAGGATTATGGAAAACTATACATAGGTATGGTAGTGGTTTCACGGATGGGTCAATATACATCAAAGTGTAGAGTGCAAAGACAAGTATGACTATTATGATAATTGAAAGGGTCCTCAGTTCTGTGCATGTGAGCGTTTGGAGGGAGAGGGGTGAGGCCTCTGACTGTTTGCAGTTTGGATGGTCCAGGGGAAGAAACTGTCAGTCTGGAGGTGTGGGACCTGACTGATCTGAACCATCGTCCAGAAGGAACAGTTCAAACAGGTGGTGGGTGGGATGTGAGGGGTCTCCTGTGATGCCCTTGGTCTTTCTGAGACAGAAGGATCTGGAGATGTCCTCCAGGGAGGGCAGAGGGCTGCCGGTGATTTTTTTGGGCAGTGTTGATGACCCTCTGCACAGCCTTCCTGTTCTCGGCCATGGATCCGGCGTACCACACACTGAGACAGTAGCTGAGCAGCGGTAGAAGGCCAGTAGCAGCTTCTGGTCCAGGTTGTTCTTCCTCAGGACACAGAGGAAGTGCAGCCGCTGCTGGGCTTTCTTCACCAGCGCCTTGGTGTTAACTGACCAGGAGATGTCAGAGGAGATGTGGGTGCCCAGGAACCTGAAGGTGGGGACGGTTTCCATGCAGTCGCCCTTTATGAGGAGGGGTGTGTGGTTCTGTCTGTTCTTTCTGAAGTCCAGTATGAGTTCTTTGGTTTTTTTGGACAATCAATTTCAGGTTGTTTGTTTGGCACCACAGCAGCAGATTCGCTACCTCTGCCCTGTATGCCTTCTCATCGTCACTAGTGATGAGCCCGACCAAAGTGGTATCGTCTGCGTACTTCATGATGACGGTGGATGGGTGGGTTGGAATGCAGTCAAACGTATACAGGGAGTACAGTAGAAGGCTTAGCGTGCAGTCCTGGGGGGAACCACTGCTCCATGTGTCATATATATTTGTAGATGTTTACGATTTCTGTTTGACTTTAATCTTCTGTTGACTTTAATCTTTGAGCTAACACTATGAAAATGTCCTCAGTTCCAGGTTAGGCCAAAATTCTGGTTGATAGAAATTGTATTCTGCCAACAATCCATGAATACACAGACAGACAGACAAGCCCAAGACAAAAACATACAGTAACACTCTTAAGGCAAAGATAACAGGGGATTTGATGTCCCAACCAACTTCATAAAATAAGCTAATCGACTGCAGTCATCCAATAATGTGCATGGGAGACTGTTACTATATCCATTTTTACTGAAGATATTTACAAATTGTGCTCCATTGGTTTATTTCTGTAGAAATAAATCAATGTGAGGAATTTTGTAACTAAAGAACTGATTAAGCTGCTTTTGTTATTTGTTTTTTGTAATCTGTTTGGTTAACCTGTGTGAACTCTGATGAGCTAACAGACCTATTTATGATGGCAGCAGATGTCTGAGGATGTTATGCAACAACATGCTATGATGCCCGGTTCTGGCGCCACACGAGTTGGCTGCCTTTTGCAACAGCGGCTCAATTCTGAGTCTTTTTATCTTCCTTCTTCTTTCTGACCCGGTGATAACTTTCTGATCCGGCACACCTTTCACTCTATATATCACGGACACACAGATCGCCCCAAAGGTCTCCCGAGTCGGCGGATGGAGCCTCTGTTTACAGCAGGAGACGATACAGCAGGGATGAGCTAGCTAGCACTCAACCGCCACCCGGTGCTAACGGAGAAACTCGACATACCGGGAGAACTGGAGTGAAAATAACACGGGTGCCGGGCTGGAGTTTAGGCGGCGTGCAAGAAATATAAGACAGAATAATAAAGAGCAATGGCAAGAACCAAGCAGATCGCCCGTAAATCTACTGGAGGAAAAGCCCCCAGGAAGCAGCTGGCCACCAAGGCTGCTCGGAAAAGCGCTCCGGCCACCGGCGGAGTGAAGAAGCCTCACCATTATAGGCCTGGTACCGTGGCTCTGAGAGAGATCCGTCGCTACCAGAAATCCACGGAGCTGCTCATCCGTAAGCTGCCCTTCCAGCGCCTGGTGAGGGAGATCACTCAGGACT
The DNA here is from genome assembly GCA_020510985.1 of Pholidichthys leucotaenia. Classification (NCBI taxonomy): domain Eukaryota; kingdom Metazoa; phylum Chordata; class Actinopteri; order Cichliformes; family Pholidichthyidae; genus Pholidichthys; species Pholidichthys leucotaenia. The sequence goes on along the minus strand of CM035842.1, from coordinate 367,816,537 downwards.
TCAAGACCGACCTGCGTTTCCAGAGCTCCGCCGTCATGGCTCTGCAGGAGGCCAGCGAGGCCTACCTGGTGGGTCTCTTCGAGGACACCAACCTGTGCGCCATCCACGCCAAGAGGGTCACCATCATGCCCAAAGACATCCAGCTGGCCCGCCGCATCCGCGGAGAGAGAGCTTAGACTTTCTGCTGCACATCCACCAACCACAATGCTCCGCACTGTGTGTCTATATATATATATATATATATTTATAGTAATATGTACATATGTATACTAGTTGCTCTTGTTTTTTCTTGCCTTCTCATTGTTGCTCTGAGTGTTGCTATCCCTGTGCTGTTGCAATCCTGGAATTTCGCTATTGTGGGACTAATAAAGGCTTATCTTATCTTATCTTATCTTATCTTGATTTGCGGTGGAATTGTACTTAAGCCACAGTCTATTACAGTCTATTAAATAAATTTATTTTTTGCCTTAAGGACATCCCTGTGTGGTGGTATCATATTATCCCAATCTAGCGTTCAGATATGATTATTTGTGATAGTCTTTTATCAGGCTCTTCTGTGAAATCAGCTCTACCTTTTAGCCCAGAAAACAGACACTTTTTTTTACCCATGCCAATGATTCACATGGGCAGAGCGGCCAGTGCTGTCTGCAGTGATCCAACTACAGTTGAAACCAGAAGTTTTACACACACTGTATTCAATTCAATTCAACTTTATTTATATAGTGCCATTTCACAACTGTCATCTCATAGCACTTTAAGACTGTAGGGGAAAAACCCACAATTGCAGAAAGGCCCCAGCAATCAGGTGATCCCCTGTGAGCAAGCACTCGGTGATGGTGAAGAGGAAAAACTTCCTTTTAACAGGAAGAAACCTCCAACAGAACCAGGCTCAGGGAGGGGCAGTCATCTGCTGCGACTGGCTGGGCGTGAGGGGATAGAGAAGAAGAAGAAAAGAACAGACATGTAGAGAGCAAACAGCACGATGGGGACTCAATCTATGGGAGAGAACAAACAGATGTTAATGACCAGCAAAAATATTTCATTGAGAGTGAAGAAAAGAGTGAAGCCCAGTGCACTGTTGGAGGTCTACTGGCTGTCTAAACCTATTAGCAGCATAACTAAGAGAGGGTTCAGGGTCAACTGATCCAACCCTAACTATAGGCTATGTCAAAAAGGAAAGTTTTAACCCTATTTTTAAAAACAGAGATCGAATCTGACTCCCGAATCCAGATTGGCAGCTGGTTCCAAAGGAGAGGAGCCTGATAGCTGAATGTTCTGCCTCCCATTGTACTTTTGGAGAATCTAGGTGTTATAAAGGGATTTTATAACAGAGAGCGGCCTGATGACATAGCCAGCTGGTACCGCCAACACGCCAACATACATAAGGGAGGAGTTGGCCATGTTATGCTCTATGGTGACTCGCTCTCAGTAGGGAGCACAACAACAATGCATAAAACCAAGAAAGGCGCCACTCCAAGTCAGAGACTGGGTTTGGCTTCACACCGACAAGAGACTGGGACGGCGATTGACCAGTCCACAGCCAGCAAAACAACAGGCACCACTGAGGTTGTGCCGAAGCTGGGAACAATGTGTTTTTGGCTGACAGATGGTTTGGTTCGGCATGCAAACCAACTACGGCATGTCCAGGTGGCTGCTCCAGACGGTGAGGCTCCGCGGAAGTCAGCTACTGCAGTGTGGGACCCGGGCTCCAGCATCATGAAGATTAGCCCCGAGGGTCTGACAGCTCCAGGGAGGCAGCCACCATGGGTCCGCTTCAAAGCTCCCAAAGATGAGGCCGCCACGGGCTTGCCATAAACCCCCTAGGCAGAATTGTTCTCCCCATGGAAGACTGTGGAAAAAAAGTGACTGTTTAGTTAGGAACGCGACTAGGAGCAGGTGACAGAATAATCCAAACAACCACATCAGGTCCAGCAGTGGTCCACCCGCTGACCCTAGCTCAGGATGTTAATGTTGTTTATGCCAAATTGGGGAGGGTTACAATTTATTAAAGTGTTCTGTGGGTTTTTCAAAGGAGGGGGGATGAATGTTATAAAGGGATTTTATATCAGAGAGCGGTGTGATGATATAGCCGGCTAGTACAGTCATCACATCGACATACATAAGGGAGGAGACGGCCATATTACGCTCTCTCTGGTGACTCGCCCTCGGTAGGGACAGTTAGGAGCTCAAGGCTCGTTCACGTGTTCTGTATTATCAACACCATGTAATAAAGTTCAAGTTCCAGCAAAGCATCCTCGTCTGTCTTCTTTACCAGGTTTGTAGACATAACACTAGATATTGTTATAAAAGGGATTTATAACAGTGAGTGGCATGATGACGTTGCCGGCTGGTGTTGTCAACATGCCGACATACTTAAGGGAGGAGCCAGCCATGTTATGCTCTCTTCTGCCAGCTCTCTCAATAGGCACAGATAGGAGCTCAGTGTGCAGTCACCTGTACTGTATTATTAACATTTATGTAATAAAGTTCAATTCCAGCACAGCATCCTCATCCGTCATCATTACTAAGTTTGTGGACATAACAGGTTTTACAAGTATTTCCTGCATTTTGGGAGCGTAGTGCTCTGTTAGGATGATAAGGTACTATCAGGTCTTTTTTTTTTTCCACAATATCTTTATTGAACCTTTTTTTTTTTTTTTTAACAAACATGATACAAACAATCAAACACTAACACTAAAGTACTACAAAAAAAGAAAAAAATGCACTAAAAACACCAACAACCACCAACAAAATCAAGTCTTTAACAATGCTCCTCTGTTTAGTCTAGACAATCCAATACATAAGTATACATATTATGTTCACCAGTTTGGAATTTACAAGGTCCACACACATCATTCACCTTCTTCTTCAAGAGTTATGTTTAAATTTTTTACATAATCAATAAAAGGTCTCCATATATTCTCAAACACAATTTCCTTTGATTTCAGTATATATGTTATTCTTTCTAATGGAAGGTTTGTTAACATCTGTCTTAACCACTGAGTCACATCTGGTCTATGAGTCTTTTTCCATAATAGTGCAATACATTTTTTGGCATTAAGCAAACTGAGGTCTATGAATGTTCTTTCACTTTTATTAAAATTATGCTTTTCTGGGTACAGACCCAACAAAAACAGTTTAGGATTCAATATGATTTGTTTTGAGATTATTTTTTCAATTGTTACCCTCACCTCTTCCCAAAACATTCTTATTAATCTACATTCCCATAAACAATGAAATAGGGTTCCTTTACTTTCCATGCATTTTGTGCATGTATCTGGTATATTTTTGTTATATCTATTTAACTCCTCCGGTGTAACATACATCCGCATTAACCATTTGAAATGTATCAATTTAAGGCGTGCATTTATTGATTTGGTTTGAGCTTCTGTACAAGCTAATTCCCATTGTTCCTCTGAAATTTCAATTTGCAGATCTTCTTTCCAGTAGTTTAATCTTTTCAGTGAATTTTCACTTGAAGATAGTGTCAATGAGTTATAAAACTCTGAAATAATACCCTTTCTTTTACTATCTTTCATCATCATTTTTTCCAAGGATGAATAAATAGGTCGAGTGAGAGCTTTATTTTGATTTGATCGAATAAAGTTTCTAAGTTGAAGATATTTAAAAAAATGTGTTCTATTGAGATTAAATTTGATCCTCAGCTCTTCAAAAGACATTATGTTGTCTGCACATGGCAAATATAAATCCTGAATCTTTTGTATCCCTTTTAAATTCCATACTTTAAATACAGCGTCCGCTCTCCCTGGTTTAAAATATTGATTACCCCATATTGGACTAAATTGTGACAATAACTGTGGTTCTTTTAAATAGTTTTTAGCTTCACACCATATTTTGATCATATGCTTTACAAATGGATTTTTAACTTGTTTTTGTAATTTTTTTGCCGAATCTGAGTATATGAATATGGGAAGAGGTAAAGGTAAATTGTATGATTCCATTTCAGTCCAGTGAGGGAGATCATTTGATGAAAAATAATATGTCATAGACCTCAGTTGTGCCGACCAATAATACAACATAAAATTTGGACATTTCAGACCTCCACGATCAAATGGTAAATATAATAAAGACAAACGTAATCTAGCCCTCCTGTTGTTCCATATAAATTCCACTAACTTTTTTTTATTCTTGAGAATAGATCTAAAGGTGGTGATAAGGGAATGTATTGAAATAAATAAAGTATTTTAGGTAAAATATTACTTTTAAGTATATTGATTCTCCCGATCATCGACATTGGTAGTGACATCCATCTCTGAGTTAACTCATTGATATCTGACATTAAGGCTTCATAGTTGACACTGGCGACTGATTCTAGCTTAGGCATAATTTGGATTCCTAAATATTTAAACTGATTTACAACATTGAATTGATTTACCTCAGGGGCTGGGTAATTTCTCTGGGTCTCATTTAGCATTAATATTGAAGATTTAGTTTTATTTATTTTATATCCTGATATTTCCCCAAAATTCTTTATTAAATTCAACAAGGTTGGAATTGATTTTTTTAGATTCGACATAAACAAAATTATATCATCGGCGTACAGGGAGATTTTATGTTCTGTTGGTCCAACTTTAATTCCATATATTTGTGAATGTAAACGTATCGCTATCGCTAAAGGTTCAATTGCCATAGTAAACAGTAAAGGTGAAAGTGGACAGCCTTGTCGACATCCTCTATTGATTTTTATTGGTTTTGAAATATTGTTATTTGTTAGGATTTCTGCTGTAGCATTATTGTATATTATTTGAACCCATTTTATGAAATTATTTCCAAGTCCAAACCTTTGTAGGACTTCAAAAAGAAAGGGCCATTCAACTCTATCAAAGGCCTTTTCGGCGTCCAATGATAGGAGAGCTGTATCCGGTGCTTCTTTATTAAAATAAATAATATTAAATAGTCTTCTTACATTATGGAAGCCTTGTCTTCCCTTTATAAAGCCATTCTGATCTCGATTAATAATATTTGGTAAAATTTCTTGTATTCGTCTTGCTAAAATTTTACAGATTATCTTAAGGTCGGCGTTTAATAGGCTTATTGGTCTCATATTTTCACATTTATTAGAGGGCTTACCTGGTTTTGGCAGCAGTATAATTAAGGCATTATTTATGTATGATGGTAAATTATTATTTTGAAATGCTTCTAAAACCATTTCCAAAAAAGGTTTTATTAATTTATTCTTAAATTTTTTATAAAGGTCAACTGGAAGACCATCTGGTCCTGCACTTTTTCCTGATTTCATATTATCAATGGCTAGCCCAACTTCTTCTTGACTAATTTTAGACTCCAATATCTCCCTGTTTTCATTTGGAATACACGGTATAGATAGTTCGTTCAAAAACCCATTTAGTTTTGTTAAATCAGGTTCATTTTTGGTATCATATAATTTTTCATAGTAATCTCTAAAGGCTCTATTAATTTCTAAAGGATCTATAACTACCTGTCCGTTACTTATAATACTGGTAATTGGTGTTTTAATTTCCAATTGTTTAATCTGCCATGCTAATAATTTTCCTGATTTTTCACCTTGTTCATAAAAAGATTGTTTCAATCTTAGAAGACTCGAGGCAGCTCTATTCGCTGATTTTTTGTCGTATTCAGCTCTCAAAATCAGTAATTCATTCTCCAACCTTGGGTCACTTCCTGCATACACTTTTTCCTGAAGACTTTTTATTTTATGTTCCAATTTAGCTCTCTCCTCTCGAGTCTTCTTAGATTTTGATCCTGTATAACTAATAATATGTCCCCTAATAAAAGCTTTGAAAGCCTCCCACTTTACACATGCTGATGTTTGTGTAGTATTGATGTCAAAGAACTCGTCTATCTGTTTTTCTATATACTTGACAAATTCCTCATCCTGAAGCCATTTATGCTGAAATTGCCATCTACCTGATTCCTTTGTCAATTTTTTATCTACATATATTAGACAACAGGGTGCATGATCAGAGATCACGATGTTATCATAAAAGCAGTTTTGAATCTTGGACCTTAATTCTGTGGAAATCAAAAAATAATCAATACGTGAGAATGTCTTGTAGGTACTGGAATAACAAGAATAGGCTTTAACTTGTGGTTTCATTTCTCTCCATATATCTAACAATCTCAATTCTTTCATAAAATGATTAATAGTCATCCTACATCCAATGTGCGTACAATCCAGTCCTGTTGATCTATCCACACCTGGATTCAATGTACAGTTAAAATCCCCTGCTATTATATGTTGCCCTGTAAGTGATGATAAGATGAGAAATAAATTAGCAAAGAACTTCTGATCATCTATATTGGGACCATATAAGTTCACAAGATTTATATTTTCTAATAGCAAAGAACCTTGAATGATTACATATCTTCCAAATTTGTCTCCAATTACATTTTTCACTTGAAAAGGAACTGATTTATGTATGAGAGTCATAACTCCCCTGGCTCGGGATGAAAATGAAGAGGTGAATACACTTCCCTGCCATCTACTCCTAATTCTTTTAACATCCTCCTCTATCAGATGAGTTTCTTGTAAAAACACAATTCTTGAACCCATGTCCTTTATTTTATTCATAACTTGTTTAAGTTTTTTTTAAATTTTGTAGACCTCTGCAATTCCATGAAGTTAAATTAAGATTAACACTTTGGTCCATGATCAATAGAGAGTTTGGGATTACCTTGCAGTGTAAACATGCTCATACAGAGAAGCAAAAACATGAGTGGTTGAACATTCATCCTACAAACTACACACAAACAAATTTCCCCTTCCCACACTTGTGGCAAACCCCCCAAAATCAAAAGAAAAATTCTGTCTCCCGATATAGCCATCGACCGTTCCACACCCACGGGGAACAGCCTAAGCCACTCCTTCTTCATCCTCCCAATCACCCTAACTCTACTGCTTTTAATGACGTAACATTAACTCTCCTCTGTAGTTTTCCAACTTAACTCCAAAATTTTTAACAACTTTGTACATCATAGGTTTTTTTTTTTGTTTGTTTTGTTTTTGTTTTGTTTTTTTAATATATAATACAATCTATATTTTGTAACCTTACTATTTACTTCAAGTCAGTCAGATGCCTGTGCAAATGCTTAATTATTCTACCTTATATTTTGTTCATGCTTAGCTCCCACCAGTCTCTTCTTCTTCTTTGATCTTCTTGATGAACTCCTGCGCCTCCTCTGGGGTCTTGAAGATGTGGGTTCTGCCCTCATACGTGGTCAGCAGTCTCGCAGGATAGATCACACCATGACGAATCCCAAGGTTGCGCAGCTCCTCACGTACGGGATCAAACTGCTTCCTCAATTGCTAGATTCCTGTGGCCAAATCTGGGTAGAACCGCACCTGCTGGTCCTGGTGTTTAATCTCCCCCTTAGCTCGTGCAGCGCTGAAGATCTTCATCCTGTCTCTGTTGCTAAGAAACTTCATAATTAAGGTCCTCGGCGGTCCCTTATCTCTCCGTGGGCCAATGCGATGTGCTTTTTCCAGAACCACTGCTGATTGCAACTCCTCGCTGCCCAGCACCTCCGGAATCCACTTTTCCAGAAAGGAACATACGTCCCGACCTTCTGATTCCTCTGGAAGACCCACCAGCCTCAAATTATTCTGTCTCGACCGAGATTCCAAATCCAAAATATTATCTTCCAGAGATTTATTTTTTTTTTCCAAAGTGCGCACCTTTAATTGAAGACGGGTGACGTCATCTTCAGCACTAGCAAGACGGAGCTCCATCTGCGCCGTTCGTTCTACACAGTCACCCAATTCCTTTCTTATTCCTTCCAACGCTGTCATAATCCCATCAAATCTAGAGGAAAAGTCCGCTCTCATTGAACTCATGGCAGCCATCAGCGCATCTGCGCCATTCCCCGCAGATATCGCACCGTTGCCAGCCTCCTCCGCCATATATGGAGTTTTGTTTGCTGCGTCACAGACCTGAAAGTCCGTTAATTTGGACTGTTTCGGCGGCTCGCTTTTTCCTTTTCCTAGTTTTCCAGCCTTAGGCTTCGCCGACATATCCTCGCCCAAATGCTGGGATACGTTCTGTCCCAAATGAGAGAGTTATTTGCCGATTTTTTTTCTCCAGGAGCAGAGCAGAGCGAGACGCGTCCGTCCTACGTGGCAGCCATAACCGGAAGTCACTATCAGGTCTTTTAAATAATAAGGGGCCTGATACTTTAGAGCTTTGTAAGTGAGGAGAAGGATTTTAAACTTAATTCTAAATTCTATGGGAAGCCACTAAAGGGATTCCAGAACCAGAGAGATGTGATCTCTTTTTCTAGTACCTGCTAAAACTTTTTGCAACATTTTGGATCAGCTGAAGACTTTTTAAAGATGTTTTGGGACAGCCTGATAATAAAGAGTTACAATAATCTATAAAGCATGGATTAGTTTCTCAGCATCACTCTGAGACAAGATGTCCCTAATCTTGGCAATATTGCGCAAATGATAGAAGGCAGTCTTACAAACAAGTTTAATATGTGAATTAAAGAACAGGTCTTGATCAAAAATAACTCCAAGGTTCCTCACAGAACTATTAAGAGAGAGAGTAACCCCATCCAAACTAAGAGTTTGATTTGGAAAGGTATTTTTGAAGTTTTTTGGACAAGCTAGAATAACTTCAGTCTTATCTGAATTTAATAGCAAGAAATGACAAGTCACCCAAGCTCTGATTTCCTTAAGATAAGCCTCTGATTTGGCTAATTGATTACTGTCATCTGGTTTCATTGACAAGTATAATTGTGTGTCATCTGCATAACAATGAAAGTGTATGCAGTGTTCTCTAATAATATTGCCTAGTGGAAGCACATATAAACTCGAAAAAAATACAATAGAAAAAAAATACAATTTTCTGTCTTTTGAAAATTATAAAACTCTCAAATTTGTCTGTTCTATTAATGAAATATTAAAATGGCTATGCACCCCCCCCTCCCAAGAGAATAATGTTAAACTGAGGACTGTCATCGGCACGACCACCAGAGCAATCACTAGAGGAGACTGTGAGGTCCCCCACAGAGGCAACACATTTGCTCAATCTGTGCTATCAGTGAGGGGCACCAAGATCTGGAATAATATACCACCTGCAGTCAGAGAATGTACCATACTGAACACTTTTAAGACTCATTGTAAGAATTGGCTGTTAAACAACCAAAACTGTACGCATAACTAGTGGTTGTTGTGTGGCATGCACATATATATATGTGCCCGTGCGTCACACACATATATCCCACGTCTTGTTTGTTGCTGTTGTTTGTTGTTGCTGTGAGGTGCTTGGATGCATGTGTGTGTACGCATACACAGCACTTCACTCGTGACATTTGAATGTTTTGTTTTGTAGCACCTTAACACTTGCACTTTAGCATATCCACTTTTTACAGTTTCATTGCAGATGTTCTTCTCCTGTATGACTGTTTGTGTGGTTTTCTGACCCACCAGGGGACTACAGATGCAAATTAGCAGTATTGCTAAGTCTGGCGTACTTACATTTGTATTAATGTTCATTAGTATGTGTTATGTATGAGGAATGAGGGAATGGAGTCTCTTCTGTCATGTAGCAAATCAGCACTTTATTGAGAATACCCAGAACTATATACAGAGTGGTCGTACCCGCCTGACGTCATGCTAGGGGCGGGTACGGCAACACACACACACCACACTCACTACACAACAATTCCCGTCCCCCTTACAAAAATGCAAAACCACACACACAATCGAGACCCTCCCCAATTTAGGACCCGAATCATGCACTAAGGGAACAGGGAACCATGAACTGTAGGAGAATGAGCTATCACATTCACACAAAACAACTAAAACCAGCGTTTTTTTTTTTAAAATATACACAAAATAAGTAAAATAATCCCATAACATACATACTCCCATGCACACCAGCAGGATATATACATATTTACATTGAAATTTTTATGTTACTCCACAGTCCCTGGACAGCCATGAACAAAACTGGCTCGGAGGCCCAGGGCAACCCCATGGCATGCATGCCCTTGGCCGCCGTCTGCCCCCAGGATCGAAGCCACCCTCCCCGGCGAAAATGTCTCCTCTTGCCATCAGCTGCTTCTCCTCTCTGGCCCTGCAGAGCTGCTGTCCGGCACGCTGTCCCTCCATGCCCATCATTCTGCTCCTGACTGCCTTCAACACCGCCCCATGGCGGTGGCCCCATGGCCCCAAACACTCCGGCCCCCTGTGGCTGCACTCTGGGGAAAACCGAAGTCCGCTCGTCGGTGCCACTCGCTGCCTCGGGCGTCTCACTGTACCGCCCAGCGCCCTTGTTCCAGACGCTTTGCTGTGTTGTTTCCATGCCCGGTCATAGCTGCTCTCTTCTGGGGCTCTCAGCTTCGCTCTGGTCGGCGTCACTCTCCGACCCATGCGCCTCGTCGCTGCTCTCAGCACCCTCGTTCCAGGTGCTCTGCTGTGTCAACTCCATGTCCGGCTGCAGCTGCTCTCCCTCGGGGTTCTCAGCGTCACTCTTGTTGGCTCCACTCTCCAACCCAGGCGCCTCGTTGCTGTTCCCAGCACCCATATCCCAGGCGCTCCACTGTGTTGTCTCTGCGCCCAGCTGCTGCTGCTCAGTGCGCTCAGCCGTGCATGGACCTGCTCTCCCGCTGCCTAGCCTCCAGATGCTGGGATGACTCCTGCTGTTCTCCCTCTCCGCTGTTGTCACTCACCGCACTGTCAAACACACCAGTGCTATGGTCCTGCACCATGCTGTGCTCCATGGCCAGCCTGCCATCTGCAGTGACCGAGAACTCCACCACTTGCGGCCCCGGTCCCACCCCAATGTCTATCTGGTAGCCTGGAGCTCTCTTTTGGCATGCAGTTAGCTTTGTGGCTGACTTGCCCATAGGCACTGACTGAGCTGTTAGCTTCTCCAAGCTAACTAGCCTAGCTCCGTTTGGCTCCAAAACACTTGCTACCCACAGCTCTATGGTCCTCGTCTGCTCGGCAAAGTGCTCGGCCAGCCGCTCGACATCATCCTCATAGTATTCCGTTTCACCCAATGTACCAACAATTCTTTGGCCTTCCACGCCGAGACAGTGGCCCAGAAGTGCACGCCGTCATCTCCCGTCGAGTCCACTTAGTCCCAGCACCCTGATGTAATCCTCAAACATGGCCCGCCAGTCCGTCCACAGGACCACTGGCTCTCCCAGATTTTCCAGAAACGGTAGCAGGAGTGGAGGTAGCCTGTATGCTCCCATAATTTTTCTCGTCACCAGAATGTTATGTATGAGGAATGAGGGACTGGAGTCTGTTCTGTCATGCAGCAAATCAACACTTTATTGAGAATACCCAGAGCTATATACAGACTGGCCATGCCTGCCTGGCGTCACGTTAGTGGCGGGTATGGCAACACACACACACCACACTCACTACACAACAGTATGTAATGTCCCTTTCAAATAAACATTAAAAAGCACTCAGAGAGCATATATACCTGGTAAATACCTCCGCCAAGGCTCCTTCCGTCCCTCATGGATCATCTCCAACATTTAATGGATTTGTTTTGGAGGATTCGTGCTAACACGGTGTGAGAAGATAAGAGCCTTAGTGGAGATACGTGTTCTTGGATCATGACCAAAATGTTTTGGGTTCCTCTGTAGCCCACAGACCACCTCTGGTAAAAATTTCATCCAAATCCATCCAGTAGCAATAACAGGTCTGTGATGCCCTTAGATGTCCGGGGCTGCACGCGCGCCACACTGAGTGGATCAGCGTGTGTCTACCCTTCGCCGAGAGGCGTGGGTAACCCGTTGAACCCCACTCGTGATAGGGATTGGGGATTGCAACTATTTCCCATGAACGAGGAATTCCCAGTAAGCGCGGGTCATAAGCTCGCGTTGATTAAGTCCCTGCCCTTTGTACACACCGCCCGTCGCTACTACCGATTGGATGGTTTAGTGAGGTCCTCGGTCACTCAAGGACAACAGTCATTCGTCCTTCTCTCTCCAGATAGGAGAGAGAAGGACGGTGGCTAAACTGTCATCTCTGCTGGAGTCCGAGTTCCACCCTATGCAGGACAATGCAATGGCAAAATTTGGGCACCAGGGGGCAACATTACACCATCGCCGTACCCTGGCATGCCTCAACTGATACATGCGGGCTTCCGTAGGGCAATCGCCAAATCATGAAGCGGTTACGACGAAGTGTTGCGTGGGACCATTTCAATTTAAAAAATGACCAGGTGTACTCAAGGACACATTCACTCAAGGACAACAGTCATTCGTCCTTCTCTCTCCAGATAGGAGAGAGAAGGACGGTGGCTAAACTGTCATCTCTGCTGGAGTCCGAGTTCCACCCTATGCAGGACATACTGAATGCACTGAGGAGCTCATTTAGCAGCAGACTACATCATCCCAGGTGCACAACCGAGAGGTTTCGTAGGTCCTTCCTACCAACGGCTGTCAGACTGTACAACCTAAGCAGGGCTGCTCGCAGAGATAGCAAAAAGACGTAACAAACTAATAGTTTTTTGAATGCAAAAGATGCAATAGACTTACACAATGGTCCTCTCCGGCATACAACTAGGAACATACCGGTCGCTATGGAGGGTGAGAATATGTATGGGCACATAATCATACCATGTAGGATAACTAAGTAGACGGTTATGCTGTTTCATTCCATCTAGCAACAATGCTCTGCACTGTGTGTGTTTATATATTTGCATATTTATTCCATCTAGCTACAATGCTCCGTACTGTGGGTGTTTATATATTTATATATCTACATATTATTCCATCTAGCTACATTGCTCCGCACTGTGTGTGTTTATATACTTGCATATTTATTCCACCTAGCTGCAATGCTCCGTACTGTGGGTGTTTATATATTTACATATTTATTCCATCTAGCTACAATGCTCTGCACTGTGTGTTCATATATTCATATATTTATTCCATCCAGCTACAATGCTCTGCACTGTGTGTCTGTGTGTGTGTGTATATATATATATTTTATAGTAATACGTACATATGTTTATTAGCTGCTCTTGCTTGCTTGTTTTTTTTCTTGCCTTCTGATTGTTGCTCTGAGTGTTGCTATCCCTGTGCTGTTGCAATCCTGGAATTTCCCCGTTGTGGGACTAATAAAGGCTTATCTTATCTTATCTTATCTAGTTTTGGAGTATTCTTGCTAACACAGTGTGAGAAGATAAGAGCCTTGGTGGAGGTATGCATTCTGGGATCATCACCAAATTGTTATAGGTTCCTCTCTAGCCCAAGGACCACCTCTGGTGAAACTTTCATCCAAATCCATGCAGTATTTTTTGTATAATCCTGCTGCACATATAAAAAGAAGGTCCTTGGTGGAGGTATGCACTCTCAGATCATCACCAAAATTTAATGGGTTCATCCTTGGCTCAAGGGCTACGTCTGGTGAAAATTTCTTCAAAATCCATGCAGTAGTTTTTGCGTAATCCTGCTAAAAGTCAGACAAACAAACAAATGGACAGACAGACAGACAGACAGACAGATAAACCACCCCAACTACATAACCTCCATGGCGGAGGTAACTAAAAAGAACAGGGCCTAGAACAGATCCCTGTGGAACTCCATGGGTGAGCTTTGAGTTAGAAGAAAACTCATCACTGACATGCATAAACTGGAACTTATCTGATAAATAAGATTTAAACCACTGCAAAGAAGTTCCATTAAGCCCAACAAGGGGTTCTAATCTATCAAGTAAAATATTATGATTCATAGTATCAAAAGCTGCACTAAGGTCTAAAAGGAGAAGTATAGAAACAAGTCCATTATCAGATGTGATAAGGAGATCGTTAATGACCTTCATGAAAGCTGTTTCAGTAGTACTATGATGAATTCCGAACCCTGATTGAAACTCTTCAAATAAACCATTTCCCTGCAAGTGGTCAAATAATTGTGTAGCAACAACTCTTTCCAAGATTTTTGAAATGAAAGGCAGATTAGAGATTGGTCTATAGTTAGCTAAAACTCTTGGATTGAGTGTTGGCATTTTAAGTAACGGTTTAATTACAACAGTTTTAAAAGCCTGGGGAACATGGCCCAGTGTTAATGAAGAGTTGATTATTTGAAGAATAGAACTACCAATAAATGGGAAGACTTCTTTAAATAACCTGGTAGGAATAGGGTCTAGAAGACAAGTTGAAGGCTTGGATGAGGAAATTACTTTATTTAACTCTAAAAGGTCAGTTGGAGTAAACTCATCCAAATGAATGTCAATAAAAAGACAACATTTATCCCCCCTCATTGTTTGACATTAAATCAGACTAAACTTTTCCTGTCTAAGGTCAGTTAGGATTACCAAAATTACTTTTATTTTCTTAATATTTTTGTATTTGCTAAATATCTTTTCAGAGAATGTTTTTATTACTTTCTTCAAAGTCAGAAGTTTACATACACTAAGATTACTATGCCTCTGAACAATTTAGGAAATCAGATGATGATGTCATGGCTTTGGAAGCTTCTGATAGGGTAACTGACAAAATCTGAGTTAACTGGAGGCACGCCTCTAACACATTGCTTCCTTGTGTGACATCATGGGAAAATCAAAAGAAATTAGCCAAGATTTCCAGAAGAGAATTGTGGATCTCCACAAGTCTGGTTCATCCTTGGGTACAATTTCCAGATGCCTGAAGGTGTCAGCAGTGATGGTGAAACTGAGGCCTTATGAAAAAATGGACAACTTTGAGACAATGTCTGAGGGCGGCAGTGGCGCAGGTGTAGTGTGACTGACTACTGAGCGGAGGGTCATGGGTTCGATTCCTGCTCTGTCTGCTGTCCTTGAGCAAGGCATTGAACCCCCAGTTGTTCCTGGTGGCCTGGTTAGCACTTGTGTGTATGGCAGCTCTGCTGCCATCAGTGTGTGAATGGGTGGATTGCAGGATCTGTAAAGCGCTTTGGTCAACCTAGATGAGAAGAAAAGCACTATATAAGTGAATGCCATTTACAATTGCTTCATGATCACAGTGTTTGAAAAAGAGGAGTGTCAGAACTGCATCTGAGTGGAAGATCTGAAAAAGTCTCAATACACAGAGTATTGAGACTATCTTAAAAATGCACTTTTTTGAGGAAACTCAAAAAACCTTTTTGTTTTCTTGCAGAATGCTATGCTATTTTTTTTTCATCAGAATAATTTTCTGTCACAATAAAGGGTGGGACTGTCTTGCAGACAGATATGAGCAGCCTTCCTTGTTCTCATTATCCAAAGTGAACTCCGCAAATCAGAAAATCCTGCAGATAGGAGGTTTTGCATTTCAGCCATCGATATGCCGAATTATCCTTTAGAGCTACGCAGCAGCCAGTACTCATGGTGTGCTGTTTAAAGGAAAAAAGCAATTTGCAGCATCCAGTAAATGTGCCGTTACTGTGTGCCTGCTTGTCTGACAGTGTCAGCCCCGAACCCCCACCCCCCTTGAAATTTTTTTTTGAAGTTGTTGCTGTAGTCGGAATCGACAAAATTATGATCCGGTGATAAAGGGAATAACTGAATGTGTTTCTAACTTGGAGCTACCCTATAATGGCATTTTTGCAGTGTTTGTTCACAGGAAAAACTGTACAGCAAAGCCTTGCTCCACTGCTGCCTGTAACGCATACACACACACAGAACTAAACCTGGTGATGCTACGCAAGACACCGCACACTCAACACTGATTCGAGCAATATAAAGTGGAAGTGTCATGAGCAGTGCATCAAGTACCATTTCAGCATGCTCACAGTCATGCTACTGTAGCAAACAAGGCCTCGTTATGTGGGTCACAGCACGTGACTTGAGGGCTCGCAGGAAGTTTGAGAGGGAATTAGGGTTTTTTTTTGGTTGCTTTGTATTGTTTGTTCCTGCCATCTAATTTTGAATAGACCTTGGATGGCCAAATGCTCAACAAAAAGTATTGAGATTTTTTTCAGGTCTTCCATTCAGATGCAGTTCTGACACTCAGTCAGCAGAGGGCACTCTTTATTAAATGTTTCATAACACTATGTCGATCATGAAGCTATTGTCTCAGAGTTGCTCATTGTTTCACAAGGCCTCAATCTCACCATCACTAGCTAAACCCCACCCACACTTCCTGAAGCCAGGGCATGAAGATAGAGTGGTGGCTAAGCTTTTATTGATAAAAATTACATATCTTCACTGAGCAACTCCATATGCGGGACTTAAAATCTGAGGTCAGTTTGACGAACAGTTTGAGCGATATGTGAGGCACACAGGCACACACACAAACAGAGATATCTTGCATTTATAGATAGATTTGCTCCATTTACAGTTATAGTCAGATAGTGCGTATGATTTTGTTTGTTGGTAAAATACATGGTAGCTGTTTTCCCTACGTTTAGAGTGAGGCATGTGTGTAGCTGACTTTGTCATCTGTATACATCTGAATTTTTATGTCATTTTCACATACTGATGGCAAATCATTTATATACAAAGTAAACAGGGGTGTCATGGGGTGTCTGGGGAGGGATAGTACCTCTGCAGGGGGTGCTTGCCATGTCCTTTTTAGGACAGCTCATTCTACATTGGTTCCCACCTGGCACCCAACTCTCACCTGTGGCTCCTCGAAGCTGTAGTATGCGCAGCAGCCACACCTCGGTAAACCACTTTGGCAGGCGGGCTGAATCAGGTGAGGGTAGCCGGTCAGGCCTCAAACCCTCCAGTGAGTTAAACAGGGTACGCCTACCCAAGTATGTGAAGACTGTAGTCGATGGATTAAGTGGATGAGGTCATCTTTTGTCCCAATGGTCATGAAGGCGGTGACTGCAGGCGTTGTGGAACGCAAAGACACGGTAAGGCACTATAGACGTCGTGGTCATCCACTGCAGCTGAGGAAGTCCCTGGTTGTGACGGCTCTTTTCGTACCACCAGATCCTGGCTTTTGAGGCCAAGAGAGTGGGATTGCCCCTGTGCATTGACCTTCCCACTTTTAAAAAAACTTTCCTGCACAGGTTTTCCTTGTGTGTATTAGTCCTCACAATGCTACAACAGTCCTGCGGCGATGGAGAACGAGTGAAGCAACAGGTGGAGGTGACCACTGGCAATTGTAGCTTGAACCCTGCATGCAGGCGGCTTGGTGGCAATAGTCGCTCTCCTTCTCACCCCGGGACAACAGTGGAGTTCGGCGTTCCCCCAGGCGACTGAGCAGCCTTTTTAGAATAGCACTGCTCACCCTCACATGAGGGAGGGGACTAGAAAATGTGTCCCAAACAAATGCTTGTCCCTTCCAACTGGCCAGCATACCATGGCTGGCAGTTCTACCCCCCAAGCGGTCAAAACCAAAGAAGAAAGAAACTAATTCTTGATGTGTGGAATGTATGCATGCTCATGGACAGAGGCCTCCTCGAGGCCTGAGAGAAGAACAGTCCTCATTGCAAGGGAACTGGCCCACTACCACATTGACATCGTGGCCCTCAGCAAGACCAGACTAGCCGAAGAAGGATCTGTGGCTGAACTAAAAGGTGCCTACACCTTCTTCTGGAAAGGCAAGGCCAAAGATGAAGAGAGGAGCCATGGAGTAGGACTGGCCATCAAGACAGCGATTCTCAAGCAACTTCCTGACCTACCAATGTCAGTTAATGAACGGCTGATGAAACTCCGTTTCCCCCTTAACCATAACCGGCACATTACCCTCATCAGCATGTATGCCCCAACTTTCACCAGCAGCGATGAAGTGAAGGAAGCCTTTTATGAGGAGCTCAGTACTCTCATGAAGGACACTCCCCCCAATGTCAAACTCCTTCTGCTAGGCGATTTCAATGCCAGAGTCAGAACAGGGTGCTGTGATTGGAAAGGCGTGCTGGGGCCACACGGCACTGGAAAATTGAACTCCAACGGCTTGATGCTGTTGAGCTTTTGTGCTGAAAACCACCTTGCTATCACAAACACACTGTTCTGGCAAGCAGACAAATATAAGACAACATGGATGCACCCAAGATCCAAGCAGTGGCATTTGATAGATTTTGCCATTTGCCGTCAGAGAGACATCCGTGACGTCAGGATCACCAGGGTCATGTGTGGAGCAGAGTGTTGGATGGACCACCGTCTAGTCAGATCCATCCTATCCCTGCATATTGCCCCAACACACCGCAAGACACCAAAAGTCATCAGGCTAGCGTTCTACGTCGCCAAACTTGAACAACCTCAGCGACGTAGTGAATTTGCAGAAGATCTGGACGGCCGACTGATTGCCCATGGACTCCTGACTGGCTGCCCAACACAAAGATGGGAACAGTTAAAGCACTGGTGACGGAGTCAGCAAAAACCACCATCGGCCCCAGGAAATGAGTGCACCAGGACTGGTTCGACGAGAACAACGAGAACATCAAGACACTCCTGGATGACAAGCAGAAGGCCTTTGTTGAGTGGTAGAATGACCCCACTTCCATTTCCAAGCGTGATCGCTTCAAGCACCTCCAGAGACAGGCACAAGCAGTGCTGCGAAAGATGCAGAATAAATGGTGGGAGAAGAAGGCAGATGAGGTGCAGAGATACGCCGACACGCAGAATTCTAAGATGTTCTTCAGCATCATCAAGGAAGTATATGGACCTGCCAAGCCATGTACCAACCCACTCCTGTCGGCAGACGGTTCAACTCTGCTGAAGGAGAAAAGCAGCATCAATGTGTGATGGA
The DNA here is from genome assembly GCA_020510985.1 of Pholidichthys leucotaenia. Lineage (NCBI taxonomy): Eukaryota > Metazoa > Chordata > Actinopteri > Cichliformes > Pholidichthyidae > Pholidichthys > Pholidichthys leucotaenia. Next base: position 367,797,932 of record CM035842.1, on the reverse strand, counting down.
GAGAGCACTTCAGCTACCTGCTCAACAGGCCCTCCACTGTAGACCCCCACGCCCTCGATCTGATCCCACAAAAACCCACCGTCCACTGCCTCGACTTCCTCCCTACAATGGACGAAGTCTTGAAGGCAATTAGGCAGACCAGTTCAGACAAAGCACCTGGGATGGATGGAATCCTGGTGGAAATATTCAAATCAGCCGGTCCTGTGGCCCTTGAAATCTTCCATTCCCTCCTCACCAGCATCTGGGATGAAAAACAACTGCCCAAAGACTTCAGGGATGCCACTGTTGTCTCCCTGTTCAAGAATAAGGGTAGCAAGTCGGACTGCGGCAATTACCAAGGTATCTCCCTTCTATCTATTGCCAGAAAAATACTAGCCCGGGTCCTCCTCAACTGACTGATTAACAACATCTCTGAAGGGAACCTGCCAGAAACACAGTGCAGATTCCACTCAAACCGCAGCACCGTGGACATGATCTTCTCCGTCCACCAAGTGCAGGAGAAATGTCTAGAACAAAACATGGACTTATGTGCGGTTTTAATCGACCTGACTAAGGCCTTCGACACGGTGAACAGGGAGGCCCTCTGGATCATCCTATCCAAGCTTGGGTGCCCAGACAAGTTTGTAAACCTCATATGCCAGTTTCACGACAATATGACTGGGCAGGTTCTCTCAGGTGGAGAGGTATCAGAGCCATTCAATATCAGCAACGGCATCAAGCAGGGGTGTGCTCTGGCCCTGGTCCTCTTCAATTCATTTCAATTCAACTTTATTTATATAGTGCTATTTCACAACAACAGTCATCTCATAGCACTTTCAACTGTAGGGGAAACGCCCACAATTGCAGAAAGACCCCAGCAATCAGGCGATCCCCTATGAGCAAGCGCTTGGCGACGGTGGAGAGGAAAAACTCCCTTTTAACAGGAAGAAACCTCCAGCAGAACCAGGCTCAGGGAGGGGCAGTCATCTGCTGCGACTGGCTGGGGGGTGAGGGAATAGAGAAGATGAAAAGAACAGACATGTAGAGAGCAAACAGCACAATGGGGACTCAATCTATGGGAGAGAACAAACAGATGTTAATGACCAGCAAAAAAAAAAAAAAAATATTTCATTGAGAGTGAAGAAAGGAGCAAAGCCCAGTGCAATTATTGGAGGTCCCCTGGCTGTCTAAACCTTGTAGCAGCATAACTAGGGGAGGGTTCAGAAACAAATGATCCCTCTCTAATTGTAGGCTATATCAAAAAGGAAGGTTTTAACCCTATTCTTAAAAACAGAGATCGAGTCTGACTCCCGAATCCAGATTGGCAGCTGGTTCCACAAGAGAGGAGCTTGATAACTGAAGGCTCTGCCCCCCATTGTACTTTTGGAGATTCTAGGTATTGACATAACGCACGGCTCAGGAGACGCACACACACAGGCTTAGAGTAGTTCAAAGAGTTTATTAACAGCAGGAGTGAATGAGTGTGTGTCTGCGGGATGCAGATGTGTTGGTGGTGGCGTCTGCTTCAGGCACAGAGGCAGATGACCGTTCGGCCGAGCAACCCTATGGAGAGAGCACAGGGAGAGGGTGACGGGCATACACCAACACAGGATGAATTATGGCAAGAGAAGATCTTACTTGAGTTGTCAGGATAGCTGGCACAGCAAGGGGAACGTAGCCCGGGAGACAGCCACCTGGAGAGCTCCGTGCAGCGGCGAAGGATGGGCGATGGAACGGAGATGTCCGCCGCCGGGGAATCCACCTGTGCACAGGGGAGCAGACTGGAGAAGGAGGTAAGGGTTCTTACCCAAAATAGCGATGCTGAAGAAAGGTATGCTCACAGCGGTGAGGAAACGAAGTCTGACGGCTTCAGGCCGAGCCTCTGGGCGAGGCGGCTTTTATCCCTCGCCGCTGATGAGGATCAGGTGTGTGAGCAGGTGGCGCCGCTGATGAACGGCGCGGCGTGACAGGTATTACAAGTAATCCAGCATTTTGGGAGCGTAGTGCTCTGTTAGGATAATAGGGTAATATCAGATCTTTTAAATAAAAAGGGGCCTGATTGTTTAGAGCTTTAAAAGTGAGAAGAAGGATTTTAAACTTAATTCTAAACTCTATGGGAAGCCAGTGAAGGGATGCAGAACCGGAGAGATATGATCTCTCTTTCTAGTACCTGTTAAAACTCTTGCAGCAGCATTTTGGATCAACTGAAGGATCTTCAACCTCTTTTTTTCTTGCATCCTCAACCATGCCTTCAGGGACTTGGACCTTGGGGTATACCTGCAATACAGACTTGATGGCTCACTGTTTGACCTCCACCGACTGAAGGCTAAGACCAAGGTCACAGAAAAGATTGTCCTGGAAGCACTTTTCGCTGATGACTGTGCCCTCATGTCCCACATGGAGTTTGATCTCTAGATCATCGTGAATAAGTTTGCAGAAGTCTCCCGCCTTTTTGGTCTTACCATCAGCCTTGGCAAGACAGAGGTACTGTTCCAACCAGCACCCACCCCCACCGTCCTTCTTCCCTCTATTTCCATCGAGGGTACCCAACTGAAGACGGTAGATGACTTCAAATACCTCGGCAGCACCATCAGCAACGATGGCAGCCTGGATAAGGAGATCAACGCCAGAATCTGCAAGGCCAGTCAAGCTCTCGGTCGTCTCCGAGCTTGCGTCCTCAACCAGCACAACATCCAGCTGTCCACGAAGCTCAAAGTGTACAGAGCCGTTGTCCTCACCAGCCTTCTCTAAGGATGTGAGATGTGAACCGTGTACAAAAATCACCTGAAGCAGATGGAGAAGTTCCACATGAGAAGTCTACGGATGATCATGAACATTCACTGGCAAGACCGGGTCACAAACCTTGAGGTCCTGGACAGAGCTGAGATGACCAGCATTGAGGCCATGATTCTGAAAGCCCAGCTCTGATGGGTTGGTCATGTGATCCAGATGGATGGCCACAGGCTGCCCAAGCAGCATATGTACGGCAAACTCTGCTCTGGGAAGCAGAACCAAGGCAGACCACGCAAAAGATTCAAAGACTGCATGAAACTCAACATCAGACACAATGGCATCCTTCCCAAACAATTAGAGTTGTGGGCTATGGACAGGCCAGGCTGGCGCACCCTCACTACCCAGGCGCAAGACTACTTTGAAGAGAAGAGGCGAGCTGGTGTAGCTGAAGCATGGGTACAAAGAAAGGTGTTATTATCTGGGCAGTTTCCTTTGCCCCTACTGCAGCCATGTCTGCCGATCGAGGGTTGGCTTAAACAGCCATCTCCGTGCTCACGCAAGAAGAGGACTTAACACATGAGGGACGGTCATCATCGGATCAATGGACAACCAAGAGAGAGAACTGGAATTATTAAAGTATCTTTATGTTTTTTCAAGAATACAGTGTGTAGTCCATGAATATCCTTAGCAATATCCTTAGAAACTATGACAGTGGTTTTGGGATCGCAAGGTCAAAATTTTTTTATATCTCCAGAACAATGAAAGCTATAGGGTCACCAAAGTTGGTACACAGGTTCACCCTGACTTCTGACTATGGGTTTGGGGTCAAAAGGTTAATGGTCAAGGTTTTAAATCTATAGGGCTGCAAAAGGCAGTAGGTCTGCATCTCGGCTGAAGGCATTGTAGTTGCTTTTAAGATCAGTCTTTAACTGTTCCTTTTTGACAAACTGGATCAGGTAATTCTGAAAACCCAGCCACAGGGGGTCGCACAAGCCAGTGTACTCCCAGTGCCAGTCTCAAGTCAGGGTAAGTGGGGAGGGTTGCATCAGGAAAGGCATCTGGTGTAAAATCTTTGCCAAATCAAACATGTGGATCATTAAGAATAAGACTTCCACACTGGATCGGTCAAAGCCCACACTAACAACGACCACCACCGGTGCTGTTAACTGACAGGGTGCCGGTGGAAATTGGGATGCTGTTGGTTGAAGATCAAGGAGGAGAAAATGGAGAGAAGAAAAGGAAAGGCAGAAGTATGATGGTGAGAGTAGACACTTTAAATGTAGGGACTATTGAAGATGGAACTGCCAGGCAAGAGGAAAAGAGGAAAACCACAGAGAAGATTCATGGATTTAGTAAAGGAGGACATGGGAAGGGTTGGTGTTACAGAGGAAGATTCAAGAAAAAGGGTGAGATGGAGACAGATGATCTGTGGCAACCCTTAAAGGGAGAGGTCAAAAGAAGAAAGAAGGAGAAGAAGAAGAGGAACAACAACAACAACAATAACAACAACAAGGTAATTCTGGGTCATCCTGTAGTTATGCTGCTTTAGGTCCAGATTTTGATGCTTGATGAGGAAGGCTTTTCTGTGTAGAATTTGCATAATTACCAATATAACCACTATTCTATGTTTGCATGTGTTTAGCTCTGACAAGGATTACCACGGTAGCCACAGAGTAGTAGGTGAACAAAGGTGTAATCTTATTAACAGAGCTATTTTCTGCTAATATCCAAACCCTTAATTATTGTAATTAGTTACAAATGTGTTTCAACACTATTTCATGCCAAAATGGCAGCCATCCAATAGGTCAATAAGGCTTTATATGGTATGTCCAATTGAATGAATGAATGAATGAATGAATCTTTATTTCGGATAGATTAAATGTAAAGATTAAAAGAAAAGAACAGAATAATATAACAAAGGGGGAAAAAAATCTAACAAGGTCAAATTAGACAATAACTCCTCGGATTATACAGTTCAACATAAGTTATCCCAAATGGGTGATGGCTGAAGCCGCAGCTTATATTGCCCACCCATATTCCATCTAAGAATTCAAAAGAAAAATAAAATAAGAGTGATTACAATTCAGACCAAAGCTAAGACAAAACGTGACAAAAAACTAAGCAACAGCACAACACAGACTGAATATGATAATTTTTATGTGATTTTACATGTCATCTTGTATATATGTTTGGAGTATTTCTTCCATTAGTTTTTGTTTAAATTGTCCAAGCATTGTACATGATTTTAATTCAGGTCCAAAAGCGTTCCACAATCTGACTCCTTGCACTGAGACACAGTGTTACTTGGTGGTAGTTGTCACACGTGGCTCTAGGGAGCTACGCAATAAGAGAGCCAAGGGCGAGTCAGTCAGTTGTGATGTTTAATAGTGACAGGGGTAAGGGATGAGGAAAGCACAGATGCTCATACATAGTTACACTCATGGGCAGTACAGCAACAGAGTTAACAGTTAATAAGGTGGCGCTCCCAAGTGATTCGCTAAGACTAGTAGAGGGCTTGCGCCGGACATGGGGGCACAGAGGTACAAATACTTCTTACGGGAAAACACTTACGAGAGATGCTGGATGATGAGACAAGGGCTGGCACCGGACGAAGGGGCTCCAGCCTAGTAGTGCTTATGTCACAGCCCCGAATGATCGTGGCTGCTCCTCTTTATACTCATTAGCAGCGCCCCAGCTGATGAGGATTAATTGGCCCCAGCCGTCCCGTGACACTGACAGCTGGGAGCCAGCTGAGGCGCTGCCCAATGAGAGGCAGGGATAAAAGGAGCATGGGCTGAGCGCCGAGCCGGCGTCTCACCCCATGGTGACAGTAGTTCTCACTTAAGGTTTTTGAAATATACATGTTCCTCTGAAATGATATTGTTTCTCCCTTATTTGGAACTTTTGGATATTTGCGGGCAGTGATAGATTCTTCACTTTAAACATTATTACTGCAGTTTTAAAATCAACCAGATCTTTCAACTTGAGAGCTTTTAATTCAAGAAAAAGTAGGTTTGTTGGTTCCCTGTGAGCTGCTTTGTTTATTATTCTAATAGCTCTCTTCTGAAGCATAAAGACTGGATATATGTTTGTTTTATATGTATTTCCCCATACTTCAGCGCAATATGTCATGTAAGGGAGTATTAATGAATGATACAAAGTATATAGTGTGGGTTGATTCAGCAAATATTTCACTCTGTGTAGTATTGCGATTAATTTGTATATTTTACCTTTAATATAATTAATATGTGACTTCCAACACAGTTTATTATCAATTATTACTCCAAGAAATGTAATTTCGGATACCCTTTCAATCTCTACACCATTTACACTGAGTTTAGATACTAAGTTGTTGTGATGGTTGTTAAAAATTATACACTTTGTCTTGCTTAAATTGAACGTTAATTTGTTTGAATCAAACCACAGTTTAAGCTTTCCTAATTTCTTTCCGAGTGTATTCAAAAGTTGTTCCAAATTACTTCCACTGCTTAATAAATTAGTGTCATCTGCAAACAATAATAAATCCATTTTTTCCGAAACTTTACATATATCATTTATATACATATTGAATAACAATGGCCCCAAAACTGAACCCTGTGGGACTCCATAAGTAACCCTTAGTAACTGCGTGTTTTTGCTACCAACACATACATACTGATATCTGTTCTTTAAACAACTACATAACCAGGACAGTGCTACCCCCCTAATATCATAATTTTGTAGTTTCTTTAACAATAATTTATGATCCACTGCATCAAATGCTTTTTTAAGACCCAGGAATACCCCACCTGAATACTCTTTATTTTCAACAGCAATTGATATATTTTTTTTTTTTTTATAAATTCCATTAGGGCAAGTGCAATTGTCCTCTTGTGGCTGAACCCATATTGCTGCTCACACAATAAATTATTCTTCATTATAAAGTTGTCAGTTATCTCACAGAATATTTTTTCAAGTATCTTAGAAAATTGCAGCAATAGTGAAATAGGTCTATAGTTTGAAAATTCCCCTCTGTCACTCGTCTTGTATATTGGAATTACTTTGGCTATTTTCATTGAACTGGGAAATATACCTGTTTGGAGAGACAGGTTACAGATATATGTCAGTGGCTTCACTAAGCATTCAATGATAGTTTTGACTAAAAGCATGTCAATACCACCACAATCCGTAGATGTTTTATTTTTAAATGATTTAACAATTTCAATGACCTCTCTTTCGTCTGTGTTCTTTATGAAAATGGAGTCTTTTATAGCAATGTTTTTGCTTATTGTATCACCTGTAGATGCCGTAATGGGTATTTCTCGAGCCAAATTAGGACCAGTGTTAACAAAAAATTTATTAAATTCATCTGCAGATGAGGCTGCATTCACACTCTGAGTCGTTTTTTGTTTTTTTAAAAGATTGGTTGGATAGCTTGTATTTCTGTTTTTATTTCCAAGAATATTGTTAAGTATTGTCCATGTATGTTTAGTGTTATCTCTGGTTTTCTCCAGTTCTTTACTGTAATAGTCTCTTTTACTACATCTCATTATATATATTAACTTATTTTTGTATGTTTTATACCACTGCTCTGCTTCTTTTGTCCTTTTCTTTAGAAAAGCTTTATATAATGATTTTTTTTAAGTTTTTGTAAAGGGTATACATGTCATTACAGCATTGCATTGTTTACATTTTCATCACATATTCCCCCTTTTTTTGTTTTTTGACAACATTGGAAAAAAATTATTACAACACCCTTTTTTTAAGTGAAAGAAAAAGAGAAATTAAAAAAAGAACAAAAAAAAAAGAGCAGAAAAATAAAGGAGCATCTGAGTAGGGTTGGAACAAAGAGAGGTGCCATTATTGAAATGGTGTTTGTCAAAGATTAGATCTGATGGAAGACACATACAGTATGCGTTCCGGAGTTGCCAAAAGTTCAAGAACCCATCCATGTCCTGTCTCAGTGCAAATGTCAACTTTTCCATCGAATAAATGTCCTGAATCAAGTTAATCCAATCTTCAGGTGTGGGACAGTCTTTCAACATCCATTTTTTTGTTAGAGCTTTTTTACTTGCCAATATTAAAACATTGAATAAGTATTTTTCTCCTCGTCTTTCCAGTGATTCCGGTAGTAAACCCAAATACAAAGTTACAAAAGAAAAGGGAACTGTTACTTTGAATATTTTCCCCAATATTGTCTGACATTGGTCCAATATTGGTGGATAACTGGGCATGACAAAAACACATGAAAATGATTTTCAGTCTTTTCACCACACAAGCGCCAACAATTCAACCCTTTACAAGTAAATTTGTTTTGTGCAGATGTTCTGAAAAATCTTACCAAATTTTTCCATCCAAATTCTCTCCACAGCAGGAATGAAGTACTTTTCCATTGTTGTTTATTTAGCTTTTCTCATATTTCCAGTTGTAAAGTGAAATTCCCCTCTTTTTCCCATCTCTCTTTTATATATGATATGTTGTCTCCTTTTAAGTCTTGAAGACCATGGTATATTTTAGAAATGTATCTGATCCCTGGGATCCCTTTATATGACATTAAGAAAACCTTCAGAACACCTGACTGGGCCCTTTCCAAATCCTCCTTTTTAAGTATTTTGTTTATGTGGTGTCTAAGCTGAAAGAACCTGTAAAGGTTTTGATTTACTAGACCTTGTTTTTTCAAATCTTCAAAACTTCTTAAAGTTTGCCCTTTAAAAAAATCGTAATATTTTATCAGTCCGTTCTCTTTCCACTTTTTAAATCTAGTGTGTGTTTTATTAGGAGTAAAGTCCTGATCATAGGAAATCGATTGCAATAATCGATAGGGTTCTTTAGTTTGATTCTCTCTGACTATCTTAAACCAAATTTTTAGCGGGGTCTCTATCCACGGGTTAGTGTTATTCAAAAGTTTAGGTAAGGCATTGTTCCCTGTTATCGCCTGTAGGGGAATGTTGCTTGTTATTTGGCATTCTATCTCCTTCCATTGTGCAGTGTAGACTGGGTTACATATCTCTACTAAAGTTTTAATTTGTGCGGCTTTAAAATAGTCCCTGATATTAGGCAGCGCGAGCCCACCTTTGTCTTTGTTTAGCTGTAGGGTTCTATATCTGATTCTAGGTCTCTTGCCCTGCCATATGAATCTTGAGATCCTTCTGTCCAGTTCTTGCCATGTTTCTTTGGGAGGTTCTACCGGTATAGTTTGGAAAAGGTATAGAAGACGTGGAAGTATATTCATTTTGACTGCTTCAGTTATTTGTGCAGTACCCAAGAATGGTATCATATTCCATCTTGCTAGATCAGATTTTATTTTTGCCATCAGTGGATCATAGTTTAGTGTTATAATTTTGTTGAGTTGTTTCGGGATATTGACCCCCAGATATTTCATAGATTCCGACTCCCAGTTAGTTTTGAATTTGCTTAGTAAATATTGATTTGGGTCATAGTTGAATGTTAAAATTTGGGTTTTATGCATGTTTAATTCGTACCCCGATAACTCTCCATAAGCTGAAAAAACTGAGATTAGTTCTGGAAAAGAGGTGTCCGGCTGCCCCAGGTATATTAATATGTCATCAGCAAAGAGTGCTATTTTATGTTCCTTCTGACTAAGTGTAATACCTTGAATTTTTTGATTCTGTCTTATCCATTGGCTCAGAGGTTCTATGGAGATTGCAAAGAGCAGTGGAGACAAGGGGCAGCCCTGAAGACATCCTCTTTCCAGTTCAAAAGATGATGACAATTTACCGTTAATCCTTATTTTAGCTGTTGGTTTTTTATATAATGCCTGGATAGTTCTAATGAAGTTGTTATGAAAATTGAAACTGGATAAGATTCTATATAGGAAAGACCAGTCAACCGAATCAAATGCTTTTTCAGCATCTAATCCCAATATGGCTGCATTTAAATTATATATTTTTTTTTGTATGATGAATTATGTGTAAAGTGCATCTAATGTTGTCTTGTGTCTGTCTTTGTCTTATAAAACCTGTTTGGTCTAAATGAATTAAGTCTGTCAGTATATTTTCTAACCTTTTGGCAAGGACAGCGGTAAAAAGTTTATAGTCCTGATTTAACACACTGATTGGTCTGTAGTTGGAGCATTCTAGTTTATCCTTTTCAGGTTTAGGTATGACTGCAATGACCCCTTCTCTCCAGGAGGGGGGATTTCCCCTGTGTGGAGGACATAGTTAAATGTTTTCAGGAGGAGAGGAGATATTTGCTGTTTAAAGGTTTTGTACCACTCTGCTGTATAGCCATCTGCTCCTGGGGATTTGTTAGCTTTAAGTTTCATAATTGCTTTTTCTAATTCTGTAGGTTGTATTTCTGACAGTAGTTTTTTATTTTGTGACTCAGTAAGTTGGGGAAGCTTTAATGTATTTAGGAAGGCTTCGGATGCGTTTTTGTGTTTTTTGCAGGAGTACAAGTTCTTGAAGTAATTCTCGAAGCTTTTAAGAATTTCCTGAATTCTAAATTTTATTTCCTTTCATACTGGGTCTCTGGTTTTGTAGATTGCTCTCTCCGTTTGTTGTTTCCTCAATTTATAGGCTAGTAATTTTGCCAATTTGCTACCTGTTTCATAGTATTTTTGTTTCAGAAATGTAAGTTTCTTCTGGATTTCTATTGTGTAGATCTCGTTTATTTGTTTTTTTAATTTCCTTAATTTTGAGCGAGTCATTAGAATGAGTGCTGTCTTTGTGCTCTTCTTCTAGTTTCTTAAGTTCTGACTCTAATGTGATTAGTTTTTCTTGTCTCAGTTTCTTTTGGAGTGCCAGTTTTGCGATAATCTTTCCCCTTATTACAGCTTTGTGTAACGGATGCCAACTAGCACTGTTCGGCGTAGAACGTTAGTAAAACCTCCCTCCCGAAAAGCCTCATACAGTATCGGTAGCGCTGAGCTATCGGTCGGACCTTTAGCTCAGCGCGATCGTGCTGTGTCTCCCATGCTCGAACTGTGTGTATTTGACTGTGAGGTCGCGGGTTCGTGTCCCGTGTGGGGCGAACTGCGCAGGATGATCTCTGTTACAATGGTGCCGTGAACCCGGGATGGGAGTGAGGTTTAAGGGGGAAGAGTGTAACGGATGCCAACTAGCACTGTTCGGCGTAGAACGTTAGTAAAACCTCCCTCCCGAAAAGCCTCATACAGTATCGGTAGCGCTGAGCTATCGGTCGGACCTTTAGCTCAGCGTGATCGTGCTGTGTCTCCCATGCTCGAACTGTGTAGTTGACTGGTAGGTCGCGGGTTCGTGTCCCCGAGTGGGCGAACTGCGCAGGATGACCTCAGTTACATTTGCATGCGTCCCACAGTATTAAAGGGGATACTTCTCCATTATCATTTTCTTCCAAATATCTGAGAATATCTGATTCCAATTCATCTTTCAGTGGTCCTTTCAGCACATTTGAATTTAACCTCCAAGAAAATGTATTATTTGTGTATTTTTGGATATTTAAGTCCATATAGATCAGACTGTGGTCAGAGAGATCCATCAGTCCTATTTTACATGTTTTTACTCTTCCAATGTCTCTATTAAACATAAAAAAAAAATAGTCAATCCTTGAGTATGATGAATGTGGTGCTGAGTAAAATGTATAATCTTTTACACTGGGGTTGAATTCCCTCCACACGTCACAGATTCCCATTTCTTTTAGTAGCATCCAAGTTTTTCTACTTTGAGTATTATTTTGATGTGGAGAATTACCTGATGCATCCCAGTATGGATTCAGTCTTAGATTGAAGTCTCCACCACATATCACTAAACCTTGGGCTTTAGTTATCATTAGGTCAAATACATTTTTATAAAATTTCCAGTTAGCCCCTGGAGGTGCATATACATTCAGCAGGGTGATATCTTCTCCCTCTAGCCGACCAAGTACCATGCTATATCTCCCTTCTTTATCTTTGTGTTCTGAATTTTTTTCAAATATAATTTTGGTTGAGATCAATGTCGCTACCCCTTCCTCCTCCCTGACTTATATGAAGATGAAGAGATCAGTTTAAACCCTTGTCTATTAAGTTTAGTGTGCTCCAAGTCTGTTAGGTGGGTTTCCTGTAAAAATATTATTCCTGCTTTGTCTTTTTTCATTTTGCCTAGAATCTTGGATCTTTTAACTGGATTCAGGATCCCTTTTACATTATATGAGATTATTTTGGTTACACCCTGTTTCTCCATTGTATTGTCTTATAACAGTGTAGTGGCCCTCTTTTATGCTACTCAGAAACTGAAAGAACATTAAGAACATAAAAAACATTAAGAACATAGTATATAAAACTTTAAAACAAAAACTGTCAAAAGATCTTCCTGAGCTGAGGTCTTTTTAGCAACCTTAGAAGAGCCTTGATGGTGCATTGGCTCTGAGAGAAATTCCTCAAACTTTGTTACGTGTTGAGGGCCCTCTCTTACCCCTGTAAGTAAGATAAGATAAGATAAGCCTTTATTAGTCCCACAACGGGGAAATTCCAGGATTGCAACAGCACAGGGATAGCAACACTCAGAGCAACAATCAGAAGGCAAGAAAAAAACAAGCAAGCAAGAGCAGCTAATATACATATGTACATATTACTATAAAATATATATATACACACACACACACAGACACACAGTGCAGAGCATTGTAGCTGGATGGAATAAATATATGAATATATGAACACACAGTGCAGAGCATTGTAGCTAGATGGAATAAATATGTAAATATATAAACACCCACAGTATGGTGCATTGCAGCTAGGTGGAATAAATATGCAAATATATAAACACACACAGTGTGGAGCAATGTAGCTAGATGGAATAATATGTAGATATATAAAAACACAGTGCGGAGCATTGTAGCTAGATGGAATAAATATATAGATATATAAATATAAACACACCCAGTGCTGAGCATTGTAGCTAGATGGAATAAATATATAAATATATAAACACACACAGTGCAGAGCATTGTTGCTAGATGGGATGAAACAGCATAACCGTCTACTTAGTTATCCTACATGGTATGATTACAGTATGTGCCCATACATATTCTCACCCTCCATAGCGACCGGTATGTTCCTAGTTGTATGCCGGAGGGGACCATTGTGTAAGTCTATTGCATCTTTTGCATTCAAAAAACTATTAGTTTGTTACGTCTTTTTGCTATCTCTGCAAGCAGCCCTGCTTAGGTTGTACAGTCTGACAGCCGTTGGTAGGAAGGACCTACGAAACCTCTCGGTTGTGCACCTGGGATGATGTAGTCTGCTGCTAAATGAGCTCCTCAGTGCATCCAGTATGTCCTGCATAGGGTGGAACTCGGACTCCAGCAGAGATGACAGTTTAGCCACCGTCCTTCTCTCTCCTACCTCCTCCATCGGATCAAGGCGCTGCCCCAGGACAGAGCTAGCTTTCTTAATCAGTTTGTTCAGTCTCTTCCTATCGGCTGCAGTAATGCCACTGCCCCAGCAGACCACTCCAAAAGTGATGGCTGATGCCACCACCGTGTCATAGAATGACTTCAGCAGCGCCCCTTGTACACCAAAAGACCTGAGTCTTCTCAGCAGGAACAGCCTGCGCTGTCCCTTCTTGTAGAGTGCGTCAGTATTGTGTGACCAGTCTAGTTTATTGTTCAGATGAACACCCAGGTACTTATAGGATGTCACCATCTCGATGTCTGTTCCCTGTATATTTACTGGTGCTGTGAGGGGCTGCCCATGCCTGCGGCAGTCCACCACCAGCTCCTTAGTTTTCCTCGCGTTGATCTGGAGGCAGTTCCGATGGCACCAGTCCATGAAGTCTTGGATAAGCCCTCTGTACTCAGCTTCATCTCCATTGGAGATGAGGCCAACGATCGCAGAGTCATCAGAGAACTTCTGTAGATGGCAGTGTGTTGTGTTGTGTGAGAAGTCCGCAGTATAAAGAGTGAACAGGAAGGGAGCCAGCACCGTTCCCTGGGGGGCCCCCGTGCTACTGATGATCGTGTCGGACACACAGTCCCGGGTTCTCACAAACTGAGGCCGGTTCGTGAGGTAGTCCAGGATCCATGATGACAGGTGCTGGTCCACCCCTGCGCGCAGCAGCTTGTCCTTCAGGATCATCGGTTGGATGGTGTTGAAAGCACTGGAGAAGTCAAAGAACATGATCCTCACCATATTCCTGGGCTTCTCCAGGTGGGACAGAGAACGGTGAAGGAGGAAGATCACCGCATCCTCCACCCCAATGCCATGCTGGTAGGCGAACTGGAGTGGATCCATCGCTGGTTCCACCAGGGGGCGGAGGTGAGCAAGGAGCAGTCTCTCCAGGGTCTTCATCAAGTGGGACATCAAGGCCACTGGTCTGTAGCTGTTCAGGTCTTTGGGGTGGGAAGTTTTTGGTACAGGTACCACACAAGATGTTTTCCACAGCTGTGGTACCCTCCCCAGTTTCAGGCTCATGTTGAAGATATACGTCACAATCCCACACAGTTGGTCTGCACAGGACTTGAGGAGCTTTGCGCTGATGCCGTCCGGTCCCGGCGCCTTCCTCGCTTTGATCTTCCTCAGCTCCGTCCTCACCTGGGTCTTGGTCAGGGTCAGGATGGGGGGCTGTGTGTTGGCAGTGGGGGGGTGTTGGTGGAGTGGGGAGTGGGCAGCAGGACTTGATTTCTTTAGAGGCAGCAGTGGTTGTTGTGCAGACAGGGGGGAGGGCGGTTGGTCAAATCTATTGAAAAACAGATTCAGGTTGTTCGCCCACTCCCTGCCCCCCGTGGCCTGGGGGGAGGTATTCTGGAGCCCCGAGATGGTTTTGAGGTTTCTCCAGACCCCACTGATGTCGCTCTGTTGCAGCTTGTCCTCCATCTTCTTCCTGAAGCTGTCCTTGCCTTCTCTGATCTTTCTCCTCAGCTCCCTCTGTACGGACTTCAGCATCTCCCTGTTCCCCGACCTGAAGATCCTCTTCTTCTCTCTCAGAAGTGTTTTTATCTCAGGGTTGATCCAGGGTTTGTTGTTTGAGTGACGCCGTATGGTCTTGGTGGGAACGGATTTGTCCACACAGAAGCTGAGGTAGCCCGTGAAGGTGTGAATGAGGCCATCGATGTCCTCACCATGTGGATCGCAGAGCTGCTTCCAGGTGGTGGCTTCAAAACAGTCCTTTAGAGTGTCCATTGTCTCCTCTGACCATAACTCCACAGTGTGCATGGCCGGAGGTTGTCTGTGCACTAGGGGTTTGTACACCGGCCGGAGATGAACCAAGTTGTGATCCGATCTCCCGAGTGGGGGGAGTTGTGATGAGGTGTACGCCTCCTTAGTGTTTGCGTAGAATAAATCCAGTGTTTTATTGTCTCTAGTGTGGCATGTGACATACTGGGTGAACGTGGGTAGAATGGGAGATAGTGAAACATGGTTGAAATCGCCTGAGATGAGGAGAAGAGCATCTGGGTGTTCTGTCTGCAGCCTGCTGGTTACTGAATGGATGACGTCACGCGCTGTCCCAGCGTTCGCCGTCGGATTTGCATAAACAACAATGCAGATCACGTGTGAGTGTTCTCTCGGGAGATATGTAGGCCTCATGCTAACAGCTAGCAACTCAATGTCTTTGCTGCAGTGTCGTTGTTTAACAGTGATATGTCCTGGTCTGCACCAGTTGTTGTTAACATACATTATCACTCCACCGCCCCTTGCTTTGCCACTGTCTGGTGTTCGGTCAGCTCGTATCATGTGAAAACCCTCCAGCTCAATGTTAGCATCTGCTGCTAGTTCAGTTAGCCACGTCTCAGTAAACAAAAGGAGAGAGCACTCCCGGTATGTGCTATCATAACGGGAGATAGCCGCTAGCTCATCTACCTTTCCCAGTATCGACCGTACATTTCCCATGACAACAGATGGAAGGGAGGGTCTGTACCTTATATTTTTTGTCCTCCGCCTTACTCCAGCCCGGCAGCTGCGGCGTTTTCGCCTCAGTTCTCTCGGTATGTCGAGTTTTTCCAATGGGACCGGGTGGCGGTTGAATGCTAGCAGCTCTTCCCTGCTGTATCGTATCCTGCTATAAACAGTGGCTCCGTCCACCGGCTCAGGAGACATTTGGGACGATCTGTGTGTCCGTGATATAAGTGGGGTGAAAAAAAAAAAAAGACGGATCAAAAGAGAGAGGAAGGGAAAAAGACTCGGAATCGAGCCGCTGTTGCAAAAGGCAGCCTACTCGTGTGGAGCCGAGAGAGAAAAAATCTCTGTTGTCCCATGTTTTTAACGTGAATTTCAGATCCCAATCCGAACTTGTAATGATTTTTTTTTTTTTATGCCTATACCCTATGAAATTGTGCGCAACCTCCCACCACCATCACAGCAAACAATCACATTAATACAGTATTTGTTAGTGTGGAGAGTTCATGTGGTTCATTGTCACATTTCTATTTTAACAAGTTGTTGTTTTTTTTTAAGACTTATTTGTTTCTAATATTATGACTGTTCCATGAAATGTTTTACCACTTCATACTTGCTGATTCTGCATCTCCTTTAATGTGTGTTACCTTGTAGGAGGTTTGGATGCGCAGATTGATTAAAAATATCGTTATTTCCTCGTGAAAGCGTCCAGTTTTTCCTTATAGCCCTGGCGCTGGGTTTCCCGCTGCTGGCCTGTGGATTTTGCGGGTCTCTGTGTGCACCACGTTTGAGCCTTGAGTCTTTCGATCGGGTCTGCTGCGGGTTTATACACCGTTACCGGGAACCCTCTTCTCGCCATATCCCTCGTTGCTTCTTCCGCCGAGTTGTAGAGACACGTCTGTTCCCCGTAAAAAACCCTCAGCTTCGCCGGAAATGGAGTTTAAAAGCGCAGTTTCTTCTCTCTTAGTACCTTTTTAGCGTCATTGTATTCCAGACACTTTTTAAGGACCTCCAGGGCGTAGTCGTGCTCCACAAAAACTTTTCTTTCTTGGTGCATGTGGTAGACTGCAAGTCTAACTTAAAACATTACTGGCACATGCCTCTAGGGGGAACTACCTTTATTGTTCAGCACTGCTACTAAGGGGACACATTAGAATAAGAGTGTGAAAACCCCGCGCAGAATCCATGTTCAGTCTTGTTGTGTGTGTTACAGAATAAATGGCAGAGTTAGCCAAAGAAATAACTCAAGTGTGATCATTGCTACACGGTAGGATATCACACAATTGGCGACGAGGATTAAAAGAAAAAAATCAGCGGCGAGAAACAGAGAACATTGCAAGTGTGGCGAACTCAAGTGACTCCAGTAGTTCGAGTGCAAGTTCAGAGGAGGAAAAACGAGGTTTCCCCACCACGACGAGCAATGGCGGCTGTAATCGGAACGGTAACCCCTTTTGATAACTCGACTCAGTCATGGGAAGAATATAGTGAAATGTTGGACTTTTTCTTCCAAGCTAATGACATTGAGGAGCCAGACAAAAGGAAGGCTGTACTGTTGAGTGGAGTTGGTGCAACTACTTACAGCTTGTTGAGAAATTTAATAAGCCCTGCATTACCAAAAGATAAAACGTACGACCAGCTTACTGCTGAGCTTCAGAAGCACTTCAGCCCCAAACCGAGTGAAATCGTGCAACGATTCAAATTTAATTCACGCATAAGGAGGAACACTGAGTCCATAGCAGAGTATGTGGCAGAATTGAGGAAATTAACACTGCACTGTGATTACAAAGACTCATTGGAAGAAATGTTAAGAGACAGACTTGTGTGTGGAGTGAATGATGACCGTATGCAACGGCGACTTTTATCTGAAACAAAACTCACTTTTGCGAAGGCTTTGGAATTATGCCAAGCGATGGAAACAGCATCTAAAGATGTGAGAGAAATGCAAAGGAAACTAACAGAGGACACAGCAACGCATGTTCGTGTGCCTAAGACCCAAGTAGGTGTCCACAAAGTGTCGACTGACAAAACTCAGCACAAATTCCCCAGTTGTTATCGCTGCAAAGGCCAGCACAATGCCGCCGAGTGCAAATTTGCCACTGAGCTGTGTCATAATTGTGGCAAGCGAGGGCACATTAAGAAAGCATGTAGAATAAAGGTGGACAGCGCACAGGTGCTGAAAGCGACAGTTAATGGGCAAAAGTATGAAAACAAGGGCCCAGGAAAGGAACAGCGAGCGAATCAACTGAGAGGGGAGGGAGAAAGTGATACAGAAGACATGGGTTTTCACACAATTTACAACACGTCAGAGGAGCTGACCAAGGTAGCGCCCATCACGCGTACCATGAATGTTAATGGAATGAAAGTAACATTTGAAGTTGATACAGGCTGTGGAGTAACCATATTAAGTAAACAGCAATATACACAACTGTGGAAGAAAACAGACACAGCAGAATTAAATCCCTGTTCATTAAAATTAAAAACGTACACAGGAGAGAAGCTAGACGTGCTAGGCATGGCACAAGTGAAGGTGCAGCACGAAAACAAAGAAAAGGACTTACCTGTAGTAGTAGTTGGGAGCGAAGGACCAAATCTACTAGGGCGAAGTTGGCTACAAGAACTGGCCATGATGGATCAGTTGGTGAATAAGGTGGAATCTCAGCCCAAATTGCAGCTGGAGGAGATCCTCGAAAGACACGCTGAGGTGTTCAAAGAAGGCTTAGGACAGCTAAAAGGTGTCACTGCAAAGATTAATGTGGACAAGGAGGCCCAACCACGATTCTGCAAACCCCGACCGGTACCCTATGCAGTCAAGCCACTGGTTGAAAGCGAGCTACAGAGGCTGCTGGATGACAAGATCATTGAGCCAGTGCAGGTTGCAGAATGGGCGGCGCCCATAGTCCCAGTGAGAAAGCCGGATGGCTCCATTAGAATATGTGGAGATTACAAACTCACTGTCAATCGAGCATCACGGGTGGATCAGTATCCAATTCCTAAAGTGGAGGACCTCTTCGCACAGCTGAATGGCGGCCGACACTTCACGAAATTAGACATGAGTCACGCCTACCAACAAGTAGTCCTGGAAGAAGAATCAAGAAAGTATGTAACCATCAATACACACAAAGGCTTATATACCTACACACGCTTACCATTTGGAGTAGCTTCCAGTCCTGCTATATTCCAGAGAACTATGGAGGGCATCCTAGGTGGAATTCCGAATGTTGCCGTTTATTTGGATGACATCCTTTGTACAGGACCAAATGAACAAGAACATCTGAAAACGCTGAAGGAAGTGCTTCAACGGTTGGAGAAAAGCGGTCTGAGGTTGAAAAGAAGCAAGTGTGAGTTCATGGGAAAAGAGGTGGTGTTCCTAGGCCACAAGATCAACGCCAGTGGTCTACACCCTCTAACAGACAAAGTGGAAGCCATTGCGGAGGCGCCTGAGCCACAAAATGTTACTGAGTTAAAAGCCTACCTGGGCTTGTTGAACTATTACCATAGGTTCCTCCCAAAGCTCTCCACGCTGCTGGCACCACTACATACCTTACTTAAGAAGGAAGAAAAATGGTCATGGGGGGTCAAGCAGCAGAAGGCGTTTGAAGAGTCCAAAGCGCTACTTCAGTCCTGTAGTGTGTTAGTGCACTATGATTCAAACAAACCACTCATCCTGGCGTGTGACGCATCACCCTACGGTGTGGGTGCTGTACTCTCTCATCGTATGGAGGATGGCTCAGAGAGACCCATAGGGTTCGTCTCAAGAACTCTTAGTGCAGCTGAGAAAAACTACTCCCAGCTAGACAAGGAGGGCCTTGCAGTAGTATTTGGTGTAAAAAAGTTCCACAAATACCTGTATGGGAGACAGTTCGCTATAGTGACTGACCACAAGCCACTAATTTCACTGTTCAGTGAAATGAGAGCCATACCCCAGATGACATCTCAGAGAATTCAGAGATGGGCCGTTACATTAGCAGCGTATGAGTACACCATCGTTTACAAAGCCGGACGGGACCATACAAATGCTGACGCGATGAGTAGGCTACCCTTGGATGGAGGAAGAGACAGCACACCTGAGGAGGAGGAGAGAGTGCTATTGTTTGAAGATATCGGCGTGCCCCTGGTGAACGCACAACAAATAAAGAAGTGGACAGACAAAGACCCTGTTCTAGCAAGAGTGCGAGAATACATCTTGCGAGGATGGCCGAAGATGAACAGTCCTGAGTTCATTCCCTATGCCCGACGACAAGATGAGCTCAGCACCCAGGAAGGTTGTATCCTGTGGGGAGGACGCGTGGTTGTTCCACCACCTGGTAGGAATGCCTTACTGCAACAACTACACCAAGCACACCCTGGCATCACTCGCATGAAAGCGTTGGCGAGGAGTTACATGTGGTGGCCCAACATGGATGCAGAGGTGGAGGCGCTTGTGAAGTCATGTGCGGCATGCCAGGAGAACAGGAACAGTCCTCCAGCAGCCCCACTACATCCCTGGGAAGTTCCAGATAAACCATGGAGAAGAATTCACATTGACTACGCAGGTCCATGGATGGGAAGAATGTTCCTGATCATAGTTGACGCATACTCAAAGTGGATCGATGCATATTCTGTGAGTAGCTCTACTTCTACTGTTACCATTGAATGTCTTAGAAAGAGTTTCAGCCAACATGGGCTACCTGAAATCATAGTATCAGATAACGGTACATGTTTTATGAGTGAACAGTTCCAAGAGTTTTCTGAAAAGAATGGCATACGTCACATCACGACTGCGCCATACCATCCTTCTTCTAACGGCTTAGCCGAGAGGGCCGTGCAGACGTTCAAGTCACTCATGAAAAAGATGACAGGAGACTCTATTGAAACCCGAATGTCGAGAGCTCTGTTCAGCTATCGAATAACACCCCAATCTACAACTGGCAAGTCACCAGCTGAGCTGTTGTGTGGAAGGAAGTTGAGGTCAACATTTGACTTAATACATCCAGACTTCAGAAACAAAGTGCATGATAAACAAGAGAAACAAAAAGGTTATCATGACATGCATGCTAGAGAGAGAATACTGAGAGAAGGAGACGTGGTCTACACCCGCAACTTTGGCTCAGGACCAGCCTGGGTACCAGGAGAAATAACAGAAAAGACAGGCCCTGTGTCATTCAAGGTGACATTAGGTCATGGACAAGTGGTGAGGCGACACATCGACCAAGTTCATGGTAGGAGCTCCATTCCCCTGCCGATGGCACCAGAGGTGTTGTCTGACAACCATTCTGAGGAGAGCATCAACGAACCACCACTTCAGGTGATACCTGAGGTACCCGTCTCTGCAGATTCTACGGGCAGCACTGCAGCAGCCGAAACAGTGGAGCAGTCTGAGTCTTCACCTGCAGTTGGCTCACCAGCCGTGAGAAGATCTCAGCGAGCTAGGAAAGCTCCAGACTACTTGAAGGACTATACTTAGTCAGTAGTGAGTTCCCCAGCCACAGGACAAGAATGCGTCCTGGAACCTCACTGGGATGCGGTAGTCAAACCAATTCCCCAGTTAGACTGTTATGTGTGTTATACATATAAAAAAAAAGAAAAAAAAAAGAGAAAGACATTATGTGTATGGCACATGTGTTTAAGAATAGTTTAATCTAGAGGGGAGGGATGTGGTAGACTGCAAGTCTAACTTAAAACATTACTGGCACATGCCTCTAGGGGGAACTACCTTTATTGTTCAGCACTGCTACTAAGGGGACACATTAGAATAAGAGTGTGAAAACCCCGCGCAGAATCCATGTTCAGTCTTGTTGTGTGTGTTACAGAATAAATGGCAGAGTTAGCCAAAGAAATAACTCAAGTGTGATCATTGCTACACGGTAGGATATCACAGTGCATAAATCCTTTTTTTCTGCCAAGCCAGTCTCAAAACCTCTTCTTTTGTTCTGAAGATGGAAAACTTCACCACCACCGATCGTGGGGGAGCTTCCGCCGACGGCCTTGGGGCTAATGAACGGTGCGCCCTTTCTATTTTCAAATTGGTGGATTGGGGAATTTCCAACTTCTCTCTCAGTATGGTTTCCACGCATGCCGCCATTGTGGTGAAACCGTCCTCGACTCCTTCTTTCAGACCATGAATTCTTATGTTATCCCTTCTTAGTCTTCCTTCCTGGTCGGTTAGCTTAGCCTCCAGTCTTGTCTGTTGTTTGAGTAATTCCAGCGTGGTTTCTTCCAGCCCTTTTATTCTTTCCTCTGCTTCCATGATTCGGACCTCAGCCTGGTCCACTCTGTTGTTTGTCCTTTTTATTTCGTCTTTAATTTCATGAAATTCGGCCCAACAATTCTCGGCGAAATTCTCTCAATTCTTGAAGTACCATTTTTAAGCTAACCGTGTTGCTAGCCTCATTCTGCTCCTCTATTTCCAAGTGGTTGTTGTCCTCCAGGTCAGATTCTCCGGCCGATGCACGTCTTGGCCTGGTAAATAAGATAAGATAAGATAAGATAAGCCTTTATTAGTCCCACAGCGGGGAAATTCCAGGATTGCAACAGCACAGGGATAGCAACACTCAGAGCAACAATCAGAAGGCAAGAAAAAAAACAAGAGCAGGGAGTATACATATGTACATATAAACATAAATATATAGACACACGATGCGGAGCATTGCAGCTAGATGGAATAAATATATAGATATATAAACACAGTGCGGAGCATTGTAGCTAGATGTACTAAATATATGAACATATAAACACACACAGTGCGGAGCATTGTAGCTAGATGGAATAAATATGTGAATATATAAACACACAGAGTGTGGAGCGTTGTAGCAAGATGGAATAAATATATGAATATATAAACACACAGTGCGGAGCATTGCAGCTAGATGGAACAAATATGCAAACACATAAACACACACAGTGCAGAGCACTGTAGCTAGATGGAATAAATATGTAAATATATAAACACACACAGTGCGGAGCACTGTAGCTAGATGGAATAAATATGTAAATTGTGGGGCACATATATGCACATATGTATATGACTGCATGATTCATATGTATACCACCTTAGGCTTCACATTTGAGACGGAACAAAGGACTGAGCCGCTCTGGAGATAACACGAGGGTGTGAAGTTTAGTCTTTGGCATGCAAAGAGATAGCCTTGGGGGATTTCGCCCAGCGGCCAGAGACTGAGAGGTGGAGTGTGTTAAGATCGGGGGGAAGTTACATTGTGACTGGGATTAAGTACCATGTGACTGTATGTTTGATGTCCTGGGTATAAAAGGGACAGATGTTGGAAGAGTCATTCTCTTTTTCTCTTTCTGTGTTTGGATGATGTTGGAGAATATGAATAAATCTGACTTGAGAAATAAACTCAGCCTCATCTTTCCCCATTCTCCACACTGGTGACCCTATGACGTATCATGAGCAGAAGTAATTCCCCCGAGCCGGACTTGTCAGGAGCCAGCCAGGCGAACGCAGCCACAGTCAAGCTACCAGACTTCTGGCAAGACAACCCGTGCTCCTGGTTCCACTTGGTCGAGGCACAGTTTGCCCTCCGGGGGATAACGGTAGATGACACCAAATTCTACAACGTTATTTCCAAGCTCGATAACCACACGGCTCGATATGTGCAGAGCTTTTTGGAGCGCCCACCGGCCGACGACAAATACGACGGGTTGAAGGCTGCGCTTATCCAGCGTTTCACTCCCTCAGTCCAGGAGAGAGCGGAGAGACTCCTGGCCCTGAACGACTTGGGAGATAGCACGCCCGTCGACCTGATGGAAGACATGCTGAGGCTGAGGGGCTCAGACGGCGACGACTTCCTCTTCACCCACATTTTCCTGAGAACCCTACTGTCGGCCACGAGAGCAACCCTGGCCGGTTCACCGTTGATGGCCCAGCGGGACTTCCGCGCGCTGGCCCAGGAGGCACATCGGATTCTCAATGCCAGCAGACAGCGCGCGGCCACCGCAGCAGCAACGGAGCTCGGCGCGGCGGCCGGAGACGACAGGGGGCCAGAGGTGGCGGTAGCAGACCCACCGACAACGGCAGCGGCGAGGGCCAGGGATCGCGGAGGAGACGACCTCTGTTTTTACCATCGCCGCTTCGCAGAGAGGGCACACAAATGTATACCATCGTGCCAGTTCAGGAGCTCGGGAAACGCCAAGACCGGGGGTCGATAGCAGCTGCGGCCCTCGGGGAGGAGAACAAGCTGCTCTACTTGACGGATGCGCGATCGGGGAGGCAATTCCTCGTGGACACAGGCTCCCAAGTGAGCTTCATCATGCCTACATATGACTGGCTGACTGGCTGATGGGTCCCTGAGGTCACGGAGCGTCAGCAGCGAATGGCTCGAGGATTAAGACCTTTGGTGAGAAGACTCTGCTTCTGTCCCTACACGGCCGTACATTTGAGTGGACTTTTGTTATAGCTGCAGTGAACTTCAGTATGTTAGGGGCTGATTTTCTGTGCTCACATGGTTTGTTGGTTGATCTTGCTAATAGGCACCTGGTTAATGCACTTTCTTTTTATTCTATTCCCTGTGCAGCCCGAGTGACCCCGCCCACAGCACAAGCCAATGTCGCAACAGCAGGTGGTAAGTTTCACACACTGCTCACTCAGTTCCCAGCACTCACGGTTCCCACATTTTCAGCAGCTGTCGCTAAACACGGAGTGGAACACTTTATTACTACCACCGGACCACCCGTTTTTGCAAAAGCTCGGCGCTTGGATGCAGCTAAACTGTCCATAGTGCGCGAGGAGTTCGCCAGCCTTGAAAAGTTGGGCATCATCAGACGTTCGAAGAGCCCATGGGCTTCCCCGCTTCACATGGTCCCTAAAGCTGACGGCTCATGGCGTCCTTGCGGAGATTTCCGCAGGCTGAGCAACGCCACAGCGCACAACCGCTACCCAATCCTGCATATCTAAGATTTTTCCGTTCATTTGGCAGGGGCGCGCATTTTTTCTAAGATAGACTTGGTCCGCGGGTACCATCAAGTCCCAGTACGTGTTGAGGACATCCCCAAAACGGCGGTAATAAGTCCGTTTGGCCTTTTCGAGTTTTTCCGCATGCCGTTTGGGCTTAAAGGCGCTGCACAGATGTTCCAGCGCATGATGGACGTGGTGTTGCGTGATCTCCCCTTCGTGTTCGTCTACCTGGACGACATCTTGGTAGCCAGCGCGTCCGAAGACGAACACGAAAATCACCTCACGGCAGTTTTCCGGAGGTTGGGGGAGCATGGGTTAATAATCAACCCAGCGAAGTGTCAGTTCGGGGTGACGCAGATTGATTTTGGGAGGCATCACGTCTCTCCAGAAGGAGCCGTCCCTCTGCCTGACAAAGTGCGCGCAGTAACAAATTTTCCCCGGCCACAAACGGTTAAAGCGTTACAGGAGTTTTTGGGAATGGTAAATTTTTATAACCGCTTCCTCCTCTGCGCAGCGCAGCTCATGCAACCATTGTATGCCGCGCTAAAAAAACAAAAACCCACAAGCAAAATCAAATGGTCCTGAGTGAGAGCGCGCATTCGCGGAGGTCAAAACAGCCCTGGCAAACGCTGCGTTGTTAGCACATCCAGACCCCACGGCCCGCATAGCGCTCACTACTGACGCATCAGATGTGGCCATAGGAGCGGTCGTAGAACAGCAGGTCACCGGGGTTTGGTAGCTGCTCGCCTTTTTCAGCAGGACGTTGCGCGATAGTGAGCGAAAATACAGTGCATTCAACAGGGAGTTGTTAGCTCTCCACTTAGCCATTCGCCACTTCCAGTTCTGGCTGGAGGGACGCCGTTTCACCGCGTTCGTTGACCACAAGCCGCTTACTTTCGCGATGGCCAAGGTTTCAGAACTGTGGTTGGGCCAGCAGCAGAGGCAGCTGGCTGCAATCTCAGAGTTTACTACCGATATTCAGCACGTAGCGGGTAAACTTAATGTGGTGGCAGACTGTCTCTCGCGCGCTGTAGCGGCCCCAGTCCGCGTAGGGGTAGATTGTGCAACCATGGCCGCGGAGCAGGCTAGCGACGTGGAAGTGCGCGCCGCCACAGTCCGCACAGGGATAGATTATGCAGCCATGGCCGCGGATCAGGTTAGTGACGCGGACGTGCGCGTGCTCCAGTCTGGACCAACAGGGTTAAGGCTGGAGAACAGGGTGTTACAAGATGGTATGCCCCCCCCTAATCTGCGATGTCTCCATGGGTCGACCGCGCCCGGTGGTACCGACCGCGTGGCGCCGCCGCGTTTTTGACTCGATTCATTCTCTGGCACACCCGGGGGTGCGCGCGTCGGTCAAATTGGTAGGAGAGAAATTTGTATGGCCGAGCCTGCGCAAGCAAATTAAAGAGTGGGCAGCAGCCTGCATGGCTTGTCAACAAACCAAAATACACAAACACACTAGAGCTCCCTTGGAGCCGTTTCACATCCCGGCTAAGAGGTTCGATCATGTGCATGTCGACCTCGTAGGCCCCCTCCCGCTGTCACAGGGGTGCACACACCTTTGTCAGACACAATGCGCATCGCCCCCCGTTGCGGCCACCTTATGATGGACCATTTAGAGTGCTGGAAACAGGGGATAAGCATTTTTTGCTAGATTTGGGGGGCAGGGAAGAACAGATTGGCATAAACAGACTCAAACCCGCCTTTGTGTTGGCCGACGAAAATGTGCTGTTGGCTACGGCTCCTCGGCAGGGGCAGACCCCCTAAGGAGCATTCATCAGGACACCCACAGGGATTGACTAACAGTTCTAATCCTCAGGCAGCAGCTCCCAAGCAGGAGGGCGCCACGAGAGTGGTAAAGCCCGCTTACAGCAGATATGGGAGGCGACTGAGGCCCAAGCGACATGTGGACTGTTGTGTAATAATTTTACCATGACTTGCAGACTGTTATTACGGTTGTTCCATCTTAGACGTTTGGGGGGGGGGGGTCATGTGGGGCACATATATGCACATATGTATATGACTGCATGATTCATACGTATACCACCTTAGGCTTCACATCTGAGACGGAACAAAGGACTGAGCCGCTCTGGAGATAACACGAGGGTGTGAAGTTTAGTCTTTGGCATGTAAAGAGATAGCCTTGGGGGATTTCGCCCAGCGGCCAGAGACTGAGAGGTGGAGTGTGTTAAGATCGGGGGGAAGTTACATTGTGACTGGGATTAAGTACCATGTGACTGTATGTTTGATGTCCTGGGTATAAAAGGGACAGATGTTGGAAGATTCATTCTCTTTTTCTCTTTCTGTGTTTGGATGATGTTGGAGAATGTGAATAAATCTGACTTGAGAAATAAACTCAGCCTCATCTTTTCCCATTCTCCACAAAATATACAAACAAACACACACAGTGCGGAGCATTGCAGCTAGATGGAATGAAACAGCATAACCGTCTACTTAAATGTCGATCTCTTCTGTTTTCCTTTAGGCATAATGACTTTGTCTTTTGATTTTCACTCTTCCATAAATCCGTTAAATCTGATTTTCATGGTATTTTCACGGATGGGGTCTGGGAGCTTCAGCGTTAAGCTGCTACCACCATGTTGTCCAGACCGGAAGTCCGATTTTTTTCTTTTTACATGCTTTTTGTAATCCTTTGGTTAACCATGGCTTGTCGACAAATTTCTGTTTAAGCTTTTTTTTTTACTAATGGACAATTTTTTTTGTAAAGGGTGGTTACAATATTCATGAATGTGTCGTAGGCTTCATTTACATCTGACACATAGACTTTTGTCCAGTCTTGCTTCAGCAGGTCTTCTTTAAAAGAACTGATTGCATTTGTGATTTGTATCTGAAAGATTTTAAAGTTTTTTCTGTATTGGCCCCCGTGTGGCCATGGATAAATGCAAAGACTGGCAGATGGTCACTTATGTCTGTCACGGTCCGAGCGCCGATCTCGTCCGTGCTCGGGTCATGCAGTTTTTTCCTCCCATTCTGTATTAATTCCTTGTGGGCTCTCAGAGCTCTTATTCTGACAGCGTCTCTACGAGGCTTCCGGCTGTCAGAGCCGAGCTCAGCAGTGACAGCTGGTTTTGATTCAGCTGATGACGCCCTCATCAGCTGATTAATCATCTTGCCCTATTTAAGGGAACAGCCTCTGTCATTCCGGGCTGCGACCTTGCCTTATCCAGTCTGGTTTCCCTACGTCCAACGCCAGTCCTTTTCAGCGTTAGGTTTCGCCTTCGCTATTCTCATGTAAGTGTTGTATCGGTGCTTCCAGTAAGTCTCCCTAGTTCTCTGTATGTCATCAGAGTGTCTAGTGTAGCCTTCATTTATGTTTTGCCCCTTGTGGCTCATTCCTTTGTACCTTTTTCCAGTCTGTTAATAAATATGCAAACTCATTGGTTGGCTATAGCGTCTCATTAGTGGTCCGCGAGGACCGCACCATGACAGTAGGTCACAGCCAGAACGAGATGCCAGTGACTGTGAGTTTGCTTAATTTGGGCTTGTAGTTTTTCCCCCTGTTCTCGTACCAGTGTGCTGGGAGATGGCGCCGCCCAAGGCCTATGCGATGAGCTTGGGCTACGAGCTGGTAATGGCCCTCATCGATATTGATGGTATCCTTTCCACCGCTCGCCTTTACGGCACTCCCCGCGATGCACGCTGGTACCTGGACCTTGCTGAGGCAACTATTAACCGCCATCCTCGCTACGCTGACCACCCTGAAATCATGGCGAGGATGGCGGACATCTCTGTTCACCGGGAGAAGCTCCGTTGGCTGGAGGGAAACTCCGACAGGAAGCCGCAGAGGAGGCATCCTCGCCTCGGGATCCCATTCCTGTCCCTCGTCCAGTCCAGGAGTTCGCACCACCTAGTGGTCATCTCCAGCGGAGAGAGACATCAGTCGGGATTCCCTCGGTGGAGATACAGCAGACCGCTATCACCATCCAGGACCAAGTGGCTGCAGCTCGCTCCGCCTCCCATCCAACCCACATAATGAAGCATGTGACGGCGGTGGTCAGGCTGGTGGAGAGGAATCTGGAACTTTATGATTACCCCGAATACGCCGACCTGCTCGCCTCTGTTTCTGCGCAGGAGCGGCGTTTCCCAGATCTCACCTTCGCCTCGCCCTCTGCCAGAAAACATCATCACAAAGCCTGTGGTAAGCCTCAGTGAGAACCCCATCCGGATCCAGTTCCGGGTCGCCGAAGGAACTCTGCCTCCCTGGCAGCTGTTGCTCCTGTGTCACAACAGGAGAAAAACACAGCAGCCTCCGTCTCCGGGTCATCTGTCCCTGTTGTTCCGTCAGCTCCTCGTTCCTGGATCGCCTCAGCTGTTTCTCCCTCCTCCTCGACACTCCCCCCCAGCTGCTGTGAGCTCCATGAGTCCGTCCCCGGCTGCCCCCGTGCCTGATCTGGTGCGAGCGGCTCCTCTTTGTCTTCCCGGGGGGCCCTCCATCACCATCCATCGGGGAAAGGGAAGAACCAAGCCCACTGCAGCAGGTTCCATCGGCCCTCAGCGGATCAGGCAAGTGTCTCTTCATTCTTTTCCTTCACTGGGTGAATTGCCTTGTCTGACCCCTAGGGGTGGGGTTCGGGGTTCACAGTCCCCCGAGCTCCCTCCACCTGCTGCGGTGATTAATTATGAACCTGCTACCTTTGTGTCTCCTTCCCCTGAGCGTTCCTCGGTGCCAGGACTATGCCGTCGGATGAGGGGGGAGCCTGTGGGCCTGGAGAGCCTGGTTCCAACCCCACAGCCACGACACGGGCAGAGGAGGAGGGTAGACTGCAGGTTGGAGCCTGCGCCGACGAGCAAGCATCCCCGGGTCTCCACAGAGGGACAGTCCAACCCGGCAGGTCACGGATCTCCTGCCACCACGCCGAGCGGGCCCTCGGCATAGATGTCAGCGTCAGGGAATCCCTGGACTGTGGACACGATCATGCCGGCTGTGGAGCCCGCCATAGTCGAGTGGGAGCCAGAACTGGATCTTCAGCGCACTGAACCTGGATCAATGGAGTCCTGGGCTGCGGTAGAGCCCGAGATAAGGGAAGTGCTCTATTTTGTCTTCCTTTCTTCTATTCTGGAGCATTTTTGCCTGTCTCTCGGGGAGACGAGCCGGGCACAGCTGTCCGCTGCGTCCAAGCTTGCCTCGCTGGGCTCTGCTGCTGCCGGTGATTCTGATCCTGGTTTTCTTTTCTCCTTTGAGCCTTCTCCCAGGGTCACCGGTGACGAGCCTGCTCCGGTCGTCGCCTTGAAGGTTCGGGGTTCATGTCTGGAGGTCGTCCCTGGTGCTGCGCCGGCCCAGTCGGGGTCCGTCGTGGGTAGTATTCCGGCCCAGTCGGGGTCCGTCGTGGGTAGTGCTCCGGCCCAGTCGGGGTCCAATATGGGTGCTATTTTGACGCAATCGAGGTCCAACGTGGGTGCAATGCGGACCCAATCAGGGTCCGTCATGGACACTGTTCTGACCCAATCAGGGTCCAACGTAGGTGCAGCACGGTCCCGCTTGGGATCCAACGAGAGCGCAGCGCCAGTCCGTGTTGAGTTCGGAGAAGGAGCTGCAGATCCTCCGCCGATTGACGCCGGACTGGTCTCTCTGTTCCCCGTTTCCTTTTTTCCTCCATCGGGTGCTGTGGGGATTCCCCGTAATCGGCTTGGTTCTTCCTCGCTATTCCTCGCAATAGGGAGGCCGTCTCCGAGTTCTCCCCTGCGGTCCTGGTGACCTGATGAAATGGGTCGGCTGCCTAGGAAACTGCTTCACCAGTTTGGTGTTCTGGGTCGGCCACCCGACAAACTGGACTTTTCGTTCGGCGACCTGATCCGGTCACCAGAGGTACTGTTTCTCCGGGCCTGGGATGCGGGTAGACTGCCCAAACTCATCTGTTTTCCCCTGCCTGCGATCTGGACACTAGATGTGGGTAGACCGCCTGAACTATTGTTTTCTTTATTTCATTGTGCTCTGCCCATCGTCATCCCTGTGTTTTTTTTCCTCTTCCCTCTCCTTTGAAATATTAGGGATGCACTGGTGTTTGTATTTGAACTATATTGAAACTGTATGCATATTGCCGCTCTTTAGCGTGTGTGTTTTTTTTCCCTTCTCCCCCTCTGTAGTCTGTAATATGTGGTTTTGTCGCCATTGCCAGTTATTTGGGGACTTATCTACTGTCTGTAGTTTGCCACTATTTAGCGTGATTTTTTTTTTTTCCTTTTCCCTTCCTGTTTGAGAAGATGCTATGTAGTTGCTTTGTGTCTTGTTTGGCCTGGGTATTATGGTCATTAGGCAATGTATCTGTTTTATCTGCATTCATTGTTCTCTGTTTTTCTACCGTTGCATTATGGAGTATATTTGTGGGGGGGGGGGGGTTAATTGCTCTGTTGTGCCCATGTTCCTATGTTTTCTGTATTTTCTCATTGTCATTTTTTTTTCCCGGTTCCATTCCTTGGTGGGGGTTTTTTTCTTTCTTTTTTTGACTCTTGCCCTCCGAGCCTTTTTCCCCTCCACCTGCCCTGGGTGGGATTTCGTAGCCTTCTGGGTGGGGGGGAGGCTTGGATGTTACGTTTACGCCCAGAGTGCGTTCCTTCAGGGGGGAGTACTGTCATGGTCTGAGCGCCAATCTTGTCCGCGCTCGGGTCATGCAGTATTTTCCTCCCATTCTGCATTAATTCCTTGTGGGCTCTCAGAGCTCTTATTTTGACAGCTTCTCTGCAGGGCTTTTGGCTGTCAGAGCCGAGCTCAGCAGTGACATCTGGTTTTGATTCAGCTGATGACGCCCTCATCAGCTGATTAATCATCTTGCCCTATTTAAGGGAGCAGCATCTGTCACTCCGGGCTGCGACCTCGCCTTATCCAGTCTGGTTTCCCTACATCTGAAGCCAGTCCTTTTCAGCGTTAGATTTCGCCCTCACTATTCTCACGTAAGTGCTGTATTGGTGCTTCCAGTAAGTCTTCCTAGTTCTCTGTATGTCATCAGAGTGTCTAGTGTAACCTTCATTTATGTTTTGCCCTTCATGGCTCATTCCTTTGTACCTTTTTCCAGTCTGTTAATAAATATGCAAACTCATTGGTTGGCTATAGCGTCTCATTAGTGGTCCGCGAGGACCGCACCATGACAATGTCATTTATCAATAATCCACTTTCTATTTTCTTATCAATAATATTAACAAACAGGTTATTAATAAGTGTAGCAGTGTGAACTGTGATTCTACTGGGATGTGTTATTGTGGGATATAGGAGTGTTCACCGTGACGTCACGCGAGTATGTCACGTGATGTTAACACAGCGCTGGTGGGCAAGACGCCAACGTGTTGCATGTTGAGCAGACGCTTCTGCCGATTCGGAGACGTTTTGCGGCAAAATGCCACAGTCTTGTGTTGTTAAAGACTGTACCAACAGGTGGGAGAAGGGGGGGAAATTGTCCTGGAATAGGATTCCTGCAGATCCAGAGTGCAGGCAAGTGTGGCTGGCAGCATTGAACCGCAACGACTGGGTCCCAAGGGAGGATGTCCGCATGTGTGATTTTAATAAACTAATTCATCTGCACAACAGTTCTATGGTATAATAAATAATTATGGTCATAATTATAGTGGTACCCTCTTTATATGTCACCATCTTACTCGTCGGCCTCCGTCGGTCTATGATGACCATGGAAGAGAATCCTTAACGTCTACTCTGCTGGAACAGCACCGCCTGTGGCTGAACAGGCCGATGCGCACCGGTGTTCTACCTTCCAGCGTTGGGCGTTGGTAGGATTCAAGCCTGGGCAGGAAGATATGGAGGACAAGATGTTACCCAAGCAGCATGTCCCCCCTCTCCACGTCACTGATGAATCCAAAGGAACAGCAGGGCTGCTATAGTTTGGCACCAGCGCCGTCGCAGGAGCTGCCAGAATGATGTTGAGCACAACAGAGAACTGCCTTAGGGGCTCCGACTCCAGACTTTTCCTCAGGGTTGACTCCCGAAGCCTTTCTCGTGACCGGGTGTGCCGCAAGGCAGCAGAGGTTTGAAATCAGGGTTTACCTTCCCCTAGATGGGCTACCTTCCCAGGTTGATGAGCCACCATCTACCCGAAGCATCTGGTTTTAAGGCACCAGAGATCCGCCCTCGCCCCTTCTCCTATTAGTAAAAGCAGTTCCGCCGGGCTTAGAGACTAAACCACATGGGCAGGCTAGGAGTTGGACTTAGCTGTCAGAGGCTTTTCGAGATGCACGCCATAAGGAGCATTTTATGAGCACTGGGAGCTTAACCCCAGTGCCGCTCCTGGCTATGACAACCTTGGAACCATCTTACTAGGGCCAAAGAATTATAACATTTAGACTGTCATCTCTCATTGAGGTGACAAATACACTGATTGTAAAAACCTAGTGCCAAATTTACAAAGTCAATCACATTATACAAGCAACTTAGTATTACCGGTAAGACAGAACCCACCGTTGACATAACGTTCGGCTCAGGAGACGCACACACACAGGCTCAGAGTAGTTCAAACTGTTTATTAACAACAGGGATGTTTGGGTGCGTGTCTGCGGAATGTTAATGTGTTGGTGGTGGCGTCTGCTTCGGACCCAGAGGCAGGAGACCGTTCAGCCGGCAACCCTATGGGAGAAATCAGACACAGGGTGATGAGCACACACCAACACGGGAGGAGAATAGGCGAGGGAGAGAAGCTTACTTGTTTGGGCAGATGACTGGCGCTTCAAGGATGGAAGCCCGGGAGACAGCCACCTGCAGGGCTCGGTGCAGCAGCGAGGAGAGACGAGGGACGGGATTGTCCGCCGCCGAGGAATCCACCTGTGCACAGGGGAGCAGACTGGAGAGATGAGGTAAGTGAACTTCTTACCGGAGATGAGGATGCTGAAGAGAATGTGGTAGAAGTCCATACAAAGGAAATGAAGTCTACGGCTTCAGGCCGACGCTCAGGGCGAGGTGGCTTTTATCCTTCGCCGCTGACGAGTAGCAGGTGCGTGAGCAGGTGGCGCCGCTGATGAATGGCGCGGCGTGACAGTACTCCCCCCTCTAGCAGCGCCTCCTGGCGATGGCTTATCCGGGTGCGCTCGGTGGAAGTCCGCGATGAGCGATGGGTCCAACACAAATGACGGGGGCACCCACTGTCGATGCTCGGGCCCATAGCCCTCCCAGTCCACCAAGTATTGCAACCCACGACCCCGGCGCCGGGAGTCCAGGATGGAGGAGGCGGACCAGGCCGGATGGCCACCAATCATCCGGGGCGCGGGTTGTGCTGCAGGAGGAGGGCAAAGGGGGTCAGTAACCGCCAGTTTCACCTTCGACACGTGGAAAGTAGGATGAATGCGGAGGGAGGGGGGAATAGCCACGCGCACAGCCACCGGGTTGATGATCCGGGTGATGGGGTAGGGACCCATGAAGCGCTGTGCCAGCTTTCTCCTCTCGCCTTTTAGAGTGACGTCCTGGGTGGAAATGTAAACAAGCTGCCCAACTCTGTACGCCGGGGCAGGTCTCCTACGCCGGTCCGCCACAGTCCTGTTGCGCTCCGCTGTGCGCAATAGCGCATGGCGCGCGGCAGCCCAGGTGGAGCGGAACTGCCTGAGATGGGCCCTAACTGACGGGACAGTTACCTCACTCTCCTGCTCCGGAAACAGCGGGGGGTCGTAACCCAGGGACGCTTTGAAGGGGGACATCCCTGTAACAGAAGAGCGAGCGGTGTTGTGGGCATATTCAACCCAGGCAAGATGGTTGCTCCAGGACGCGGGTTTGGATCTGGACACACAGCGGAGCGCAGCCTCCAGCTCCTGGTTGGTCCTCTCACACTGCCCGTTGGATTGGGGGTGATGGCCAGAGGAGAGGCTCACCTTGGCTCCGATGGCGTTGCAGAAAGACCTCCAAACCTCAGATGAAAACTGGGGGCCCCGGTCCGAGACCACGTCCACCGGAATCCCATGCAGCCTGACCACGTGTTGGACGAGGAGGTCCGCCGTCTCCAGGGCAGTAGGGAGGCCTCGCAGGGGGACGAAGTGCACGGCCTTGGAGAAGCGGTCCACGATGGTCAGGATGGTGTCATAGGAGTTGGAGATGGGGAGTCCGGTGACGAAATCCAGAGCGATGTGCGACCAGGGCCTGCCAGGGACGGGCAGGGGCTGGAGCAGACCCGCTGGAGGGGCATTTCCCGACTTGCAGGTGGCACAGATTGGGCAAGCCCGGGCGTAGCGGGCTGCATCCCTCCGCAGGCCTGGCCACCAAAAGGACCGTTGGAGGAGATCTATCATCCGGGAGGTGCCAGGGTGACAGGTGAGCTTGGAGGTGTGGAGCCAGTGGATGACCTCTCCTCGGACCGCGGATGGCACGAACAGCCTCCCCTCCGGTCCGCCGCCAGGGTCAGGTTCCACCTCCTGTGCCTTCCGGATCTTGCTCTCAATGTCCCACGAGATGGCTCCCACGACGCACGACCTGGGCAGGATGGAGTGGGGCGCCTCCTCCGACTCCACGGGGGCGAACTGCCTGGAGAGGGCGTCAGGCAGGACGTTCTTAGAGCCAGGCCTGAAGGTGATGGAAAATTGGAACCTGGCGAAGAACAGGGACCAGCGCGCCTGGCGGGCGTTCAGGCGCTTGGCAGACCGTAAGTATTCCAGGTTCTTGTGGTCCGTGAGGACCACAAACGGCAGGCTTGCCCCCTCCAACCAGTGGCGCCACTCCTGCAGGGCGAGCTTGATGGCCAAGAGCTCTCTGTCCCCCACATCGTAGTTTCTCTCCGCCGGGGACAAGCGCCGGGAGAAGAAGGCGCACGGTCGCTTGGCGCCATCGTCCGGTGACCGCTGGGACAGCACTGCTCCCACTCCCGTGTCCGAGGCGTCTACCTCTACAATGCACTGCAGCGCGGGGTCGACCTGGCGAAGGACCCGGGAGGAGGAGAATTCCGCCTTCAGCGCCTCAAAGGCGGCAGCGACCTCTTCGGTCCACCGGAACGGGACCTTCGGGGACGTGAGGCGGGTCAGTGGTCCCACGATGGCACTGAAGTTGGGGACAAAGCGGCGGTAGAAATTGGCGAAGCCAACAAATTGCTGCACCTGTTTCCGAGATGCAGGTGTGGGCCATTCCACCACCGCCTTTACCTTCTCTGGGTCGGGGAGCACCTTATCGTGGGCGATGATGAACCCCAGGAAGGATGTACTCCTGGCGTAAAATTCACACTTTTCCGCCTTAACGTACAGACGATTCTCCAGCAGCCTTTGGAGGACCCGCCTCACGTGGACCTGGTGCTCATCCCTGGACTTGGAGAAGATGAGGATATCGTCCAGGTAGACGAACACGAAAAGGCCAATGAAGTCCCGGAGGACGTCATTAATGAGGCGCTGGAAGACTGCAGGAGCGTTGGTCAACCCGAACGGCATCACCAGATATTCAAAGTGGCCGTTCGGGGTACGGAAGGCCGTTTTCCACTCATCTCCCTCCCGGATCCGGACGAGGTGGTAAGCGCTGCGTAGGTCCAGCTTGGTGAACCAGGTCGCCCCCTGGAGGGAGTGGAAGGCAGTGTCCATGAGAGGCAGGGTGTAACGGTCCCTCTCCGTGATATTGTTGAGGGCCCGGTAGTCGATACAAGGGCGGAGGGACCCATCCTTTTTCCCCACGAAGAAGAACCCTGCCCCCACGGGTGACGATGATGGGCGGATAATCCCAGCACTTAATGATTCCTTCAGGTAGGCGTTCATCGTCTCCTTCTCCGGCGCAGACAGGTTGTAAAGGCGACCAGAAGGTAAGGGAGCCCCCTGGCGGAGGTTGATGGCGCAGTCATAGGGCCGATGAGGGGGAAGAGACATAGCTTTCGCTTTGCTGAACACTATACCCAGGTCGTGAAATTCTGGGGGCACCAGAGACAGGTCCGGGGGTGCAGCGTCCGTAGCAGGGGGAGGAGCGGACGGAGAGCAGGCAGCGGACTGAAGGCAGGTGCCCATACAGAACGTACTCCATGCCGAGATCCCAGCTGATTTCCAATCCAGGACCGGATTGTGAAGGCGGAGCCAGGGATACCCCAGGATGACGGGCGACACAGAGTTGGGAAGGACGTAAAAGGTCATTTCCTCCCGGTGGTTTCCCGAGATGATGACCGGTAGGGGAACAGTTTGATGTGTCACTCTCCCGAGGGTGGCACGGGAGAGGTGGATTAGGGAGATGGGAGTGTTGAGTGCCTGGCAGCGGATGCCCAATCGGGTTGCCAGGCCTTGTGAAATGAAGCTGCCTTCTGCGCCCGAATCCACCAGTGCGTGGGTGAGGTGCCCAGTAGGGTTATGGCAGAAACGGATGGGCAGCTTCAATTGAGTAAGTGATCCTAACCGATTGACATCCGCGAGGCTTCCAACAGTGACTCGCGGACCCCACCGACTGGCTTTCCGTGGACAACGCTCCACGGTGTGTTGGTCGCCTCCGCAATACATGCAGAGGCCCAACTCACGGCGGCGTTGTTTCTCCACAGGGGAAAGTTTAGTCCAGCCCGTCACCATCGGCTCCGACTCCTCGGGGCGCGATGCTGGCGGCGCCGCCAGGGGGCGAGCTTGGAACAGGTGCGGCGAGGCTCCACGAGGGCGAGAAGAAGAAGACCTCCGCCCCGAGGAGCGCTCGCGCAGCCTGTTATCCAAACTTATCGCTAAGGATGTCAGCTCCGCTAGCGTCCCAGGGATATCCCGACCAGCCAGTTCATCCCTCAGATCACTATTGAGGCTGCGGAGGAACAGGCCACAGAGGGAGCGTTCCTCCCAGCCCAATTCCTCCGCCGCTACCCGGAAGTCGACCGAGTGGTCCGCTGCCGACCGGCTTCCCTGCTGGAGAGCGAGAAGCCGATCGACCTGGACCGTTTCGGTTTGTGAGTGGTCAAAGACCTCCAGAAAGCGCCTCACGAATTGGTCATAGGTGAGGGTGGCATAACTGGGCCTCGCCATTACGGCGTAGGTCCAGGTTAACGCACGCCCCTCCAGAAGATTCCCTATGTAACCAATTCGGCTGTGATCCGAGGGAAAATCTCCGGGCACACGGTGGAACACGGACTCACACTGCATAATAAACCCCCGCGCTCCGCCGAGCTTACCGCTAAAGCGGGCGGGGGTCGGAATCGGCGTGAGCCGAACCGGTGCCACTGGAGCCGGCTGGACGGCCGCTGGAACAGCAGGAGCCGCGCCACCCTGGTGAGTCGGGAGGAACGGCTGTTGGGGGTCCAAGCGGTTCAATCGGTTAGTCAGTTCTAATAATTGATGAAGAACCACCTGTTGCTGATAAACAATCTGATCCACCCGAGCCTCGAGGATGGTAAACCGGTGTGCGAGCCCGCCGTCCGCCGAGCCGCTCTGCTGAAGCCGTACTGACATAACGTTCGGCTCAGGAGACGCACACACACAGGCTCAGAGTAGTTCAAACTGTTTATTAACAACAGGGATGTTTGGGTGCGTGTCTGCGGAATGTTAATGTGTTGGTGGTGGCGTCTGCTTCGGACCCAGAGGCAGGAGACCGTTCAGCCGGCAACCCTATGGGGGAAATCAGACACAGGGTGATGAGCACACACCAACACGGGAGGAGAATAGGCGAGGGAGAGAAGCTTACTTGTTTGGGCAGATGACTGGCGCTTCAAGGATGGAAGCCCGGGAGACAGCCACCTGCAGGGCTCGGTGCAGCAGCGAGGAGAGACGAGGGACGGGATTGTCCGCCGCCGAGGAATCCACCTGTGCACAGGGGAGCAGACTGGAGAGATGAGGTAAGTGAACTTCTTACCGGAGATGAGGATGCTGAAGAGAATGTGGTAGAAGTCCATACAAAGGAAATGAAGTCTACGGCTTCAGGCCGACGCTCAGGGCGAGGTGGCTTTTATCCTTCGCCGCTGATGAGTAGCAGGTGCGTGAGCAGGTGGCGCCGCTGATGAATGGCGCGGCGTGACAACCGTGTACTGTAAAACCCTTTTCTTTGCCCTTTATTTCACAAATATTGCGAGGCCTGTGTAGATTAACAAAATTTAAGAAGAGTGCAAAATTCATGCCCTGCTAGAAAACAGTGAAAATGTAAGGTGCTCATTTACATGTACATACAGATTATAAAATAGAAGTTGCAGCAAAATTTAACAGTTTAACAGAAGAGACCAAGCACTAGAAATACAGGATCAGTCATATAAGATGGGGACCACTGTGACTGTATAGAGTAAATGTAATCATTAATCTAGAGAACAACAATACATGCATTTTGAATGCTAAACATTAGTGGTGGCCATTTTGCAAAAAGGTCCATCCTGAGTCGAGATCCATCCAATCACATAGCAATAAATTTAGTATTCTGAGGTCATGAACATAGTGCACTGTAATTATTTTTTTTGCTGGATGTATTGGCAACAGTTGAAAACGGAAACCTGCTATGATTAGGAATTAAAGTACATGCACATCATAAATAACTGGCATTAAGTATCCAAGATAAATTTACTATCCAGCAAAATAGCATTAAACGTGTGTTGCAAAGTCTTGGTGTCCAGGTTTACTTCAAAAATCCACAGCACAGAGTCAATTGTCTGGGGCATGCTGCCACAGTAGCCTATCCAGCAAGAACTAGACTCCAGCCAGTTAAATGTCATACACTGCTGAATTAAATTAATTCAGCCTAGTTTAAAATGGACTGATACTATTTTAAAGTGGAAAAGCAAAG
Source organism: Pholidichthys leucotaenia (assembly GCA_020510985.1). Lineage (NCBI taxonomy): Eukaryota > Metazoa > Chordata > Actinopteri > Cichliformes > Pholidichthyidae > Pholidichthys > Pholidichthys leucotaenia. Next base: position 367,758,896 of record CM035842.1, on the reverse strand, counting down.
GGGTGGTTTCCTGGGTGTCAAAAACACTGGCATGAACACTTAGAAACTGGCTGAGTTGAGAGACAAGGAATGAATGAATGAATGAATGAATCTTTATTTCGGATAGTACAGGTTAAAAGGAACTGAATAGCATAGCAAAAGGGGGGAAATAAAATCCAACAAGGTCAAATTAGGCAATAACTCCTCTGATTATACAGTTCAACAAAAGTTATCCGAAATGGGTGATGGCTGAAGCCGCAGCTTATATTGCCCACCCATATTCCATCCAAGAATTCAAAAGAAAAAACAAAACAAGATCGATCACAATTCAGAACAAAGCTAAAACCAAGTGTGACAGAAAAAAGTAGAAAAAAAAAGAAAAAACAAAAAAAACTAGGCAACAACACAGCACAGGCTGGATATGACAATCCTTATGTGATTTTACATGTCATCTTGTATATATGTTTGGAGTATTTCTTCCTTTAGTTTTTGCTTAAATTGTCCAAGCGTTGTACATGATTTTAATTCAGGTCCAAAATCGTTCCATAATCTGACTCCTTGCACTGAAACACAGTGCTGCTTGGTGGTAGTTCTCACTGAAGGCTTTTGAAATATACATGTTCCTCTGAAGTGATATCATTTCTCCCTTATTTGGAACAACTTTTGGATATTTGTGGGCAGTGATAAATTCTTCACTTTAAACATGATTATTGCAGTTTTAAAGTCTACCAGATCTTTCAACTTGAGAGCTTTTAGTTTAAGAAAAAGTGGATTTGCTGGTTCCCTGTAAGCTGCTTTGTTTATTATTCTAATAGCTTTCTTTTGGAGCATAAAGGGTGGATATATGTTTGTTTTATATGTATTTCCCCATACTTCATTACAATATGTCATGTATGGGAGTATTAATGAATGATACAAGGTGTATAGTGTGGGTTGATTCAGCAAATATTTCACTCTGTGTAATATTGCAATTGATTTGGATACTTTACCTTTGATATAGTTAAAATGTGACTTCCAACACAGTTTATTATCAATTATTACTCCAAGAAATTTAGTTTCAGATACCCTTTCAATCTCTACACCATTTACACTGAGTTTAGGTACTGGGCTGTTGTGATGGTTGTTAAAAACTATAAATTTTGTCTTACTTAAATTGAGCGTTAATTTGTTTGAGTCAAACCACAGTTTAAGCTTTCCTAATTCCTTTCCGAGTGTATCCAGAAGTTGTTCCAAATTGTTTCCACTGCATAATAGATTAGTGTCATCGGCAAACAAAATTAAGTCCATTTTTTCTGAAACTTTACATATATCATTTATATACATATTGAATAGTAATGGCCCCAAAACTGAACCCTGTGGGACTCCACAAGTAACCTTCAGTAACTGTGAGTTTTTGTTACTAACACATACATACTGATATCTATTCTTTAAGTAACTACTTAACCAGGAAAGTGCTACCCCTCTAATACCACAATTCTGTAGTTTCTTTAATAATAAATTATGATCCACTGTATCAAATGCTTTTTTAAGATCCAGGAATACTCCAACTGAATACTCTTTATTTTCAATGGCTGTTGATATTTTTCTATAAATTCCATTAGAGCATATGCAGTTGTCCTCTTGTGTCTGAACCCATATTCTGCTCACACAGTAAATTATTCTTCAGTATGAAGTTGTCAATTCTCTCATAGAATATTTTTTCAAGTATCTTGGAAAATTGCGGTAATAGTGAAATTGGTCTATAGTTTGAGAATTCCCCTCTGTCACCCGTCTTGTATATCAAAATTACTTTAGCTATTTTCATTGCATTGGGAAATATACCTGTAAATATACAGGTAAATATGAAATATACCAGTCTGGTAGTTCCTCAGCTGGGCCTCACAACTGGGCGCCGACTCAGGCTATTGTTTTGCTGGGTCCAGGTGGCCCCGGTCTCTCACCAACGCTGCGCCCGAGCTCTGATCCGGCTCGGTTAGTTCCTCCGGTAAGCCCTCACCGGGGACTGAGTCGCTTCATGTCGGAGTTTGGTGGCGCACTGGGGCCAGCGTTAAGCTAACTAGCGTTAGCTTAGCAATCACTTTGGGTAGAACGCAGCAGTTCTACCCGATTAAAGGGGTATTCCAGCGGTGTTCTGACGGAGGTGGAAATTCAGCCCGTGGGTGTCCGTCACGAGCGCCGATCACTGTTGGTTAGGTACTTTTAATGGGAAAATCAGCGACTTTGTCTCAGCGCTGAAAAAGTGTGACCATCCCGGTTGCCATCTTGTTTTTTTTTCACAAGGCACAAAGGAGAAGACCAGGAAAATCACAGCTGACACTGACAACATCAGTGTGTGTCTGTAACAACTGCTTGTGACACAGAGGAAGTCACTGAGAACATTTCTTATGCCATTAATTAATCATCAGAACTGGAAGCTTTACATCCTGGACAAACCCAGTGACCCCTTGGTTTCCGCCTGACGTTAACACAAGAATAGTGAAACCATGTTATGTCACAGAATTGACTAGAATTGACTAGATGACTCACTGTCACTGACACTGACACAGTGACAGTGAGCGTGACTGTCAGGCCAGAGATGGAAACGTGCAGACAGGTCAGTTTCATCCTTTTTCAGAGAGTGAACTGCAGGACTCAGGCATTGACAAGGAACCTCTGCGATGCCACGATATCTCATAATCTTTGTACAATAAATGCCAGTGTCTTATTATTTTGTTAATATAAGATATTGAGCAAAATATGAGCGTTTCTGTGGATTGTTTCGCTCACCAAACATGGGTCCACGCAAAAGGCGTTGCAACGCTGCAATGTTTTCTTGCCCACCAGCTGACTGCGCATGCGCTAGAATTTCGCTTTGTTTATCAACAATGAACACTACAATAGACTCATACTATACATAGAATTCATGAACTCTGTAATTACATTTTGTTGAAATGGGTTTAGTAAATCAATATTGAAGTCTTCACAGATTACAACCATTTTCTTATTAGTTATATTATTGTACAACTCGACTAACTTATCTCTGAATGTCTCAACGCAAGTTCCCAGCATTCTATATATACAACTTATAATTAGATTTTTTGTTTTATCTTGGTCAGTCTCACCAGTAACACATTCCAGAATCCCTGGTAGTGCAAAGGACATTCCATTTACAAGTTTACACCTATACAGTTCATCAATATACAATGCAACACCACCATCCTTTTGTTTTTGAGATCTATTAATATAAAACATCTGATATCCCTCTATTGCCATCAAAGAAGCCTGCTCTTCATTGACCCAAGTTTCAGAGGCTGCGATATCTGTAAATTTTCTATCTAGCTGTTTTAAATAGTCCTGAATCTGTGGAAAGTTTTTCTTAAGACTTCTGCTGTTAAAGTGTATTATTGATAGTTTACCATCTAATTGCACTTGACTTTTGAATTGCTTTTCAGTGTAGTAATCACAGTGATTATGAATATTATTGAAGAAGTGGTTATCAGGATCAATATCATTCTCCATCTCTTGTAGTTTGTGTTCAGCATAATGAGATATTTTCAGAGTCTGATTTTCCTCACTCTGTGTCAAATGACTTCCTCCAACTGGGGATGATTGAGGTCTACTAAAGTCAGTCATAAGTTTTTTGTTTTGTTTTGTTTTTTAAAGTACATTGTCATGGTATGTAACAAAAGGACTGTTCTTGCCGTGTGTGTGGATATGGATTATCGTAGTCTCTTAATTTTCTTAATCAGTGTTCATTCATTCATTCATTCATTTTCTTCTGCTTAATCCTTTTCGGGTCGCAGGAGGGGCTGGAGCCTATCCCACCATCTTTGGGCGAGAGGCAGGGTACACCCTGGACAGATCCCCAGTCCATCGCAGGGCCAACACAGAGAGACCGACAACCATTCACTCTCACAGTCATACCTAAGGACAATTTAGAATCCCCAGTTTTGATGCCAGTTAACCTAACTTGCATGTTTTTGGCATGTGGGAGGAAACCGGAGAAATCCCGGAGTAAACTCACGCAGACACGGGGAGAACATGCAAACTCTGCACGGATCACTGTTGGTCGGGGACTGGGATCAAACCCAGGATCCCCCGGCCAAGGGTGAGTTACTGTGCTGCCGCAGTGCCGCCCTTAATCAGTGTTCATCTATATTTATTTAAGTCAGTGAGATCTCTAATTATCATGGCCTTTGCTTCCTCAGGTGTTCCATTTAGCTTAATCCAAACTCTGCAGTTTCTTGTCCATGTTGCCTGTATCTTGTTTTGTCTTTTCAGCATCCGTGCTTGCCGTGCTATTTCAGCATTAGTCTTTGTTAAATGTTCATTGAGGTAAACTTTTTTTTTTTTTTTTTTTTTAACTTACTTTGTACCCGTAGGTAGATTTGTTCTGCAGTCCGGTGACAAGCCACCAGCTGCCGGACGCTGCGTGCGCAAGCGCCCCTTAACTCCCTAACCTGCATGTTTTTTGCATGTGGGAGGAAACCGGAGAAATCCCGGAGTAAACCCATGCAAACACGTGGAGAACATGCAAACTCCACACAGATCACTGTTGGCCGGGGGCAGGGATCAAACCCACGATCTCATGATCCCCGCGATCCCCCGGCCGAGGGTAAACTGTGCTGCCGCAGTGCTAACCACTGCGCCACCGTGCAGTTCTGTTCCTCGTAGCTTTCTGGCCTGCGTCAGTATGCCATTTTTTACCCTTCTGTTCATAAAGCGCATCACAATTGATTTCTTTTTATCATTTCGTTTTCGTTTTATTATCCTTTCTGGGTAAAGCATGGCAGGCTGAAATTGCATTTACATCAACCTTTATGTTTCTGCTTTCAAGGAACTGAAGCACCTGGTTTTCCAAGGAGACTGATTCATTTGGGGTAGCCTCCTCACCTCTCATTCCTACTGTAGCATGAGTATATGATTGGTATTTAATGTCTAGTCCACTAATGATTAAATCATCCATACAAGAATATTGTTCAAGGTCCTCGATGCATCGCTCCAAGTCTGCAATTTTTTTGTCTCTTTCCTTAATGGTTAATTTCAATTCTCGGTCTTCCTCCATGAGCCCTAATAATTTAGACTGTTGATTGGCCACTTTGGTCAGTTCTTCTGACATGAAGTTCAGAGATTTTTTAATCTCTTCCATTTCCTCCTTCTTTGGTGGCATTTTTTAACTGACCTGATGATAGTAGGACAATCTCTGCTGGTGTCGCCGGTATCCGATCCAGCCGACCTCGAACCCAGCTGGGGCCTCAGCTAGCTCCCTCTGCTGCTAGCCCCACTGCTAGCCCTGCTGCTTACTGCCGCTGTAGTTGATCTCCGATCCGGCTCCTGTCCAGCTGGGGCCTCGGTAGCTCCTCCGCCGAGCTCCGCCACCTACCGCCGCTGTAGTTGAGCTCTGATCCAGCTCCTGTCCAGCTGGAGTCTCGGTAGTTCCTCCGCCGAGCCCCGCCACTGTAATTGAGCTCCGATCCGGCTCCTATCCAGCTGGGGCCTCAGTAGCTTCTCCGCTGAACCCCGCTGCCTACCGCCGCTGTAGTTGAGCTCCGATCCAGCTCCTGTCCAGTTGTGGCCTTGGTTAGCTTCACAGCCGAGCCCCAGTCACAAGATTCTAAGAATCTGTGCGGGAGGCTCAGCCGTCATCTACTGAGCCGATGCCGGGTCAGTGAGACGAACCGGGGACAGAGTCGCTCCTTTGTATCGGTGTTAGCTATGACTAGCTGTAGCGTTAGCTTAGGACATCCCATGGCTCCTTTCTTGTGGTGTTGCATAAAAAAGCATCACTCCTCTGGTGAACTCATGCTTCTTCTTCACGAGCTCCTCACTGAATGCGTCTCAGCCACCACTGAACTCACATTCTCTTCATACCGTTGACGCCAAGTGACTCCAGGTCTTCGAACTCCTCTCTCGCGACTGTGTAGTCCTCGCAGTCAAATTTTCAGACCAAACCTGATGTGTGGAGGGAAAAAAAAAAACTAGGCGAGACAAATAAAACCCTGTACAGTCACACTTTATCCCGCAGTGGCACACACATCAATTCATCATCAATCAGCAACATCTACTGATAGAAAAATTCCATATTATCTATACTATTATTGATATTAATAATGTATTATTATATTTGAGAAGTATCATACCTTTCATATGCCATGTTTAATGTTTATATGTGCCTTCCACATAGGATAAGTTTATATATTCTTGGTCTGTTTCTGTGAGCAATTTCAGCGAGTTCAGACTGAGGATCAGTACATGCATAAGGAATGATCTAAGCCATTTATTATAATCTCTTTGATGTAACCTGTTTTGGGTCACAGGAATGCACAGGAACTTCTCAGCCTGTACAGATCAGTGGTAGATGCACATTCTGTCAGTTTTATGGATCTCATGTCTTCATGACCCATGTCTCCTGAGTGTCTGACGTCCGCCTGGATAAGCTTAGTTATCAGGACTGTCCCGTTCTGTCCCTTCCCTTATCCTCATCCTCCCTCTCCTTTCTCCTACCTATATATATCAGACTTAGAAGAATGGATTCTTTAGAGATTCTAGGTGTGTCTGAATGTCATGCCTTGTAACCTCTCCCCCATGGTGGCCACTGGGGTGATTTTGTAATAAATGTACATAAATTCAACTTTCTGCCTGATTATTTGACTTTGAATAATTTAAGCTCAAAATTATTCTAACATCTACTAAGAAAAAAGCCTTTTTGAGGATTTAAAATCAATAAATACATTCATAAAATCTACTTGGCTATGCTTTTCCCCAGTAAATTTAAATCTTTACTCTTACCCTTAAATTTGGGACTTTTTAAAGGGACACTCTTGTCATGTTCAGGGTCGTGACCCTGGGCATGATTGTTGGCTGTGGGTCAATTATTGCTTGTTAATTTTCAGCTGGAGGATTGAGCTGCCTCTCCGTCAGTCCCACAGCCACACATCCCTCTCACCAGGCATCCACCAGCAGTAGGTTCACCACTTTCTCACTCACACACTCATGCACGCACACACATATTCATTTTCATTCGTATACTCACATACACGCATCCATGCACGAGTTCAATCAGTCACGCACCTGTTGCCACACGGCTGGTCTGCCTGCTGTCATTAGTGCTGTGCATGAATAGCAGGGCAGTAAGTCCAGCCGATGTGGCAGCTTTGTTGTGTCAATGACTTGGACATCCAGACTCGCTTGGGTTGGTTCTTCTCTTGGACTTTAAAGTGTGTTGTTTTCCCAGAGTCTTGCGACTCCGATGCCTAGTCTTTCCCTTGTGCCTTTCCCGCCACTCCAGCCTGTTCAAGAGCGTGAGGTACATTTTCGAACTACCGAGCTTGTAGCGGGGTGGTTTTCCTTGCTGTGACTGTTTTTGGACTCTATGTACATATTCATCCATTGTAAATAAACACGTTACTTGCTCTGCATTTCGGGCTCGCTGCCATTTAATACATTCGCTGCACAGTTCGCGCAGCCGAACATGACAACTCTGGCAAAAATCACATTTTTTTTCTGTTGTTAACATGTCTGTAACATGTTTTTTGTGACTTACAAGACATATCAAGAGCAAAATCTCACCACATTCCAAAGTCTGTGTTTTTCTGCTGTGAATTTCCAGTATGGTAACGCCCCCCTAAAAAAGGTGAGTTTGGACAGATCGTTTCTAGCTACGCAAGTATTCCTGCTTAGCCTGGTTGGTTATAACATTAACCAATCAGACAGATACTTTTGGATACCTCGGGGAGGAGGGAGGAGCCGAGGAGCAGCATGATTGGGGCAACTGAATGCTCAAAGCGTCCATTTTGCATAATGACTAGTGAAGGAGTGGAGGAGGAGGGAGGACCCAGCATGAATGTTGCTCAGCCAGACCATTGTTCTCAGCTCACTTCTCAGGCAGAATGGGCGCTGAGCTGCAGAATGTGAGCTTCCCATTGGGCCATTTCTGGTAAGCAGAACTGGCTGTTGTGTGGGGATTTGACATTTGGGGCTTGCTGTAGCCTGTGCCGGGGGGTTGAGGGTGATGACGTCAGGCGGGCTACAGCCAGTGTATATATTGTGCTGTGTTCTATAATAAAGGCTGTTCGGTGTTCAGTTCAACATGGCTCCGGTCTCATGTTATTCAGACCTAACATTTTGGCAACCAGAATAAACCATGGGAGCATGCATTAAACCACCATCTCCATTTTTACAGTCTCTGGGTATGACAACTATACCATAGTGCCACTGGCGGGAGACGTTCGAGGTGTATATTGCCATGACCGGCCTGAGCGGCGCTGATGAAGAGAGACGGAGGAGCCTACTGGTTCACTGTCTTGGTGAGGAGGGCCAATGGATATTTTTTGTGCTGGGTGGCAAGGGCTCACTGAAGGAATGTTTGGACTTAATGGACTATTTCTTTAGGGACCATTCCAACATCACAGCGCGAAGATATAAATTCTTCGACCGCCGACAACGAGCTGATGAGTCCACCCAATGCTTTATTATGGAACTCCATAGCCTAGCAAGAGACTGTGCCTTCGGGCCGATTGAGGAGGAACTAGTCTGGGACAAGTTGGCACACGGTACGAGCAACGAGTGGTTAAAAGACAAGCTAACACTGACTACGGACATCCTCACGCTGGAGAAAGTGGTTGAACTGAATAGGCAGATAGAGTCCACTGCCCAGCTAGGCCTGCCAGTGCTAGCTAAAAAGAACCTAGCCACCCAAGTTTTCCCTCCAAGTCTGGCCGCTAGCACTAGTAACGTGCTAACACTTCGGGGCAGACCTCCAAAAAGCGGCGGACTGTGGCATGGGCAAGAGTGTGGCTAGGGGTCTGTGTGACAGCTGTAGTTTCCCTCATCACTGGGCGGGCTCGTCCACCTGCCCCGCCAGAGGGAAGAAGTGCTATAACTGCGGCCGTTCTAATCAGTGGGCCAGGGCCTGCACCACCACTACTAAACCATTGGCAGCAGAGCCTGAAAGCATGACACAGGTGTGTGTCGTGGGAACCAAGAAGGGGTCATTAAAGTGGTACGTCCTGCAGCTGGACGGAGTTGATGTGCCGCTTATGGTGGACTCAGGAGCGGGTAAGTCCATATTGCCCCGCAATTTTATGCGTCACAGTTTACAGACCACCCAAATACTGCTATGTTTTTATTAATGAGTTCTCTGAGTTTTTATCAATAATCCACTCCTCATATAATTTTATTCTCATTTCCGGTGATTTTAATCTACACGCTGATAAGCAGGGCGACCATATGTCAGAAGATTTTAATGACCTGCTCACGTCCATGAATTTTACTCAGCATGTCATGCAGCTAACTCACAACAGGGGACGCACTCTGGATCTTGCCATGGCCTGCCCATGAGTGTGCCCATTGTTGCTGACTTGGCTGTATCTGACCATTACTGTGTGTTTTTTAACATCACTGGTTTTATGCAATGGGAGACCTTGGTGCGAACTGTGAGGAAGCGCCATCTGACACCTGAAGTGGCTGCTGATTTTATCAAACTCTTACGCAACACTCCCCCAGTTATTTCACCTGCATCGTGTGATTTTATTGTTGATAATTTTAACAGTAAGTTAAGATCAACTAGGACAGAGTTGCCCCAATAGTCACAAGGACAGTTAGGAATAAACCAAAGCCTCCATGGAGAAATAACAAAATTCAAAAACTGAAAAGAGAGTGCAGGATGGCTGAGAGGAAATTGAGGAAAAACAAATTAACTATCAATTACCAAGTACTACAGAATAAATTAAAAATATGCAATAATGCAGTCAAGACATCGAGAGCTGAGTATTTTTCCAACATAATCTCAACCCATAACAATAACCCTAAAGTACTTTTGGCAACCATTGATCTCTTAATCAACCCAGATTTTAATAAAAACACAAACCTGCCATCCGATGCTCTCTGTGAGAGTTTTGCAGACCACTTCAGGTGCAAGGTTGATTCTACTAGATCCAACAATTTATCTGACCAGAAGCCTGTTTTTAATGGATTCTTGGACTCACCCTTAGCTGAGGAAATGCTGGACTGTTTTGCCCTGGTTGATCTAAGATGCTTGGTAGAGTTTTCTCCCAGGTAAACTTGACCCCCTGCTTTTTAGATCCGATTCCCACATTACTTTTTAAAACATTTTATGGATTCTTCGAACATGAGATTTTAAACATTGTAAATTGCTCTCTTCAGACTGATGTTTTCCCTGCTGCCTTTAAAACTGCTGTGGTGAAGCCCCTTTTGAAGAAGAATAATTTAGATCTTGATATCCTCAGTAACTATCAACCTGTATCCAACTTACCGTTTTTAAGAAAAGTTTTAGAAAAAATTGTTTTTATCCACTTAAACAATTTTCTTATGGGCCACAACAATCTTGAGAAATTTCAATCTGGCTTTAAGACAAACCACAGTACCGAGACAGCCCTTTTAAAAATTGTTAATGATATGAGGTGTTACATGGACTCCCACAAACTGTCAGTCCTGGTGCTGCTGGATCTCAGCGCTGCCTTTGATCCAGTAGATCATCACATTTTATTAAGCAGACTCAAACACCTGGTGGACCTCTCAGGTACTGTTTTTGAATGGTTTCATTCCTATCTCACAGATCGCCGTAAGTATGGATACATGTTCTTCAGCAATCCATGAAATCAAGTGTGGGGTACCCCAAGGTTCAATTTAAGGGCCAGTACTTTTTAATCTTTTTAATCTTTATATGTTACCACTTGGGGATGTTATCAGGAGACATGGCATCAATTTTCATAGCTATGCTGATGATACTTAACTGTACATTGCCACGTCTTGTGATGACACAAAACCAATTAATGCCCTTTTGAACTGTATTTTAGATATAAAGTCATGGATGGCAGAGAACTTCCTACAGCTCAACCAGAGCAAAACAGAAGTTTTAATCACTGGTCCTGAAGATGAGAGAGAAACTTCTACCAAAATTGCTAGGTCTAAAACCTACACATTGTGTCAAAAACCTGGGCGTTCTTTTTGACTCTGACTTTAATTTTATTTCACACATTAAAAATGTAACAAAAATCGGATTTTACCATCTTACACAAACACTAAGGAGGCGTACACCTCATCACAACTCCCCCCACTCGGGAGATCGGATCACAACTTGGTTCATCTCCAGCCGGTGTACAAACCCCTAGTGCACAGATAACCTCCGGCCATGCGCACAGTGAAGTTATGGTCTGAGGAGGCAATGGACACCCTAAAGGGCTGTTTTGAAACCACCGCCTGGGAGCAGCTCTGCGATCCACATGGTGAGGACATCGATGGCCTCACTAACACCATCACGGACTACATCAGCTTCTGTGTGGACAACACCATTCCCACCAAGACCATACGGTGTTGCTCAAACAACAAACCCTGGATCAACCCTGAGATAAAAACACTTCTGAGAGAGAAGAAGAGGATCTTCAGGTCGGGGAACAGGGAGATGCTGAAGTCCGTACAGAGGGAGCTGAGGAGAAAGATCAGAGAAGGCAAGGACAGCTTCAGGACGAAGATGGAGGACAAGCTGCAACAGAGCGACATCAGCGGGGTCTGGAGAAACCTTAAAACCATCTCTGGGCTCCAGATATACCTCCCCCCAGGCCACAGGGGGCAGGGAGTGGGCGAACAATCTGAATCTGTTTTTTAATAGGTTTGACCAACCGCCCTCCCCCTCGACTGCACAACAACCACTGCTGCCACTGAAGACATCAAGTCTTGTTGCCCACTCCCTACTCCACCATCACCCCCCCACTCCCAACATACAGCCCCCCAACCTGACCCTCACTAAGACCCAGGTGAGGACGGAGCTGAGGAAGATCAAGGCGAGGAAGGTGTCGGGACCGGACGGCATCAGTGCAAAGCTCCTCAAGTCCTGTGCAGACCAGCTGTGTGGGATTGTGGAGTACATCTTCAACCTGAGCCTGAAGCTAGGGAGGGTACCACAGTTGTGGAAAACATCTTGTGTGGTACCTGTACCAAAGACTTCCCACCCCAAAGATCTGAACAGCTACAGACCAGTGGCCCTGATGTCCCACATGATGAAGACCCTGGAGAGACTGCTCCTTGCTCACCTCCGCCCCCTGGTGGGACCAGTGATGGATCCACTCCAGTTCGCCTACCAGCATGGTATTGGGGTGGAGGATGCGGTCATCTTCCACCTTCACCATTCTCTGTTCCACCTGGAGAAGCCCGGGAATACAGTGAGGATCATGTTCTTTGACTTCTCCAGTGCTTTCAACACCATCCAACCGATGATCCTGAAGGACAAGCTGCTGTGCGCAGGGGTGGACCAGCACCTGTCATCATGGATCCTGGACTACCTCACAAACCGGCCACAGTTTGTGAGAACCCGGGACTGTGTGTCCGACACGATCATCGGTAGCACAGGGGCCCCACAGGGAATGGTTTTGGCTCTCTTCCTGTTCACCCTTTATACTGCGGACTTCTCACACAACACAACACACTGCCATCTACAGAAGTTCTCTGACGACTCTGCGATCGTTGGCCTCATCTCCAACGGAGATGAAGCTGAGTACCGAGGACTTATCCAGGACTTTGTGGACTGGTGCCATCGGAACTGCCTCCAGATCAACGCGAGGAAAACTAAGGAGCTGGTGGTGGACTGCCGCAGGCAAGGACAACCCCTCACAGCACCAGTAAACATCCAGGGAACAGACATTGAGGTGGTGACATCCTACAAGTACCTGGGTGTTCATCTGAACAATAAACTAGACTGGTCACACAATACTGACGCACTCTACAAGAAGGGACAGCGCAGGCTATTCCTACTGAGGAGACTCAGGTCTTTTGGTGTACAAGGGGCGCTGCTGAAGACATTCTACGACACGGTGGTGGCATCAGCCATCACTTTTGGAGTGGTCTGCTGGGGCAGTGGCATTACAGCAGCCGATAGGAAGAGACTGAACAAACTGATCAAGAAAGCTAGCTCTGTCCTGGGGCAGCGACTTGACCCAGTGGAGGAGATGGGAGAGAGAAGGATGGTGGCTAAACTGTCATCTCTGCTGGAGTCCAAGTTCCACCCTATGCAGGACACACTGAATGCACTAAGGAGCTCATTTAGCAGCAGACTACATCATCCTAGGTGTACAACCAAGAGGTTTTGCAGGTCCTTCCTACCAACAGCTGTCAGACTGTATAACCTAAGCAGGGCTGCTCGCAGAGATAGCAAAAAGACGTGACAACCTAATAGTATTGAATGCAAAAGACGCAATAGACTTACACAATGGTCCCCTCCAGTATACAACTAGGAAAATACCGGTAGCTACGGAGGGTGACAATATGTATGGGTACATAATCATACCATGTAGGATAACTAAGTAGATGGTTATGCTGTTTCATTCCATCTAGCTGCAATGCTCCGCACTGTGTGTTTATATATTTACATATTTATTCCATCTAGCTACAGTACTCCGCACTGTGTGTGTTTATATATTTACATATTTATTCCATCTAGCTACAATGCGCCGCACTGTGTGTGTGTCTATATATTTACATGTGTGACGATGGAGTGTCACCACTGTTATGATTTATTATAGTGCGACTATATTATTTGTAATATTGTAAATGTTATTATGATCATTTGTAAAAGTGCACACATTATTTCCAGGATCTGTCTTTGACTAATTGAAGTGCCTTTTGTGAGATAATTGTGTGGTTAATTATTTGGGTAAACAATTGGTGATTATATAATGCACATACTTTGCCAACATGCGTCCTGTGGGTGTCCGGGCAAAAGACTCTTTGGGGGTTGAACGCCCTTTTAAAGGACACCAGCAGGAAGGAAGCATGTATGGTAAGTTAGAGGGGTGGTTTAGCATTTGTAAATAGGGGTTCAAATTATTTATTGAATTATTTATATGGTTATTTATTCTGTTATTTATTTACTTTATATATAGCGAGGGAATTATTTATGTATTTTTAGATATTAGTGGGTATGTGTAAAGAATGGAAAAATGTTTATTGTCTTACCTGGGACATATGGTATGTCCTAATTGACGTTGATTATCTCGAATAGTATTTAACAGGTGTGGTTAATGATAATGAGGTATTCTTGATTCTTGGTTGATGCTGTATTGTTCATTGTTGATGAAGAGTCATGTCGGTTGTTTTGGTGTCATTACTTGTAAGTTTGTGAAAATAAAAATTTGACAAATTGAAACTTGGCCAGACCGTGCCACATTGTTACATTTGGTGGCAGCGGTGGTCCGTTCCCAGGACGTCATGACATTTGGTGGAAGTGGTGGATAGAGCACGGGACGGAAGGAGCGATGGCCAAAAGAAAAGGGACGAGACAAGAGGAGCAGTTTGACCTGGACACAGGTATGGCATCCGAGGAGCCGGGAGTCAGTGGACTGGGCGAGCTCGAGGAGCTAATGTGCCTGGTGAAGTCATTGGTACGTTCGCTGACTGTCAGGGATCGTCAGATAGAGGAAGAAGCCGCTCTTCAGGATCAAAGGTGGCGGACTGTGGATCATCAAATTCGTCGGATGGAGTCGTAGGTTGCAGAGCTGAGAGAGGAGTATGGTAGCCGGGCTGAACGTGGTGGTGACGACGCCGCTTCGGGGGAGGACCCCGGGGTGACGGCCAGTCGGGTCGGCCCGCAGGAGGATGATTTGCCGCTGCAGGTGCAGCCAAGGAGGCCACGAACGCACCACGAGCCCAGGCTGAATCCTCTCTCTCCCGAGGATGACATCGAGCACTACCTGGCGACGTTCGAGAGGATCGCTACAGTCTGCCGCTGGCGTGAAGAAGAGTGGGCTATCCAGCTAGCTCCTCTGCTTACAGGTAAAGCGTGGAGCGCATATGTACTGATGGATATTGCTGACACGGACGATTATGGAAAATTGAAGGAAGCTATTTTAAATAAATATGAAATAACAGCCGACACATATAGGAGGAAGTTTCGGTCCCTGGACGTTTATCAGGACAAAACCCCTCGTGAATTATATGTACTTTTAAAAGACCTGTTTTGTAAATTGGTTAAAACAGAGACCTCAACGGTAAAAGACATTACTGAACTATTAATTTTGGAGCAGTTTCTGCGGATGGTGAACCCGGAACTGGAAATCTGGATACAAGAGCGGGACCCGAAGACTGCAGAGGACGCTACTCGTCTGGCGGAGGTTTTTTCTGTCAGCCAGGTCTGGGAGCAGGAGAACTACTCTTGGCCGTGACAACTCTTTCACCATACGGAGTAAGTTTAATGAGGGTGAAAGGGGTGGTCCAGCTCGAAATAGGCTGTATTCCAGGCCCAGTCAGATCACAAATAGCAGATATGATGGTAGAAAAAAGTCACGTGTTGTTGCAAATAAAGATATACGCTGCTATCAGTGTAATAAAATCGGTCACACCCAGTATTCATGTCCTGCCACAAAGAATGAGAAACCGTCACTATTATGTTCAGTTCCTAGACCCACTTTTTCAACCCCAGTGCACAGTGGAGTGTATAAAATGAAGGTGTTGCTTAATGGTCAGTGTGAAGAGGCCCTGTTAGACTCAGGTTGTTTTCAAACAGTTGTGCTGCCCTGTTTGGTCCCTAGGGATTTGTGGAATGAGTCCGAAATAAATATCACTTGTGTCCATGGGGATAAAAAACTGTACCCGACCGCTGAGGTTTATTTAACAGTGGGGGGGGGGGGGGGGGGGCAAACTTATCTCCTTCCTGTAGCTCTTGTGCCTGATTTTCCTTATCCAGTTATTCTTGGCAATGATGTTCCAACTTTGTTGGACATTATACAACAGGTTAGAGAGGAACAAACGGAGGGACAGGCAGGTGGCGCTATTGAGCAGAGGCTTGATGCACCTGCTGGGAAAATCTGTAATATGGTGACAACCAGGGCACAGAGGGCGCAGAGGGCTGCCAATGTTCTTCAGGAGCTTCCATTTTATGATTCTGAGATAGAGGCAGGCCCTAGTAAACAACCTAAATCCAAGGCTCAGAGGAGAAGAGATAAGGTGTTAGCTTCTGTAAAGAACTTGGGTGAAGAAACACCACAATTAAGCCAGTCAGTAGAGTTTGACATCCCTCCTGACATAGCTACACTGCAGAAAGCTGACCCAGCACTTAGACCATGGTTCAATAAAGTCTCGGAGATTGAGGGTGTGAAACAGGGTAGAACGGATTGTTTGGCTGAGGCCTTGTATGTCATTAAAAAGGGCATTCTGTACCAGCAACAAGATGGAGTTATGGCCATAGCTTTGCCACAGGACCTCATACCAAAAATTATGGAACTGGGACATGTTATCCCTTGGGCAGGTCATCTAGCATTTCAAAAAACTCTACAGAGAATTGCTAGAAGATTTGTGTGGCCGGGAATGTAGTAGTAGTAGTAGTAGTAGATTAGTTTATTTGACAGGGACAGTGCAATAAACATAGACAATTAATCAAAGACAATCAATCTGATGTGTTGCACATAGAGTGTATAGCTATTAGCTAATTTGCAACTCTTGTCCCTGGATGGGCTTTAGAAAAAAGAATCAAGTAAAGATGGGAAAAAAAAAATATACACAATAACCACATACTGTACATCAATGCAGAAAAATTATAAATACACAATTATAAATATTATAAATATTATAAATACACAAATATAACAGCCTGACTCACACTTAACATAAATATTATAAATATTATAAATACACAAATATAACAGCCTGACTCACATTTAACACATATAACATAACTCACATTTGCCTATTTCAGGCCTTCCTCCCTCCGTCACTCACTATAAACAAACACATTTATTCCTTCCCTTCATTCACTCTCACTTTGCAGACAATTAATTCATACATGAGTACATTCTTGTTTATTTTTCAGCCAGTTTTTAACATTTTTAGTGAATGTTTTAAAGTCCGTTATTATTTTAATTTCATTTGGCATTGTGTTCCAGATGTGACTGCCCTTTATAGAGAAAGCTGTTTGTCCAAATGTGGTTCTGCGGTGGAATATTTTACAGTTATTGTTAACAGAACTCCTGGTGGCTCTGCTGCTGTCCTGTCTTTGGACGAAACCAGCAAGTGGCTCGGGTGCTGATTTATGGAAACATTTGAACATTAATTTCAGAAGACAGAGGTCAATGAAGCTCTCAAAACTCAATAGGTTGTATTTTTTTAAAACATTACAGTGATGCCACCTAATGGGCTTTTTGTCCAAGATTTTTAGGGTTTGATTATATAATGAACCTATATGTCTTATTGTGGAAGGGGCTGCTTGAGCCCAGACTGTCAAACAGTATGATATATGAGAAAAAACCATAGAATGCATATACAGTGCAGCTGCTTCGTAAGGTATGTAATATCTAATTAATTTAAAGCAGTTCAGATTTTTTTTTACTGTTTTTGAAATTTTCTTTATATGAAGATTAAATTTGAGTTGAGGATCTAGTACAATGCCAAGGTATTTGAATTCTGTAGCTAAACTGATGTCATGATCATGTATATTAACTTTAAAATGTTGCAGGTTACATTTTTTGATTGAAAAGCACATTGAGACTGTTTTCTGAAGGTTCAGCAATAGATGGTTCTTGAGGAGCCACTCTTGGACATCAACCATACTTGTAGACAGTACATCTGCAGCCTGTGCTGGAGTCTTGGCAGCTGTGTAAATAACTGCATCATCTGCATAAAGTTGGCATGTTGCAGCTGAGCAGTGTAACGGCAAGTCATTAATAAAAATGCTGAAAAGTAAAGGACCAAGAATGGACCCTTGTGGGATACCCATGCGGTTGTTTAAAAATGAGGATTTATCCTGGTGAACTTTTACACACTGTTCTCTATTCTGGAGATAAGATGCAAACCATTCTAATGTATTTGGGGAGAAGTTAAAAGATACCATTTTGGATAAAAGCAAACTGTGGTTTACAGTATCGAAAGCCTTTTTGAGATCTAGAAAAACAGCTCCTACCACATTACCCCTGTCCAAGGACTGTTTGACGTTTTCAATAAGGCAACAATTTGCTGTTTCTGTTGAGTATCCTGGTCTAAAACCAAATTGATGTGGATGAAGAAGTTGACTGTCTTGTAAGTAGTCTATCAGCTGTGTAGCTACAACTTTTTCAAGAACCTTAGATAGGACTGGTAAGATAGAGATTGGGCGGTAATTGCATATATCGTCTTTACTGCCTGATTTATGAACTGGTATGACGACAGCTTTTTTCCAGCCAGATGGAAATGTACTAGACCTAATGGAGAGATTAATGAGATGGGTCAGTGGTTTGATTAATATTTTGCTGTGCATTTTGAGAAAGGAGGTGCTCATATTGTAGATATCATTAGTTTTTGAGTTTGACAGTGTTTTAACAATACCAGCAATTAACTTCTCATTTACCTCATTGATGTGAAAAGTATCTGTTGGAAGTATGGAATTTGTGTTGTTGAGCACATTTGGCAGCACAAAAATTTTTGTTAAGTCTTCCACAGAGCCCACAAAGTGTGAATTAAATTCATTTGCCAAAGTAGCCTTGTCACTGACGGTCTTGCCATTGATTCTAAGTTCCTTTACCCCCTTCTGATCTTTTTTTTTATTAGTTAAGTTATTTAAATGCCTCCATAGGGAACTGTTGTTACCCTTTGCATGATCTATCAGTTTATTGTAATAAGATATTTTTGATTTTCGCAGCTCATGTACCACTTTATTTCTTAAACTTTTGTACACAAGGTGATCATTTTGTAGTTTGGAGGTTAGTGATGTTTTCAGTGCATAGTCTCGCCTCTTCATAAGTTTTCTTATTTCATTATTTAACCATGGTAGGCTAATCTTCTGTTGTCTACTTTTAATTTGCTTTGAAAATTTTTCTATAGACTTTGTGATTGTTGCAGTTATAAAATTACAACAATCATCTACTTCACATGTTGACATGAGCTGCTCCCAATTTTGATTCTCTAAGTAATGTTCAAACTCCTCATTTTTTGATTTGGGGATAATAAAATTTGATTTGTCAATATCGACTCCCCCAAAATACTGTAGTCGCTTTTTAGTAAGTTTCCTGACAGCAAGAACCATGTTATGATCTGAGAGACCAGTTACAAGATTATAGGTTCTGGTTATTCGTTCTGGTTTATTAGTAAATACCATGTCAATAAGTGTTCTGGATTGTTTGGTTATCCTGGTGGGTCCTTTGATGATTTGCTGGTAATTAAATTTAGTCATGAGGCTTTTCAGTTTTTGTTTGTCTTTTTTATCAGACCAGTTGATATTAAAGTCACCATGAATTATTGTTTCTCTGTTCTTCTCAAGTTGTTTAACCAGATCACTTAATTCATTATAAAAGGAAGAGTTGTGTGACGGTGGGTTGTACACTACTGCAATGTTGAAATTCATTACCGGAGAGAGACATACATTAACAGCTAAACATTCAAGTGAAGTATTCAAATCAACCAGTTGACATTTATATTTCTCTTTGATGTAAATTAAAACACCTCCTCCCCTCCCTACCTGCCTGTCTTTTCTAAAACACTGGTAGCCCACAATATCGATCATATTAGTGTCTATGTTCCTGTGTAGCCAGCTTTCTGAGAGACAAAGGTAGTCCAGATTTGAGTCCAACAGCAACACCGAAATCTCATCTCTTTTGGGGATTATGCTCCGTATGTTTAAATGACCACCGAGGATCCCCTTTGGTTTAGCCTTGGTGTCCCAAAGAACTCGTGCATGATTAACAGTTTGGAAAAATAAATGTTGTTTTTGCTTTTGTACAGCTCGGTTTTGTGCTAACCCAGTGGTCTGCTGTTTAATAGTGGCAGGTCCAGGGTTAAGGTGAATATCTCCTGCCAGAAGTAGCAGAACTAACAGAACTTTAATTGTATATCCTCTGCCATATTGTGATTTTTGCTTAACAGCCATGTTTGCCTTAATTTGGAAGTTTTTGCTCAGGGCTTTTAAAGACCACATAGAGTGTAGGGTGAGATGTCCAAGCCCAAATCCATACAGATAAAACTTTTTAACTTCACCTTTGGTTGAGTTTGTCGGAAAATCCTTCTTGTTGCAGGTCCAGACACACAAAGACAAAACGAAGAGGAAGTAGATAAGTAGAGAAGGCTTATTAGTGGTGCCCATCAGCCCACTTTTTAATCCGGTGGCAGCCATCTTCAGTCTTTCTTGGAAAGAAGGAAAAAGAAAATCTGTGGATAGTAAAATAAATTCTGCTTATATCGCCAGAATCTGATCCGATCGTCCTCGAATCCAGCTGGGCCTCAGCTAGCCAACTAGCCCCTTCCGTTGCTGGTCTCGTTGCTCATAGCCGCCGTAACTGGTCTCCCGTCCCGCTCCTCCAACCGAGTCTCGTCGCACACCGCCGCTGCCACCGAGCTCCGCTGAGGTCACGGTAAGTCCTCCGCTAGGCACCGCCACCTACCGTCGTCTGCCTGGGTGAAATCTCTGCTGAGCCCCGTCAACAAATAGCCGCTTGCCTGGTAGTATCTCCGCTGGGCCTCGCAGCTGGGCTTCGATTCAGGCTGGTGTAAGGTGGAATGACTGGTGCCAGCATTAAGCTAACTAGCGTTAGCTTAGCAATCGCTTCGGGTAGTCTCGTCGCACACCGCCGCTGCAGTCACGGTAAGTCCTCCGCTGGGCACCGCCGCCTACCGCCGTCTGCCTGGGTGAAATCTCTGCTGAGCCCCGTCAACAAATAGCCGCCTGCCTGGTAGTATCTCCGCTGGGCCTCGCAGCTGGGCTTTGATTCAGGCTGGTGTTAGGTGGAATGGCTGGCGCCAGCATTAAGCTAACTAGCGTTAGCTTTGCAATCGCTTCAGGTAGGGCACATCAGTGAATCACAAGGAAGCGCTGGAATCGCTGGTCAGTTTACTCACAGTGGCCGGATAAAAGCGATCAAAGGGGTAATCCACCGGAGGTATATCCAATCGCTGTAGGTTAGTTATTTAGAGACTGGCACCAGCATTAAGCTAACTAGTGTTAGCTTAGCAATCGCTTCAGGTAGCATTAAGCTAACTAGTGTTAGCTTAGCAATCGCTTCCTTTATCTGTATATCCAGATAAAGGATTTCTGCACATGTCCAATATGTCAGATTACATCACCTAGGGGAGTAGCCTGTGCCCAACTGCAACCATTACCAATTATTGGAACACCTTTTGACAGAATAGGGATGGATGTAGTTGGCCTCCTAGAGAGAAGCTCCTCTGGTAATAAATACATTTTGGTAATCTGTGAGTATGCTACTCGGTACCCAGAAGCCTTTCCCCTGAAATCTATCAAGGCTAGGCAGGTTGCTAACTGCCTTATCCAGTTGTTTTCAAGGGTAGGCATACCTAGAGAAATTCTGACAGACTGTGGAACAAATTTCTTGTCCAAACTGTTGCAGCAGGTGTATAAGCTGTTGGGTATTAAGGGTATTAAGACCACCCCATATCACCCTCAGACTGATGGGCTAGTGGAACGATTTAATCAGACTGTAAAAAACATGCTGCGGAAATTTGTTTCTGAAACGGGCTCAGATTGGGACCAATGGGTACCATATTTATTGTTTGCTTATCGGGAGGTGCCCCAAGCTTCAACAGAGTTCTCACCTTTTGAACTGCTGTATGGTTGTCAGGTGAGGGGCCCACTGGACTTATTAAAGGAGCACTGGGAGAGTCCACCGAGTGATCAGGATAATGTGGTCTCTTATGTTATTAAGATGAGAGAGAAACTGGATCGAATGACTGCTTTGGCTCAGGAGCACATGAGGACGGCGCAGGCCAAACAAAAAACTTTGTATGACAAGAAGGCCAGAAAAAGGGTTTTTTACCCAGGTCAGCAGGTTCTGTTATTGCTGCCCTCGTGTGACAGTAAGCTGTTGGCTCGATGGCAGGGGCCATATGAAATCTCTAAGAAACTAAGTTCAGTGACATACGAACTATATATGCCTGACAGGAAGGTAAAACATCAGACCTTCCACATTAACTTATTGAAAGAGTTTCAGCAGCCTGGTCATCATCAGCAGCAACCTGTTCTTCAGGAGACACATCAGCTCTTAATTTGTGCGACTGAAGTGGATGAGGAGAGAGAATAGTCCTTTCCCACAAATGTGTCAGAGCCTTACTTGTTTCAAGTGTCTCATTTGCGGGTGGATCAGCAGAGAGAGTTAGAGGCACTATTAGATCCAGAATTGTTTCAGGAGAGACCTGGTTTCACCACATTGGTGCGTCATAAGGTTCATTTGAAAGAGGAAGCTGTTCCACGTAGGAAATCTTATAGGATCCCGGAGCGATTGGTTCCAAAGATGAAGCAGGAAATTGACTTGATGTTGCAGCTGGGAGTGATCGAGGAGTCAGTCAGTGAGTGGTGTAGCCCGATTGTGCTGGTACCCAAAAAGGACGGCTCTTTGAGATTCTGTATCGATTTCAGATATCTCAATTCAGTATCCAAGTTTGAGTCATACCCCATGCCCCAGATTGATGAATTGTTAGAGAAAGTGGGCAAGGCTAGGTTTATTTCTACTCTGGACCTATGCAAGGGGTATTGGCAGGTGGCATTGGCACCAGAAACAAAAGAACTTACAGCCTTTAAAACACCTTATGGCAGTTTCCAATTTAGGGTCATGCCATTTGGCCTTCAGGGGGCACCTGCAATGTTTCAGCGGCTTATGGACCAAGTTTTAAGAAGGGTATCAAATTTTGCGGCTGCCTATTTGGATGACATGGTCATCTATAGTCAGACTTGGGAAGAACATTTGGTACACCTTAGGCAGGTCCTTCAGTTGATTAAGAGAGCAGGACTGACAATCAATCCACGCAAATGTGCTTTCGGACAGCAGCAAGTGGAGTACTTGGGACATGTGGTTGGTCAGGGGGTCATTAGACCACGAGTAGGTAAAGTGGATGCCATCCGGACCTACCCTGTGCCCACTACTAAGAAGAAGGTACGATCGTTCATGGGAATGGTAGGATGGTACAGCAAGTTTATTCCCCACTTTGCTGAAAGAGCAGCAGTGTTGATTGACCTCACTAAGGCTTCAGCACCTAATAGGGTAAAATGGACAGAGGAATGTGATAGAGCTTTTGAAGATCTGAAGAGGGCTATTTCTGGGGAGAAGGTTCTCTACAGCCCAGACTTTGCTCCCCGTTCATTTTACAGACAGATGCTTCAGGAGTAGGCATTGGAGCAGTACTTCTCCAGGAGGAGAGGGGAGAGAGACACCCAGTACTGTTCTTGAGCCGTAAGTTGTTGGACCGGGAGACAAGATACTCTACGGTAGAAAAGGAATGTCTTGCCATGAAATTGGCAATAGGGTCTCTCAAGTACAATTTACTAGGGCGTCATTTTTTGTTGGAGACAGATCATCGGGCCCTACAGTGGTTGGACAGGATGAAGGACATGAACAGTCGTCTCACAGGGTGGTATGTGTCCCTTCAGCCATATAATTTTACTGTTCGGTATGTGGCAGGGAAAACCAACCTTGTAGCAGATAGTCTCTCAAGAGTACATGACTCGTAGAGTATTGTACTCTTGGGAAAAGGGGGGAGGAAATGTGACGATGGAGTGTCACCACTGTTATGATTTATTATATGTGTGACTATATTATTTGTAATATTGTAAATGTTATTATGATCATTTGTAAAAATGCACACATTATTTCCAGGATCTGTCTTTGACTAATTGAAGTGCCTTTTGTGAGATAATTGAGTGGTTAATTATTTGGGTAAACAATTGGTGATTATATAATGCACATACCTTTGCCAACATGCTTCCTGTGGGTGTCCGGGCAAAAGACTCTTTGGGGGTTGAACGCCCTTTTAAAGGACACCAGCAGGAAGGAAGCATGTATGGTAAGTTAGAGGGGTGGTTTAGCATTTGTAAATAGGGGTTCGAATAGAGAATAGAGAGAGCAGACGCTTTTCTTCCCTCTCCCTCAATCCTCTCCCTTCTGATCCCAGCTTGCAATGTCGCTCTTCTCCTGGCTGAATCTTAATCCAAATGGAAATTATGGATCTGGAAAGTGACTTATATGTGATTGTCACCACTTTAAAAGAAGAAGATCGGGTCAGGGGGAACCCAAGGGAGACTCATGGCATTGGAATTCATGTGTCTGTGTGATTCGACTGAGATTGAACTGATCACAGGATCTTCTGTTTGGCCCCTGGAGTTTTCCTAGTGTATCGAAATTATCTAGGTGAGCTAATCAAATGCGGACCCCGGCGTAGCTCCCTTAACAAATTCAACAATTCATCCAGTTGGGGGGTGCACTGACTGTCAGCGGCAGGATTAACATGGAATTTACCACCTGGCATGCATTGAAGAGAGAACGGACTCTCTTGGACATGTTTTTACCTATGTTTTGGTAGGTGGATAACATCTGTGGATCGCTGAGTGCTCTCCAGAGAATGATCTAAAGCATGATTCAAGCCTGTATGAAATTTGAAGCACAGAATCGAAGAGAGGGAAATTTTTTTATTCTCTGAGTGCACTGTGCAGATTTGACCTTGTGTTTTGGTGCCCTTGTTTACATTCCTCCTCGATGAAGATAACGCCGGAGAAGTGGCTTAACCCAAACATCGACATACAATGGCTGTTGTTCTGCAGATCGAGCTTCTTCAAGGACAGCGCTATCATGTGTTTACAGAACTTGCCACCTGCATGAAGAATGGACATGCCGAGTAGAACACATGACTATCCGTTGCCAGGGGGTGCCCTCTGCTGTTCACCAGCAATTGACACACCTCCACACTGCATCACACACTGATCATATGCTGACTACATACACTGGTCTCTCTCGGTCTCTCTCGCTTTGTCTGCTAATGTGCATAGAGGTTTTTTTTCTGTGTAATCAAAATTTGGCTCATTGAGCTTATATGAGCTTATACGAGCGTTATTCTGATAACTATGTTTTTTCTCTCTGCCTATTGTGTTTCCCCCCCCCCTTCCCCTCTTTACCCCCACTGCATGACAGGCGCCTTCATGGCTGCCGTGTCATTGGATGCGCCTAACGTGCGCGCCCAATGTCAAGTCAAATTCCTTGTGTGTTTACTTGTAAATATACTTGGCAATAAAGCTGATTCTGATTTTGATTCTGATTCTGAATTATTTATTGAATTATTTATATGGTTATTTATTCTATGTTATTTATTTACTTTGTATATAGCAAGGGAATTATTTATGTATTTTTAGATATTAGTGGGTATGTGTAAAGAATGGAAAAATGTTTATTGTCTTACCTGGGACATATGGTATGTCCTAATTGACGTTGATTATCTCGAATAGTATTTAACAGGTGTGGTTAATGATAATGAGGTATTCTTGACTCTTGGTTGATGCTGGATTGTTCATTGTTGATGAAGAGTCGTGTCGGATGTTTTGGTGTCATTACTTGTAAGTTTATTATGAAATAAAAATGGAAAATTGAAGATCTGACCCCGCCTCGATGTTCCCATTGTTACATTATGTTTGTTCCATCTAGCTACAATGCTCCGCAATGTGTGTGTTTATATATTTGCATGTTTGTTCCATCTAGCTGCAATGCTCCGCACTGTGTGTGTTTATATATTCATATATTTATTCCATCTAGCTACAACGCTCCACACTGTGTGTGTTTATATATTCACATATTTATTCCATCTAGTTACAATGCTCCACACTGTGTGTTTATATGTTCATATATTTATTCCATCTAGCTGCAATGCTCCGCACTATGTGTTTATATATCTATATATTTATTCCATCTAGCTGCAATGCTCCGCATCGTGTGTCTATATATTTATGTTTATATGTACATATGTATACTCGCTGCTCTTGTTTTTTCTTGCCTTCTGATTGTTGCTCTGAGTGTTGCTATCCCTGTGCTGTTGCAATCCTGGAATTTCCCCATTGTGGGACTAATAAAGGCTTATTACCTCCGCCAGGCCGAAAAGGCCAGGAGGAGGTTATGTTTTTGCCGGGGTTTGTCTGTTTGTTTGTCTGTTTGTCTGTCTGTCTGTCTGTCTGTCTGTCTGTCTGTCTGTTGGTTAGCAAGATAACTCAAAAAATCTTGGACGCATTTCCATGAAACTTTCAGGCGTTGTTGGAAATGGTACAAGGAAGAACTGATTACATTTTGGGGATGATCCGCATCACCGTCTGCATACAGGAATTTTTTAAAGCATTTTTCCACACTGTGACATATGGCCATTTCCAACATGTGCGCAGGCGCAATGGACGGCGCTGGGCGTCGTGTCTGACCAACACAAACTCCGCCTTCTTCAACGTTTTAGCCACAAAAGCATGCGGAAAAAACTGGTAGCCTGGGCCCGCCAGCCATAGGCGCTGCGCACATTGCGCTGCTTGTCGTGTCTGGCCAACACAAACTCCGCGTTCTTCAACGTTTTAGGCACAAAAGCACGCGGAAAACACTGCTGGCCTGGGCCCGCCAGCGTGCCCGCTTTTTCCGCGACGCTGCAAAACCTGACACGGCCACCTGTCCGCCGCCCGATTATTTGCCACAAATTCCCCGCCCAGCTATAGGCGCTGCGTAAAAACGACCTCTCTGCCGGGGAAAATTCTAAATTCTGTTTTGCCACCGAGCGCAACCCCAATATAATATAAAACCCACGGCAACCTGTCTAACCAATCTGCATCCGTCAGTGGAGGAGATGGACACACCAACACTTCAGTTTATTACCTCCGCCAAGGAGGCAATGCTTTTACAACCGTAAAACGGGGCTATAAGGGACGGCGGGGTAATATGGGACACTTTTCTAAATGTAATTCTGCTTTTTTAATTTTGCTTCCGCCTACATTTGATGAAGGATTCATGGATATTTGACAATAAAAACACAACTCAGCGTCCTGCTCAAAATAAAAAAAGCACAATTACATTTAAAACATTTCCCAGAAAAGTGTCCCTTATCAACCCGCCGTCCCTTATAGCCCCGTTTTACACTACTGAACCACTAATCCTATCACTATCACATTGATTGTCATTCATTAATTGTCTGTTTATTGCACTGTCCATGTCAAATAAACAAATAATCATTGTGAATCCAATTGCTAGTCATATCTTTTCATGCTCAGGGAATCTGAAAACGTACACACAAACACTGTATGGGGGGAACTGTGCCGCTTGGCGGAGGTCTGCGCTCTCCGAGTGCTTTTCTAGTCTTATCTTATCTTAGGAACATAGCCACAGTCCTTCCTTTTCTCTCTCTCTTGCCAGCAAGGAGGTCTTGATGCATGCTTTTATTACTAGTCGTATAGACTATTGTAATGCCCTGCTCTCTGGTCTTCCTCAAAAAAGAATAACTATTAACTATTACTGAGGTAGTCATTCATGTTCCATTGTTTTATGTTCTTTTTGGTGCCATTTGTTCTTAGATTTTCTTATCTTCTTATTGATGTGTTTAGTTCAGTTTTTAAGTATGGGTTTTTAGTTCCTGTTTTTATGTGCTCTTAGTTCTCTTTGTACCTTTTTAAATTTTGTCTTTTAACAAACCGTTTAACTATTATTAATGAAGTCATTTATGTTCCATTTGTGATGGCCTGAGCGCTGATTCTGTCAGTACTCGGGTTGTCCAGTATTTTCCCCGTTCTTCTGTGTTGTTTTTTCATATGGCTGTTCAGGGCTTTTATTTTGACAGCGTTACAACGGGGCTTCCGGCTGTCAAAGCTGAGTCTCGTTGTGACAGCTGCTCGTTGTGACAGCCGTTGTGACAGCTGCCATTTCTCCTGATTACATTTCCCCTTTGTTGATTGGTTTGTTATTGGTATTTAAGGAAGCAGTTGAGGCTTACTCCTCACTGCAACCTCGTCAAACTTTTGTCTAAGATTCGTCAGACGTTCGTATTCATCGTCTTGTGGAGAGTGTAAATACAGTGGGGCAAAAAAGTATTTAGTCAGCCACCAATTGTGCAAGTTCTCCCACTTAAAAGATGAGAGAGGTCTCCAATTTTCATCATAGGTATACCTCAACTATGAGAGACAAAATGAGAAAAAAAAAATCCATAAAATCACATTGAAGGATTTTTAATGAATTAATTGGTAAATTCCTCAGTAAAATAAGTATTTGGTCACCTACAAACAAGCAAGATTTCCGGCTCTCACAGACCTGTAACTTCTTCTTTAAAGAGGCTCCTCTGTCCTCCACTTGTTACCTGTATTAATGGTACCTGTTTGAACTCGTTATCAGTATAAAAGACATCTGTCCACAACCTCAAACAGTCAGACTCCAAACTCCACTATGGCCAAGACCAAAGAGCTGTCAAAGGACACCAGAAACAAAATTGTAGACATGCACCAGGCTAGGAAGACTGAATCTGCAATAGGTAAGCAGCTTGGTGTGAAGAAATCAACTGTGGGAGCAATTATTAGAAAATGGAAGACATACAAGACCACTGATAATCTCCCTCGATCTGGGGCTCCACGCAAGATCTCACCCCGTGGGGTCAAAATTATCACGAGAACGGTGAGAAAAAATCTCAGAAACACATGGGGGGACCTAGTGAATGACCTGCAGAGAGCTGGGACCAAAGTAACAAAGGCTACATCAGAAACACACTACGCCGCCAGGGACTCAAATCCTGCAGTGCCAGACGTGTCCCCCTGCTTAAGCCAGTACATGTCCAGGCCCGTCTGAAGTTTGCTAGAGAGCATTTGGATGATCCAGAAGAGGATTGGGAGAATGTCATATGGTCAGATGAAACCAAAATAGAACTTTTTGGTAAAAACTCAACTTGTCGTGTTTGGAGGAGAAAGAACACCATACCTACTGTGAAGCATGGGAGTGGAAACATCATACTTTGGGGCTGTTTTTCTGCAAAGGGACCAGGACGACTGATCCGTGTAAAGGAAAGAATGAATGGGGCCATGTATCGTGAGATTTTGAGCGAAAACCTCCTTCCACCAGCAAGGGCATTGAAGATGAAACATGGCTGGGTCTTTCAGCATGTCAATGATCCCAAACACACCGCCCGGGCAACGAAGGAGTGGCTTCGTAAGAAGCATTTCAAGGTCCTGGAGTGGCCTAGCCAGTCTCCAGATCTCAACCCCATAGAAAATCTTTGGAGGGAGTTGAAAGTCTGTGTTGCCCAGTGACAGCCCCAAAACATCACTGCTCTAGAGGAGATCTGCATGGAGGAATGGGCCAAAATACCAGCAACAGTGTGTGAAAACCTTGTGAAATCTTACAGAAAACGTTTGACCTCTGTCATTGTCAACAAAGGGTATATAACAAAGTATTGAGATGAACTTTTGTTATTGACCAAATACTTATTTTACCGAGGAATTTACCAATTAATTCATTAAAAATCCTTCAATGTGATTTTCTGGATTTTTTTTTTCTTATTTTGTCTCTCATAGTTGAGGTATACCTATGATGAAAATTGGAGACCTCTCTCATCTTTTAAGTGGGAGAACTTGCACAATTGGTGGCTGACTAATTACTTTTTTACCCCACTGTAACGAAAACAGATTTATGCAGCAGACAACTTTATTCACTCTCACATCAGTCATACACAGAAAAAGCATGCCTCAATACACCGGGGGTTCTCCTTTTATATCAACCGCCCATCTCACATCTGCATGACATCTCACATCACAATACATTCATCCCTTCTCCCCCCAGCTCCTTCTTCCTGCTACCTCACCATAATCTCCATGCCTATTGTCCTTCTCTGTTTACCCTCTGCATCCAGTCTGGGATGATTAACCCACCAGTCTGAGATGACTAACCCAGTCTCTACACGCCCCCCCCCCCCCCGAATTTCAGACAGAGTTTCAGTCCTCACGTCCTCACAGCCTTTTGGCTCCTTTGTCTCCTCCCATATCTGCTGTAACGGGGGTTTACCACCTCCGCGATGCTGCTGTGCCGGCGGGGGGCTACTGGGGGTGTGTCTGTTTGCGGGTGGGCAATGGCGGGGGGGGGGGGGACCTTCGACTTGCCCGTGTGGCTGCTCTGATGAATCGTTTACCTGGGGAGTTCTCAGTGGGGGTCTTCCACGCCTGAGCCAACAGCATTTGCTCGTCCGCCACTACAAAGGCGGGCTTAAGTCTGTGCATATTTTCTCCCGACGACCCCCCAAGTCTAACAAAAAATGTTTGTCCCCTGTTTCCAGCACTCTGAATGGGCCATTGTAGGGTGGGCGCAATGGAGGGCGGTGGGCATCGTGCCTGACAAACACGAACGCCGCGTTCTTCAAAGTTTTTGGCACAAAAGCGCGTGGAAAACAGTGGTGGGCCAGGCCGGGCCGGGCAGCGTGCCTGTGTCTGTGCTATGCTGCAAACGCTGAGACGGGCAGTTGTCCGGCGTGGGATTATCTGGCAAAAATTCCCCGGGCAGCCGCAGTGGCTGAGAAAAAACAAGCTCCGCCGGGGAAGCCTCAAAATCCTCTTTTGGTGCGGAACGCAACCCCAATAAAACCCACAGCAACCAGTCTGCCCAATTTGCATCCGTCAGCAAAGCCCTGAGCGTTGCTTTCAGTGACCTATGGAAACGCTTGCATAACCCATTGGCTTGCGGGTTGTACGCGGTTGTGCGATGAATTGCAACACCCAGACTACGGGCCATCGCGGACCAGAGGTCCGAAACAAACTGAAGGCCCCTATCGGACGTGATGTCTGACGGGATTCCAAAACGTGCCACCCATGTCGTCAAAAAAGCACGCGCCACGTCCGTGGACATGGTTGCCGCCAGTGGGACTGCTTCTGGCCAGCATGTGGTGCGGTCCACCACTGTCAGAAAGTGCGTGCACCCCTGCGAGGGCGGGAGGGGGCCCACGAGGTCCACATGAACATGGTCGAACCTCTTTGCTGGTATACGAAACGGCTCCAAAGGAGCCTTCGTGTGTCTGCGTACTTTGGCTCATTGGCACGCTACGCAGGCTGCAGCCCACTTTTTCACTTGTTTGCTCAGGCCTGGCCACACGAACTTCGCTCCCACCATTTTGACTGACGCGCGCACTCCTGGGTGTGCCAGAGCGAGAACTGACTCAAACACGCGGCGGCGCCAAGCAACTGGGACCACCGGGGGCGGGCGTCCCGTGGAGACGTCGCAGATTGGGGGGGGGCTTGCCGTCTTGCAGTACTCTGCTCTCCAGCCTTAACCCTGTTGGTCCACACTGGAGTGCACACACATCCATATCGCCAATCTGCTCTGCGGCCATGGCTGTATAATCTGTCCCCATGCAGACCGGGGCCACTACTGCGTGCGAGAGGCAGTCCGCCACCACATTCAGTTTACCCGACACATGCTGAATATCAGTCGTAAACTCCGAGATCGCGGCCAGCTGTCTCTGCTGCCAGCCCGACCATGGTTCCGAAACCTTGGCCATCGCGAACGTTAGGCTTGTGGTCCACAAACGCGGAGAAGCTACGCCCTTCCAGCCAGAACTGGAAGCGACGTATGGCCAGGTGGAGAGCCAGCAACTTCCTGTTGAACGCATTGTATTTACGCTCACTGTCATGCAAAGCCCTGCTGAAAAAAGCGAGCGGCTGCCAAGAACTGGCGACACGTTGCTCCACGACGGCCCCTATGGCCACTTCCCAGGCGTCGGTAGTGAGCAATATCCGGGCCGCCGGGTCTGGGTGCACCAACAGTGCGGCGTTTGCCAGGGCTGTTTTAACCTCAGAGAATGCCTGCTCCCGCTTTGGAGTCCATTCGACTCTGTCCGCGGGTTTCCATTTCTTGAGCGCAGTGTACAATGACTGCATGAGCTGAGCTGCACGGGGGAGGAACCGGTTATAAAAGTTAACCATCCCCAAAAATTCTTGCAGCGCCCTGACCGTCTGAGGCCGGGGAAAATTCGCCACGGCGCGCATTTTGTCGGGCAAGGGTATTGCTCCCTCCAGTGAGATGCGGTGCCCCAAAAAATCAATCCCTGTCACGCCAAACTGGCGGGTTGATTATTAACCCGTGCTCCTCCAATCTCCGGAAAACCGTCCTGAGGTGGGTTACGTGTTCGTCCTCGGATGCGCTGGCCACCAGGATATCATCCAGGTAGACGAACACAAACGGGAGATCACGCAACACCGCATCCATCATGTGTTGGAATGTCTGTGCCGCTCCTTTTAATCCGAAGGGCATGTGTAAAAACTCAAACAAGCCAAACGGAGTTATTACCGTTGTTTTGGGTATGTCCTCCGCGTGCACTGGGACCTGGTGGTAACCGCGGACCAGGTCTATTTTAGAAAAAATGCGTGCTCCGGCGAGGTGAATGGAAAAATCCTGAATATGGGGAATTGGGTAGCAGTCGTGCGCTGTGGCG
The DNA here is from genome assembly GCA_020510985.1 of Pholidichthys leucotaenia. Lineage (NCBI taxonomy): Eukaryota > Metazoa > Chordata > Actinopteri > Cichliformes > Pholidichthyidae > Pholidichthys > Pholidichthys leucotaenia. Next base: position 367,726,778 of record CM035842.1, on the reverse strand, counting down.
TTATTCAATCTGTGGAAATCTCCGCACAGTCACCACGATCCCTCGGCCTTAGGGACCATGTGTAGTGGGGATGCCCATGGGCTGTTTGATCGCCTGATGATGCCCAACCTTTCCAAGTTGGCAAACTCCTCACGCGCTATGGCCAGTTTAGCTGGGTCCAAACGCCATGGTCATGTGAAAACGGGCGGCCCGGTGGTGGTGATAAAGTGTTCCACCCCATGTTTAGCGATGGCCGCCGAAAACGTTGGGACCGTGAGTGCTGGGAACTGAGTGAGCAGTGTGTGGAACTTATCGCCTGGAGCTGTGACGTTGGCTTGTGTTACTGGCCCGGGCCCTCAAGCTGTACAGGGGAGAGAATCAAAAGACATTGCATTAACCAGGCGTCTATTAGCAACATTAACTAGCAACCCGTGTGCACACAGAAAATCAGCTCCCAGGATTGGGAAACTCAATGCCGCTATGACAAAAGTCCACTCGTACATACGGCCGTGTAGGGATAAAGTCAGTGTTCTCCCACCAAAAGTCTTAATGTCCAAGCCGCTTACTGCTACCAGCCCGGGGCCGCTAGCTCCCGCTAGCCGGTTGGCGTAGGACGGCAGGATGATGCTCTTCTGGGCTCTGGTGTCTACGAGGAGCCGTCTCCCCGAGCGGGAGTCCGTCACGTAGAGCAGCTTGCTTTCTTCACCAGCGGTCACAGCTGCTACCGACTGCAGGCCTTGGCGTTTCCCGAATGCTTGAATTGGCACAGTGGCACACATCTGCGTGCGTTCTCTCCAAAGCGGCGGTGGTAGAAGCAGAGCGTGTCTCTCTGGCGCTTCCTGGCCCCCACTGCCGCTACCGTCGGCGGCTCCTCACCTCTGCTGGTCGTCTTGCTGGGTTCCAACGCCGCCGTGTTCACTGTGAGGGCTCTGGTGGTGAGGATGATCCGATCTGCCTCCTGGGCTAGCGCATGGTAGTCACGCGCAGCCAGCTGCGGTGAATTGGCAAGAACCACTCTCGCCTCTGTTGGGAGGTTCCGGAGGAAAAGGTGGGCAAACAGAAAATGCCCGTCGTCCGTGCCCATCAACACCAACATCTTCTCCATCAGTTTGACCGCTGACCCATCTCCTAACTCGGAGTGCCTCTGGAGCCTCTCCGCTCTCTCACAGTCCGAGAGCGTGTAGCGACGGGTCAGCGCAGCCTTGAGAGCCCCGTATTTGTCGTGGGCTGGAGGCTGTTGGAGCAGGCTCACTACCTGCTGAGACGTGCGAGCATCCAGCGCTGCGACCACATAGTAATATTTGGTGTCGTCTGCCGTTATTCCCCGGAGGGCGAACTGTGCCTCGGTGTGGTGGAACCAAGACCGCAGGTCGTGCAGCCAAAAGTCCGGTAGTTTGACCGAAACAGCGCACGCGTTGCTGGGGGTTCCAGTCCGGGCCGTCTCTGGGATGCTTGCCATAACACTGGGGCTTCCCGTCTGGGCCGACTCCGGGGTTCTTGCCTCGTGTTCCATAATTCGTCAAGGGGTCACCAGTGTGGAGAGTGTAAATAACGAAAACAGATTTACGCAGCAGACAACTTTATTCACTCTCACATCAGTCATACACAGAAAAAGCATGCCTCAATACACCGGGGGTTCTCCTTTTATATCAACTGCCCATCTCACATCTGCATGACATCTCACATCACAATACATTCATCCCTTCTCCCCCCAACTCCTTCTTCCTGCTACCTCACCATAATCTCCATGCCTATTGTCCTTCTCTGTTTACCCTCTGCATCCAGTCTGGGATGATTAACCCACCAGTCTGAGATGATTAACCCAGTCTCTACAGTCTCTCAGTAAATGTATTTCCTCTTAGTCTGTGTTGTATCTAGTGTATTGTGACGTAGGCAAGGTTCACACAAAGAAGAGGAGCAGGTAGTTGTGACGAACAGGCTTTATTCACACACACACTGAGCACAGACAGGAGGGGAGGTCATTCTCCCAGACCTCCGTTTAAATCATGGTTACACACACATAATAAATCTTGCCCTAATCCTGCCTATGAAACACTGCTGGGTGATTATAATGCAGTTATAATGACACAGCAGTATAATAACTCAGTAATAACATTTAATACACACATACAATAACGTCCTCTATTGCAAAGCATGCTGGGGAAAATCGCTGCTCCCCCCCCCCCCAATACAGCCCAGACGTTACACTGCCCCCCTCCTGGACTGGTTTCTATCCCCAGAAAAATTAAAGTCCAGTTCAAAAGTCCAATACAAACTCATCCAGGTGTCGGGGCAGCCTTCGGTGCCGGCGACCAGCACGTACAGGCCCCCTAGTGTCCATCTGAATCTCGGTCGGGGTATCTGGTCGGGATGAAGGCTCCGGTTCGTCCACCAGCGGGGCGGATGGCTGATACGGGGCGAGACGGTCACGATGAAGGACCACAACCCGGTCCCTTTTCCTAAGCCTGACCCTGTACACCACATCCGACAGTCTCTGCAGAACCACGCACGGTCCCGACCAATGGCTCACCAGCTTCGGTGATCGTCCTCTTTTTCTTTCAGGGCAGAAAACCCAGACTCGATCTCCCGGTGCAAAGTCCCTCCCCTGGCAGCGGGAGTCATACGCTCGCTTCTGCCGACCCCCCGCCGCTGCCAGGGCCTCTCGAGCCAGTTCGTACACCGTGTGGAGACGTTCTTTCAAACAAAAAAAATAATCCAACCCGGGTTTTCCCTCCACCTCTGGCTCGGGGGGGGGGGGGGCGAATACCAAATCCACCGGTTTGCGCAGCTCGCGTCCAAACATGAGCGCTGCAGGGGTGCACCAAGTAGATTCCTGAGCTGCCGTCCGGTACGCCCACAAAACAAAAGACAGATGCAGGTCCCAGTCTCGCTGTCGCTGGTCCACTAGGATAGCGAGCTGGGTGGTGAGGGTCCGGTTGAATGGTTCGACCAGGCCGTCGCTCTGAGGATGCAGCGGGGTGGTCCGGGTTTTCCGGATACCCAGCCGCTTGCAGACCTCTCCAAAGACCTCCGCCTCAAAGTTCCGACCCTGGTCGCTGTGCAGCTCCTCTGGTGTGCCAAACCGACAGAACATTTCGTCCACCAGCTTTGATGCCGTCGTAGCGGCGCTCTGGTCCGGGACCGCGTACGCCTCTGGCCACTTAGTGAAATAATCCATCGTGACCAGCACGTAGCGGTTCCCCCGGTCCGTGGTTGGGAAAGGGCCCAGGATGTCCACTCCCACTCGCTCCATTGGTGGTCCCACCCGGTACTGCTGCAGGGGAGCATGGGATCGCTGAGTTGGCCCTTTCTGAGCTGTGCACGTGTCACAACGGTGAACGTGGAGTTCCACGTCCTGATGACAGCCGGGCCAGTAGAACCGGGCTCGAAGGCGCTGCAGCGTCTTTGTCACTCCGAAGTGGCCCGCTCCTACCGCCCCATGAACCAGCTGGAGTACCTTGGGCCGGAGTCAACGAGGAACCAACAGCTGCCAGACGTGCCGCTGCCCAGCTGGAGTGTGCCACTGTCGATACACCACACCCTCGTGGCAGCGGAGGTTGGCCCACTGGGAGTGTAGGGCCTTAGTCTCTGGGTCCAGCGCTGACACAACCTCCCAGGCGGGCCGCTGTCCTGCGTCCAGCCACTGCCGAACCCGAGAAATGACCTGGTCTCTATCCTGCTCGCTCTGCAGCTGCTGCGTGCCAAGGACATCTGTGACGTCATCGCTGGGGGAGGCTGCCTGATCACCCGAGGAGGGGCTGCACGTTGCTGCGTTATTCCTGCTCGCAGCGGCCCGGAGAGCAGCAGCCCATGGGGCGGCTTGGTCTCTATCTTCAGCCCGTTGGCAGTGATGACACTCCTCTGTCGCACAGGGGCGCCGAGACAGCGCGTCAGCGTTGGCATGGAGGCGGCCTGCCCGATGCACAATCTGGAAATTATAATCCTGCAGTGCCTCCAGCCATCTCGCCAACTGTCCATCCAGCTCTTTGAAGTTTAATAACCAGGTCAGGGAAGCGTGATCCGTCCTGAGCTGGAACCTCCCCCCGTACACATACGGGCGGAAATGACGCAGTCCTTGAATGACAGCCAGCAGCTCTCTGCGAATCACACAGTAATTCCTCTCGGCTCTGCTGAGAGTGCGGCTGAAAAAAGCGACTGCCTGCTCTCCCTCCTGGGATAGCACCGCCCCGATGCCCTGGTTGCTGGCGTCCGTGTCCACGATGAAAGGGCGGTTCGGGTCAGGATACTGCAGGATGGGGGCTCCGATGAGCGCTGCGCGAAGCTGGGAAAAAAGCAGCAGCACAGCTGTTACTCCACTGAAACGTGCGTCCTTTCTGCGTCAGCTGATGCAGCGGGCTGGCGATGGTGGCGAAGTTTTTCACAAACCTCCTATAATAGGAGGCCAATCCAAGAAAACTCCTCAGTTCTCCCACGTTCCGCGGCACTGGCCAGTTTCTCACCGCCGCCACTTTTTCTGGGTCGGTGGTGACTCCCGCTGCGCTGACGACGTGGCCCAGGAAAGTGGTCTCCCGCCAGAATAGGTGGCATTTTCTAGGGTGTAACCGTAGCCCCGCCTATCGGATGGCATCCAGCACCTCTCGGAGATTTGACAGGGCGCTGTCAAAATCAGCTGCATGCACCAGTAGGTCATCCAGGTAAACAACGCAGCGACTCCGGGGCACGTGAGCCAGCACTCGCTCCATCAAGCGTTCAAAGGTGGCCGGGGCATTGCAGAGCCTCACTTTAAACAGGTACAGTCCCTGCCCGATGGAGAAGGCTGTTTTTTAGAGGGCCTCGGGTGACAGCTCTACCTGCCAATAGCCGCTGTGTAGATCCAGCGAGCTGAACCAGCTGGAGCCACGATGTGGTCCAGTGCGTCATCGATGCGGGGCAGGGGGTAGGAATCCTTCCGGGTGACGTCATTCAGGCGCCAGTAATCCACACAGAACCGCCACGACCCGTCCTTCTTCTTGACCAGCACCACCGGAGGTGCCCAAGGGCTGCTGGAGGGCTCAATAACATCTGCCTCCAGCATTTCTCGCACTTTTTGTTCTGCCGCTGCCCACCTTGAAAAGGGCAGCCGGCGTGGGCGGAGTCGAATCGGCCTGGTTTCACCGGTGTTGATCTCGTGCTGCACCAAGCCGGTCCGGCTGCATTCCTCATCCTTCGTGGCGAAAACACCCATATAACAGTCCAATAGGTCCCGCAGCTGGCGTCTCTGTTCCGGCTCCAGTCCGCTGCAGCTCCGCTGAAATAATTCCTCGACCGCCTGTTACATCTCTGCTGACACGTTGACCCCTCCCCTTGCTGTCCCTGTGTGTGTTCGTGTTTTCTCTGCCCGCACTGGTGGCGTCATCGTGTCCGGTCCTCGCGGTGGCCCGCCTGGTCCAGTCCGTCCTGGTGGTCCCTCGATCGCGCAGGCCCCCGTGTTCCTTCTCTGGGTTCTGCTGTGGAGTGTGATGGTCTGGTCTCCCAGTTGGAGGGACAGTCCGGCGGTGTCGATCTTGGCGTTCCAGGCTGTGAGCAGGTCTAGTCCAATAATACAAGGGTCTTGGATGTCAGCCAGCCAGAACGGGTGTCTTATGTTCTGACCGGCCACCCCTACCACGAGGACTCTCCGCCCCCTCAGTCTGGCGCGCTCACCGGTAGCCATGGTGACGCAGAGCTTGGTGGGTTCCCACCCCCGTGGGGCCGTCTTGTTCATGCCTGGCAGCACACCGGGTTGGACCAAGGAGATTGTAGAGCCGGTATCAATCAGGGCCCGGATTGACGTCTTCTCCAAGCTGCACTGTAGATACATCCTTGGAGAGTGTCCAATTCGGCCCACGCGTGGCGCCGGCTTCTCGGGGGAAACATCTGCGGGAGGCGGCCTGTCCCCGTTCACGCCACCTCGCTCTAGTTTAACGCTGGCGAGGGGCCAGTTTGTCGTGGGGTGGGTGCGGGGCAGTACCGTGTGATGTGTTCCAGCTCTCCGCAGCGGAAGCACCCTTCCTCGCGCTGCCGCATCCATCTTCTCCTTGGACGCGCCGCTGTGGTCTGCCGTAATTCCTCCTCTTCCTCCTCGCTCTCAGCCGTGGCCTGGAAGGTTCTTTGTCTGTGCGTTGGCGCTTCAATTGTGCGATTCATCAGCCGCTCCACCCGCTCTGCTTCTGCCACCGCAGTCTCCCAGTCGCTCGCGGCGTGGATCCATACGTGGCTCTGGAGCTGGGCCGGGCGGAGACCTTGGATGAAGTTCCGGAGGGCGAACTTCTCTACCACCTCCGGTGCGAAATCTGGGTAGCTGTGCCGGGTTAGCAGCCGTATGTCTGCAGCATAGGCTCCTAGGCTTTCCTGGTTGCTTCGACGGCGGCGGGTCAGCTGTTCCTGGGCATGCTCAGTGTCCGCCGTTCTCCCAAATCGTCTCCGGAGCGCTCCTTGTAGCGCTGGCCAGCTGTAGCGCTCCTCAGGCCGGAGATCAGAGAGCGTGCAGAGAGCCTTCCCTTCCAAGGCCAGCGCGACTTGCACGGCGGTTTCCTTTGGTGACCAGCCGTTCAGCGCAGCGGCCAGCTCGACCTGGGTCAGGTAATCATCCAACGGGGTCTTGCCGTTGAAGCGGGGTATCTTGGCCCGCTGCCGGACGGATGGGACTGTCGCCTCCTGATTGATCGTCACTCCTGATCACCGTGGAATCGCCAGCCCGTCCTGCCCTGAAAAGGGCGGGATGCGGGGCTGGTTTGCTCTGCTCTGCCCACTCTGCCTTGAAAAAGGCAGAGGGCGGGGTGCGCTGGCCCCGTCAGGTCCGCCGCTTCGTTCGTCCTGGCGAGCGGCTCCCGGGGGTGGTGTCTCGGTCCCATCGTCCGTCGTCAGCTGAGCAATGCGTCGCTCCAGCTGCTGGATCTCCATTCTGATCCTGGCTTCCATCTGCTCCATCCCACTTCTGACACCAGTGTGACGTAGGCAAGGTTCACACAAAGAAGAGGAGCAGATAGTTGTGACGAACAGGCTTTATTCATACACACACTGAGCACAGACAGGAGGGGAGGTCATTCTCCCAGACCTCCGTTTAAATCATGGTTACACACACATAATAAATCTTGCCCTAATCCTGCCTATGAAACACTGCTGGGTGATTATAACGCAGTTATAATGACACAGCAGTATAATAACATTTAATACACACATACAATAACGTCCTCTGTTGCAAAGCAGGGAAAATCGCTGCTCCCCCCCCCCCAATACAGCCCCGACGTTACAGTATGTTCGTGTTTTTGCCCCACATGGCTGTTTACTTGTTTACTGTTTACTTGTTTACTTTGGGGCGGCAGTGACTCAGGAGGTAGAGCAGGTCGTCTAATAACCCGATGGCTGGCGGTTCGAATCCCGCTCTCCCCAGATATCCTGCCGTTGTGTCCCTGGGCAAGACACTTCACCCGCATTGCCTCCAATGCCCATAACACTGGGTATGAATGTGTATAAATGTATAAAATGTTCGGTGGTGGCCGGAAAGGCCGTTGGCGCAGATTGACTGCCACGTTTCCGTCAGCCTGCCCCAGGGCAGCTGTGGCTGCAGAAGTAGCTCGCCACTACCATTGTCTGTCTGGAGTGAATGAATAATGTACCTAATTGTAAAGCGTCTTTGAGTATATATGATAAAGCGCTATATAAAACCAATGCATTATTATTATTATTATTATTATTATTATTATTACTTTGTCTTTTATTTCCTTTGTTAATAAACTTGCAAACTCATCGGCTGGCCTTTGGTGTCTTATTGATGTCCCGTGAGGGCCATCCATGACACCATTGTTTTTACATTCTTCTTAGCTTCATTTGCTTTTAGATTTTCTTATTTTGATGTGTTCTTAGCTCAGTTTCTAAGTATGGGTCTTTGGTTCCCTTTGCTCTTTGTGTTCTTAGTTTTATTTTGTATTTAGGTGTTTTAGCTCCAGTGTTTCCTCAGTGGGGCCCCTCATGCCGGATGCTGCCTGGCCCATCTGCAGGCGTGTTGGTCTCGTGGGTCGCTCTAGCTTGGGTGGGTGGGGGCTTTATACCACTGCCTACAGCTGTGGTGTGGGCCCCAGCCTGTCCTGGTTGGGGCGGCCCTTGTGGTGCCTTCTGTGGTGACTGGCTGTGTGGTGTCCTGGCGTGGGGGCTCCACAGGATGGTTGCTCCTTCATGTGGTGCCTCGGTGCCGAGCAATGTCTCTTTTATTTTATATGTGTGTAAGAGAAGTAGGGAGTGATGTATGTGCCTGTGTGTGTTGTGTTTGTGGGTATGTTTATGGGAGGGTTGGAAGGGGTGGGGATATATGATGTAAAATATGTAACTAAATGTGTCTATTGTTTTTACCTATGTAAAGCAATTTGCGCAGCATCTAATATTTTAAAAGTGCTATACAAATAAAGTTTGATTGATTGATTGATTAAGTATGGCTACATTGAAAAGACTTTTCCTGGGCAAAACCATCAATGCAGGGGCGGTGAAAATTTTGGGGTATGGTCACGCTGAAATTGAAATGGTGGGCACAGTCAGCTTCTTGGTGAAATGTGGGTTAAAGATCGTTCCCTCATTCACCTTCCAGGTTTCGTGCCAGGGGGCCGACTTGCTGGGAACCGATCTGCTGGGTGAACTGGGATTCTCCATCACGGACCCAGAGGGCTCAACGGTGCTGATGGTGTTCCCCAAATGGCATGCCCACTGGCCGGCATTGTTCATGGGCCTTGGATGCATTAAGGCATTCTACCACCGCCTGCTCATCGACCCAAACGTGACACCGAAAATCCAACCATTACAGCGGCTTCCCCTCCCCCTGCAGAACGATGTCACAGCGGACCTGAATACACTGCTCAAAGTTGACATCATCAAGAGAGTGGATGCTTCACCCCGGATATCAAACATCAAGGTGGCCAAGAAGAAGAAGGGCGGCATCCGGCCGTGTATTGACCTTAGGATCGTGAATAAGGCGATTGTGCCAGACAAATACCGGCTCCCTATGATGGAATAACTTACTGCAACATTCAGCAGCTCAAGGGTATTCACAAAGTTGGATCCCACCAGGGTTACCTACAGGTGCCTCTTCACCCAGCCAGCAGGAACCTGGCAGCGTTCATGACCCACATGGGCATTTTCAGGTACACTCGCATGCCTTTTGGTCTAAGCTCAGCGCCTAGCTGCTTTCAGAAGATCATGTCCACGATTCTGGCTGGCCTCAAGGATGTAGTGGTGTACCTGGACGACATCGTAGTCCATGGCGCATCGTGGGAAGAGCATGATGGTCGTTTGGGATGGGTGATAGAGGTGCTACAGGACCAGGGAGTCACAATGAATGGGGAAAAGTGCATTTTCACGGTGGATTCCATCGAGTTTGTGGGACTCTGGCTGGAGGCCAAGGGTCTGAGGACCCTGCACTCGAATGTGGAGGCGGTCCTGTGTCTCCCGGATCCCACGACACCCGCACAAATTTCCTCATTCTTGGACATGGTGAACTTTTACGGATGTTTTATTCCTCATTATTCAGAGCCAATCAAACCACTCCAGGCTCTTCTGAAACAGGATGTTCCGTGGCAGTGGACCCTGGCTTGCTCAGCAGGGGCCGCTAGGCTGAAGTCCCAACTCACCTCCTCCCCAGTGTTGGCTCACTTTGATCCAAAATGGCCAACTTTTGTGACCTGTAATGCATCTGATTTGGCAGTGGGGGAGGTTATGTCTCAGGTGCAAGATGGTACTGAGCACCCAGTGGCATTCGCGTTGAGGTCTCTTTCAGCAGCTGAATAGAAATATGCTGTGGGTGAGAGGGAGGCACTCGCCTGTGTCTGGGCATGTGAACGGTGGCATATCTATCTCTACAGGTGCCACTTCACCCTGTGAATGGACCACCGGGCGCTGACAACACTGCTGGAGACGATAGGCTCAGGACACAGGCCCTTATGGATCCACAGGTGGATGGAGTGGCTGAGAGCCTACAACTTTACTACCCAGTTCACTCCTGGAAAAGAGAACATAGTGGCGGACCTCCTGTCCCGTGCCACAACCAACACCACGCTACCAGACGACGACGGTGGCAACCCCAGGGAGGCGGCTCTGGTCAACTGCACAGACCCCTCTGGAACATGGTACGGTATCCCTCCAAGAGCTCCGGACAGAATTGGAACGGGATCCCACGTTGTCACAACAGCGCTCGGTCATCAGGGAGGGTTGGCCCATGAAAGTACAGGGCGAACTGACACTTTTTCACTGATTTAGGGATGAACTGACGTGTTGGAACGGTGTGTGTGTGGCAAGGGGACACTGCACGTTGATCCCAGTGTCTCTGAGATCACGAGTTCTGGTGATGCTTCACGAGGGTCACCTGGGTGTGGTCAGGGTGAAGTAGCATTGCAGGGATTCAGTTTGGTGGCCTGGCATTGATAGGAACATTGAAACCATGGCAAAGAACTGTGCCCTGTGCTTGGAGACCGGAAAGACCGGCGGACCCCCCCCTCCCCCCCGCAACCATTACCATACCCAGAGGGCCCTTGGAAGCACATCCAATTAGACATCTGCTGCAAACTGCATACAGCACCCCCAAACAGCCAGTTTTTGCTTGTGGTCTACGATCTGTTCTCTAAATGGCCCGAGGTGTTGCCCACTAATTCAGTCATGACGGATGTGGTTACCGGTTTCCTCTCGTCACTGTTCCCCAGATGGGGGGTCCCGGATGCCATCACTACAGACAATGGCCCTCTGGGGGGTTTGAGAAGTTTTTTGGTGTTAGGGGTGTGGAACACATCAAAACTGAAAAACAAGCTGAGAGCTCATTTGGCGGATGGCTTCACGTTCCTTGACACCCTGCAGAGCACACTCCTCCACTACAGGGCAATGGCCCATGCCATGACAGGGTGCTCCACGGCGAAACTCATGCTGGTGAATGAACTCTACCTGCCCCTGGACCGACTGAGGCCACCCACGACCTGTTCTCCGGGGAACACAGATCCCCCACGTGACCAGGTCGTTGCCCAACAACAGAAGATTAAACGACAGTTCGACAAGAAGCACAGGGCGAAGGCCCACGGACTTGCGGTGTCAGACCGGGATTGGATTAAACATCCCAACGCACGCATAAACTGCAGCCTTTCTGGACAGGGCCCCTACAGATTGTGAGGCAGCAGGGCCGGGACATGTTCGAGCTATTGGATGGGTCATGGTGGCACTCCAGCCAACTCAGGAAGTCGTTGCCCGCGCAGAGTCCAGGAGTGACAGCAGAGTGGACTGGTATGGGTTGGGACTCATCTGATGTGGGTGTTAGGGACTTGCAGGTGCGGCCGACGGAGCCTGGAGCAGGTTCCCCTTCTGTGGGGTGTTCGGCTAGGACACATCAGAGACCCAAATACCTGGATGACTTTGTCCTGAAAGCAGTGCTAGCCAATGCATGTTGGGAATGGACAGCAGAATAATCTGCCCCAACACGCATGGATGTCCTGGTAGTCTGCCCAGGCACCCATTTAGTTGATTAGTTTTACTGTTCTGTGTGTTTAAAAAAAAACAGTCCATATTACATTTGTTCTAAGGGGTCTCCATGTTTTGTGGGGTGGGGGGGGGGATTTGACATTTGGGGCTTGTGCTGTGCTGGGGGGTTGAGGGTGATGATGTCAGGCGGGCTACAGCCAGTGTATACAGTATATTGTGCTGTGTTCTATAATAAAGGCAGTTTGGTGTTCAGTTCAACACAGCTCCGATCTCATGTATTTCAGACATAACACTGGCGTTGGCTCGCTGCAGTCGCTGGCAGATGGGGCGCTGCACTTGGCGAGACTGCTTTCAGGAAAATGTTTCACTTTTTACTTTTGAAGATATAGGTAAAACTTTAACATCCGGAAGCATTGTGAACAGACTAGCAGCCCACCCACCAGGAGTTGCAGCGACCAATCATGTGCAAACCCTGCAGGCTGCTAATTAGAATATTCATAGATCCACACATATTTAAGTAGGTGAAAGACTGAAAAGCTCTTTCCAAGCAATTGTAAAGTTTTTTTGTGGGTAAAAAGCCATAATATACTATTTTGGGCAATACATATTTGTTTTTGAGGTGATTTTAGAGCCGTCTGAGTGCATCTTTAAATAAAATGTTGTGGAAGAATTAGATCAGGCATGATGCGACGAGCTGGAAGGTTGCAGAGTTTTATTTCCTCCATCATCATGAGACACACTTGCAGCGCTGTGCGCTACTGTGCTCTACTGTGCTGTGCTGTGTCTGAGGCATGTATTGTAAGCTCTTTTATTCAGACAGAGAGAATGCATGGTACATTAGCATACTGGTATACATATCAGTCAATACACATGATTAGCATGACCAACTGGCACCCGGACACCCCCTTAATCCGAGGATGTAAAAACAATAGTCCATTGTTCTGGTTGTCCCCCCAGGGCCTCTCTGTCCATATGTGAATGGTCCTCTGCTTCTTCTGGACCTAGTGAGTGTGAGGATGAATGTCCCTGTAGATTGTGGTGGGTCACCACAGGGCTCCCCCCAGAACACTCAGAAGGAGCTGTGACACCCCCCCACCCCAGTCTTTTGGGCTCCAGCACCGAGTTCCAGCACGTTGAGTGGCCATGACTCGTGGGTGCACGGGCCAGTGCGCTTCGTGCGTAATGGAACAAGACAGCGATCGGCCGGCTTTAGGGAGTGAGGTGCGGGAAGAGCGCTGTGGAGGAGGAGGGGGAGGGGGGTGGGAGTAAGTGAGTGCCGGCCTGGGACGTTAAAGGTGTCTGGGTCACGCAAAAATTGTGTGTGGATCCGCGATGGTGAGGGACTTTCCCGGTAAACCTGGCGGTGATCCACAGCGGCTGTGAAAAAAAAAAAAAAAATTATGTCTCTGACTCCTCTCGCGGCTCGGTCCAGCGAGGATGTGGGGAAGGCGAATGGCCAAATTCCCCGAGGATGCGTAGCGGCTGTGAAACAACTGCAGCTGTGTGAGGGACTTGGCAGTTTGGCTTTTAGGTGCGGAAGCAGCCCTAAAGCCGTCGGGGACAGCAATTGGCTAAATTCCCCTTGTGTGCTGTGGCTGAGAAACCCATACAAAGTCCTGTGTGCAGGCTGCACATCTGCTTCAGGTGCGTGAGCAGCCCTGAAGGTTCCGAGGAAGGTGATCGGCCGTGTTTCTCGGGCATGTGCAGCGGCGGTGGATGCTGTATCAGTCTGTGGAGCCGGTTTATCCCTGCGCGTTGGCGTGCGCTTGGCGCAGTGACCACATAGCTGGCATTTGTGCTGTCCTCGTAATCCTGCAGTGTGTGTGCGGGGCTTCTGTGTGCGGGAGGTCCGCTTGTCGCGAGCTGAGTCAGGGTCGGGGAGCTTGGTGGAAATCACCGCAGTCAGCATCAATGATTTCCCCGTTCAGGCTTCTTCCTTCGTTTCGCTCGTGTCGCCGCTCATGGTGCGTGTCAGTCCCAGTGCTGCCCACTGATCCTCGTGGGTGTGGATGAAGAGGTTGCAGGCATTCGCTGGTCCTCTGGATTCCACAGCGCGGTGAGAGGGAGCAGACGGTCATTCTTTCTCGTCAGGTCACCAGTGTGGAGGGAATGATCAGGCGAGGGGTGCACCATGACGCGTGCTGGGGCTTCCCGTCCGGGTCATCTCCGGGGTGTTCGCCTCATGTTCCATTCTTCGTCAAGGGTCACCAGTGTGGAGGAATTAGTTCAGGCGTGATGCAATGAGCTGGAAGGTTGCAGAGTTTTATTTCCTCCATCATCATGAGACACACTTGTAGCGCTGTGCGCTACTGTGCTCTACTGTGCTGTGCTGTGTCTGAGGCATGTATTGTAAGCTCTTTTATACAGACAGAGAAAATGCATGGTACATTAGCATATTGGTATACATATCAGTCAATACACATGATTAGCATGACCAACTGGCGCCTGGACGTCTTCTCCTTAATCCGGGGATGTATAAACAATAGTCCATTGTTCTGGTTGTCCCCCCAGAGGCTGTCTGTCCGTATGTGAATGGTCCGCTGCTTCTTATGGACCTACTGAGTGTGACGATGAATGTCCCTGTAGATTGTGGTGGGTCACCACATTGTGATATAAATTTTCTTTAAAAAGTAAAAAAAAAAAGTTTTTCTTGTTAACGTGTGCCTTTTCTCTCATATTTGCGACTCTTAATGTAAACACAACACTTTTTACCTACAATTTTTTATCTTAAGTTCATTTTTTATTATTTTCTTTCATTTTGACTTTTTTTTCCCCTTAAATTTGGGACTTGTTTCGTTTGAGCTAGTGAGTCTTTTCTCTTGGAGTTGCTGAATTATAACCTTGTTTGTGTAAAATTAATGAGGTAATTAATTTAGTTTTCTTGTCAAAGCCACTTTTGGGGACTGATTACACTCTAGAGTCAAATGTGACCCGGGAGCTCTAATAAGGTGTTGACTCCTCTCGAAACTTTGAATAGATTTTTAAATACTCATTAAAGGATTTACATATTTCTAGCAAATTTCGGTTTTTTTTTTCTCTCTCCCTCTTGTCCACTTTCTTTTTGTTCCATTTTTTTTTCTTCCCTCAGTCGTCATTGGCAGATATCATGTGACGGGGGAGTGGCAGAAAATCAGGAAACAACTGCACTGCAAGTCTGTCGAAAGGTAAGGTCCGAATTTTTTTTTTTACACATCTCCGTTTAACACGACACTAGGGAAAAAAAATGTAATTTCTATGGTGATATTTTAACGTCTAAAACGAGCCACAAAGGGCCCTTTTGTCGTGGAAAAAATAAGCGAAATGTGTTCGACTTTGAATGCAACTTTGTGACTTTTATCTGGGCTCTGTGATCAAGGCTATGACGTTTTCTTAAAAGCAGTTTTGATAAAAGTAAACGCAAAGTAGGCCACGAGAAAGTAACACATATTTACACGTTTATTTTCTTTTAAAACTTGACATTTCCGCATTTTTCTTGCCATCTAGCAGGACTTACGCACTTTCAGTCGATGGTCCGCATAGGTTTAATTACAGCCGACTGTGTGAATCAGATTTACTTTTTTTTTTAAATTAATAAACATGAATTTGGCATGACAGTTTCTAAGCAGGTGGTTATTTGCATAAAGAACATGGTTTCAGTCGTCTTGAGTCAGGAAGTGTTGCTGACCGCATTAGTAAACAGTCCTAAGTCACCTCTGCTGATTTTTTTTTTTTTTTTTTTTTTTTTAAAGGCTGACGTAGGAAATGCGGTGGTGGATTAATTAAGAGGCTTCACCATTCACACCTAGGGCCTCTTTAGAATCTCCATTTAACCTAACTTGCATGTTTTTGGAATGTGGGAGGAAACCGGAGTACCTGTATGGAGGACGAAAAATGACTTAATTAGCAATAAATTAATAAATGTATGTATGTATGTATAAATAAGTAATTGAATAAAAAAAATTAAATAAATGCATAATTTAAAAAAATGCATAATTATATGCTGAAATAAATGCAGAAATAAATATATAAATAAATAATGATTTAAATGTATTTTTGAATTGTAACATGCCTACATTTCTACATTTTTTTTTAACTTTCCTTTTATTTATGTTTTTATTTCTGCATTTCCACATTTATTTATTTTATGTATTTCTGCTTTTCTATGCTAATGAGGTAGGTGAGGCTGGCCACACTCTGAAGCAGGATTGGTGAACTAGGAGCGGCAGACAGAAGCAAACGATTCCCAGCAAGTGGTTCTTGCACAAGGCACGCACAGACACACACACACACACTTGCTAGTCTTTAGTTGGAGGGATAAATTTTGAGTCGCTTCTTAAAGCTATCTGCAGAGGTTGCTTGTCTAATATGCGGTACAGTGGAAGTTTATTCCAAAGCTTTGGTGCATAACTACAAAAAGCAGGCTTACCATACTTTTTGCACTTTGTGGCACGTTTAACAAACCAGTATATAAAGACCTTAGAGAGTTGTTAGGGATATACAGTGGGGCAAAAAAGTATTTAGTCAGCCACCAATTGTGCAAGTTCTCCCACTTAAAAGATGAGAGAGGTCTCCAATTTTCATCATAGGTATACCTCAACTATGAGAGACAAAATGAGAAAAAAAAATCCAGAAAATCACATTGAAGGATTTTTAATGAATTAATTGGTAAATTCCTCAGTAAAATAAGTATTTGGTCACCTTGGTCACAAACAAGCAAGATTTCTGGCTCTCACAGACCTGTAACTTCTTCTTTAAGAGGTTCCTCTGTCCTCCACTCGTTACCCGTATTAATGGCACCTGTTTGAACTCGTTATCAGTATAAAAGACAACTGTCCACAACCTCAAACAGTCAGACTCCATACTCCACTATGGCCAAGACCAAAGAGCTGTCAAAGGACACCAGAAACAAAATTGTAGACCTGCACCAGGCTGGGAAGACTGAATCTGCAATAGGTAAGCAGCTTGGTGTGAAGAAATCAACTGTGGGAGCAATTATTAGAAAATGGAAGACATACAAGACCACTGATAATCTCCCTCGATCTGGGGCTTCACGCAAGAGCTCACCCCGTGGGGTCAAAATTATCACGAGAACGGTGAGCAAAAATCCCAGAACCACATGGGGGGACCTAGTGAATGACCTGCAGAGAGCTGGGACCAAAGTAACAAAGACTACATCAGAAACACACTACACCGCCAGGGACTCAAATCCTGCAGTGCCAGACGTGTCCCCCTGCTTAAGCCAGTACATGTCCAGGCCCGTCTGAAGTTTGCTAGAGAGCATTTGGATGATCCAGAAGAGGATTGGGAGAATGTCATATGGTCAGATGAAACCAAAATAGAACTTTTTGGTAAAAACTCAACTTGTTGTGTTTGGAGGAGAAAGAACACCATACCTACTGTGAAGCATGGGGGTGGAAACATCATACTTTGGGGCTGTTTTTCTGCAAAGGGACCAGGATGACTGATCCGTGTAAAGGAAAGAATGAATGGGGTCATGTATCGTGAGATTTTGAGTGAAAACCTCCTTCCACCAGCAAGGGAATTGAAGATGAAACGTGGCTGGGTCTTTCAGCATGACAATGATCCCAAACACACCGCCCGTGCAACGAAGGAGTGGCTTTGTAAGAAGCATTTCAAGGTCCTGGAGTGGCCTAGCCAGTCTCCAGATCTCAACCTTATAGAAAATCTTTGGAGGAAGTTGAAAGTCTGTGTTGCCCAGCGACAGCCCCAAAACATCACTGCTGTAGAGGAGATCTGCATGGAGGAATGGGCCAAAATACCAGCAACAGTGTGTGAAAACCTTGTGAAAACTTACAGAAAACATTTGACCTCTGTCATTGCCAACAAAGGGCATATAACAAAGTATTGAGATGAACTTTTGTTATTGACCAAATACTTATTTTACCGAGGAACTTACCAATTAATTCATTAAAAATCCTTCAATGTGATTTTCTGGAGTTTTTTTTCTTATTTTGTCTCTCATAGTTGAGGTATACCTATGATGAAAGTTGGAGACCTCTCTCATCTTTTAAGTGCGAGAACTTGCACAATTGGTGGCTGACTAAATACTTTTTTGCCCCACTGTAATTAGACAAGCAATCTGAGTGATAGGCAGGTCTTGATTAATGCTACATTAGAGAAGTTGGGCTTTTCTGTTCATCACCTTTTTGGTCAAGTTGATATGTGTACCTCAAGCTAATTAATTCACTAATAACATATTTTACCTATTTGCCAACCATCATTGCTGTCATGTCAGAATCAGAATCAGCTTTATTGGCCAAGTATGCACAACACATACAAGGAATTTGACTTTGGCTAAAAACTTGCTCTCGTTGTTCAGGTGGAGGATTTAAATAAGGATTCAATGACAACAGAGTATGTACAGTAAATTACAGTCTGTCCACGTTTCTATAAAAGGATGCAAATATATACAGGAATATATGCAGTTATTTACTCAGACTAACCACACTTTGCAGAAATATATGAAAAAAATATATAGTCACACAGTATTTCAATGTGAACTCAGATTCAGTGATATAATGTGAATGAAGTAAAAAGCAGTGTGAGAGTTATGTGCAATGTAATAATGGATGAAAAGTCATGAGTACAGCAACAGGTAGGACTAGGTGAATGTTAGGAGTTCATCAGAGTGATGGCTTGAGGAAAGAAACTGTTCCTGTGACGGGTGGTTTTGACCTTCAGTGATCTGTAACGACGACCAGAAGATAGAAGTTCAAACAGTTTGTGGCCGAGGTGTGATGGGTCAGCACAGATGTTTCCCGCCTGTTTCCTGGTTATGGACCGATATAAGTTCTCAATGGAGGGTAGGTCGGTACCAATGATCCTCTCCGCAGACTTAATGATCCGCTGCAGTCTGGTCTTGTCCTGTTTAGTGGCAGATCCAAACCAGACAGTGATGGAAAAGCAGAGGACAGATTGGATGATGGCGGTGTAGAAGACAACCAGCAGCTCCTGAGGCAAATCAAACTTCTTGAGCTGATGCAGAAAAAACTATCCCTGCTGGGCCTTTTTCCGGACAGTGTCTATATGGGAGGACCACTTCAGGTTCCGGGAGATTGTGGTACCCAGAAACTTGAAGGAGTCCACAGTGGACACTGTGCTGTTGAGGATGGTGAGTGGGGGGAATGAAGGGGGGTGTCGCCTGAAATCCACAGTCATCTCCACCGTTTTGGCTGGGTTAAGTTCAAGATGGTTCTGGCTGCACCAGAGGATCAGCTGCTCCACCTCCCGCCTGTATGCAGACTCATCATCATCCCGGATCAAACCAATGACTGTGGTGTCGTCCGCAAACTTCAGGAGCTTCACCGAAGGGTCCTCTGAGGTGCAGTCGTTGGAGTAGAGGGAGAAGAGCAGTGGGGAAAGGACACATCCTTGGGGGGCGCCAGTACTAATTTTTCGGGAGCTGGATGTAAATCTCCCTAGCTTCACCTGTTGCCACCTGTCAGTCAGAAAGCTGGAGATCCACTGGCAGGTGGAGGGGGGCACCTTGAGCTGGAGGAGTTTCTGATGAAGAATGCCTGGGATGATGGTGTTGAACGCTGAGCTGAAGTCGACAAACAGGATCCTGGCGTACGTCCCTGGGGAGTTGAGGTGTTGCAGGATGTAGTGTAGTCCCATATTCACTGCATCATCCACTGACCTGTTTGACCGGTAGGCAAACTGCAGTGGGTCCATCAGGGGGCCTGTGATGAACTTCAGGTGGTTCAGCACCAATCTCTCCAAGGATTTCATGACCACAGAGGTCAGGGCAACAGGTCTGTAGTCGTTTAATCCTGTAACAGAGGGTTTCTTGGGAACTGGAATGATGATGGAGCGTTTGAAGCAGGAAGGCACTTCATGCAGCTCCAGTGATCTGTTAAAGATCCGGGTGAAGATGGGGGCCAACTCGTTGGAGCAGACTCTCAGGCAGGACGGAGACACACCATCAGGTCCTGCAGCCTTCTTGATCTTTTGTCTCTGAAAGACCCGGCGCACCTCCTATTCACAGATCGTTAGTGCTGGTGGGAGGTCAGAGTGGAGGAGGGATGGAGTTCCTGAGGCTGCAGATAATCCTTTTGTGTGGGTGGGAGGTGAGAACTGTAGGTTCTTTTCAAACCTGCAGTAAAGATCAAGATCAAGGTCAACATCAAGGTCAAGATCATTGTTTCCAGTGAGCCGTGATCATGACATCTATACCCACTGAATGACCTCTTTTAGAATAATTGTGTTGCTTTGCAGCCTGAAATGAAGATGGACACATAAAAAACAATCTGTGTTTATTTAATGCAACTTATAACTTCCAACTGAAAGATGTAACGGCAATAGGTCACATAAAAATCTTCTATAAATACAGACATGGACAGAATTGTTGGTACCCCTCTGTTAATGAAAGAAAAACCCACAATGGTCACAGAAATAACTTGAATCTGACAAAAGTGGTAATAAATAAAAAAATTCTATGAAAATTAACCCTCAAGCGACCAAGCTATTTTACGGACTGAAATGACCAAGTGGGGTCATTTATGACCCCATTGTGCTCTGTACAGGGATCCTTATTATAAATGGCTGGTTGGAGGTTTATCATGCCAAAACTACTCCCTGTATTTAAGACAGGTATTTTATAATGATCTAATGTAAAATGTGTTTGCTAATAATACTTTTATTGCAAGAAATAACCAAAACGCAGACTGTAAGAACAACATTACATTTATTTAGACAGTCCTTGTCAGTTCACTCTTGGAACATCATCATCATCATCATAGTCATCATAGTCATCATCATCATCATCACGATGATGATGATACCTATTATTGTAGTTACGATGATGATCAGGATACCTATTATGGCATTTTGCGTAATGGCGGTTTTCTTGTGGACGGTGATCTGGATCACCACCAAAATCTAATCATCTGTAGGATACCCCATTTCTGACAATCTGTGAAAATTTCATGAAAATCCGTCCATAATTTTTTGAGTTATCTTGCTAACAAACAGACAAACAAACAGACAAATCCAGACAGACAAATGTAAATCTTGCTATCCTAGGTCTGTTAGCCATGGTTCACTGCAATACAATATAAAGTACTAATTAGAAGTGGAAACCGGCGTGGTGGCTCAGTTGGTAGAGCATCCGTCCCACACCCGGGAGGCAGGGGTTCAAATCCCGGCCGGGTCATACCAAAGACCATATAAAAATGGTGCTTTCTGCCTTCTAGCGTGGTGCTCCGCATAATGTAATGGGGAAAGTAAAGTTACACACAGAGCTACCAGAGGACTGACCCCCCTCTGTAGCTTTCACTACTTACAGTAGCTGTGTGGCCTAGGGTCAGAGAAACGGAGACAGGCGCCGCCCATATACACCTTCAGGTGTGAAGGGATTAACTAACTAACTATTAGAAGTGGAACATTTGAATAAAATTTATAAAACCAATGTTTAAAAACCAGTGCTTCTCTTCGGGGTCATAAATGACCCCACAAGAGTTTGCGATGTCTACGCCACACCAATTGGTTGATCCCTGCAAAAAACTATGGAAGTGTGTAGGATTAGTAGACTGACAAATTCATGCTAGGAAAGAAAATTTGGATAAAAAATAAAGAAGACGGCACATTAAATTATATGGCTGGGGTCGTAAATGACCCCACTCGGTCGCTTGAGGGTTAACCAGTGAAAATCAGACAATGCTTTTGAATTGTGGTTCAACAGAATTATTTTAAAAAACAAACTCATGAAACAGGCCTGGACAAAAATGATGGTACCCCTAGAAAAGATTGAAAATAATGTGACCATAGGGACATGTTCAACAAAGATGTGGCCTCTAATTAACATCACAGGTGTCTACAAACTTGTAATCAGTCAGTTGGCCTATTTAAAGGGTGACAAGTAGTCACTGTGCTGTTTGGTGCCATGGTGTCTACCACACTAAACATGGACCAGAGGAAGCAAAGGAGAGAGTTGTCTCAGGAGATTAGAAAGAAAATTATAGACAAGCATGTTAAAGGTAAAGGCTATAAGACCATCTCCAAGCAGCTTGATGTTCCTGTGAATACAGTTGCACATATTATTCAGAAATTTAAGATCCATGGGACTGTAGCCAACCTCCCTGGACGTGGCCGCAGGAGGAGACGGATAATACGAATGGTAACAAAAGAGCCCAGAACAACCTCTAAACACATTCATGGTGAACTCCAAGGTCAAGGTACATCAGTGTCAGATCGCACCATCCGTCGTTGTTTGAGCCAAAGTGGACTTCATGGGAGACGACCAAGGAGGACACCACTGTTGAAAAGAAATCATAAAAAAGCCAGACTGGAATTTGCCAAACTGCATGCTGACAAGCCACAAAGCTTCTGGGAGAATATCCTATGGACAGACGAGACAAAACTGGAACTTTTTGGCAAAGCACATCAGCTCTATGTTCACAGACGCAAAAATGAAGCATACCAAGAAAAGAACACTGTCCCTACTGTGAAACAGGGAGGAGGTTCTGTTATGTTCTGAGGCTGCTTTGCTGCATCTGGCACAGGGTGTCTTGAATCTGTGCAGGGTACAATGAAATCTCAAGACTATCAAGGTATTCTAGAGAGAAATGTGCTGCCCAGTGTCAGACAGCTTGGTCTCAGTCGCAGGTCATGGGTCTTGCAACAGGATAATGACCCAAAACACACAGCTAAAAACACCCAAGAATGGCTAAGAGCGAAACATTGGACTATTCTAAAGTGGCCTTCTATGAGCCCTGATCTAAATCCTATTGAACATCTGTGGAAGGAGCTGAAACATGCCGTCTGGAGAAGGCACCCTTCAAACCTGAGACAACTGGAGCAGTTTGCTCATGAGGAGTGGACCAAAATACCTGCTGAGAGGTGCAGAAATCTCATTGACAGTTACAGAAATTGTTTGATTGCAGTGATTGCCTTAAAAGGTTGTGTAACAAAATATTAAGTTAAGGGTACCATCATTTTTGTCCAGGCCTGTTTCATGAGTTTTTTTTTTAAATAATTCTGTTGAACCACAATTCAAAAGCATCGTCTGATTTTCATTGGTTAATTTTCATAGAATTTTTATTTATTACCACTTTTGTCAGATTCAAGTTATTTCTGTGACCACTGTGGGTTTTTCTTTCATTAACAGAGGGGTACCAACAATTTTGTCCACGTCTGTAGGTCTATATAAGGCTGCTACTGTAGATGTGAAATGCATGCCTTAGAACTGTTAGCAAACCACAGCACCTAGAGGACATGTAAACTCTACACAAAAGGAAACTATTAGGTTCTTAACCTGGGAATCAGTACAGTGCAATATCATGATACATACTTTGCACTGATGTTGCATTGATACAGAGGCACCAGTATTCTAGTATCTAGCCGGGAGTTTGACAAGGCAAAGACTGGGATAGGAATACAGTGCTGTGAAAAAGTATTCTCCTCCCTCCCTAATTTTTTCTTTTCTCATGCAGTTTTTAAATGATAATTTCATTTATTAAGGAAAAGAATAATCGTGCCACCCCCAATCATGAATTAACTGTGATTAACCACACTTTTTGGAAAGCTGAGTTCAATTTCACTGATGACCGCCTGACATAGTTACCAAGTCCGCTTATTATAAGGGACTTTGGGCTTGTATTTTTCTAAAGTCGTTTGCAAATCTTGTTGGTTGTGGGTTTTTGGGCTTGTTTTTTTTAACGTGTAGTTGCTTATTTGGGCTTGCTTTGCTGTCTGTGTGACAGCTCTCCCAGCTCGGTTGCACAAGATTATAAGCTGTGTCTCCATACCAAGAAGTTCAAAATCTGTTAATTTTTGGGGAAGTTACTGAAGTAAAAGTGGCCGGCCAAACCAACCAAAAAGAACACAAAAGCTTGTCTCACATTTGCCAAAAAACATCTTGATGATCCTAAAGACTTCTGGGAAAATATTCTGTGGACTGATGAGCCAAATGCTGAACTATATGGAAGGTGTGGGTCCTGTTACATCTGGCTTAAAATTAACACAGCATTTCATAAAAACAACATCATACCAACAGTCAAACATGGCGGTGGTAGTGTGATGGTCTGGGGCTGCTTTGCTGCCTCAGGACCTGGACGACTTGTCATAATTGATCTAACCATGAATTCTGCTCTCTACCAGAAAATCCTGAAGGAGAATGTCTGGCCTTCAGTTTATGACCTCGAGCTCAAGCCCTCCAATGTGGCTGAATTAAAACAATTCTGCAAAGAAGAGTGGGCCAAAATTCTTCAACAGCAATGTAAATGATGCACTGCCATAGGGCTGTGCGATATGGCAAAAAATTCATATCACGATATAAGATATTTTATATCATGATAACGATGTATATCACGACATACATTTTCTGTAAATTCTACAGTTTAGATAATCATATAAAAAGGACCATCTTTTTTTTTTTTACATGTACCATTTTCCCTCATAATTTTGTAGTGTTGTAAAATAGTTTTGTAATGTGCACTTGAGACTTGATTCTTATAAATTTCAAGTTTTTCTTCTATATGAATAAAAAGTAAACATCAATAAGTTAAATATTTCATGAGCCAGAGGAGACTGGCAAAAAAAAAAACATCAAAAAACCCCCATAACATAAAAAAGTCTGAAAATGAGAAAATTACCCATGACTGTCACCTACAGATATAAATTAGCTGTTAGTTTAAATCAGTGAAAATTTAAGTGTAGATCTGTAGCCTAAAGGCTGCCATTCTGGCCTGATTTAACCTGTTTGCTTCTTAGTAAAAATATTTCAGATTGGTCATGATCTGAAAATCAAAGACATAAAAGGTAATGTAATAAAATACATGTGATAACTTCATTCATTATCACTACTTGACTAATTAAAATGATTAGAAGTTAAATAAATCACATTAAGAGCCAACTTGCTCCTCCGAGCCATTTTTATTGTAGTTATTTATTTTGCGTGTATGTGCCACCATCATGCACTTTTGCAGCTTTAATAAATTTTTTTCAGACAAAATTAAGAAACTCAGCAGTAATTTAAACCAAAGAAATGATGGTCTGCTATGGTTTCCAGTTAGCACAACTTAACATCGTCATTTAGCATTTTATAATTAGACATGGTGTTAACGTTATTTACTTCCTATTAAAACGAGGTTGGCAAACTATCCTCTCTGATGCAGCATGATGAAAAACGGTACCACATCCCTGGCAAACAGGAGTAGCAGCTATCTGAACCGGTAGTTTGGAGTTAGCATTAGCAATCACCGGACTGAAGCCTAGCCACCCACCACACCTGTTCCGTTGCGCACAGTCGCGCACTGTGGGGAGGAGACTGGGCGCTTGACAAGTAGTGGTGTGATAGGAGCTTTACTGAATAAACAGGGGTATGTGCATTTTAAATACAATGTAAACAATAGAATATTTGATGAAACAATAGACGTTTTTATATTGTCATCCTATATATATTGTTATATCACACAGCCCTGCACTACCAGTTACCACAAATGTTCGATTGCCGTTGTTGCCGCCAAGGGTGGCACAACAATTTATTAGGTTTAGGGGGCAATTACTTTTTCATTTAGGGCCAGGTAGGTTTGGATAGCTTTTTTCCCTTAATAAATGAAATAATTTAAAAACTACATCTTGTATTCACTTGGGTTATTTTTGTCTAATATTAAAATTTGTTTGATTTGAAATATTTGAGCTGAAACATTTAAGTGTGGTAAATATGCAAACATATAAGAAATCAGGAAGGGGGCAAATACTTTTTCAAAGCACTATATATGATATTGCAGTATTCAGCATATTGTAAAATCATGTATCGTGGTCAAAGTGTCATGATATTATAAAAAATTTGTAGGCAGAGCAGAAAAGACGACCAAGTTGGCCTACAAACCTGACTCGGTTACACCAGTTCTGTCAGGAGGAATGGACCAAAATTCCAGCAAACTATAGTGAGAAGCTTGTGGAAGGATACATAAAACGTTTGACACAAGTCATACAGTTTAAAGGCAATGCTACCAAATACTAAGGAAATGTATGTAATCTTCTGACTTTGAAGAAAGTAATAAAAAAAAAAAAATCTCTAAAAAAAATATTCAGCAAATAAGCGACTTTCGCAGTACGAGTGCACATGTGTGGACTGTGTGAGTTCAAAGTTCATGACTACCAAACATTCTGGTAGCCGCCTTGCTTTTGTATACAAACAGTACTGTCACACCTGATCAATTGCCGCTTAAAGTCTGCTTTAAGCTTTAAATCTCCGTTATGCCAGGTGCACATTGTGCCGTAGTGAAGTGTGGGAATGGCATTTATCATCTAGAGTGGTGAAAAAAGCAAACTTGCAGCATACATGTGTGCAACTTCAGGACCAGCGTGTGTACATGTACGCCACCATTCACATTATATACATTCCCCATGGAGCTGAAGGATCCAGATGGATGTAATTATTGGATTAAAGTAGTAAGTCTATATTAAAACATCATTAAATAGTGTTGTGTATTGTTCAAGTTCCAGCCTAATTGACACGAGTCTAAACCCTGAAGTAGTAGGTACGGACAGGCAGGCCTTGATCTAGGATATAGTTCTTTGTATATTGGTAATGAAGCTTGATCTACACACACGTGCAATTAAGGCCATTGATAAGTAGGCTGGTATAAAATAAAATTGCAAATCATTGAAAATGTGTGGTACTTAAACTATAGTAGTATCGACCTATAGATCTAAGTAAGCAGGCTATGTCTTGTAGTGAAATTTACTCAAAATGACAAAACCAAAGTTGAGCTGTCAAACCACTCGCTTACCTTCTGTGTAGTCGTTTCGGAGTCTCGCAAGTAAGGGTGCTTGGTCCTTTGACAACAAAAAATCTGCTATGCCAGCGTACATACAGGGAGGCCATTTTGGCCAATTTCTGCAACGTGGCTACGAATGCAAGCGCAGCTAGTTCATCCTTGCGTTTGCGGGTACAACCGTGAGACCCCTACGCATATATAATATGCTCATAGATCAGGAGCTTTCCATAAATTAAATGTATCGATACAGCATATTTGGTAGCCACGTTCCCATGATGCTTTGCGCGAGCCGAGATGCGAAAGTCGCTTATAGAAATAAATTTGTCAGTCCTACCTGACCTAAAACAGGAAAAGTTTAGTCTGATTTAATGTCAGACAGTGAGGGGAAAAAAAAGGTTGTCTTTTTATACAGTACTAGTGCATTGCCCGTAGAACGCAAGTATTCCTGTCTGGAACAGGTATCCCAATCAGGCTTTACAGGCCCAAATGTAGGCTGTGTTTGAAAGTGGAATACAAAGAGGTGTAGCCTATATGTAGGCAATCACATGTTAAACTTTGACAAATATAAAAGGGAAGAAATGGCACGAAGATTTATTTGATTGTTTAAATGTTAATTACAGAATACCTAATTATTGAAAATGAATGGGACATCCAATAGTGGTGACTGTTTCAGATCCCTTGTTTATTTGTTTGTCTGATCACTTATTTGTGTGATCTTTAATCACATGTATTCAAGATAATAGTGTATCTTGCACTTTAGAGAATGGGAGTTGTTGAGTCATCATTATAATTATTTTAGTTTATATATCACTGTTCAATGATGGAGTTGAGTGTAATATTGAATTTCTTCTGTGTATCATCAATAAACTCATGCAGTGCTATAACAGGACACGTTTACAAATATTTGAGACCCATTGGCTGCTGCTTTACTCGTGTGCTTCCGAAGGACTGCGATCCACCGGTTCAGCGGCTGCTCCTCCCGGCGCACCTGGTGTTCTTCATGCCGAATTATCCATTAGACCTACGCAATCATAGCAACTTTATGGTATAATTTTTTAAGCATTAAACCTTAAGTCTATCTTTTGTAGCTGTTGGCACTACAGGTAGCATTACTGTGCATGGACTGCTGTTGTTGTTTTTCCAGCTTTATTCCCGTTCTTTTTTTATATTGCGCACACCACTGAAGAGAGAGAGAAACCCCATTTCAATTCTCCTGTATGTCCTGCACGTATATCAGCTGTTCTGATAGATATGCCATCATAACACCAGTGGATCCAATCAGCTGATTGCTCGAACCACAGAGCTCAGGTTCAGGTTCAGGTTCAGGTTCAGGTTACTTTATTTGTACCCGTAGGTAGATTTGTTTTGCAGTCTGGTGACATCCATATTTACAAGCCACTAATTACATTCAACATAGACACAAACACAGGCACACATCTTACAAAATAGGTAAATATAAAATATGTACAATATAATTTTTATAGCTTGTTCAACTCTTTGACAGCAGCAGGGACAAAGCTGTTTTTGTAGCGCTGGGTTTTGCTTTTTGGGACAGCAAACCTCCGTCTGGAGGGAAGAAGCTGGAAGTTGCAGTGCAAAGGGTGGGAGTCATCATTTAAAATCTAGTCGGCCATCCTCTGTACTTGTCTGGTGTACAGGGGTGTCAGGCTCAGCTGTGACTCACCAAGCAAACGACTGGACCATCTAACTACCTGATCCAAGGATTTCCTCTGTTTCAGTTTTATCTGACCAAACCATGACATTAAAGAAAAGGATAGCTCAACTGTTTTCCATGATAAATCAGCCTCAGGGCAAAAGCACACTCCATGCATTCTTTTTTTTTTTCACTTTATTGAAAATAACTTTTTTTTTTTTTTATCGCCATCAGTTAGCGTTCCTTTGAGGCAGGTCTGGCCGCTGCTTCTCCCAGCATGTTCTGTGTTGATTTGTCAGACTTGCTCCCCACTGATGCTCCGCCCAGTTTGCTCGCACACTTCATTCTCCACATATGGCGAATTATCCTTTAGACCTACGCAATCATGGCAACTTTATAGTATAATTTTTTTAAGCATTAAATCTTCAGTATTATCTTTTTCTATCTTTGTAACTTTCATTTCCTTGTTTTGTCTTGGAAACACTGTGGTGACTGACAGGTCGTGATGCTGTGTGCTATCCAATCAGCATGGTCGTGATGCCACGTATTGTCCAATCAGCACAGAATCAATCTGAAACCCCACCCACACTTCTTAAAGCCAGCTCATGAAGAGACACAGAGCGGTGGCTAAAACTTTTACTGATAAAAGTTACATATTTTGACTGAGCGACTCCATATTCAGGAATGCACACCCTCGTAATCTCAGCAGAACACATTTGAAGTCTTAGGCCAGTCTGACGAACGGTTCAAGAGATATGCGTGGAACAGGCAGACAGACACACAAACAGACAGAGATTTCTTGCATTTATAGATAGACACGTAAATCTCTGGTTTCAACTGTATATATACTGTAAGTACTTTCACAAGCTGGTCAGTACAGTGAGCAGCTCACCACATTAACTATGACATTTTCAGTGTGACTCACAAGAATAAATTGACAGATTGTGTTGTTGTCGTCGTGTCCTCACAGAGCTCACCATGGCCTACCACGCTGGGATTCCAGAGGACCCCAGTGTTTTGGTTAACACTATCAGCTCCAACATCCAGAAGATCACACTTCTGAGTAATACACATGCACACACACATCATTATCATAATCAGCTGCTGTAGTAATAACATCACAGTCTCTCCATGTGTGAACCTCTGTAGATGTGCAGATACTGTAATACAAATAAAGTGCCTTTCTCACTTTGTCTTAATCACCAGCCAATGAGCTGCAAAGGGGAGTGTCTCAGTTGGGGACCGAGCAGGACACCCACCACTTACGAGACACACTGTGAGTGATGCTGTGTTTATGTGCCTTATTTACAATAATAATAATAAAAATGTAGCTAAACCATAAAGGTACAATGGCTAAAAGGTTGAACAATTGTATATTAAAAAAATGAGTAGGAGACTGCATGCCTCTGCCAAAGGTGAAGGTTCTCTTTTGCTTCAATCTTGTTAACAGAGATAAATCAAAGCACTAGTATAAACTCCTTGGTGAAAATATTATTTGCCCCCAGACAACAGAAACAACAGCAAGGCAACCACCTGGCCAAGGAAACTGACAGACTGATGAAGACATTCACTGCACTTCCTGCTGGTCCTGATCAGGTACTGAGCTTTTAAATGTTTTTTTTTTTTTTTTTGCCTCTTTAGATTGCACAATTATTTCTGTGGACCTTTGCTAATGCCTTTCTGTTCCTCTAGCGACAAAGAAAATTACAGAAAGAGCGTCTGCTGAATGAATTCTCTGCTGCCCTGAACAGTTTCCAGAAGATGCAGAGGCAGGTAGCCAGCAAAGAGAGGGAGATTGTGGCCAGAGTCAGAGCCCACTCCAGGCTGTCTGTGAGTAACCACCTGTTTCACCCTCCAGCATAACCAGTGAGAGCAACAGGGGCTACAGCAATGAAATAATTTTCTAAAATGAAATGGAACTGCGCGAGCTAGTGTGATGAGACACTGTTTCTAGTTTAAAATCAATCAGTACTACCCATCTTCCAGTCATATGGAAGAGGGTGTTTTGGTATCAAGTATTAGATGTGTGAGATAGCCATAACAATGATAATGATCTTTGACAGGTCTTTTATCTAAATTAGTATGTTTAAAATACTGCATGTAGCTTTGGGAAACTCAGGTTCAGGTTCAGGTTACTTTATTTGTACCCGTAGGTAGATTTGTTTTGCAGTTGGTGACATCCATATTTACAAGCCACAATTACATTCAACATAGACACAAACACAGGCACACATCTTACAAAATAGGTAAATATAAAATATGTACAATATAATTTTTATAGCTTGTTCAACTCTTTGACAGCAGCAGGGACAAAGCTGTTTTTGTAGCGCTGGGTTCTACTTTTTGGGACAGCAAACCTCCGTCTGGAGGGAAGAAGCTGAAAGTTGCAGTGCAAAGGGTGGGAGTCATCATTTAAAATCGAGTCGGCCATCCTCTGTACTTGTCTGGTGTACAGGGATGTCAGGCTCAGCTGTGACTCACCAAGCAAACGACTGGACCATCTGACTACCTGATCCAAGGATTTCCTCTGTTTCAGTTTTATCTGACCAAACCATGACATTAAAGAAAAGGATAAAACAGATTCAATAAAAGCCCGATAGAACATAGTCATTATGGTTCGGTCAATTTGGAAGCGTGCAAGTTTCCTCAAACAATGCAAATTTTGCTGACCCTTTTTGCACACCCTTTCACAGTTCACCTCAAAGTTCAATCCACTATCAATAATCGTCCCAAGATATTTGTACGATTGTACACATTCGGTGGTCTGGCCTTTTAGTATGGTGACTTTGTGCCTGGGAGTTTTCCTCCTAAAGTCAATAATCATATCTTTCGTTTTTGTTGTATTCAGCTGCAGGTAGGAATCCTCACACCAGTGAACAAAGTCATCAACTACTGGGCCGTGGCCACTCTCACCATCCTGGAGGAGACTGACAATGACTGAGTCATCAGCATACTTTATAATGTGTCTGTTGTCATGTCTGCTCCGACACATGTTTGTGTACAGGATGAAGAGTAGTGGTGACAACACACACCCCTGAGGAGAGCCAGTAGAAGAGCACTTTAGGTCAGACAATGTACCATTGACCCTTACTCTCTGCGTCCTGTTGGTTAAGAAATCCAGAATCCAACCCACCAGATTATTGCTTAAATCAAATTGTTGCAGGAGCCTTTCAACTAAAATATGAGGTTGGATTGTATTAAAGGCAGAAGAAAAGTCCACAAATAAAAGCCTGGCGTGTGTCCCATTAAAATCCAGATGTTTAAAAAGCATGTTAAACAGAGTGACAGTGGCATCCTCCACTCCTCTGTGAGGCCTATAGGCAAACTGCAGAGGATCCAATGCATGTTCAGTCTGCTTTAGGACCTCACATCTGACCAGTTTTTCAAAAATTTTCATTAAAATTGAAGTCAAAGCAACTGGTCTAAAGTCATTTACCGTTTTAGGACAGCTGGATTTTGGAACGGGAACAACCACGGCATCTTTCCAGATCTTAGGCACATGTTGTGTCTGTAAGGACTTATTGAAAATGTAGTGAAATATAGGACTCAGTTCATGTGCACAGGACTTTACCAGGCGTCCACATATATTATCAGGGCCCTGACTTTTGTTCACTTTTACAGCGCGGAACTCCCTTTCAACATCCTGCATCTCAATATTAAAGTGCTGATTGTCTTTGAGTTTCTGTTTCAAATCTTGGATTTCTGTGCTAAAATCAAAGGAGTCAAAACGACCATAAAAACAATTAAGAGCATTAGCCAGCTCTGTGTCTGAACTAAAACCATCTAAAAACACACGATTACTGCGCTCTGTGCTCTGAAGGCCTGCAATTTTTTTCATACTGGCCCAGGCCGAACCAAGTTTATTTGCTGCCATCTTGCTTTCCAATTCTGATTTATAATTCTGTTTTGCTCTTAAAATTTCGGCCTTTAGCTCCTTAGTGGCAACCTGTAGCGCAGAAACAGACCCCTGTTTAAAGGCAAGTGCTTTCCTCTGTAAGCAGGATTTAACTGATTTAGTAACCCATGGTTTGTTGTTGGGATATATTTTGACACGTTTACGTGGAACAAACTTATTTTGACAGTGAGCCATGTATGAGCATGTGAGCTCAGCCAGAGAGTCCAAATCATCCCCGCAGGCCATTATGAACATCTTCCAGTCTGTACAGTCAAAGCATTCCTGGAGGCTGTGCTCTGAATCTTCTGTCCACACATCAATGTCTCTCATCTCCACCTTGCCTCTTCTGAGAGCAGTTTTATATGTGGGCAGCAAATGAACACAGTTGTGATCTGATGATCCTAAAGGAGGAAGGGGGAGTGATTTATAGGCCCTCTCTATGGATCCATAGCACAGGTCCAATGTCTTTTTTCGCCTGGTTGGGCAGGAGACATACTGATGAAAGTTTTTAAGTGTCTTCTTTAAAGAAACATGGTTAAAATCCCCAAGAATGAAGTTTGGCGCCTCTGGAGAAATTGACTGCAGCCGCTGGATCACATCAGAGATGGTGCTGGAGGCGGAGTCAGCGTCTGCCCTCGGATGAATGTACACAACTGTGATGAAAAGTTGGGGAAACTCTCGAGGCAAATAAAAGGGGCGAAGCGACACAGACAGCAGCTCCACATGGGGTGTACAGATGCGCTCTCTGACCGTGACAGATGTGCAGTACTGCTTATTAATGTATAAACATACTCCGCCCCCCTGACGTTTCCCCGTTACCTCTTCCTGCCGATCCGAGCGCAGCGGAGCTCCAAAGCCGTCAATCCACAGGTCTGCGTCTCGATCATGCGCAGTAAGCCAAGATTCAGTGAAAGCCATGACGCAGCAGTTCTTAAAATCCTTCTGGTAACGTACGTTGCCTTGAATTTCCTCCACCTTGTTTCTCACAGACTGTGCATTCCCAAAAATGATCGAAGGAAGAGGAATGTTACCAAACTGACGTCTCCTAAGGCGCAATTTCACACCTCCACGTCTTCCACGCTTCCTCCTGCCGCTTCTCTTTTCACCGCTGTGTCCGTCTCTCAAAATAAAGTCCGGCAGCTGAAATCTGGGCGCAATCAGAGACTCTGCACCAGCTGTGTTAAAGCGCAGCAACATGTCCCTGGAATATTGTATTCTGCCCGCTATTCTGCTCGCCATGGAGCCGAACGCGTTTACCTCAGAGACAAAGAGCCACAGCACAGAAAGCAGTAGTGCGAGATATGACAGGAAATCCATGTTGCAGATACCAGGGAGCTGTTCGCCATATATTCCACCAACGCTCCAGGGCAGAAACGACACAGAGGATTTTCTAAAAACGTAAAAAAGTACAAAAAACACACACACGCACACACGCACTATATCACCAAGCTGCTGGTCGCTGCGTGCGCATGCGCCCAAACTTGGGTGATATCTTTTCGTCATAGAGTCCATCTCATTAATAAATGGGTTGCCACTGAATAATTATATAAAATATCTTTGCTATGGAATGCACACATTTCTACTGTAGAACTTTTGTTTTCAGATACCAAATTAGGTTTTTTTTTTGCTGCAAAACTGCCTAGCAAAGCAAATGTCCACACTCCAATAATTTTTACTTTTGTTACAGGATCTTCTTGAAATCAGTATTTATTGTATACTTTTTGGCCATAGTCTGCACTAGCTTGAAGAAGATGATAACAGTATAGAAGTGGAGGTATACCATTGATATCATCATGGATCATACAGGTATACTGGAAAACAAAAAAACATATCTTAATTCACTCTCATAATTAGAGGGCCAAATAAAATAGATCAGAGGCCACCACCGCTACCGGGGTGGTGGCCTAGAGGAAGAGCATTTACCCCACAACCAGGAGGTTGGGATTCAAGACCCGGCCAGGGTCATTCCAAAGACCGTATAAAAATGGAACTTTCTGCCGTCCATCTTGGTGCTCAGCAAAAATGGAAAGGAGGGAAATGTGGGTGGCGGTGGCTCAGGCTCATAGGGGCCTGAAGCTGATTGACCACTGCTTGAAGGTTATTGAGAGAGTCGTGGAAAAGCTGCTCTGATCGGTTGTGGATATCGATGAGATTCAGTTTGGTTTTGTGCCTGGTAAGGGCATGAATGATGCAATCTTCATTCTGGACCAGATCCAAGAGAAACACCTTGCTAATGGGAAACATCTATACATTGACTTTGTTGATCTAGAGAAGGCCTTTGACTGGGTCCCTAGGGAAGTTCTGTGGTAGGCCATGAGGCACTTGGGTGTACCAGAATGGCTAGTTTCCACCATTCAAACAATGTATGCCAGCCCCTCCAGCAGAGTGTGGATAAATGTCTACAGTGACAGCTTCAGTGTCTGTGTAGGAGTCCATCACCCACCCGGAATTGGATTCTAGACTTCCTCACAGACGGTCCACAGGTGGTGAGGATGGGAAGGAGGGTTTCTGCTGAGCTTACAGTGAGCACAGGAAACCCGCAAGGCTGCTGCCTCAGTCCCAAACTCTTCTCTCTTTACACACACAACTGCACCTCTATCCATGACGACAATATCATCATCAAGTACGCCGATGACACGACCATCCTTGGCCTCATCAGGAAAGGGGACGAGTCATCATACAGGGACCTGGTTCAAAAGGTCACCATCTATGGAGAGGACAACGACCTTGTCCTCAACATAAGCAAAACAAAAGAACTTATTGTGGATTTCAGGAGAAGAGGCCCACCTTTGCAGTCTCTCACCACCAAGGGGACTGAGGTGGAGCGGACCGACAGCCGCAAGTTCCTTGGTCTTCAACTCACAGGGAGCCTCAGCTGGGCTAAAAACACTGCAACTACAGTGAAAAGAGCTCAGCAGAGGCTGTACTTCATCAGGCAGCTGAAGAAGGCCGGACATAAATGTCAGCCCCTCACCCAGGCCTACAGGGGACTCATTGAAGGCATCCTCACCAGCGGTATCACAGTATGGGTACCGCAATACCACCCTGGCAGATAGGAAAAAGCTACAGCGGGTCATCAGATCTGCAGAGAGGCTCATCGGCTCCATCCTCCCTTCCACAGATATCATGTACACACAGCGCTGTAGGAGAAGGGCACAGAGCGTCCTCAGGGACAAACACCACCCAGCCCACGCTCTGTTTCAGTGGGTGGACTCAGGTCACAACCTCAGGCACCGCAGACCTGAGAGCATCAGCACTCACAAGGCCCACTTCTACAACAGCTTTTTTCCAGCCGCTGTCAGGCTAGTGGCACGGGACATTAAAGACAGTAAACATCCATAACCCATTCATACGCTGGACAATTACCCCTTCATTGACCCTCCCTTACATACATACACCTGCCCACCCGCCCCTCCCAAACATACACATCCAATACAGTCCTCCTGTCCTTCCCCACACATACACATAACTTTCCATCCATTCCATAATACTGTGTGCAATAGCAAAACTACCTCTACGCCACCTACCGCATGTGCAATAAATTAAAAATCTCAGGACATTTCTATCTCTTAGTATTGCTGTTATATAGCTTTTTAACTATAATGTATATTCTTACATGATTGCACCTTTTATCTAGTCAGTGTTTATTCTGACTTTGTTCCTTTTACCTTTTTATTATTACTGTTATAACTGACTCAGAGAGACATGCACAAGAATTCCAATGTACCTCTTTTTTACTTGTACAAATGGCAATAAACTTTGACTTTAACTTTATCAAGGATCAGTGCTGAGCCCTCTACTTTTCATTATTGTTCTCGAAGCTTTGTCTCAAGTGTACCGCACCGGGTGTCCCTGGGAGATGCTATTTGCTGACGATCTTGTTCTTGTATCGGTGTGAACGTGTGGCAAGAGAAGGCGAGGCAAAATCTTCTTTTCAATGAATCCAGTTTATTTTAACTTGCAAGTAATCTCCAGTTTCTCAGGAAAAATCATCTGACACAGTCTTTCCAAACAAACATGTACTTCCTCAGCCAAGAAGCATATCAAGCAATAAAGCACTTTGCAATCAGCAATACAATGCCATGCAATCCAATATCATCAAATACCACCTCTTACCCGATATCTCACACCTGTTATATAATGGACGAGATAATTAGAGGTGATTAGCCCCTACCATAATCCCAGGTAAAACAGTCATCATTCCTATTCTAAACACATACCCACTAACATCTAAAATACATAAATACTTTCCCCAAACATACACAATATAAATATAAATAACATTCAATAAATAGTAATATAAATAGTTCAATAAATAACTTTAACCCCTATTTACAAATATTAAACCACCCCTCTGACTTACCATACATATTTGCTCCCTGCTGGTGTCCTATATAAGGCCCTCAACTCCTAACGGAGTCTTTTGCCTGGACACACACAGGAAGCATGTTGGCAAAGGTATGTGCAATAAATCCTTTAACAATTATTTTACCAAATTCTTAATCATACTAATTATCTCCCAGGGCATTCAAATTAACAGAGACAAATCCTAAACTACTATGTGCATCTTAACAAACAATCATACAGACATTACAACAATACAGATACAACATAATCACACAATACAATCAGACATACAGTGGTGACATCCCATCGTCACATTTCCTCCCCCCTTTCCCGAGAATACAGTACTCTGAGTCATGTATTCTAGAAAGGCTATCAGCCACAAGGTTGGTTTTCCCTGCCACATACCGAACAGTAAAATTATATGGTTGGAGGGACACATACCACCCTGTAAGACGACTGTTCACATCCTTCATTCTGTCTAACCACTGTAAAGCCCGATGATCTGCCTCTAACAAAAAATGACGCCCTAATAAATAATATTTTAGGGACCCTATTGCCCATTTTATGGCAAGACATTCTTTTTCAACCGTAGAGTATCTTGTCTCCCGGTCCGACAATTTATGGCTCAAGAACAGTACTGGGTGTCTGTCTCCCTTCTCCTCCTGGAGAAGTACTGCTCAAATGCCAACCCCTGAAGCATCAGTCTGTAAAATGAACGGGCGAGCAAAGTCTGGACTGTAGAGAACCTTCTCCCCAGAAATAGCCCTCTTCAGATCCTCAAACGCTCTGTCACACTCCTCTGTCCATTTTACCTTATTCGGTGCTGAAGCTTTAGTGAGGTCAGTCAATACTGCGGCTCTTTCAGCAAAGTGGGGGATGAACTTACTATACCAACCTACCATTCCCATGAATGATCGCACTCTCTTCTTAGTGGTGGGTACAGGGTAGGTCCGAATGGCATCCACTTTACCTATTCGTGGTCTAATGATCCCTTGACCAACCACATGTCCCACGTACTCCACCTGCTGTTGTCCGAATGCACATTTGCGTGGGTTAATCGTCAGTCCTGCCCTCTTAATTAGCTGAAGGACCTGCCTAAGGTGTATCAGATGTTCTTCCCAGGTCTGACTATAAATGACCACGTCATCCAAATAGGCAGCCGCAAAGTTCGATACTCTCCTTAATATTTGGTCCATCAGCCGCTGAAACATTGCAGGTGCCCCCTGAAGGCCAAATGGCATGACCCTAAATTGAAAACTGCCATACGGTGTTTTAAAGGCTGTAAGTTCCTTTATTTCTGGTGCCAGTGCCACCTGCCAGTACCCCTTGCATAGGTCCAAAGTAGAAATAAATCTAGCCTTGCCCACTTTCTCTAATAATTCATCAATGCGGGGCATAGGGTATGACTCAAATTTAGATACTGAGTTAAGGTATCTAAGGTCAATACAAAATCTTAATGAGCCATCCTTTTTTGGAACCAGCACAATCGGGCTACACCACTCACTGACTGACTCCTCAATCACTCCCAGCTGCAACATCAAGTCAATTTCTGTTTTCACTTTTGGGACCAATCGTTCCGGGATCCTATACGATTTTCTACGTAGAACAGTTTCCTCTTTAAAATAAATCTTATGACGTACCAACGTGGTGAAACCAGGTCTCTCCTGAAACAAATCTGGATCCAGTAATGTCTCTAACTCTCTCCGCTGATCCACCTGCAAATGAGACACTTGAAATAAATAAGGCTCTTAACATATTTGTGGGAAAGGACTGTTCCTTCTCCTCATCCACTTCCGTCGCACAGATCAAGAGCTGATGTGTCTCCTGAAGAGCAGGTTGCTGCTGCTGATGACCAGGCTGCTGACACTCTTCACACTGACCATTACGCAGAACATTAATTTTATATATTTCACCATGACTTGGTGCTGACAAAGTAGGTCTTGGAACTGAGCACAGTAATGATGGTTTCTCATTTTTTATGGCAGGACATGAGTATTGTGTGTGACCGATTTCATTACATTGATAACAACGAATATCTTTATTAGACACAACACGTGACTTTTTGCTTCTATTATCTCTGCCATTTAAAAACTGTCTGGAATTGGGATGTCTAACTTGAGCTGGACCAATCCTTTTACCCTCATTAAACTTATTCCTGAAAGAGCTGTCACGGCCGAGGGTAGTTCTCCTGTTGGCCAACAGGAAAAACCTCCGCCAGACGAGCAGCGCCCTCTGCAGTCTTCGGGTCCCGCTCTTGTATCCAGACTCCCAGTTCCGGGTTCACCATACGCAAAAACTGTTCCAAAATAAGCTGTTCCATAATATCTTTTAACGATAGGGTCTCTGGCTTAATCCATTTATACAACAAGTCTTTCAAGCGTACATACAGTTTGCGAGGGGTTTCGTCCTGATA
Source organism: Pholidichthys leucotaenia (assembly GCA_020510985.1). Lineage (NCBI taxonomy): Eukaryota > Metazoa > Chordata > Actinopteri > Cichliformes > Pholidichthyidae > Pholidichthys > Pholidichthys leucotaenia. Next base: position 367,688,340 of record CM035842.1, on the reverse strand, counting down.
AATGTCCAAGGAACGAAACCTCCTCCTATAAGTGTCAGAAGTTATTTCAAATTTACTCAAGATAGCTTCTTTAACCTTTCCATAATTGTCTGTGTCAGCCACATCCATCAAAACATATGCGCTCCGCGCTTTACCTGTGAGTAACGGAGCAAGATGGATAGCCCACTCTTCTTCCCTCCAGCGGCAGACTGTAGCGATCCTCTCGAACTTCGTCAGGTACTGTTCTATGTCGTCCTCGGGTGGGAGAGGATTCAGCCTGGGCTCGTGGTGCACTGATGTCCTCCTCGGCTGCACCTGCAGCGGCAAATCTTCCTCCTGCGGGCCGACCCAACTGGCCGTCACCCTGGGGTCCTCCCCCGGAGCGCCGTCGTCACCACCATGCTCCGCCCGGCTCCCGTACTCCTCTCTCAGCTCCGCAACCTGCGACTGTACCCGACGAATTTGTTCATTTACAACCTGCCACCTTTGGTCATGGAGAGCGGCTTCCTCCTCCATCTGCCGGTCTCTGACCGTCAGCGAACGTACCACCGATTTCACCAGGCTTGTTAGCTCTTCGAGCTCACCCAGTCCGCTGACTCCCGGCTCCTCATCCGTCATTCCTGCATCCAGGTCAGACCGCTCCTCCTGCCTCATTTTCCTTCTGGCCATGGATTCCTCCGTCCACCGAACGCCGCAGCGTCCACAGCACGGGCCACCGCTGCCACCAAATGTGAAAAATTGGTGCAGCAAAGCGAGGCCAAAGTTTCAATTTGTCAATTAGTCCAATTTATTTTAACTTACAAGTAATCTCCAGTTTCTCATGAAAAAAATCATCTGACACAGTCTTTCCAAACAAAAATGTACTTCCTCAGCCAAGAAGCATATCAAGCAATAAAGCACTTTGCAATCAGCAATACAATGCCATGCAATCCAATATCATCAAATACCACCTCTTACCCGATATCTCACACCTGTTATATAATGGACGAGATAATTAGAGGTGATTAGCCCCTACCATAATCCCAGGTAAAACAGTCCTCATTCCTATTCTAAACACATACCCACTAACATCTAAAATACATAAATACTTTCCCCAAACATACACAATATAAATATAAATAACATACAATAAATAGTAATATAAATAGTTCAATAAATAACTTTAACCCCTATTTACAAATATTAAACCACCCCTCTGACTTACCATACATATTTGCTCCCTGCTGGTGTCCTATATAAGGCCCTCAACTCCTAAAGGAGTCTTTTGCCTGGACACACACAGGAAGCATGTTGGCAAAGGTATGTGCAATAAATCCTTTAACAATTATTTTACCAAATTCTTAATCATACTAATTGTCTCCCAGGGCCTTCAAATTAACAAAGACAAATCCTAAACTACTATGTGCATCTTAACAAACAATCATACAGACATTACAACAATACAGATACAACATAATCACACAATACAACCAGACATACAGTGGTGACATCCCATCGTCACAATTGGAGTCACTAGATTCACTCCTGGAGAAACTGAGTGCATCGAAGGATGGATTAGAGTCCAAGGGCCTCCGTGTTAATATGGGTAAAACTAAGATCATGTTCACAGGCCCTAGCCTTCGATCCCTTAGAGACTCTGGTGCATATCCATGTAGTGTGTGCCGAAAAGGCGTGGGTAGTAATACCAGCTATTGCCCTGGTTGCATGCATTGGATTCATAAAAGATGTAGCTGCTTCCAAGGAAGACTTAAGACCAGACCTCTCCTATAGATGTAGTAGATGTTGGGGTACAGCCCGTCCTATTACTGGCAGACCTTGTGAACAGGTCACAGTGAACGAGGAAAGTGTGGAGGTGGTTGACTCCTTCTGCTACCTAGGTGATACCATTTGTGCTGGTGGGGGATGTGAAGCGGACGTTGTACCGGTCTGTTGTGGTGAAGCGGGAGCTTAGTTCTAAGGCAAAGCTGTCGATTTACCACTCAATCTACGTTCCTACTCTCACCTATGGTCACGAGCTTTGGGTAATGACCGAAAGAACAAGATCGCGGATACAAGCGGCTGAAATGAGCTTTCTCCGTAGGATTGCTGGACTCACCCTCAGAGATGGGGTGAGGAGCTCAGTCATCTGGGAGAGGCTCAGAGTAGAACCGCTGCTCCTCCACATTGAAAGGAGTCAGTTGAGGTGGTATGGGCATCTGATTAGGATGCCTCCCACTTGAGGTGTTTCGGACACGTCCCACTGGGAGGAGACCCCGGGGCAGACCCAGGACTCGGTGGAAAGACTATGTCTCCCAGCTGGTCTTGGAACGCCTTGGTATCCTCTCTGAAGAGCTGGAGCAGGTGGCTGGGGAGAGGGAAGTCTGGGCTTCTCTGCTTGAACTGCTGCCTCCGCGACCCGGACCTCCGGAAAAGCGGTAGAAGATGGATGGATGGATGGATGGGGATGTGAAACCACTACGATCACTGGAGTGAGGGCTGCATGGGGCAAGTTCAGGGAGCTCCTGCCTTTGTTGTCATCCAGGGCCTTGTCTCTCACTACCCGTGGAAGGATTTGCAACAGTTGTATCAGAGCTGCTATGCTATATGCTAGCGAGTGCTGGCCTCTAAAAGCGTCTGACATAGCAAGACTAGAAAGGAACGAAAGAGCTATGCTTCGTTGGATATGCAATGTGAAGCCTGGTGACCCCATCGACACCCGAGACCTTTGTGCAAGACTTGGTCTCACAGATCTTGAAACTTCCATCATATGTAGGTGTCTTTGATGGTTTGGACATGTCCCATGAAGCACCTCATGGACAAATAAAATCTTAAGCTTTGAGGTAGTGGGACGAAGAGGCAGAACTAAGAAAATGTGGAAGGATGCAGTTACCAAAGATCTGAGGCACACTGGCCTAAAGGTGATGGATGCACAAGACTGCACAAAATGGAAGAAGGCTATCGTGCTACAGCACCATGCAAACATCCAACCCATGGTAGTGGATTTTATGGACGTAAAAAGAGTAGCAGTAGTAATGGAGTTGACTATTACTCTAGTTTGTTTTAAACACAGTTACAACAGCCCTCCATGGAGTAGCAGAGGCTACTATTTGAGTTTTTGCACTTTATTTTGGGGATTAAAAGACCAAACTTTAATGTCTGTTATTTTAATTGTGTTGCTAAATAAACTTCTGATTAAGCTGTCAAGTTCAAGTTTTCAACTCATGTTTGATGGGCCATTATTTTATTTAGTTAGAGAAATGTATTTTATTGATCCCAAACTGGGTAATTACAATAGTGGGAACTTTTTATAATAGGCTACGTTATATTAAGGTGGAGACTGACAACAAAATGATTTTCACAGGTGTGCAGGCTTAAACAGGCAAGGTAAAACATGACCTGGAGCCCCGAACAGGAGCCGTGCCAACAGTAGGCCGTGAGCAGCTCCCTCAAAATGTGGCTAGAAAAGGATTTTCGTGGCACCCAACTGGGAACTACGGGATCTTTGATGATTTCTATGTAAAAAAAACAACTGCTGAATCCGAAAATCGATGTTCCCACTGTCAGAGGTGTGGATAGCTATGTCAAATTTGCATAAATCCAAGATGGCTGCCACGACTAACCACGGGAATGAATGGCCTAACATTTCAACCAGTCTACCTAGAAACACGTTTGAGGCCTCTTTTTCAGATAATGTTGAGCCGAGGAATTGATTTCTGAGGTCGACTGTGTGATTGAGGGTCAAAGAACCACGCTAATTTGCATAAATCCAAGATGGCTGCCATGGATGGACTAACTTTTTAGCCATTCTACCTAGAATCACGTTGGAGACGTCCTTTTCGGCTAATGTTAACCCGAGGAATCGATTTCCGAAGTCATTAGTGTGACTGAGGGTCAAAGAACCCTGCTAATTTGCATAAATCCAAGATGGCCACCATGGGTGTGGATGGACTATATTTTGAACCACTCTACCTATAATCACGTTTGAGACATCTTTTTCGGATAATGTTGACCCGAGGAATCGATTTCTGAGGTCAGATATGTGATTGAGGGCTACGTCTAGTGCAACGTCACTACAGGCGCTTGATGTTTCTGTGTCTGTTGTTGACATTGACAGTTGTTCAGCAACATCACCAGTGGCAATATTCTCAACAAATACTATCTCACTTGCTGATTTCTTTGACGGTGAATGGAATTTCAGTTGAGGGAATCTTTGCTTAAGCCGCTCCTTTAATCTGCTGGACCTGTGGAACAAAGAAAAATTAGCTTTAACAGAGAAATCTTGGCTTCCATTTCATGTAGACACCGCCAATATGCAAAGTTCTTCAGGTAATTTTGATTTGTCACTAAATATATGATTATTGCCAGTTTTTGTCATTTCAATCTTCTTTATTGGTAAGAATCTCAAGATTTTTTTTAAACATCTTCGGTTGAAATTGTATATATGCAAGCCATGGAAATCTGTCCCGTACCTGTAGCTTGATGCATCAAGTCTTTCATGCTTTTTGGCCATTGACACAAAAATGTCCAACAGCCTGTTCAGTCTTAGGATTTCTTGGTTTTGGATGATGCGCTGCTTAACCACCTCCTCACAAAATAGGTCAGAGGTTTTCTGGAAACCAAGTCTCTCACTGCTCGATGATCTGGTAATAAAATAAAAAATAATGCTATCTGGAGTAAAACTACACAATATTATATAAAAATATAAAACTAGTGTTTCAGTGAGTTTGATTTAGCAGAGACCTATGACATTTTCCCTTTTGACATTTTGACAACCATGACTTTACTCATTTGTAAGAATTTGTATAGCCCCAAAGGATCTCTGAATTCATATATTTGAAAATAAAAAGGAATAAATTACAACCTGGAGGATTCAGACTGACTCCGTAGAAATCTTGTATACTGACGATAGCAGCTGCCATGGTATTTGACCTCAATGGCAGCACAATCACAGTCTCTTATGTGTCTGAGAATGGTTTCATCTGCTTTCTCAGTAGCTGCTTGTCTTAAAAGACCTGTGTGCAAATAAATCAAAAGACATTAAATTAATAGTAAAACTCAGTCAACCTCCCTGTTCTATTCCGTCACTAATGGCTCACAAGTATTTCAGTATCAAAGATATGAGAAATAACATACCAGTAATATATGTAAGATTAAATAGACATTATTTTTCTTTAAACTTTCACCACTCCAAATTGTAAGATCTACCAATTTTCTTACCAGCATTACATGTCTCAGCTTGCATCAGTTTCTCTGAGCGTTTCCTTCTTGCAGATGATGCAGATGTTTGGCAACACATTGCTTGACCTTGCAGATGCTTGGCTGATGGTTGCTGCAGCATGGTGAGATCGCAGTCGCTTTTTAGGAGATGGTGTTGGGGGACTAAGTTCTGGTCCGCTTTGCTCCTGAGGCTCAGGAATGTGGGCTTCGGCCAGTCGTTTTTTACGAGCTTCAGCACGTTCCACTCTTGTTTTGTCCGTAAAACAGCTATAGCACACATGATGGTAGCCAAATGTTGGATCAAGGTTGTTTACATCTGAAAACATATCATATGGACCATAGGGTATTATAACATTAGGCCTACCTTGTACCCATATAGATATAAAACTATATAGATTGCAGATAATTTTCACATTAGCAGTGAGCTTATAATAGAGACCTTGTGCAACCTAGTCACTGCTCAATGTAAACTTGCAAAATGGCAAGCACAGACCGTGTGCCCATATTTATTGAGAGCATAAAGTATACAGGCGACTGCTGCTGCCATGAGTTTAACCTTTCTTGGGTGACACATCACAAACATATGGGCTTTCCTTAACAAGCCATTTTCCATCCGTCTAAGGCTTGATAGTATGGGTGTGACTATGTGCAAACTATATAAATGTATGCCCAAACTTGTTCCTCCCTCACCTACTAGTACACTGCACCCCTTGGGCTTGGGCTGAGAAGTACATCCAACCCTCAGACTCAGAGTTAAGCTCATTGGGATTGCTACCCTTTTCCCATTTGAGCTACTTTGTGGTAGTGGTATATTTTGACTATAATTCAGGCCCAGGGTGGGTTCTGGGGATAGATGCATCATCAGAGTGAGTCGATCTGCATCATCTAGATCTATACTAGGACTATGTTACCTGGCACCCAGAGTCCCTTGGTTATTAGCCTCCACACCCCCAGATCGGCCTACTCGGAGTCTTAGACCAGGACTAGGTCACCCTGTGAGCGGTTGACAAAGGTTTTAGACATCTAGGGTTCCATTTTAGTTCATATTTAGAGTTACAAACGATCGGAGCCAAACGACTCCAGGGCACACGCAGTACAACCATAAACAATGGCTGCCACTCACCTTTCTCGAACAAGTCGCGACGTTGTTCTGCTACTTTCTGTTGGGGTCCGTCAAGTACAAGCCATTTTTGGGCACACTCACGTACTTTTGCCTACGATGCTTCAGTAAAACGAGTGATACTGCCCGAAAACTTATTGGAAATGTGAATAACACAGGAGAGGCTTTCAGCGCACGCTACCCCTGTGGGCGCTGCCATTTTGTTGTCACATGACGAAAGGGACGACGCTGATTGGTTAAAACGTCCCGGACTGGGCCATGTTTAAGGTAGCCAGACAATTATTACCGACTGACTTCAATCGCATTTTTCATACAGCTATCCACACCTTTGGAAGTGGGAACATCGATATTTTGTCTTACAATAATGTAATCTTAATTTAGAAACACTAAAATTTTAGTTCCCCGTTGGGTGCCACGAAACTGAACGAAAAGTGGCAGCTGCTCAAGGCCTACAGGAGGTAGAGATGACGGACATGAGGGAAAAATCGTGATTAGTCGACTAATCGAAAAAATAGTTGCTAGATTAGTTGACTACCAAAATAATTGTTACTTGCCGCCCTACTGGAGAGATGGAGAGGAATGAAAGTCAGTAGAAGGAAGACAGAATACGTGTGTGAGAGAGGGAGAGAGTTAAGCAGCTGTAACAGTAAAGATGCGTGGAGTAGAGGTAGTGAAGGTAGGTGAGTTTAAATACCTGGGGTCAACCATCCAAAGCAATGGACAGTGCACAAGAGAGGTGAAGAAGAGGGTGCAGGGTTGAGTGAGGTGAGTGTCAGGGTTGCTTTATGACAGAAAGCAGCTAGAGTGAAAGGGAAGATTCTACAAGAAGGGACAGCGCAGACTGTTCCTACTGAGGAGACTCAGGTCTTTTGATGTACAAGGGGCACTGCTGAAGACATTCTACGACATGGTGGTGGCATCAGCCATCACTTTTGGAGTGGTCTGCTGGGGCAGTGGCATTACAGCAGCCGATAGGAAGAGACTGAACAAACTGATCAAGAAAGCTAGCTCTGTTCTGGGGCAACGCCTTGACCCAGTGGAGGAGATAGGAGAGAGAAGGATGGTGGCTAAACTGTCATCTCTGCTGGAGTCCGAGTCCCACCCTATGCAGGACATACTGAACGCACTGAGGAGCTCATTTAGCAGCAGACTACATCATCCTAGGTGCACAACCGAGAGGTTTCGCAGGTCCTTCCCACCTACGGCTGTCAGACTGTATAACCTAAGCAGGGCTGCTCGCAGAGATAGCAAAAAAACGTGACAACCTAATAGTATTGAATGCAAAAGACGTAACAGACTTACACAAATGTCCCCTCCAGTATACAACTAGGACAATATCAGTCGCTACGGAGGGTGACAATATGTATGGGTACATATTCATACTATGTAGGATAACTAAGTAGACGGTTATGCTCTTTATTCCATCTAGCTACAATGCTCCGCACTGTGTGTATATGTATTTATATATTTATGTGTACATATGTATATTCGCTGCTCTTGTTTTTCTTGTCTTCTTGATTGTTGCTCTGAGTGTTGCTGTCCCTGTGCTGTTGCAATCCTGGAATTTCCCCATTGTGGGACTAATAAAGGCTTATCTTATCTTAAGATTTACAGGCCAGTAGTGAGACCTGCTATGATGTATGGTTGGAGACAGTAGCACTGAGAAAAGACATGAGGTGGAGCTGGAGGTGGCAGAGTTGAAGATGCTAAGATTCTCATTGGGAGCGACTAGGAGGAACAGGATTAGAAATGAGTTTATCAGAGCGACAGCTCAGGTTGAGTGGTTTGGAGACAAAGCAAGAGAGGCACGACTGAGATGGTTTGGACATGTGCAGAGGAGTGATAGTGGATATATTGGACAAAGGATGTTGAAGATGGAGCTGCCAGGAAGGAGGAAAAGGGGAGGACCACAGAGAAGGTCCATGGATGTAGTGAAGGAGGACATGGAGAGGGTGTGAGACAAGAGGCTGCAATGGATAGAGAGCCTAAGTTACATCCCCTCTACTTCCGCACATGGGACCTTAAATTGGAAAAAATCTGCATTGAAATGAATGGCAATAGCGAAATTATCTTTTGATCCCGATCGAATTTTGCTACGAGTCACACATATGACGTTTATCAATTTAAAAGATAATTTTCCACGTAAATAACAATGCAGGTTGTTGTCTAACTGTTAAGGTATAAGGTTATGAAAATATGTAAATTAAAAGACTACAAACACAGAGGCACGTACCTGACGTCACGTATTCATAGTGCCCAGGGTAAAGTAACTAACAGTCCTCTGGATCAGTTGCAGCTCTCAAAATACAAAACAATACCTTTGTGGTTTTTCTTCTCTTTGGATCTTCTTTCATCGGTCAGGAAACAGGAGCTGAGGTTTCAGTAGTCTCCGGGCATGATCGTGTGTGGTGATATGGGATGATGGGAGATGTTGTCCATTGATCCTTTTAACAAAAGGATTAACGGCTGCACGGTGGCGCAGTGGTTTAGCACTGTGGCAGCACAGTTTTACCCTCGGCCGGGGGATCGCGGGGATCATGAGATCGTGGGTTCGATCCCAGCCCCCGACCAACAGTGAGCTGTGTGGAGTTTGCATGTTCTCCCCGTGTTGCGTGGGTTTACTCCGGGATTTCTCCGGTTTCCTCCCGCACACCAAAAACATGTAGGTTTAGGGCGCTCGCGCACGCAGCGACCAGCAGCCGGTGGCTTGTCACCAGACTGCAAACCAAATCTACCTACGGGTACAAATAAGTAACAAAAAAAAAAAAAAAGCTAAATATTACTCTGCTATTATATGGCAACTGGCAACTTTAATTACGTGGAAAATTACATTTTAAATTGACAAACAATGTGTAACTTGTGGCAAAATTTGATCGGGATCAATAATTTCGCTCTTGCCGTTCATTTCAGTGGAGAATTTTTCTGATTTAAGGTCCCATACGCAGAAGTAGAGGGGGTGCGACTTAGGCTCTCTATAGTGCAAGATGGAGGCAGATGATCCGCTGTGGCAACCCCTAAAGGGAGCAGCCAAAAGTTGAAGATTTATATGAATTCCATTTCCTGTTGTACCAAAGTGATTTTAAGATTTTTATCAGACATGCCTAAAGTTATGTTTTTCCCCTTTCCTTTATTTGGGCTTGTCTTGGGTATAAAATTGTAAAAAAAAAAAAAAAAAAAGTATATTGTTGCTGTTATTTCTATAAAAAATTGGATTCTTTGTGTTCTAATTGTGCCCCAAGATATGTTCACCATACAAAGAAGTGTCTTTTTCTTCCATTTTGAATTAAATTTGTAACAACTCTGCATGCCAGCTTAGAAACCAAGTTTCACATGAAACACTCACATGACTCACACACTGCCTTTTTAATTGTGTCTGTTTTGGCCAGACTCCCATGTGAGAGCCTGCTCGCTTGGCAACTCTGCTCCCTCATTGCTAATCTCACAGCACAGAAAAATCTTTAGCTGCTTTGCTGCTGTTGATAAGTAGGAAGGAATAGTTCCTCACTGCTTTAAATTTTTGGCAAGGGAAATATCTTGGCTCTCACTTTCTCACACACACACACAATCTGCAAATTGTATTTTTAACAGTGAGGTGCTCTTCAGATACTGAATCATTTAATATCATCATGGGCACAGTCATAACACCCTGTACTCTCTGAATCATCACTGCACCTGTGATCTTTCTTTATGTATATAAGCATGATTTATCTTCAAACAGGGAGGTCAACCTGAAGACAGCTTTGGAACTGTGTCTCCAATACCGAGGTAATTTTTTAACACCCTTTTCATTTTAAAGAACTGTGCAAAAGTCTTCAGCCACCCTCCAGTTCTTTACACTTAGCTATGAAAAAAGGCCTAGACTCTCTTAGCCAAGCTTTCTTTAAAGGAGCACTCAGGACTTTTATCCACCACAGGATGTCACACTGGAGCTCTGGTATAAACCAGAACAAAACTGAAACTTGGCCACTCCTCCTAACATCAACCGTTACCGCCCCCTCATCTGCTTTCTATGCAAATGACTAACCACAGTGCTGTCGGCAGCATACAAGTTTACGGTCAGCTACGCTCCACATTTTCTCTTTCTTTCACCAATCAAGGGTCTCCTGTCCCAGCTGGCATGTGTCCTCTGTGGCTGCTTTGTGGCTTTCAGTGAGCAGAGCGGAACTGACCCTATCAGAAGAACCTCTGAGAGCATGCTCACTGTAGAGGCTGGCTCCCACCGTTCAGCTAGCTCCAGTTTGCGCAGGCTCAAATGTGGCACAGGCTGAGAGTTAGCTGTCAGAGTAGGATAGTAATATGAAGCCAGATAATCACTGGGACTAAGACATGTTTTGGTTTGTTTCGCATGTTTATTAGAGCCCATGTTACTTGGAATGAGTAAATCATGGAAGTAGCATGATGGCTAGGCTCAGCTAGGCAAGGTGTTCATTAGAACCATGCAGTGTTGTTTGGAATGGGTAAATGTTTGATAATAGATGTAAACAAACAAGCCAATTGCTACACTATATTGCCAAAAGTATTGGGACATCCCTCCAAATGAATGGGCACCAATGCACAAAGCAAGGTTCGTAATGGTATTTGAGTGTGTTTGGTGTGGAGGAACTTGATTGGCCTGCACAGAGCCCTGACCTCAATCCGATAGAACACCTTTGGTATGAATTGGAGCGGAGACTGCGAGCCGGGCCTTCTCGTCCAACATCAGTGCCTGACCCCACAAATGTGCTTCTGGAAGAATGGTTTAAAAATTCCCATAAACACACTCCTGAACCTTGTGGAAAGCCTTCCCTAAAGAGTTGAAGCTTTTATAGCTGCAAAGGGTGGCTTTGCACCAAAAAAAAGTCTGGCTTCTTGGAAGCAAAATATAAAGACGTGCGGGCGGCTCAAGACTTTGCACACTACTGTACTTTTATTGCAATCTAGTAATTTATATTAAAAGTACTGTTTACTACACCTCCATGTACTCTGGTAGTGATTCCCAGGTGCAAGCGCAGGCTGATGCTATCTCTGAAGAGGACCTAATACTGATCCAGGAGAGAGAGTCAACCATCAGGCAGCTGGAGGTGCAATTCGCAGCCAAATTTCCACAAACTTACAACACGAACATGAGTGCTCCTTCTGTGCTAATCAAAGCTGTTTATGCTACTTGAATTTAGGCAGACATCGTAGACATAAATGACATCTTCAAGGACCTGGGCATGATGGTCCATGAACAGGGAGACATGATAGGTGAGTCTGTCACTCACACACATTTCACATTACCAGTCTGTTTTTTAGCCACAGTCCTGTAATCATAAGTGTGTCTTTAACTGCTAATAACATGTTTTTGGAGCAATATGTCATTTAAATAGGAGTGTGCAGCAGTGTAAAATGTGTGTTCTTTTTTGTTCTCTTCTGGATGTAATTTAAATGATTCTTTTGGATTTTACAGACAGCATAGAAGCTAACGTGGAGAGAGCAGATACCCATGTTCAAAGTGCCACACAGCAGTTGGCACGTGCTGCTGACTACCAGGTAAGGAATAAATGGTAGGCAGAAACTAAGAAATGGGAGGAAGGTAAGATGGGTAAAAATAAAACATAGGTGGACGGGAGAAGCAATAAAAAAAATTAAAAAAAAAAAAATTGCCAGTCTAGTAATCACAAGTTCATCAAATTTGGACATGAAATCCAAAACTATTCCCCATTACCCCATCAAGATCATTTCCTTTTGCTCCTGTGGAGACAGCACTTCTAGTAACATTATGAGCAGATTTGTGTGAAAAATAGAATTGTGTTGGGGGCTTGGTTCACTTTAAGTGTTTACCTGGAATCAGATCCAGAGTCAGAATATCATGCGTTTATCGTAACTGTTAAGTGTATTTATCTTGAGGAAAAATCACATCTGGATATTATTTATAGCATGGAGATGATTGAGCAAATACAGCTTATTTCCATGGACTCTGCCCGCTGACCACTTGAACTGTTGTCTGATGTCCAAAAAGTCTTAAATTTGTCCAAAATTCAGTGCCTTTATTAGTCTCATAAATGACATTTTTTGAAGGGTCTTGAAAATGCCACATCATTCAGTTGTCAGGGGTGGCAGCTTGTTCTAGCTATGCCGGTTAGCAGCACACTTTGATGATGGGAGAAGTGTAAATTTAGCACAACTTGGAAGCATAACCTTAAACATACTGCATGTGTCGGGGATGAAGGGGAGGCAGGACCCAAATGCAGACTGAGCTTAAACTGAAGATTTTATTTACAAATAAATAAAAAGTGAGGCACAAGGGCTGGAGAATAACGTGCCAAATAAAACACTGAAAATGCAAAACTAAAAGCTGCCTGTGGGCAGAAAACTAAAATGAACCAAACCAAGAAAACAGTGCCGAGAACATGGGAGAAACACAGACAGACTAAGACTTACTTTGATGAGGACTCAGCATTAACTGATGGGAAACATGAGGCTTATATACAGTACAGTACATCGGGGATAATTACACAAGTGGAGACATTTGGGAGGGAGAGCACAGGTGGGGGAGATCACATGAGGGCAGAGCACAAAGACAGACATACAGGGACACTGAACTCAAAAGCCGGACATAAACTAAACACGGGAACGTGAACGGCTAGAACAGGGTAAAATAAAGCAAAGAAGAAACATACACTGGAACTAAAGCAAACGTACAAATAAAACTTAGAAACAGGTTATATCATGAAATACAGACAAGGATAAGGAAAACCCAGGGAATAGCACAGAATATACAGAAATACTACAAGATAATCTAAAATAAGGAAACTATAAACATTAACAAAGGCTATAAGTTAACAAGATACAAAATCGAGACCATTGACAGCATGTTTAAGACCATCTCCAGGTAAAAACTGGAGTGGTGGCCTAGAGGTAGAGCATCTGCCCCACAACCGGGAATCAGGGTTCAAGTCCCGGCCGAGTCATGCCAAAGACCATATAAAAATGGAACTTCCTGCTGTCCTGCTTGGTGCTCAGCGAAAATGGAATGAGGGACGGAAATGTGGGCATCAGTGACTCAGGAGGTAGAACAGGTCGTCTAATAACCGGAGGGTTGGCGATTCAAATCCCGCTCTCCCCAGACATCCTGCAGTTGTATCCCTGGGCAAGACACTTCACCCACCTTGCCTCCAGTATCCATGACGCTGGGTATGAATGTGTATAAATGTACCGTAGTGGTTGGAGAGGCTGTTAGACTTGGACTTAGACCTAGACTTAACTTTAACTTTATTAATCCCTTTGGGATAACTCCCTCTGGGAAATTTAAATTTACATTTGTTGGCATGGATTGGCAGTCACGTTTTCATCAGTCTGCCTCAGGGCAGCTGTGGCTATAGTAGTAGCTTACCACTACCATTGTCTGTAGAGTGAATGAATATTGTATCCATTTTAAAGCATCTTTGAGTGTCTGTGAAAAAAGTGTTTGCCCCCTTCCTGATTTCTCATTTTTTGTATGTTTGTCACACTTAAATATTTCAGATAATCAAACAGATTTAAATATTAGACAAAGATAACACAAGTAAACACAAAATGCAGTCTTTAAATGAAGGTGTTTATTATTAAGGGTAAAAAAATAAATAAATCCAAACCTACATGGCCCTGTGTGGAAAAAGTGATCCCCCCCCGTTAAAACATAAATTAACTGTGGTTTATCACATCTTTGGAAAGCTGAGTTCAATTTCTGTAGCCACACGCAGGCCTGATTACTCCCACACCTGTTCTCAGTCAAGAAATCACTTAAATAGGACCTGCCTGACAAAGTGAAGTAGACCAAAAGGTCCTCGAAAGCTAGACATCACGTTGTGATCCAAAGAAATTCAGGAACAAATGAGAAACAAAGTAATTGAGATCTATCAGTCTGGAAAAGGTTATAAAGCCATTTCTAAAGCTTTGGGACTCCAGCGAACCACAGTGAGAGCCACTATCCACAAATGGCAAAAACATGGAACAATGGTGAACCTTCCCAGGAGTGGCTAGCTGACCAAAATTACCCCAAGAACGCAGCGATGGCTCATCTAAGAGGTCAGAAAAGACCCCACAACATCCAAAGAACTGCTGGCCTCACTTGTCTCAGTTGAGGTCAGTGTTCTTGACTCCACCACAAGAAAGATACTGGGCAAAAATGGCCTGCATGGCAGAGTTCCAAGACAAAAACCACTGCTGAGCAAAAAGAACATAAAGGCTTGTTTCAGTTTTGCCAGAAAATATCTTGATGATCCCCAAGACCTTTGGGAAAATACTCTGTGGACTGATGAGACAAAAGTTGAACTTTTTGAAAGGTGTGTGTCCCATTACATCCGGCGTAAAAGTAACACAGCATTTCAGAAAAGGAACATGATACCAACAGTAAAATATGGTGGTGGTAGTGTGATGTTCTAAGGCTGTTTTGCTGCTTCAGGACCTGGAAGACTTGCTGTGGTAAATGGAACCATGAATTCTGCGGTCTACCAAAAAATCCTGAAGGGGAATGTCTGGCCATCTGTTTGTGACCTCAAGCTGAAGCGCACTTGGGTTCTGCAGCAGGACAATGATCCAAAACACACCTGCAAGTCCACCTCTGAATGGCTTAAGAAAAACAAAATGAAGACTTTGGAGTGGCCTAGTCAGAGTCCTGACCTGAATCCGATTGAGATGCTGTGGCATGACCTTAAAAAGGCAGTTCATGCTCGAAAACCCTCCAATGTGGCTGAATTACAATTCTGCAAGGATGAGTGTGCCAAAATTCCTCCACAGCGCTGTAAAAGACTCATTGCCAGTTATCGCAAACGCTTGATTGCAGTTGTTGCTGCTAAGGGTGGCCCAACCAGTTATTAGGTTTAGGGGCAATCACTTTTTCACACAGGGCCATGAAGGTTTGGATTTTTTTTCCCCCTTAATAATAAACTTCTTTATTTAAAACTGCATTTTGTGTTTACTTGCATTATCTTTGTGTAGTGTTTAAATTTGTTTGATGATCTGAAACAATTAAGTGTGACAAACATACAAAAAAATGAGAAATCAGGAAGGGGCAAACACTTTTTCACACCACTGTAGATTTGTGTATCATCTGCATAATTATGGTAATATATTTTGTTGTTTTTTTTATGATTTGAGCTAGTGGGAGCATATAGATGTTGAAAAGCAAAGGTCCCAAAATGGAACCTTGGGGAACTCCACAGGTTATTTTTGTTTACTCAGATTTGTAATTACCTATAGACACAAAATAGTCCCTGTCTTTTAAATAGGACTCAAACCAGCCAAGTGCTGTACCAGAAAGTCCCATCCAGTTTTTCAGCCAGTCTAGTAAGATGTTATGGTCAACCGTGTCGAATGTAGCACTGAGGTCCAGTGTGACGACGGAGTGTCACCACTTTATGGTTCACTGTATATGTGATTATATTGTTTGGGTAATATTTGTAAATGTTAATTATTGTTAAGTTTGCACATATTACTTTAAGATCTGCTTTTGACTAATTGGAATGCCTTTGTGAGATAATTGCTAAGGTTAATTATTTGGGTAAGAACAATTGGTGATTAAATCCACATACCTTTGCCAACATGCCTCCTGAGGGTGTCCGGGCAAAAGACTTTGTTAGGGGTTGAATGCCTTTTAAAGGACACCAGCAGGAAGGAAGCATGTGATGGTGAGTCAGAGGGGTGATTTAAATTTGTAAATAGGGGTTTAAATTATTTATTGAATTATTTATGGTATTATTTATTCTGTGTGATGTATATTTATTCTGTAAATAGGTGGGGAATTATTTATGGACTTTTTAGATGTTAGTGGGTATGTGTGGAAAATGAAGATGTTATTGTCTTACCTGGGGATATGGTATGTGCTAATTGACTTTGATTATCTCAGATAGTATATAACAGGTGTTGGTTATTTTGGTTGCGTGGTTATCGTTAAGAATCAATGTGGTCATCGATTGATGATTGCTGATGAGAGTCGTGTCGGTGTGAAGATTTGGTATGTACGCTGAAATTGTTACCTGTGAAGATATTTTTGAAAATAAAATTTGAAAATTGATGATTGACAGCCGCCTCATCTGCGTCTTCGTTACATTCGCCTCGTTACATTTGGTGGCAGCGGTGGTCCGTTCCCAGGACAAGACGTAGCCTTTGGTGGAGGTGGCGGAAAGAGCACGGGACGGAAGGACTGATGGCCAGAAGAAAAGTAATGAGGCAAGAGGAGCAGTTCGACGCGGACGCAGCTATGGCAGCTGAGGAGCCGGGAGTCAGCGGACTGGGTGAGCTCGAGGAGCTAACGTGCTTGGTAAAATCCTTGGTTCGTTCGCTGACTGCCAGAGATCGTCAGAGGGAAGAAGAAGCTGCTCTTCAAGACCAAAGGTGGCAGACTGTAGATAATCAAATTCGTCGGGTGCAGTCGCAAGTAGCGGAGTTGAGAGAGGAGTATGGGAGCCGGGCTGAGCACAGTGGTGACGACGACGCTTCGGGGGAAGACCCCAGGGTGACGGCCAGTCAGGTCGGCCCGAAGGAGGATGATTTACCGCTGCAGGTGCAGCCGAGGAGAACGCGAACGCACCACGAGCCCAGGCTGAATCCGCTCTCTCCCGAGGATGACATCGAGCACTACCTGGCGACTTTTGAGAGGATCGCTACAGTCTGCCGCTGGCGTGAAGAAGAGTGGGCTATCCAGTTGGCTCCTTTACTCACAGGTAAAGCACGAAGTGCGTATGTACTGATGGACATTGCTGACACGGACAATTATAAAAAAGTGAAAGAAGCAATCTTAAATAAGTACGAAATAACACCCGACACATACAGGAGAAGGTTTTGGTCTCTGAACATTTATCAGGACGAAACCCCCCGTGAACTGTATGTTCGTTTAAAAGACCTGTGTGTGAAATGGATTAAACCAGAGACCTCAACTGTAAAAGACATTGTGGAACTATTAATTTTGGAACAGTTTCTGCGGATGGTGAACCTGGAACTGGGAATCTGGATACAAGAGCGGGACCCAAAGACTGCAGAGGGCGCTGCTCGTCTAGCGGAGGTTTTTCTGTCAGCCAGGTCTGGGAGCAGGAGACCTACTCTTGGCCGTGACAGCTCTTTCACCATACGGAGTAAGTCTAATGAGGGTGAAAGGGGTGGTCCAGCTCAAAATAGACTGTATTCCAGTTCCAGTCAGATCACAAATGGCAGATATCATAGTAGCAAAAAGTCACGTGTTGTGTCTAATAAAGATATTCGTTATCAGTGCAATAAAATCGGTCACACCCAATATTCATGTCCTGCCATAAAAAATGAGAAACCTTCACTATTATGCTCAGTTCCGAGACCTACTCTGTCAGCACCAATTCATGGTGAAATATACAAAACTAACGTCCTGCTGAATGGTCAGTGTGAAGAGGCTTTGTTAGACTCCAGTTGTTTCCAGACTGTTGTTTTGCCCAGTCTAGTCCCTAGAGATTCATGGAGTGAAACTACAGTTAATATCAGTTGTGTTCATGGGGATAAGAAATTGTATCCGACCGCTGAGGTTTATTTAACAGTGGGGGGTCAAACTTATCTCCTTCCTGTAGCTCTTGTGCCTGATTTGCCTTATCCAGTTATTCTTGGCAATGATGTTCCAACTTTGTTGGACATTATACAACAGGTTAGAGACGAACAAACTGAGGGACGGGCAGGTGGCGCTATTGAGCAGAGGCTTGATGCACCTGTTGGGAAAATCTGTAATATGGTGACAACCAGGGCACAGAGGGCTGCCAGTGTTCTTCAGGAGCTGCCTTTTTATGATTCTGAGATAGAGGCAGGCCCTATTAAACAATCTAAATCCAAGGCTCAGAGGAGAAGAGATAAGGTGTTAGCTTCAGTAAAGAACTTGGGTGAAGAAACACCACAGCTAAGTCAGTCAGTAGAGTTTGACATCCCTCCTGACATAGCTGCATTGCAGAAAGCTGACCCAGCACTTGGACCATGGTTTGAAAAAGTCTCGGAGATTGAGGGTGTGAAACAGGGTAGAACAGGTTGTTTGGCTGAGGCCATGTATGTCATTAAAAAGGGCATTTTGTACCAGCAACAAGGTGAAGTTATGGCCATAGCTTTGCCACAGGACCTCACACCACAGATTATGGAACTGGGACACGTTATCCCTTGGGCAGGTCATCTAGCTTTTCAGAAAACTTTGCAGAGAATTGCTAGGTTTGTGTGGCCGGGAATGTATACCCAGATAAAGGAGTTCTGCACATCATGTTCAATATGTCAGATTACATCACCTAGGGGAGTAGCCCGTGCCCAACTGCACCCATTACCAATTATTGGAACACCATTCGATAGAATAGGGATGGATGTAGTTGGCCCCCTAGAGAGAAGCTCATCTGGTAATAAATACATTCTGGTGATCTGTGACAATGCTACTCGGTACCCAGAAGCCTTCCCCCTGAAATCTATCAAGGCTAGGCAGGTTGCCAACTGCCTTATCCAGTTATTTTCAAGGGTAGGCATACCCAGAGAAATTCTAACAGACTGTGGAACAAATTTCTTGTCAAAACTGTTGCAGCAGGTATATAAGCTGTTGGGTATTAAGGGTATTAAGACCACCCCATATCACCCTCAGACAGATGGACTAGTGGAGCGATTCAATCAGACTCTGAAAAACATGCTGCGGAAATTTGTTTCTGAAACGGGCTCGGATTGGGACCAGTGGGTACCATATTTATTATTTGCTTATCGGGAGGTGCCCCAGGCTTCAACAGGGTTCTCACCTTTTGAACTACTGTATGGTCATCAGGTGAGGGGCCCACTGGACTTATTAAAGGAGCACTGGGAGAGTCCACCGAGTGATCAGGACAATGTGGTCTCTTATGTCATTAAGATGAGAGAGAAACTGGATCGAATGACTGCTTTGGTTCAGGAGCACATGGGGACGGCGCAGGCCAAACAAAAAACTTGGTATGACAAGAAGGCCAGAAAAAGGGTTTTTCACCCAGGTCAGCAGGTTTTGTTATTGCTGCCCTCGTGTGACAGTAAGCTGTTGGCTCAATGGCAGGAGCTGTATGAAATCTCTAAAAAACTAAGTTCAGTGACATATGAACTATATATGCCTGACAGGAAGGTAAAACATCAGACCTTCCATATTAACTTGTTGAAAGAGTTTCAGCAGCCTGGTCATCAGCAGCAGCAGCCTGTTCTTCAGGAGACACATCATCAGCTCTTCATTTGTGCGACGGAAATGGATGAGGAGAGAGAACAGTCTTTTCCCACAAATGTGTCAGAGCCGTGTTTATTTCAAGTGTCTCATTTGCAGGTTGGTCAGCAGAGAGAGTTAGAGGCACTGTTAGATCCAGAATTGTTTCAGGAGAGACCTGGTTTCACCACACTGGTGCATCATAAAGTGCATTTGAAAGAAGAAGCTGTTCCATGTAGGAAATCTTACAGGATCCCGGAGCGATTGGTTCCAAAAATGAAGCAAGAGATTGACTTGATGTTGCAGCTGGGAGTGATCGAGGAGTCAGTCAGTGAGTGGTGTAGCCCGATTGTGCTGGTCCCCAAAAAGGATGGCTCATTAAGATTCTGTATTGACTTCAGATACCTTAATTCAGTATCTAAGTTTGAGTCATATCCCATGCCCCGGATTGATGAACTATTAGAGAAAGTGGGCAGGGCTAGGTGTATTTCTACATTGGACGTATGCAAGGGGTATTGGCAGGTGGCATTGGCACCGGAAACAAAAGAACTTACAGCCTTTAAAACACCTTATGGCAGTTTTCAATTCAAGGTTATGCCATTTGGCCTTCAGGGGGCACCTGCAACTTTTCAGCGGCTCATGGACCAGGTATTAAGAAGGGTATCAAATTTTGCAGCTGCCTATTTGGATGACGTGGTCATCTATAGTCAGACTTGGGAAGAACATTTGGTACACCTTGGGCAGGTCCTTCAGTTGATTAAGAGGGCAGGACTGACAATCAATCCACGCAAATGTGCGTTTGGACAGCAGCAGGTGGAGTACCTGGGACATGTGGTTGGTCAGGGGGTCATTAGACCACGAGTAGGTAAAGTGGATGCCATCCGGACCTATCCTGTGCCCACTACTAAAAAGAAGGTACGATCATTCATGGGAATGGTAGGATGGTACAGTAAGTTTATTCCCCACTTTGCTGAAAGAGCAGCAGTTTTGACTGACCTCACTAAGGCTTCAGCACCAAATAGGGTAAAATGGACAGAGGAGTGTGACAGAGCTTTTGAGGATCTGAAGAGGGCTATTTCTGGTGAGAAGGTTCTCTATAGTCCAGATTTTGCTCGTCCGTTCATTCTACAGACAGATGCTTCAGGAGTTGGCATTGGAGCAGTACTTCTCCAGGAGGAGAGGGGAGAAAGACACCCAGTACTGTTCTTGAGCCGTAAGTTGTTGGACCGGGAGACGAGATACTCTACGGTAGAGAAGGAATGTCTTGCCATGAAATGGGCAATAGGGTCTTTGAAGTACTATCTACTGGGGCGTCATTTTATGTTGGAAACAGATCATTGGGCCCTACAGTGGCTGAACAGGATGAAGTACATGAACAGTCGTCTCACAGGGTGGTATGTGTCCCTTCAACCGTATAACTTTACTGTTCGGTATGTGGTAGGGAAAACTAACCTTGTGGCAGATAGTCTCTCCAGAGTACATGACTCTTAAAGGGCCCTTAAAGTACTGTACTCTTGGGAAAAGGGGGGAGGAAATGTGACGACGGAGTGTCACCACTTTATGGTTCACTGTATATGTGATTATATTGTTTGGGTAATATTTGTAAATGTTAATTATTGTTAAGTTTGCACATATTACTTTAAGATCTGCTTTTGACTAATAGGTGGGGAATTATTTATGGACTTTTTAGATGTTAGTATGTGTGGAAAATGAAAATGTTATTGTCTTACCTGGGGATATGATATGTGCTAATTGACTTTGATTATCTCAGATGGTATATAACAGGTGTTGGTTATTTTGGTTGGGTTGATCGTTAAGAATCAATGTGGTCATCGATTGATTGATTGTTGATGAAGAGTCGTGTCGGTGTGAAGATGTCAGATATTATTTGGATTATTACCTGCAAGTGGTTTGGAATAAAAAGAAAAATTGCTGATTGCAAATTGCCTCAAAGCCTCCATTAATGAGAGACTGCTCTATGTTCGGCTCTCTACGTTACATTTATGTTATGGTCAACCTTGTTGAATGTAGCACTGAGGTCCAGTAGGACCAAGACTGAAATGTCATTATCTGTATCGGAGTGGATGTCATTGAGGACCTTAACTTGAGCTGTCTCAGTGCTGTGGTGTGGCCGGAAACCTGAGCCTCATGCTGTTGTTTAGGACAACATCAAGTGCTTTGGAATGAGTACTCCTGCACCATACAGGGGCACAGTACTCAGCAGTTGAGTAGACTAGGGCAAGTGCTAATGTTCAAAGGGTAGAAAAGCTAGCTCCCCAGCTGGTGCCGTCCAATTTCTTAATAAACTGTAAAAAAAAAAGTACACTGTTGTGAAAGTTGAAAAAAATTGATCACCCTACACAATTAATCAAATACACCAATGAAAAAAATCAAAATATGTTTGTCAAGGGGAGACAAAGGTTTTGTATGCAGCTGTATATTTAATTACGTATTGGTACCACCAATGGCAGTACCGCAACAGCTGCAGTACCACCACCAATATCCTGTAGCGCAGCATCAAAAAATACAACAACTATTTTAGTTTGAACCGAGATACCCGAGTAGTGGTTTATGCAGGTACAGATATTAATGTAAACTTTTCCGGTTCCGGCTCTGCCGGACCGGCGGCGCCACACGAGTCGGCTGCCTGTTGCAACAGCCTCTTTTTTTTTTTATCTTCCTTCTTCTTTCTACACCTTTCACTCTGTATATATATCATGGACGCACGGATCGCCCCGGGGGTCTCCCGGGTCGGCGGACGGAGCCACGGTTTGCAGCGGGAGACGTTACAGCGGGGAGGAGCTAGTGCTAGCTAGCACTTGGCCGCCGCCCGGTGCTAATGGGAAACTCGACATACCGGGAGCTGTAGCGAAAACGAAGCGGGTGCCGGGCTGGAGTTTAGGCGGCGTGAAAGAAATATAAGACAGAATAATAAAGAGCGATGGCAAGAACCAAGCAGACCGCCCGTAAAATCTACTGGAGGAAGAAGCCCCCCAGGAGACAGCTAGCCACCAGGGCTGCTCGGAGAGGCGCTCTGGCCACCGGCAGAGTGAAGAGGCCTCGCCGTCACAGGTCCGTGGCTCTGAGAGAGATCCGTCGCTACCAGAAATCCACGGAGCTGCTCATCCGTAAGCTGCCCGTCCAGCGCCTGGTGAGGGAGATCGCTCAGGACTTCAAGACCGTCCTGCGTTTCCTGAGTTTCGCCGTCATGGCTCTGCAGGAGACCAGCGAGACCCACCTGGTGGTCTCTTCTTCGCTAAGGGGGTCACCATCATGCCCAAAGACTTCCAGCTGGCCCGCTGCATCCGCGGAGAGAGAGCTTAGACTTTCTGCTGCACATCCACCAGCCATAATGCTCTGCACTGTGTGTCTATATATATACATTTATAGTAATATGGACATATGTTTGCTAGATGTTGTTTTTTCTTGCCTTCTGATTGTTGCTCTGAGTGTTGCTGTCCCTGTGCTGTTGCAATCCTGGAATTTCCCCATTGTGGGACTAATAAAGGCTTATCTTATCTTATCTTATCTTATCTTAAATATACATGTGAGTAGGAATGAAGATTTCTTTTCATTACCAGCACGCATAAACTGGTTGGGGCACCAGTCCAGAAAAATTGACAGCTTTATTAATAATTCAATATTTGTACTAGCAATGAATCAGTCTCAAAAACATGTGAATTCGTTCTGCTTTTAATCGAGAAGATGGCTGTGAAATTAAACAATAACTCCAATATGCCTTTTTAACAGTTTAATAAGAAATTTCAGGATAGATGAACACATTTGTTGACTTTAAGATAGTGAATTCAACATGTATCATGAGGACATTAAACTGTTAATAGACTGCTGAGCATAAAGTGTATTATCAAACATTTGTGGTAGCTTAAATTGACACTGTAATGGAAAATAAAAAAAAACAAAAAACAGCTGTATAACAGAATGGTTAGAAAATTGGACACAATTTTATGAAGAAAATGATAAAAAATTAGTTTGTATAAAGAAAAATTTGTTTTACTCTAAAAAGGAACAAAGATTAATGAAAAGATAAATGTATTTGAAGTTCTGAAAGGAGTTTGAAGATGATGGGTTTGTAAAGCTTATAAAAGAAATATTCTGAAGGATTAGATTTAATTTGGACTACAGACCTTAAGCACAGCAGATGAAGTCAGATTGTGCCTTGGTAGCACCGCTAACAGGAGATGCAGTTAACAGTTCAAAAATTGGCAGCTTTAAGAGGTCCAGAGGTGCACTAGCAAATGACCTTGAAGGGGAGATTGGTTAAAGTTAGCTGTATAATTATTTGAGATTGTCTTTAACTAATGAAGTATTTCAGCTTTGTGCTTTTTCTCCCTTAGAGGAGCTCCCGGAAGAAGATCTGCATCCTGATTGTTGTGGGTGTTGTAGCCTTAGTGATAATAGGACTTATCATCTGGGGTGTCGTAAAGCCATGAGTGTCCACCTCTTCCTCTTCCTCTTCTCTTTGGTCATCACCCTGGACGACCAACCCCCCACCCCCCTCCAGCATCACTGAGACAAGAACTTTGGTTTTTATAATCATTTTAAAATCATGTTATACTTGCAGTTCTTTGACGATGAAGGCAAACCAGGACTGGTAGCACTGTTATCCCCATCGACTTTAAACTGTTCTTCTTTGATTTAGTTTAGGTATGAATTATTTTGACAGGAATTATTTTATATTGTTTTGTTGGATGGAGTCGGGCACTGTTGTGTTCACTCACTGCTGCTGAACATCCTGCTGCCTCAGCAGTGCCGAGGCTCCATTGAGCTCAATGTTACGTGATATAAAGACGATCCTTCGGGGTGCAATAAAGTGACAGTTTTATAGGGGCAGGTAAGAGGTAACAATCCTTCATTTTGTTGCACCTGCTTTCTTTGTAAGGCTAAAAAAAATTCACAAGCTGTAAGCAGTGTTTCTCCTAGGTTTACAGCCGGGGGGAGGGGGGCTGTAAGGAAGACCCGGTTTTGGATCGGGCCCAGATTTTTATCTTTTCATTCCACCAGCCTCCAGAGCCTGCCCTGTGAATTTCAGCTCCCAGTGATTATACCTTTTCCACCTCTGTGTTCATTTAATAGCACCCCTATGGATGTTCAATTAAGATTTCCCCTCCTAAACTTCCACATATCCAGGGAGGCTGAAATTTGCAGGGGTTATTGGGCTTAATATTATAGCCATAAATCCAAATTTTCAGCACCCAAATCCCAGCGGTTATACCTTTTTCCACTTGTGTGTTCATTTAATAGCTCCCCTATGAACGTTCATTAACCCCTTGCACTCTGGTCAATTTCCCTAAAAATGCCTAAAAATAACGTACCCAAAGTAAATCAAAAGCTGTTCTTCAACCCTTTGCAGCATCTTCATGGGGTTGGTCTCATTTAAGAGAAAACACTTGGAATTTTTGGGCAAAACAGCATACCTGCCAACTACTCCGGTTTTGCCGTAATGGTTCCGGTTTTCAAGACCCCGTTCCGGGTTCCGGTTTTATTATTCAAAATTACGGTTTTTCACTAAAAAATTCAGTCAAAAATTTTAAATCGTAAAAAAAACACGGAAAACACGAAAGCAATTCCAAACACGCTGTCGCTCGGAATCGTATCTAAATTTAGAACAAAGGCAATTGGCACTGCTTCATGTAGGTGTATTGCGCATGTGCGAGAGGTCTGAGCCAATTTTCCATGTGCAATCGCGAGGCAATCAGGTAAGAGTTATACGTTTTCATCATGGAGTCTGCCGGAGAAAAATCACTAACGAGCGTGAAACACAAACGAAAATTACAGTCTTTTCGTGAGGAATACAGCAAAGCATTTCCGGGAGTTATTATTCGCTCAAGAAGGGGTGAAAATTACACAAATTGCACTTTGTGTAGACGAGACTTTTTGATTGGACATGGCGGAATCAGCGATGTGAAAGACCACGTAAGAACGAAAAAACACAAGGCCAGTGACGCTAGCGGCAAACTTGAAGAACATGTGCTGTGTAATTGCAAGCCTTGTCATGCTTGGTGTATCATGTAAACACATAAAATATCAGAGCGATTTTGCCGTCATTTACGCACGTGTCTGTTAAACAGTGCTAGTATACCCTGCTGATATTTCTAGTCTTCTAGTTACCTCCGCCAAGGAGGTTATGTGATCATCAGCGTTGGTTTGTCTGTTTCTTTGTTAGCAAGATAACTCAAAAAGTTATGGACGGATTTTCATGAAGTTTTCACAGATTGTCAGAAATGGGGTATCCTAGAGATGATTAGATTTTGGTGGTGATCCGGATCACCGTCTGGATCCAGGAATTTTTTAAAGGATTCTTTTTTTTTTTTTTTTTAATTTAACATTGCGAGATAGGGCCATTTTCAATATTTTATTTATGATGTTAAACACTGTATGGGGGGAACTGTGGCGCATGGCGGAGGTCTGCGCTCTCCGAGTGCTTTTCTAGTATTCATAATACATCACATCTGGCCTATTCGAAGTTCTATGCAGTGTTAAGATAGTCTTTTGAATGCAAATTTAATGAATGAATGAATCTTTATTTCGGATAGATTAAAAGTAAAGATTAAAAAGAAACGGAATAATATAACAAAGGGGAAAAGAAAATGCAACAAGGTCAAATTAGACAATAACTCCTCTGATTATACAGTTCAACATAAGTTATCTGAAATGGGTGATGGCTGAAGCCGCAGCTTATATTGCCCACCCATATTCCATCCAAGAATTCAAAAGAAAAACAAACAAGAGCGATTACAATTCAGAACAAATCTAAGACAAAATGTGACAAAAAACTAAGCTACAACACAACACAGACTGGATATGACAATCCTGATATGATTTTACATGTCATCTTGTATATATGTTTGGAGTGTTTCTTCCTTTAGTTTTTGGTTAAATTGTCCAAGCGTTGTACATGATTTTAATTCAGGTCCAAAATCGTTCCATAATCTGACTCCTTGCACTGAAACACAGTGTTGCTTGGTGGTAGTTCTCACTGAAGGTTTTTGAAATATACATGTTCCTCTGAAATGATATTGTTTCTCCCTTATTTGGAACAACTTTTAGATATTTGCAGGCAGTGATAGATTCTTCACTTTAAACATTATTACTGCAGTTTTAAAGTCAACCAGATCTTTCAACTTGAGAGCTTTTAATTTAAGAAAAAGTGGGTTTGTTGGTTCCCTGTAAGCAGCTTTGTTTATTATTCTAATAGCTCTCTTCTGAAGCATAAAGACTGGATATATGTTTGTTTTATATGTATTTCCCCATACTTACGTACAATATGTCATGTATGGGAGTATTAATGAATGATACAAAGTATATAATGTGGGTTGATTCAGCAAATATTTCGCTCTGTGTAGTATTGCAATTTACTTAGATATTTTACCTTTAATATAATTAATATGTGACTTCTATGTCAAATGCTAATATTTGCTTGACACTGCGGCCCCTGGACCCCGGCTAGCTACTAGGCTTTTCAGGTTTGAAAGTTGAAGAAATATGAGGTTGTTAGCTACATTCTAACTTGATTTAATGCTAATATTTGTTTGGCGTCGGGGGGCTTCGCCCCCCTGAACCCCCCACCAGGACTTTGTCCTGGACCTACCGGGGCCTGCGGCCCCTGGACCCCGGCTAGCTACTAGGCTTTTCAGGTTTGAAAGTTGAAGAAATATGAGGTTGTTAGCTACATTTAACTAGATTTAATGCTAATATTTGTTTGGCAAATATTAGCATTATTATTATTATTAGCATTAGCATTATTAGCATTAGCATCGCCCCTGAACCCCGGCTAGCTACTAGGCTTTTCAGGTTTGAAAAGCTGGCAGGTATGAAACAGTCATAATCTCTCTAAGTGCTCCTGCCACTGAGTAACAGTCATCTAAACATACTGAACTTGAAGAAAATAAAGTTCGCCTGGGTGTTTTTTTGGATACAAATGCTTGCAAATAACACACAGTTGTCGGATCCGGGCTGGAAAAAACAACAGAAATGTAGAACCAAGTGTTATCCAGCTGAGGTCAAAATTTTGTAACAATACCACAAAAAATGAATATATTACACAGCCTTTTTCTTAGGTTGTTCCCAGGCGTTTTGGAACTGTGCCAAATTGTGCCAAATGGCACAGTTTGGAAAACGTCTGTAACTTTTGAATGATTTAATATAGAAGCTTCATTCAATATAGAAGCTTCATCTTGGGCACTAATGAAAGGTGAAGGGCTGTGTGTGTGTGTGTGTGTGGGTTGTTTATTCATTCATGAATGAATGAATGAACAAACAAGCCCCCACACACAAAGAAGCATGCCACGTAAAAAATGTGTGGCTTTTTTTTTACAAGAAAAAATAACCTACAGTGCACTAAAAATTATACTAAAATATCTGTAATGTAGAAGATAACAACTCCCACCCCCCGCTACAGAAGACGGACATCGCCCATTGCCACATGACGGGCGCACCATCCCCGCGGTCTACTACGCACAGTTGTACTAAAATATCTGCAAGAATATCTGCAATCCGCTACAGAAGAGTAGCGGGGGGGCGGGGGGCGTTCACGGTCCGGACGCGGCGCACGGACTGGACCCGTGCGCCACGGTCTTCATGTTGTGATGACGCACAGTTGTAATTTACCGATCGGTCAAAAGTCATTTTGATTACAATTTTCAGGGATAAAGAATAATTTAGTTTATAACACTTACCTGTCCACAACAGCAGTGTCGCTGGCGATCTTCTCTTCCTCATTGTCAGACGAACATGACGCTGGTCCGCTTGTTACAGACTCGTGGTTCTGGTCACGCGACCCGGTCAAACCATAATTCCATTATTGTGGTTTTGCACTTCCATGATTGCGGTTTTGGCGAACGATTTTTCAAAACAAATAAGAACAGTAGTAAGAAAAAAAGACTGGCAAACGCGTGTGTGTCACCCAGCGGCTTACACAAAACAGATTTTACGCAAGGGACGCACGCTTTCGAACTTCTGTGCTTCAATTGGCTTGCTGTATTCGCAGCCGTTGGTAGGCGGGTCCTTCTTGCTAGGTTTTCAGTCATTGGTTCTTCAAGGTTTCAGAAACCCAATTCAAGGCTCTTATTAGTCGAATGAGAGGTCAATCACATCTAAACCAATCAAAGCACTCCTTTGGCTTTCTGTTCGCGGCTGTGTCTGTAGTGGAAGAATGGAAATGGAGCTTTTTTTTTTTTTTTCCAGTGTGCACTAGGACGAGGGCACCCTCGTGCGCCCTAGGACACAGAGACGTGACCGCCCGCGGTACACCGGAGTGCAAGAGGTTAAAGATTTTCCCTCCTAAACTTCCACATATCTGGAGAGGCTGAAATTCGGGGATGCACACTCATAACCTCAGCAAAGCACGTATCAAATCTGAGGCCAGTCTGACAAATGGTTTGAGAGATATGTGAGGAACAGACAGACGGGTACAGAGAATCCTTGCATTTATGGATAGATGCACTAATGTTCAGAATGAGGGCTGATATTACCATGACAAAAAAAGGGAAGATAAGAGAGTAAGCCACTCCTGTAATTCACTAATTTAGTGCACTTAACACATTAGCCAGCAGAACTGAAATGGCTCAGCCATCAGCAATCGTCATCCAAGAGAGATTATTGTCAGACAGGTAAACTAAATTAAGTGGCACATGCTAGCAATTTAATGAGTTTTCTAAAGCTGAGACAGTCCCTCATTGAAAATAAGAAGCGCTAAATTTACTCACTAAAACTTGCTAACCTTACCAGTGCGGTGTTTATAAGTGGCCCAACTTCAATCATCACTGGGATGGAGCACAACAGAGACCCGATGGGGGGGGGGGGGGGGGGAATGCGTTGCTGTAGTGCTGATGACAACTCTGCTTCATAGAGTTTGCATTTAACTTGTTTATTTTCGGTAAAATGCTCCCATACTTTGGAAAGTTTTGGCCTCTTCTTCTCTGTGATTTTCTCTCCTCCGTGTCACCATGATGCATTCCTCTCCTTCTTTGCTGGAACAGTTAAACTGAACATTTCCGTGGCATGCATATAAATTTTAAAATTAAACGGTTCGTGGACAAAAGTCTGTCAACAAATTTTTATGATCATCATCATCACGTCATCGATGAAATCGATCATTGCAGCCCTAGTGTGCGAGTGCGCGTTACGCCCAGCGGAGTTCCCCTCTGCTGCATGATACCGTAGTGCAGAGGAGAAGAGACAGAAATGAGCTGCTGCTGTGTAAATAAGATGAAAAATGAAAATGAAAAAAAAAAATGAAATAAAATTAACTAGACAGTATAGGGGAGCAGGGGGGTCCACTGGGGGGGATTGCCCCCCCCAATATAATGGTAGGGGAAACACTATAAGTAACTCGGCAATAAAATATTAAGTGGAAAGTGCAGCATGTACAATTCAGCCTTTATTCTAAGGAAAATGTAGTCAGAATTCTTTAATCGGAATCAAGTCTCACAGCCTTCCGATATTTTAGATTGTGATTTTTGAAAATTATTCATTCTCATTTAAATAAATCTTTGAAAAATTAGAGAAGTACTGTACATAAACCTCATCATTCCTTTGGTTAGACCTTTGAATTACATACACTCCACTATCAAGTTCCCATTCCAAATAAGGGGACCAGTTAGTTTCTGTTTTGTTTTTTTTTTAATTTTGTTTTTAAACTTGTCATGGTGAAGTGATATTTTTTTTGTTTATTTATGTGTTTAGTCACACAAAGAATTAACATAAGTGGAACATGTGCAGTAATCATTATTTTTGATGGTTTGGTTAGCTTTGAATTTTGATGGGGAGTATTTACTGGTAGTTATCTGGAGAGCACTAATCAGCCAAGTTAAGTGAGTGGTCTGTAAGATTGCAGGTTTGTCTTTTAGGTTTTACTGAAAAATCACTTATAATGGCAATCAAAAACCAAAGTATATTACCATGAAATACAAATACAAATTTGCTAGTTAAAGTTAGCTTTATGGGTACTAACTGCCATAGATGTTCAACCCACTGTAAAACTATGATCACATGCTTGTTTTTAATGCTGAGATTGAACTGTCTTCCATTTCCTGAATAAATTACTGACTAAACCAGGAGTGCCTTTTTTATGTAATGCAGTACTGTATGTACAATGACATACAGTATGCTTGTCTTAAACTAGCTGGACATCAAGCTATTCCATGGAAGAATTTTATGCAATGTATTTAATATTCAGTTTTATATTCAAAGTAAAAAGGAGAAAAATCACATCTCAATGGCAGGATATGAGCATATTTAATGTTTCAACAGTGGTTAAAAAATTATTCAAAGACAATCTGATATAATAATGTAGAATTATTAAGTCCTCTAAGGGCTGTATTGTACCTGTTTCTTAAAGATGCACTGCAGTGAGTATAAATCCCCTTAAAAACAAATCAACATTGTCTAAAGTTGTATTTTATGCCCATTTTTTTTTTAAAAAAAACCTTTCATTGTCATAGTTACTTGTGAAAACCTTTTCGCTTTTCTTCCTTCAAACCTTTTCACTTTTTTTCCTTCAAACACCAAGATCTGTGAATAGGCCTGCCCACATCCCACCCACAAGGATGGTGATGCACTGCCTCTCCTCCAGGACCACAGCACACAGAAGTCTGCAAGCTGGAAAATTTGACCAGAAAATGGTCAAAATTTGGTCTGGAATTTCCCCATTGTGGGACTAATAAAGGCTTATCTTACAAGGACGCAGTCCATTATCAGTTGTCTCAGGCAAAGGGCACACTTAGGGGCGTTTTCAAGTCCATTTCCTTATTACAGCAATGCAAAAATGAATTTTCCCACCGGGTGCAAGGTGTAAAGAGGCTGGTCTAATTATTCAGAGGCGTGTTTTGGATAATCCAATCCATCGTGCTCCTGCCCATCTCTTTAACCATTTGCACTCCGGGCAGTTTTCCTAAAAATGCCAAAAAATAACGTGCCCAAAGTAAATCGAAAGCTGTTATTCAACCCTTTGCAGCATCTTCATGGGGTTGGTCTCATTTAAAAGAAAACACTTTGAATTTTTTGGCAAAAAAAAACATAATCTCTCTACGTGCTCCGGCCACTGAGTTACAGTCATCTAAACATACTGAACTTGAAGAAAAAAAATTTGGACACAGTGTTTTTTTGGATACAAATGCTTGTAAATAACACACAGCTGTCCGATCCGGCTGGAAAATGCAACAGAAATGTAGAACCAAGTGTTATCCAGCTGAGATCCAAATTTGGTAACAATACCACAAAAAATGAATATTTTACACAGCTTTGTTCTCAGGCTGTTCCCAGGCGTTTTGGAACTGTGCCAAATTGTGCCAAATGGCACAGTTTGGAAAAACGTCTGTAACTTTTGAATAATTCAATGTAGAATCTTCATTTTAGGCTCTAATGAAAGGTCACACTCAGGGCTGTGTGTGTGTGTGTGGGCGGGGGGTCGTTTCCCCCCCCCCCCCCGCTACCAAGGACCGACTTCGGCCCTCGCTACAGACGGATTACACTCCTTGCATGTTTTCACAGCGGCTCCCCCCCCCCTCGCTACTGTGTGTGTGTGTGGGGGGGGGGACCGTGAACGGACCGTGAATGCTCCCCCCCTCGCTACAGAAGAGGGCCATCGCTACATGATGGAATAGACTGATATGCTTCCCCCCGCGGACCGGGGGGCGTTCGGACCGTGAACGCCCCCGCTCCTCTTCTGCAGCGGGGGGGGGGGGGAGAGCCCTTCACGGTCCGAACACGGCAAATGAAGTCATTTTTGGATTACAGTTTTCAGGGATAAATAATAATTTAGCTTATAACACCTTACCTCTTCAAAGCAGCAGAGTCGTGGCGAACATCTCTTCCCCCAACGCGACGCTGCTCCGCTCGTGGATCCCGATCAACATAATTCCATTATTGCCGTTTTGGCGAATGATTTACGACTTTTGTCGTCGGCCTCCGTCTATTCTGCTGGAATGAGTGCAGGTCCCACTTGTGGGTGTTCTCCATGCTGCTGGGTGAGCCTGGGTCTGTAGTAGATTCGTCCAGCGTCCTTTGTTTTCATCTGCTGCAGCAGTAAATATCGCTTCACCCAGCCTGAATTTCTGTGCTTCAATTGGCTCCTGCGTTCACAGTAGGCGGGTCCTCCTTCCTAGATTTTCATTCATTGGCTCCTCAAGGTTTCAGAAACCCAATTCAAGGCTCTTATTAGTCGAATGAGAGGTCAATCAGATGAACTAATCTGTTCGCGGCTGTCTCTGCAGTTTTTTTTTGAGTGGCGCTTGGACGCCACTACATCACCATCACCACCATCATGCGTCATGCGTCCAAGCGCGCACGAGGGCGCTCTCGTGCGCCCTCATGCATCATAGGACGCAGAGACTCGCCCGCCCGCGGAACAACGGAGCGCAAGTGGTTAATGCACAGAGGCATATTGTTTAAAATGAACTCTGATCATGACCACTTGTTTATAACGGGTTTTGCGCTGGCCAAAGGGCATGTGCATGAGTGAAAATGCACACGTTAGTAACACTGCTTGGTATTAAGGAAACCATATATCATAGCAGATGTCACTACTGTTTTG
Organism: Pholidichthys leucotaenia; assembly: GCA_020510985.1. Lineage (NCBI taxonomy): Eukaryota > Metazoa > Chordata > Actinopteri > Cichliformes > Pholidichthyidae > Pholidichthys > Pholidichthys leucotaenia. The sequence continues at coordinate 367,655,358 of CM035842.1, read as the reverse complement.
AAAATCTTCTTTCACTCTAGGTGCTATCCTTCTGCCACAAATCTCCCTGAACACTCGTCTCCACCCTGCCTGCACTCTCTTCACCTCTCTCATGCAGTATCCATTGCTTTGGATGGTTGACTCCAAGTATTTCAACTCGTCTAGCTTCACTACCTCTACTCCTTGCATCTTCACTGTTACACCTGCTTCCGTCTCATTCACACATGTATTCTGTCTTGCTTCTACTGACTTTCATTCCGCCTCTCTCCAGAGCATACTTCCACCTCTCCAGGTACTCTTCCACCTGCTCCCCACTCTCACTACAGATCACAATGTGATTTGCAAACATCATGGTCCACGGACAATCCTGCCTGTCCATCACCATCACAAACAAAATGGGCTCAGAGCCAATCCTTAATGTAATCCCACCCCCATCTCGAATCCATTTGTTACTCCTACAGCACACCTCACTACAGCATCACTGTCCTTTGACAGCATAAGTAAGGGAAAAAAACATCCTGGCTAAGCAGTCGGGTGCGGTCATGCAATTATTTTTGAGAGAACTGGGGAAGTAATTCAGACTGCTTGAAATGCAGCAGTTTCTTGGCATTAACTCAGAATTTTACTCTTGAAATATAGACTGAATAATAATAGTGCCATTAATAGTCAGGGGGTGAGCCTGACATGACAATGTCGTGTGAAAGTCGAAGTATTGAAGTTTAAAATGTATAACTTACAATTAAAATATGCTCACACACACACAGACACACACGTCTGTGTTTATTGTATAGTCTGAAGGAAGTAGCATTCATGTGAGGATGACATCAGGGAGGAGAGGGGAGGTAGGCTGGATATGTTGGAAGAAAGAGTGTTGCTGTTGGACTGGAATGTAGATGTAAAATCGCTGTGACACAGAACGCAAAAGCTTCCTGGCCGAGAAAGAAGTGAGGGGGAGGATTTTGGATACCGTGTTGCAAAAACCTCAGTCAGGCACAGGACAGGTTGAACCGAGCATCAGTCGGACAGTGAATATTTTAGGTTACACACACTGAATGTTGCACATTGTTGCAAAAAGCTGAGGGGGATTTTTCCTTCCCAAACACAGATATGACGAAGAAGATGTAGAAGTGAAGGAAATTTGAGCAAGTATAAAGAAAATGCTGTAAAGTCACAAAATTTTGTCTTTTGGACAGATGCACATTATTAATAGTGTACAGCATCTCCCCTTTATTCCAGCATCTCATTTAAAAAGATCAAACCATAGAGAGTAGAAGCTAAACTTTTATGTGACACTGATTTGTATAATCTCTCTTTTACAGTAGCATGATCTGAAATGTGCAGGTGTTTTGTTTTTTTTTTGTTTTGTTTTTTTTATAAAAGAGTAATTACACGAATAAGACTGAGTAGACTGTTTTATGAGTGTTTTTGACTGAAAAATCAGATGTAATTGATCTGGTGAAATATAATAAGTCATCTGGGAAAACAGTGACCTCACTTTAGTAAAGTTTGTACGTGCGTCATTAGCAAATGGGTTTGCGGAAATAACAGGTAGCTATTAGTTTTCCTTTCCAATAGCATCCTGGAGGAAAAAGAACCTCTTCTGTGGAGAGAAAGTCCAGTCATGTTTGTGTATATATGTCTACCTGTGAGGCAACAGCTGTAACTTAGCAGCCACAGGGGCTAAGTCAAAAGGCCAAGGTTGCAGGTCTCCTTACTGTATTTTTTTCTATTTTTCCTCATATTTCTGTTCATTATGTTGTTGGCATTAGTGCTACGGTCACCAAATCTACAGCAATGGTTGACGTGGAAAAGCTCTGGACCTGATCTGTATTTGGGGGTCAAAAAGTCAAGGATCAAGGTAACATGGCCTCTTAGTAGAATTTCACATTTATGACCATTGTTATTGTTATTAGCAATGGGATTGCCAAACTTTTTGGGTCAAGAGGACAAAGAATCAGAATCAGCTTTATTGGCCAAGTATGCACAACACATACAAGGAATTTGACTTTGGCTAAAAACTTGCTCTCATTGTTCAGGTGGAGGATTTAAATAAGGATTCAATGACAACAGAGTATGTACAGTAAATTACAGTCTGTCCACGTTTCTATAAAAGGATGCAAATATATACAGGAATATATGCAGTTATTTACTCAGACTAACCACACTTTGCAGAAATATATGAAAAAATATACAGTCACACAGTATTTCAATGTGAACTCAGATTCAGTGATATAATGTGAATGAAGTAAAAAGCAGTGTGAGAGTTATGTGCAATGTAATAATGGATGAAAAGTCATGAGTACAGCAACAGGTAGGACTAGGTGAATGTTAGTTCATCAGAGTGATTGCTTGAGGAAAGAAACTGTTCCTGTGACGGGTGGTTTTGACCTTCAGTGATCTGTAACGACGACCAGAAGATAGAAGTTCAAACAGTTTGTGGCCGGGGTGTGATGGGTCAGCACAGATGTTTCCCGCCCGTTTCCTGGTTATGGACCGATATAAGTTCTCAATGGAGGGTAGGTCGGTACCAATGATTCTCTCCGCAGACTTAATGATCCGCTGCAGTCTGGTCTTGTCCTGTTTAATGGCAGATCCAAACCAGACAGTGATGGAAAAGCAGAGGACAGATTGGATGATGGCGGTGTAGAAGACAACCAGCAGCTCCTGAGGCAAATCAAACTTCTTGAGCTGACGCAGAAAAAAACAACCTCTGCTGGGCCTTTTTCCGGACAGTGTCTATATGGGAGGACCACTTCAGGTTCCGGGAGACTGTGGTACCCAGAAACTTGAAGGAGTCCACAGTGGACACTGTGCTGTTGAGGATGGTGAGTGGGGGGAATGAAGGGGGGTGTCGCCTGAAATCCACAGTCATCTCCACCGTTTTGGCTGGGTTAAGTTCAAGATGGTTCTGGCTGCACCAGAGGATCAGCTGCTCCACCTCCCGCCTGTATGCAGACTCATCATCATCCCGGATCAAACCGATGACTGTGGTGTCGTCCGCAAACTTCAGGAGCTTCACCGAAGGGTCCTCTGAGGTGCAGTCGTTGGAGTAGAGGGAGAAGAGCAGTGGGGAAAGGACACATCCTTGGGGGGCGCCAGTAGTAATTTTTCGGGAGCTGGATGTAAATCTCCCTAGCTTCACCTGTTGCCACCTGTCAGTCAGAAAGCTGGAGATCCACTGGCAGGTGGAGGGGGGCACCTTGAGCTGGAGGAGTTTCTGATGAAGAATGCCTGGGATGATGGTGTTGAACGCTGAGCTGAAGTCGACAAACAGGATCCTGGCGTACGTCCCTGGGGAGTCGAGGTGTTGCAGGATGTAATGTAGTCCCATATTCACTGCATCATCCACTGACCTGTTTGACCGGTAGGCAAACTGCAGTGGGTCCATCAGGGGGCCTGTGATGACCTTCAGGTGGTTCAGCACCAATCTCTCCAAGGATTTCATGACCACAGAGGTCAGGGCAACAGGTTTGTAGTCGTTTAATCCTGTAACAGAGGGTTTCTTGGGAACTGGAATGATGATGGAGCGTTTGAAGCAGGAAGGCACTTCACGCAGCTCCAGTGATCTGTTAAAGATCCAGGTGAAGATGGGGGCCAACTCGTTGGAGCAGACTCTCAGGCAGGACGGAGACACACCATCAGGTCCTGCAGCCTTCTTGATCTTTTGTCTCTGAAAGACCCGGCGCACCTCCTCTTCACAGATCGTTAGTGCTGGTGAGAGGTCAGAGTGGAGGAGGGATGGAGTTCCTGGGGCTGCAGATAATCCTTTTGTGTGGGTGGGAGGTGAGAACTGTAGGTTCTTTTCAAACCTGCAGTAAAAGCTGTTTAGGTCGTTAGCCAGCTGGAGGTTTTCCACAGGGTGGGGGGATGGTCTCCTGTAGTTGGTGATATTCTGCAGGCCTCTCCAGACAGAAGCAGAGTTGTTGGCTGAGAAGTTTTTTTGTAACTTCACACTGTAGCTCCTCTTAGCAAGCCTGGTCTCCTTCGTCAGCATGTTTCTGGCCCGCTTGTACAGAGTCCAGTCACCAGTCCTGTAGGCCTCCTCCTTGGTCTGACGTAGCTGCTTCAGTTTAGGAATGAACCAGGATTTAATTGTTGTTGTATGTGCAGAAGGTCTTGGTCTGCACACACATGTCCTCGCAGAAACAGATGTATGACATCACAGTGTCAGTGAGTTCATTTAGGTTAATGGCTGCATCTTCAAAAACACTCCAATCTGTACAGTCAAAGCAGGCTTGTAACTTCAGCTTTGATTCCTCAGTCCATTTCTTCACAGTCCTTACAACAGACTTGGAAGTTTTTAGTTTCTGTCTGTATGTTGGAATAAGATGGAGCAGATAGTGGTCAGAAAAACCCAGAGCTGCACGGGGGACGGCATGATAGGCGTTTCTTAAAACTGTGTAACAGTGGTCAAGTGTATTTGTGTCCCTGGTGGGACATTTAATATGCTGTCTGTATTTAGGAAGCTCATTTGTGAGATTAGCTCTATTGAAATCACCCAGAATGATAAGCAGAGAGTCTGGATGTTTTTCCTCCACGTCTGCTATCTGGTCAGCGAGGTGCTGCAGTGCCTCCGTTGTACAAGCAGCAGGCGGGATATAAATTCCGACCAGAATAAATGAGGAGAACTCTCGCGGTGAATAAAAGGGTTTACAGTTTATGAACAGTGACTCTAGGTTAGGGCTACAAAACTTCTTCAACACTGTGACATCAGTACACCAACCTTCGTTTATGTAGAAGCAGATTCCACCACCTTTAGTCCTTCCAGAGAATTCTCGGCTGCGATCAGCGCGAAACAGTTGGAATCCGTCCAGGCGCACCGCGCTGTCCGGGATGTGTTCACTCAGCCAGGACTCCGTGAAACAAAGGGCGCCAGATCTGCTAAAATCCCGGTTTTTGTCAGTCAGGAGCAGCAGTTCATCCATTTTGTTCGCCAAACAGCGGATATTTGCCAGATGGATCGATGGGAGCGGCGTGCAAAATCCTCGTTTCTTCAACCTGACTAGCGCACCGGCACGTTTACCACGCCGCCTTTGTTTCCGGCCAGCGCCAATAGCCGCTGCTCCCACAGCTAAGATCGACTGAAAAAACTTCAGATCAGCAGCAGCAACTGGCGGAGAAGTTGCATTGGGAGGTAGTCTGAGTGAAAGTAGTTCCTCCCTTGAATAGGTGACTCGGACAGAAGAGCAGAAGTCCAAAAAAACACACAAAATTATCAAAAACATCAGAGAGCAGAAGCCAGTGGCTGCCATCCGCGGCGCCATCTTGGATTTTTTTTTTTTTTTTTTTTTTAAAGTCACATGTTTATCCACTGTCTAACTGGAGAACAAGTGAAGCTAGGGTTACCAAACCTGGTACACAGTATGACTTCAGGACCCTCACCTGTGGCTGTGTTTTTGGGGGCTGAACATCATGGATGATATCACATCACAGATCCATATACACAGAGCTCTTGCTAGAGAATGCAGAGAAGAGGTGTTGGTCTCTGTCGAGTGTCATTCGAGTTATTAAACAGCAAACATACCTTTTGGTGTTAAGACAGACTTCCCTGTTATTTTTAACTTCTCATCTGATATAAAACTGAAGTTTAGCCATCTTACATTTGAAAATATCTTTTACAGCAGAAAAATCTACACAGCTCAGCATCTTGTCTCTTAGCTAAACACTCCCTGGAAATATGTTACTTACAGAAAAATGGGGAGTAATGATATCATCAATTGAGACTTTACAGGTGGAAACTACGGTGGTGGAGGCGTTGAAGTTGCAGGAGCCGATTTGTCAGAAGAAGGGGTGAAACTGTAAATCTTTAGAGCACCAAAGTGGGATGGTGTGTTTGACGAATGACACGAGCAGAGTAAGTTCCATGATGAAGTCTTCAGATTGAATACCTGAACAAAAGTAAAACCTTTGCTCTATTTATTGTATTTGGCAATAAAACATTCTTCACCCAGATTAATGATCCTGTCTGAAAGCAATGCTAAAAAGCTAGCCCTACAAATGGATATGAGGGGGGTCTGAAAAGTTCATAGTGTGGTGGCACAGCGGGAGGTCTGACTCGCACCCAGGACTTTGGGGAATGGGGAGAAGGAAGGAGACATGGTAATGTGGGTGCCTCAGGCGAGAGAATACAGGTGCTGTGGCACCCTGGGGCGGGGGGGGAGACTTGAAAAGATGAGAAGCAGGTTTAGGCGCCAGGGGGTGAAAAGTTCTTAAGACATGCCTTCACACTGGAAACTGCAGGTGTCAATGTATTGAGATGTATGTATGACAATGACATGTACTCTCGGTGCCAAAGGAGAGAATGGAAAGATGTATAAAAGGTTGGCTTTGGCTCCCAGAGAAGAATCTTACTTTGCTGATGGAGGAATAAAGTCTGTGTCTACAAGCTTGTGTCTTGTCTTTGTCCATTCCTCCACATTGGTGACCCAGAGACACAGGAACGGGACGACTTGTTCTCATCACCAGCATTTTGGCGCTGAAGCGCGGTGCTGTCTCCTGCCGTGCCATTTCAAATTGCTGGAGAAACGGACCAACCAACAGTCGGTTGCAGCTACGACCGTTAGCAACAGGGAGAAGCTGCTTTTCATCGAGGATGCACGTTCCAGGAGACGGTTTTTGGTGGACTCTGGTTTCCAGAAAAACATTATTTTGCCAGTCATCACTGATAGACTGGGGGAAGGCTGTGGCCTGTCATTAACGGCCACCAACGGTTCCCCCATTAGGACTTTTGGAGAAAGGTCGGTGACTGTGTGTTTCCATGAACACAAATACAGGTGGGACTTTGTGGTAGCTGCATGTTTGGTTCCTATCTTAGGTGCTGATTTTCTGTGTGCTTATGGTGTCCTTGTTGATGCTGCTAACAGACGTTTAGTGGATGCTGCCTCTTTTTCTTCACTGCCTTGTATGGTTCAGGGAGCTGGGCCACCAACACATGCAGATGTTTTGGCCTCGGGGAATGATTAACAGCGTTTGCTTTCTGAGTTTCCCGCACTCACGGTGCCCACCTTTTCCACTATCATAACCAAGCATGGGCTCGAGCATTTTATCACCACGAAGGGCTCACCGGTTTTTGCGCATCCGCGCCGCCTGGACATGGCTAAGCTAGCCATCGCGTGTGAGGAGTTTGCTAACTTAGAATGCCTAGGGATCATTAGGCACTTCAGTAGCCTTTGGGCATCCTCACTGCACATGGTGCCCAAGTCCAATGGTTCGTGGCGGCCGTGCAGGGATTTCCATCACCTGAACAACGTCACTGAACACAACTGCTACCTCATCCCGGACATCCAGGATTTTTCCATGCACCTGGCCGGGACGCGCACTTTTTCAAAAGTGGATCTGGTCCGCGGTTACCACCAGATCCCGGTTCACGCTGAAGACATTCCAAAAATGGCAGTAATAACTCCTTTCGGTCTTTTCACATTTTTACGCATGCCGTTCGGGTTAAAGGGCACAGCCCAAACCTTTTAAAGGATGATGGACGCGGTGCTCCATGACTTGCCGTTCGTTTTCATCTACTTAGACGACATTTTGGTGGCTACTGTGTCAGAGGAGGAGCACCTCGCCCATCTCAAGCAAGTTTTCCAATGGTTGGAAGCACACGGGCTGATTACCTCTGCCAAGGAGGTTATGTTTTCATCGGCGTTGGTTTGTCTGTCTGTCTCTTTGTTTGTTTGTTAGCAAGGTAACTCAAAAAGTTATGGACGGATTTTCATGAAATTTTCACAGATTGTCAAAAATGGGGTATCCTACAGATGATTACATTTTGGTGCTGATCCGGATCACCGTCCAGAAGAAAACCGCCATTACAGAAAATCCGATTTTCGTGAATAACTACTGAACCACTAATCCTATCATTGTGAATCCAATTGCTAGTCATATGTTTTCAGGGTCAAGGAATCTGAAAACGTACACACAAACACTGTATGGGGGGAACTGTGGTGCTTGGCGGAGGTCTGCGTTCTTCGAGTGCTTTTCTAGTTGTTAATCTGGCGAAGTGTCAGTTCGGGCTGCTGGTAATCAATTTCTTGGGTCACCGCATCTCGCCGGAGAGCATGATTCCGCTGCCAGATAAGGTACATGCGGTGTTGGATTTTCCACACCTGCAAATCGTGAGGACGCTGCAGGAATTTTTGGGGATGGTCAGTTTCTACAACCATTTCCTTCCCTGGGCAGCCCAACTGCTGCTGCAACTGCTGTACGGCATGCTCAAGAAAAAGAAACCCGTGGATAGCATTGACTAGACCCCCAATTGGGTCCAGGTGTTCGCCGGTGCCAAAACAGCACTCGCTAACGCGGCTTTGCTGGCCCACCCAGCCCCGCCGACATGTATAGTGCTCACGACGGACGGATCTGTCGACGCGCATAGTGTTCACGATGGATGCATCTGACGTTGTGATAGGAGCTGTGGTGGAACAGTACGTCTCCAGTTCGTGGCAACCCCTCACATTTTTCAGTCGCACTTTGCGCGACAGGGAGCATAAGTATAGCGCTTTTGAAAGGGAGCTTTTGGCCCTCCACCTGGCCACACGTCATTTTCAGTTCTGGCTCGAGGGTTGCAAATTTACCACGTTTGTCAACCATAAGCCCCTAAGCTATGCGATGGCCAAAGTCTCAGAACCGTGGTCGGCCCGGCAGCAGGGGCACCTGGCCGTAATCTCGAAATTCACTACCGACATTCAACATGTAGCTGGTAAACTTAATGTCGTGGCTGACTGCCTGTCGCGTGCGCTAGTTTCCATGGTCTATGTGGGTATTAATTTTTCCGCCATGGCAGCCGACCAACCTGGGGACGCAGACTTCTACACGCTCCAATCTGCGGGTACCGGACCAAAATTGGAAAGCAGGGTAGTACAAGAGGGTTGCCCCCCCTTGCTTTGTAACGTCTCCACCGGCCGGCCCCGCCCAGTGGTTCTGATCGCGTGGCGCCGCTGCATTTTTGAGTCTGTCCACTCTCTTTCACACCCTGGCATCCGGGCTTCAGTTAAGCTGGTGGGGTCTAAGTTCATCTGGGCCCGCTTATGCAAGGATGTGAAAGAGTGGGCCGCCACATGCGTTGCATGCCAACGGGCTAAGGTTCAGAGGCACACCATAGCCCCCCTCGAACCTTTCCAGATTCCGAGCAGGAGGTTCAACCACGTACACATCGATTTGGTGGGCCCCCTTCCGCCGTTCACGCACCTTTTAACAATAGTGGACCGCACCACGCGTTGGCCAGAATTGGTTCCGCTGGCTTCCACCACATCTGCCGATGTGGCCCGTGCATTTTTGTCATCCTGGGTTGCATGTATCGGTTCCCCATCAGATATCACTTCCGACAGGGGTCCACAGTTCATTTCAGAACTCTGGGCCTCGATGACCGAGAGCCTGGGGGTCAAAATCCACCAAACCACCGCGTACAACCCGCAGGCTAACGGGTTGTACGAGAGGTTCCACAGGTCGCTTAAAGCCGCGCTCAGATCCTTATTGACGGATGCAAATTGGGTTAACTGCCTGCCTTGGGTCCTTACTAGGGGTTGGGCTCCACACCTAAGAAGGATTTGGCAGCTTCCCCAGCGGAGCTCGTTTTTTTGTCATCCGTTGCGGATCCCGAGTGAATTTTTTCCAGAAAATCCTGGGGCCGACTTGTCCGCGCTCTTTTTGTCCAGCGCAGGGGCTAGCAGCGTTCCGGGGGCCGGTGCACCCTTGTTTTCCCCGCACCTTCATTCTGAAGCGTTTGGACAACGCCAAGTTTGTTTTCGTTAGGCACGATGCCCACCGAACCCTACTGCGTTCGCTTTACAACGGCCCCTTCAGAGTTTTGGAAACGGGAGTGAAAAATTTTGTGTTAGAGTTCGGGGGGTGGAAGGAAACCATCTGCATAGACAGGCTGAAGGCTGCTTACGTTTTAGCAGAGGAGCTGGTGGTGCTGGCCCAGGCTCCCCGGCGGGGTCGCCCGCCCACGGGGGGCCCACAAGCTTGTTTTCCCCCTTCAGCGAACTGTTTGCAGGAGACCAAGGTTTTCCCCTCCCCACCTTTTCCCCCTACAGACAACTGTGCACCGGAGACTGAATCTGCTCCCTATCCACTGCAACAGGAAGGCCCTTCAGTCAGCCTGGTGGCTCCCCGTTACATCTGTTATGGGCGATTGATCAAGCCTAAGGCACCGGACGGTTAAGACCCCTTCTGGGTGTTTGGGGGGGGGGCGTGTGGTGGCACAGCAGGAGGTCTGACTTGCACCCAGGACTTTGGGGAACGGGGGGAAGGAAAGAGACATGGGTAATGCGGATGCCTCAGGCGAGACAGAGGAATACAGGTGCTGTGGCACCCTGGGGGAAGAGTTGAAAAGATAAGAAGCAGGTTTAGGCGCCAGAGCACCGGGGGGAGAAAAGTTATTAAGACATGCCTTCACACAGGGAACTGCAGGTCTGAATGTATTGAGATGTAATGTATGTATGATAATGACATGTACTCTCGGTGCCAAAGGAGAGAATGGAAAGATGTATAAAAGGCTGCCTTTGCCACCCAGAGAAGAATCTTACTTTGCTGATGGAGGACTAAAGTCTGTGTCTACAAGGTCGTGTCTCGTCTTTGTCCATTCCTCCACAATAGGCTGAAAAGTTAATAGTGGTCAAATATGACCAAATGTGGTTTATTTTTCAACCGCAGGAATCCACGCACTGCAACACAATGGAAGAAGTGTATGGACCGAAGGGGAGACTATGTTGAAAAATAAACTGTTTGGTCAAATTTGATCACTATCAACTTTTCAGCCCCCCCTCGTATTACTTCTTTAATTTTGTGTTGGTCATCTGAAAATCCTATGTATCTTCTTTCGCCTGTACAGTATAATTAGAAATTGAGTGTAAACTCTTCCTTCCAAACTTCTTATGTCTTAAAAGATCTCATTATATTATGAGAAGCCATAAACACATGACTTCCCCAGAAGCACAATACTGTTCAATACCTTCAGTGTTATCAGCCCAAGGTAAAAGAGGAGTACACACATGTATGACAGTGCACCTTGTACTTTCACTGAGCTCATCACCACCCGGATAAGCAGAACAGCCAATGGCAGAGGGATGAAGCCCATCCTCCGGGCCACTGAGTCACTGTAGTCAGTATAAGCATTCTTCTGTCGACTGCTGACAAGATCAGATTGTAGTTTACTCTGTCCTTCAATAGTTGAATTGAAAGCCCACTTGGAGAAGGTGCATCTGTTTTTAAAGGGCTCATTGACTGCAATTTTTTACACTTTTTAACAGCTCACTCATGTCTTAATGAAGTGCTTGTGATGTATTTTGTTCACATTTTCTTTAATTTTTTAATTATTGAAGCAAATTTGTTTTTATTTTTCTTGGCTTTCTTCAAACGCTCTGATTTATAGCTTGTCACTATAAGAAACAGACTTCAGCTATTCAACTTTGCCCTCCCTCTTACATCAGTTAGCCATTAGCTGAGTAGCTTCTAGCCAGTGTTCTGCCACCAGCTCCTTCCAGCTTGGATGAGCATCGCTGGCTCACCGATTTGCAGTCGTTTGTGCATCTCGCGTCATCCTGGCCCACACAATAACCCCGCGAGAGGCCACATTAAATCACCAGCACCGCACGCTCCACCGATCACCGCAAACTGAGGCCAGTGGCCATGCCACGGGATCTCAAAGGGCAATGTCTCGCTCTGCAGTACTCCGCTCCTTTCCCATGGGCAGCCGGAGGGGTGGGGGTCTGCCCCATCACGAAGTAGCTCCCCCACGCTACCCGTGAGAGTATGCCTGGAGGATGGTGAGGGAGTTGAGCCAGCAGCTCCAGGTAGCATCATAGAATTCAGGGATGCTGCCTGGGGTTGATGGCTCTAAGCTCCCCGTGACTGGCAGCCGGTAACCCGCTGTGAAACCACTGGGAGACAGGCTGGAGCGACGCGAGGCACATCGTGGACCGCGGACCGGTGAACCAGGTGGTAACAGGGATGGTTGTTAGGGTGACTAAGATCTGAAGAAAATAACAATATAAGTTGTGCTTGGTTCAAGAAACCTACAAACACACCATTTTTCAGGCAATGACCCCTTTAAAGAATGAGTAGTCATTGAAATTAGAAAAATTAATTGTAAATTTTCTGTAATTATTGTTTCCACTTCCAATGCCATTTTCACAAATGGAAACCGTCTTTAAACCCACCCCACCTGAAAGATACCTGAAAGTGTTACAAGCAGCAGAGGGCAGTGTTGGTTCGGATACTATGAAGACACATTTTTGCCCAGTGTAGCAATTACTGCTACATGGTGTAGCTTTATGCTTAACACTGGTATACACCAGTATATATATGTGGAAAAAATGCAATGATGGATCTAATAGAGTACGACCTTCATTTTCAAAACTACCCCAGACCTTTTTAACAGCCAGACAGGGCTTTGATCTCTCCATGAATGGGGCTCTTTCTCAGGCCTGATCCATGTTAATTAGCTTAGATCAAGGTCCAGACTGTCCCTCAAAGTGACTGCTCACTTTCAAGGCCTTCTTTGAACGTGCAGTCAAAGTGTCCTTCATAAAGACAATGGACCACTGTCTGCTCTGGGGTGCAAATCAGTGAATAATAATAGAACTCAAGTACAACATTATCATTTCAGCTGAATTTGTATTAGCAGCAGCCCTGCTCCTGTAACTGATCCATACTCTTATTTCTCTCTCTAGCCTAATAGTACCCAGCCACAACATTAATATACAGACAGGTAAAAAGAAATACTGTTAACATTATACCTGTGTCCCAGTTTCAGACATAACAGGACAACTCCAGAGGTCCCATGTTCATGCCCCCATAAGACAGAGCTTATTTGGTGTTACATGGAGGTGAACCTGCACAAAATGAGCCAGATGATTTTACTGTGGTACATCTGTGTATACAGTATCTCTTGTACTGTGGGTTGGATTATCCAATAGGTCTACTGGGTACAGGCCCAAGGGCTAGTGCAGCCCAGTCTCACTTAACAAATGCACAGCTTTTCACTCTGAGAAAACGTACATAGACACAGAAAAAAAAACATTTTTCACGTGCACTGGATACATGGCCTTTACACCTTTAAAGACTCACGCTGGTGGATATAAATCCCCTATAAAAGCAAATCTCCATTATTACCTCCGCCAAGGAGGTTATGTTTTTGCCTGGGTTGGTTGGTTTGTCTGTCTGTTTGTGACCAACATAACTCAAAAAGTTATGGACAGATTTTGATGAAATTTTCAGGAAATGTCCGAACTGGGACAAGGAAGAAATGATTAGATTTTGGGAGTGATCCGGATCACCGTCTGGATCCAGGAATTTTATGAATGATTCTTTATCATTGGGAGATAGGGCTATTTGAGCATATGCACATGTAGCTCCACAATAACTAGTCAGGGTGATTGGAAAAAATATACAGAATAATAAATTCCCAAGTCCAGCAATTAAATGCAATTAAATTTTTGACTAGATCACAGCATGGGGGACTGAGCTGCCTTGGCGGAGGTCTGCGCTCTCCGAGTGCTTTTCTAGTCTAAAATGATATCTTATGCCCCTTTTTTCAACAAAAAAAAAACCTTTCATTGTCTTAGTTTCATATCAAAATCTTTTCACTTTTCTGCCTCCTTCAAATGCCAGGATCTGTGAATAATCCCATCCACATCCCAAAAGGCTAATAGCGGCTAGTGCTACATTAAACAGAATAAATCCTATGATAAAAAGACTTACTGGTTGAAGGACGTGCCCAGTTGTATGCACGGAGGCCCAGGATAATGACTGACACTGCATCTGTCCTTAAAAGCAGTTTAATGGTAAAACCCATCTTAATTTGGGTCAAGTTTGCAAAGCAGCTGTCCAAAAACGCTAACTGGCCTTGCGGCTAACTTCAGTTGGGCCAGAGAGTCCTGATTGGCTAAAAACTATGGACTTGCTATGTCACCACAAACGCTCCGTCTAAACTCACCTTTTTTCATGGGGCGGGGCTTAGCTGAAATTTCACAGCAAAAAATCACAGACATGACAAATTGGAGTGATTTTGCTCTTGGTAAGTCTTGTAGGTCATAAAAAAATATGTTACAAACATGTTAACAAGTGTCACTTTAAGAAACGTGTGCTGGCAATGTAACGTTTGTCTGCCACTGTCTCTCTCTTTCTTTCTCTTTAACCATTAAAGGTGATGCCTAATCTTAACTATCAGAGGAATGAAAAACATAAAAACAAACAAAGTCAAAGTGAGAAACAGCTCAATGTGGGACGCAAACTCATGAACTGTTGATTGAAAGTGCTGGTAGCGCTGGTATATTAACCATCCGCCATCCCCCGCCCACCAACCAAATGAGTGTTGAAGCCTCGTTAAAACGGATGTCGTTTTGCTCATGCTCAGTGACGATGGTGCGTTCTTTTCATGCATGAGCAGAATGACAATGGTGCGTTGAATTCATGCATATGCAGTTGGTGAAGGCGTTACTCCATGACTACACCATATCTTAGGTATGTGTTTCTTGTATAAATACACATTTTTGAAGGGGTGGAAAACATGCATTTGGTATTAGTGTAACTGACATCAGGTTGGCCAGTGACAACTAGGGGCTCAACCAAAGAGAAAGTGAGCTGTTTGTAGCTTTTAATGTAAATTAATCCAGATTTAACTAAACTATAGGGTGAGCCACACTTGATTTGTTGCTTCAGTTTTTTTTTAATTTATCAGAGGCTCCCAACATGGAAAATACAGGGACACAATGTCAAGGTTTGGGAAGTGCAGGCAGGAGTATGGTACAAAAAATAACGTATCAACAAAACTACAAAACAAATAAATAGCAGCACGTGGGCTGAAAACCAAACAGGGCAAAACAAAACTCACAGGCAAGCCAAGGCAAGACTAAGCTAGGACATATGTACACATGAAAAACTCACAGGCAAGACTGACAGGTATGGCTGTGTTGTGAGACATGTATATGTTGGACACTGCATATGTGATTTAACCACGATGAAGGAGAGCCAGCCCCCTGCGGTGCGGAGCCACAGAGCCTGGACCCCCTGCGGAGGACAGGGGACAGAAGACTTCCTGACCACTGAGGCTCGAGAGGAGAGAAGGGGGAGTTATGTAAATAAAAGGCTAATGAATGTGAATAAAGAGATTTTGAGATAGATGTGTGATTTCCCCCGCGAGGGAAATGGTTTGATGTCAGAATGTTTAAATGAGAGAACTTTGGTGTGTTCACTCTCTTTGTTCGCTGCTCAGGAATGAGAGCAGACAGTGGAATGATTACTTGAATAAACTGGAATGAAAGGCAATTCGGTTTCGTTATTCAAGTCTCCCCACATTGGTGACTGACGATGTTGAGAATGAACGAAGAAATTCTCAGGGTCCCGGACTCACAGCGCTCAGAGCTGGCGAGCGCAGTGGCCGTTAAGCTGCCTGATTTCTGGCAGGATAACCCACGGTCGTGGTTTCTGCAAGCAGAGTCGCAGTTCGCGCTCGCAGGAGTAACGGTGGATGACACTAAGTTCCACCATGTCATCGCTAAACTGGACAACAGCACAGCTCGGTGCGTGCAAAGCTTGGTGGAGCAGCCACCCGCGACCGACAGGTACGGCAAGCTGAAATCCACCCTCATCAAGTTTTTCACCCCCTCGGCTGAAGTGAGGGCGAGGAGGATCCTGTCTTTGCTAGACCAAGGTGGACACAGGCCGAGCGCCCTGATGGAGGAGATGATACAGCTGAGAGAGGGTTGGACAACGATGATTTCATTTTTCAGTTCATTTTCCTCTCCAACCTCCCGGCGCATGCGAGAAGCACGCTGGCCGGCAAAAAGTGTCACACCCTGGAGGAGTTCCGGGAGCTGGCCCAGGAGGCAGATGGGATCCTGGACGCCTGCGGCGGGCAAGCAACCACAGCGGCGACCCGAGACAGCAGGGAGCCAGAGGCGGCAGAACCAGACTGGCCGACGACGGCGGCAACACGGCCGCGACGAGGTGGAGCCAATAGCCCGGCGGCAGAGGCGCGGGCACGACACAGCGGAGGAGAAGATCTCTGCTTTTACCATCGGAGGTTCGCAGAGAAGGCACGCAGGTGTGTGCCGCCCTGCATCTTTAGGAGTTCGGGAAACGGCAAGACCGGGGGTTGCTAGCAGCTTCGACCCTCGGAGAACGCAACAAGCTGCTCTACATCACGGATGCGCGCTCCGGACGAGAGTTCCTCATCGACACCGGAGCACAAGTGAGCTTCATCACCCCAACATACGCGGACCGGGTGGCTGGACCCCACGGTAGCGGAGCTACAGCGGCAAATGGCTCGAACATCAACACCTACGGGAGAAGGACCTTGCCTTTGTGCTTACATGGCCGCACATATGAATGGACTTTTGTAATAGCGGCGGTGAGTTTCAACATGTTGGGCGCGGATTTTCTGTGTTCACACAATCTGTTAGTGGATCTTGCTAATAGACGGCTGGTAAATGCACTCTCTTTTTACTCTCTCACCTGTTCAGCTCGAGTGTCCCCGCCACCAGTACAGACCCACGTCGCTACAGCAGGTGGTAAGTTTCACACACTCCTCACCCAATTTCCAGCGCTCACTGTGCCCACTTTTCAGCGATGGTCGCGAAGCACGGGGTGAAACACCTTATCCCCACTTCTGGTCCTCCCGTGTTTGCAAAAGCTCGGCGCTTGGATGCAGTTAAGCTCGCCATTGCGCGCGAGGAGTTCGCCAGCCTGGAGAGGCTGGGCATCGTTCGTAGGTCGAAGAGCCCGTGGGCTTCGCCGCTGCACATGGTACCGAAAGCCGATGGCTCCTGGAGACCGTGCGGGGATTACCGCAGGCTAAACAACGCTACGGCGCACGATCGTTATCCCATCCCGCACATTCAGGATTTTTCGGTGCACCTGGCGGGGGCGCGCATTTTTTCAAAGATTGATCTAGTTCGCGGCTATCACCAAGTCCCGGTCCAACCGGAGGACATTCCTAAAACAGCGGTAATAACCCCGTTCGGACTTTTCGAATTTTTACGCATGCCGTTTGGTCTCAAAGGGGCGGCGCAAACATTTCAGCGGATGATGGATGCCGTGTTACGCGATCTCCCTTTCGTGTTTGTGTACCTCGACGACATTTTGGTCGCGAGTACTTCAGAGGACGAACACGAAACGCACCTCACAGCAGTTTTTAGGAGGCTGGGAGAGCACGGCTTAATAGTTAACCCAGCCAAGTGCCGGTTCGGCGTCGAGCGGATCGATTTTTTGGGTCACCGCGTCTCCCCGGAGGGAGCGGTTCCCTTACCAGAGAAAGTACGCGCGGTAGCGGATTTTCCCCGTCCACAAACAGTCAAATCACTACAGGAATTCTTGGGGATGGTGAATTTTTATAACCGATTCCTGCCCCACGCAGCTCAAATCATGCAACCGTTATATGCCGCGCTCAAAAAACAAAAACCGACCCAGGCGGTCGAATGGTCCCCGGAGCGGGAGCGCGCGTTCACAGAGGTTAAAAAAGCCTTGGCTGACGCTGCGCTCCTGGCCCACCCAGACCCTGCAGCACGGCTCGCGCTGACGACAGACGCTTCAGATTTAGCCATAGGGGCCGTTATTGAGCAACAGGTAGCCGGAGTTTGGCAGCCTTTGGCTTTCTTTAGCAAATCTTTAAGCGCGGCTGAACGAAAATACAGCGCGTTTGACAGAGAACTGTTGGCGCTGCATTTGGCTATTCGTCATTTCCAGTTCTGGCTGGAAGGACGGTGCTTCACCGCTTATGTGGACCACAAGCCGCTCACATACGCCATGGCCAAAATTTCAGATCCGTGGTCCGGCAGGCAGCAGAGGCAGCTGGCCGCAATCTCGGAATTTACCACTGACATTAGGCACGTCGCGGGCAAATTCAATGTAGTAGCGGATTGTCTCTCACGCGCGTTCACGACCCCAACACGCGCAGAGGCAGAACGGGCCACCGTGACCGCGCCGCAGGAGAGCGGCACGGTGGCGCGCGCAGCCCCGGTGCACGTGGGTATAGATTACGCAGCCATGGCAGCGGACCAGGGGGCGGACGCAGACGTGCGCGCGCTCCAGTCTGGACCAACAGGGTTGAGGCTGGAGAGCAAGTGTTTACAAACCGGTATGCCCCCCCTGATCTGCGACATGTCGACGGGGCGCCCGCGTCCGGTGGTTCCGGCCACGTGGCGCCGCCGTGTTTTTGACTCGGTCCACTCTCTGGCGCACCCGGGGGTGCGTGCGTCGGTGAAACTAGTGGCGGAAAAGTTTGTTTGGCCGTGCCTGCGCAAGCACGTGAAGGAATGGGCAAAAACCTGCATTTCCTGTCAACGGGCCAAAATTCACAGGCACACAAGAGCCCCGTTAGAACCGTTCCGCATTCCGGCCAGAAGGTTCGACCATGTGCACGTCGACCTTGTGGGCCCCCTACCGGCATCACAGGGGTTCACGTATCTTTTGACAATGGTGGACCGCACCACACGTTGGCCGGAAGTGGTCCCACTTGCGACGACCACGGCCGCGGAGGTGGCTCGCGTTTTTTTTAACGGCTTGGGTGGCGCGCTTCGGGGTTCCGTCGGACATTACGTCCGATAGAGGACCGCAATTCATCTCTGAGCTGTGGTCAGCGATGGCCAACGGCTTAGGAGCCAAAATTCACCGCACTACGGCTTACCACCCTCAGGCCAATGGTTTATGCGAGCGTTTTCATAGGTCTTTGAAGGCAGCACTCAAAGCGTCGCTCACGGATGCAGATTGGGTAAATAAACTTCCATGGGTTTTATTAGGGTTGCGTTCTGCGCCTAAAGAGGACTTAGACGCCTCCCCAGCGGAGCTGGTATTCGCACAAACTCTGAGGCTGCCGGGCGAGTTTTTACCAGAGCACCCAGAGCCCCCACCTCTCTCGGCTCTGGGACCGTTAGTCGGCACGGGGGCAGACACGCTCCCGGGTCCGGTTCATCACGCTTTTCCACGAGTTTTCGTCCCCAAGGCTTTGAAAAATGCCGATTTCGTTTTTGTCAGGCGCGAAGCCCTTAAAGCAACGCTCAAACCACCTTAGGAAGGGCCATTTCGAGTGCTGGAGGCAGGTGATAAGCAATTTGTGCTAGATTTTGGAGACAGAAAAGAGACAGTCAGTATTGACAGACTAAAACCTGCTTTTGTCATGAAGGACGTGTCTGTACCGGTCGCAGTGGCGCCTCGACGAGGCAGGCCCCCGCAGGGGGCAATTAATCACTCTCTTCCTCAGTCAACAGAGCCGAAGCAGAAAAGCACCGCAGGCAAGGCGGGGCCAACGCACAGCAGATTCGGCAGACGGCTGAAGCCCAAGCGGCGCACAGACTGAATGTTGGGGTTGATTATTCAGTAGTGAGTAAGGTGCTATTAAATTTTAGGAATTAGTCTGTTCTTCATCGTTTGGGGGGGGTTATATGGCTGTGTTGTGAGACATGTATATGTTGGACACTGCATATGTGATTTAACCACGATGAAGGAGAGCCAGCCCCCTGCGGTGCGGAGCCACAGAGCCTGGACCCCCTGCGGAGGACAGGGGACAGAAGACTTCCTGACCACTGAGGCTCGAGAGGAGAGAAGGGGGAGTTATGTAAATAAAAGGCTAATGAATGTGAATAAAGAGATTTTGAGATAGATGTGTGATTTCCCCCGCGAGGGAAATGGTTTGATGTCAGGATGTTTAAATGAGAGAACTTTGGTGTGTTCACTCTCTTTGTTCGCTGCTCAGGAATGAGAGCAGACAGTGGAATGATTACTTGAATAAACTGGAATGAAAGGCAATTCGGTTTCGTTATTCAAGTCTCCCCACAACAGGAAACATAAATGATGCCACACCAGACTGAGACCGAACACAGACATACACTATTCACAAAAAGTTAGGGATATTTGGCTTTTGGGTGAAATTTATGTAAAATGTAAAAAGTTCACACTACAGTGATATAATATCATGAAAGTAGGGCATTTAAGTAGATGCATGCAATGGTGATTTCCTCGTCTCAAACAATTTATTGAAACAAAAGCCAACAACAGTGGTGGGTATACCACAACCAAAAATTTCAATGTCTCAATAACTTGTCATGTGTCCTTGAGCGTCAATTGCAGCTTGACAACGACATCTTGTGCTGTTCACAAGCCAACTTCTGTCTGTTGTCTACTGAGGCATGACATTCCACTCTTCTTGAAGGGCGGCCCTCTGGTCATTGACGTTGTGGGGCGCAGGGTTACAAGCCTCTGCACAGTGACTCAGCCGATCCCATAGGTTTTCTAAGGGATTCAGGTCTGGAGAAAGTGCAGGTCACTCTATTTGAGGTACCCCAGCCTCCAGCAGCCATTCCCCAATGGTGCGATCTCGATGAGCTGGAGAATTGTTGGCCATGAAGATGAAATTGAGCCTGTGTTGTTCATGCAGGGGCACAATGACTGCATTAATGATGTTATTCAGGTAGTATCGGCTTGTCACTGTACTATTCACAAGGTGTAGGGCAGTTCTGTATTGACTAGACACACCTACCCAGACTGTAACATGGGGACAACAGTGGCTGATGCATAGCGCTCTTCTCAACATCTCCAACATCGCTGGCGGCCATCATTTCTGCTCAACGTGAACCAACTTTCATCAGAGAACAGCACTGAGGCCCACTGGTCCCTTGCCCAGCGTAAATGCTTCCTGGCCCATGCAAACGATGATGCCTGTGCCTGGTGGTGTGGTTGGGTACCCTTACGGGTCATCTAGCATGCAGACCACGCTGATGTAAACAGTTTTGAATGGTCTGACATGACACTTGGGTGTCTCTCACCTCCCTTAAATGTGCCTAGAATTAAGTGGCATTCATCATCCGGTTTCGCAGGGCACTGTTCACAATGAAGCAGTCATCAGTGTAGGATATGGCCAAAGGACGTCCACTTCTATGCCTTTCTGTGACTCGTTCAGTCTCTCTGTATCTCTGTTGCAACCTGCTGATGACACTCTGTGACACTCTAAGCTCAGTGGCCACTTCCCTCTGAGAACATCCTGTTTGAAGCCTCGCAATTGCGAGGTACTGTTGGTCAGTTGTTTGGTGTCGTCTTGGTCTCATAATGTCAAAATGTGAACAGCATGATGAAGAGGACTATTGAAATACCAATTCTAATTAAACCATAAAATTTATTAGTCGATTCATGGATCAAACACCAGCTGTGAATTTTGCCATTAAGCACCTTGTTAGAGAACGCAAAAAGGACTTAAACACTGAACAGTTGGACATGTGCATTCAAAAGGTTAGAGAAGGTCAAATTAAGTTCACCTGGAAAGGTAATAGTGCATTTTAGGTGCATCCTGAAGTTTCACCTGAAAGCCGACTATCCCTAACTATTTGTGAGTAGTGTATATAGACGAGAAGTAATCAACAGAACTTAGGGCAGGTGGGAACAATCAAGGGCAGAGACAGCAGGAGAGTGGCTACAGGTACACGAATCATGAGGAGCTGAGACAAAAAGGGTAAACAGGAACATGAGAAATGATCATAGGGCCATGACAATGCTAACAAACATACAGGACAAAGGACAACGCAGGGAATATATATATATTTTTTTAATAATCCTTTGTTAGTGCCACAATGGGGAAATTACAGGGCTTTCACCTGGATGGAGGAGGCAGCCATGGTGCGGCGCCAATCCCTTCACCATTCACACACACACATTCACACCTAGGGCCACTTTAGAGTCTCCAATTAACCTAACCTGCATGTTTTTGGCCTGTGGGAGGAAACTGGAGTACCCAGCATAAACCCACGCAGACACGGGAAGAGCATGCAAACTCCACACAGAAGGGTCAACAATGGGCAGGGGGTAGGATTGAACCCACGATGGTCGGGGGTGGAATCGATTCCATGACCTTCTTACCGTGCTGCCACAGTGCTAACCACTGTTCCACCGAGCTGATGATAAACACAAAAAAATCCCAAAAATACAAACTCAAAGTGAGAATGTGAGCTGAGCCCATGTCCCAGTGACAGGAAAATCCATCCATCCATCCATCTTCTACCGCTTTTCTGGAGGTCCGGGTTGCGGAGCCAGTAGTTCAAGCAGAGGAGCCCAGACTTCCCTCTCCCCAGCCACCTGCTTAAGCTCTTCAGAGAGGATACCCATTCCCAGACCAGCTGAGGGACTCAGGCTACGGTCACACTGTAGGTTTTAATGCTCAATTCCAATTTTTTTGCACAAATGTGACCCATATCTGATTTTTTTTAATGACAGTCTGAACAACACATATCCGATTTTTTCACACCAGACCCAGGCCACTTTCATATGTGGTCCTTATTCGAATACGTATCTGATATTTTCCAAAGCAACCTCAGTCTGAACGGTCATGTCACATTTCACCCAACTTTTTCCTCATTGAAGTGAGACAGACACTACAATTCTGCAGTGGAGGATGCAGCCACTATGGCAGACACAGCTGATTCGTGCTCTCTTTTTAGTCAATCTTCTTCCCTTTATCACCGGATTGTAATTTTGTCGGCTGTGACTGCGCAATAATTTCAAAATTTCAGGGGTGGAGGGTTTGGGGCTGAAACCATCAGACATTACAGGCACACGTAACGGCACATTTACCAGATGCTGCAAATTCCTTTTCCCTTCCTGGCTGCTGTAATATCTAAAATGTAAAGTTAATATTGACATGACTGGAGTGGAATGGCCAGATAGGGGGACACACAGGAGAGGGGAGTCTCTGGCGGCTCCTCCTTCCTGTGCGGGGGGTGGGGGTGTATCTCATTTTAAAGAGGGTTGTATAATCGATCAGTTCAATTAAAGCAGAGCTGATTACAATGGTCATCTGGCCTGTAGAGGTATGAAGCTGGTCTCATATTTGTGATTTTAACATTTTATTTTGCTGCGCTTCATCAGGGTGAAGAAGTTCTGTTCCCCCCACCCCCAGTCATTCTGGGCTCATATTTACTTCTGTAAACATAACGTTGTGTCTGACGCTACATTTTCTTCTGCGCATGTGGGTCACTTCATAGCTGTAGACTGTTCACACTGGAGTCTGATGGGGGTTGCATTTAAGATGTAATGTGAACGCCCACACAAAAAAATTGGATCTCAGCAAAAAATCAGAATTGAGCATCAAGACCTGCAGTGTGACCAAAGCCATAGTCTCTCCAGCCAAGGCCTGGGTCTGCTCCGGGTTCTCCTCCCAGTGGGACATGCCCAAAACACCTCAACTGGCTCCTTTCAATGTGGAGGAGCAGTGGTTCTACTCTGAGCCTCTCTTGGATGACTGAACTCCTCACGCTATCTCTAAAGGTGAGTCCAGCAATCCTACAGAGAAAGCTCATTTCAGCCACTTGTATCTGCGATCTCATTCTTTTGGTCATTACCCAAAGCTCATGACCATAGGAGAGGGTAGGAACATAGATTGATTGGTAAATTGACAGCTTTATCTTAGAGCTCGGCTCCCTCTTCACCACGACAGACCAGTACAACATCCACATCACTGCAGATGCTGCTCCGATCTGTCTCAGTTTGTTGCTCCATTCTCCCCTCACTCATGAATAAGACCCTGAGATACTTAAACTCCTCCACTTGGGGCAGGAGCTTGTCCCCAACCCAGAGAGGACAATCCATCTTTTTCCAGCTGAGGACCATGGACTCGGACTTGGAGGTGCTGATTCTCATCCCAGCAGTTTCACACTCAGCAGCAAACCATCCCAGTAAGACCTATAGGTCATTGCTGGATGAAGCCAACAGGAAAACATCATCTGCAAACAGCAGAGATGAGATCCTGTGGTCACCAAGAGTTTTTTAATCACTTCAGCCACCTCAGCCCCTGTGACAAATGAGTCGTCCCCCTCATCCACGAGCCCTGCTTCCTCTGTGGAAGGTTTATCAGTGGAATTGAAGAGATCCTCAAAATATTCCTTCCACTGCCCGACGATATCACCAGTTGAAGTCAGCAGTGCCCCATCTGCACCAAACAGAGTGAGCTGCTTCCCCTCCTGTGTTGCTGGACAGTTTGCCAGGATCTCTTCAAGGCTGACCGAAAGTCTTGTTCCATGGCCTCACCGAACTCCTCCCACACCCAAGTTTTTGCTTCAGCAACCACCTGAACTGCACTCTGCTTGGCCTGCCGGTACACCTCAGCTGCTTTGGGAATCCCACAAGCCAGCCAAGCTCAATAGGATTTCATCTTCAGCTTGATGGCTCCCCTCACCACTGGTGTCCACCACTTGGTTAGGGGGTTGCCACCACGAGATGCACCGACGATCTTGCGGCTGCAGCTCTGGGCAGCCGCTTCAACAGTGGAGGTGGAGAACATGGCCCATTCAGACTCCATGTCTCCAAACTCCCTCGGAATGTGGTCAAAGTTCTTCCGGAGGTGGGATTTGAAGACCTCCCAGACAGAGGCCTCAGCCAGATGTTCCCAGCACACCTTCACTATACGTTTGGGTCTACCAGGTCTGAATGGCATCCTCCCCTGCCATTGGATCCAACTCACCACCAGGTGGTGATCAGTTGACAGCTCTGCACCTCTCTTTACCCGAGTGTCCAAGACATATGTGTGGGTTGCCATTTATTAAATTACAAAACAAGGCAAGGACACGGGCCTAACCCACGCTCTGACACACAACACTAATCTACTTCTCTTTGACTGGTATCTCAGATTCCATACTTAAATTAATTTTCATTATTTGTAGTGGTGTTGGCATTATTGCGTTAACTGCCCGTTAACCCTTTGCCCCCGTTAACAGCTACAAATTTTGTGATCACGGTTAACGGCAGTTAACGGCAGAAAGTGCAAACAGTACTTTTTAGCCTAGCAGCTCTCCGTACCACAGCCATTCAGGCCACAGACACTGTGCACGCCATGCAGACATTGCGAAGTCAAACAAGCTAGATTACAGCCATGGATATCCAAAAAAGTAACTCAGAACTCAGAAAAGATTTATTGCCAAGTACATTAACAGATACTGATAACAGATCACTGATAACATACGAGGGATTTGACTTGACACAGAAAACGACCTGCATTTCCGGTGACACGGCTGCATCTGAAACGCGCCTGCCAACAGGAGGGTACAGGAAGCATGGGAAATAATACAATAGGAAGGAGCAAAAAAAATCATTGATTTCAGAATAGTGGTCATATATGATCAATATTATGATTACAAAGAAAAAAAAAAGCCCTCAATGCACAATCAGCAGACCAAAAAAGTTCACAGGACACAAAGAGAGCAGTGAGTGAATCATCTTTATCATCAGTTTGTGGATCAGTATGAGTGTAATGTTGAAAGTAGGTGTTGTATCAGTTAAGAACAACAAGGACTCTTTGGCAGGAGATGTTTTGTCTGGCTGCTGGCATTGTCCTTGGCCATGCAGCTGCCTGTCCGAAGGCCATGAGCTCAATGTTTTGAAAACAAAGACTGCAGATGATCAGGAGGATTTTTGTGAGGGAGTCAGATTTAGTCGAATAGTACTGATCACAGAGAGGAAACTTTATATTCTCTTACAGATTCAGTACTTAATCCTTCATTGCTGGGCGTTGAATCCATCGTGAATGGCCCTAAAGTGTTGTCATGCTTAAGTTTTCAACGTTATCTGTCGGCACGCTGACCTGGATAATTGTTACAGCCTCCTCCAAAACTTTGCCTGGATGTTGGATTGTTCTTCTTCTGTGGAAGCTAGCTATCTGGCTAGTAGCTACATGCTAGGCTATAGCTGACCTGCAGCAGCTGACACGGACAGAAATTCGTCTGTTTTCATCCTTATAGCTTTGGGTCTAACTGTTGGTGAGTACCGTGTTGTGTTGTTGTGATGAAATAATATTGTATGACACAGGTGGTGGCTCCACCTTTCCGGTTCTGCTACCACCCGGGGTATAAGAGGGCTGTGAGGAAGAGGGGTGGTCTCTTTGGACTCCTCTTAGCCTGATGGCAGTACCTGTATTATGAGAGCGAGTCACTAATAAAGTCGTGTTCAGTTCAAAGCTCGGTCTTGCCCTTGGCTCCCTTTTACCGACATAACATTTGGCAACGAGGGTAAAAAGTATTGACGTAGGGGTTGCTTCAATTCGGCCGTTTTTGGAGCTTCCTGGTGAGCCGCCCATCCCTTAGGTGAGGTGGTTTGCTGCCTTTCAAAATTATTTAATAGCATTGGACCTCGGAAGACTGGAGAAGTTGCGGGAATGGGCACTATTGGTTCACAACTTGGGAATGGAAGGACAATGTATCCTTAGTACCTTAGGCGAAGGTGATAGCTTTGAAGAAGGGGTTTAGCTAATGGTGTGACATTTTCATGCCCCAGAAAACATCATCGTCCAGAGGAGCCAGTTTCGGCAGCGTTGCCAGCGGACTGGTGAGTCAGTGCAGCAGTATGTAGCAGAGCTACGTCAGCTGGCCAAGGACTGTCAGTTTGGAGCGTTAGAGGAAGAGATGGTTCGCGATCAGTTGGTGGAACATACTGTTTGCCTGGCGACAAGGTCGAAACGCCTCACACACTCGGGCAAGCTGACATTAGCCATGTCCATCAAGTTAGCTCAACAGTTTGAGGCAGCAGAAAAGCTATCATGGGAGCTTGATGAGAGAGCGTCACACCGCCATTATGAACCACAGTCGACGGCGCAGGCAGTGGACCTGGACAGCGACAATGACATGGAGGATGACAAAGAATGCGCTAATGCTGTAAAGATGAGGGCCGCCCCGGGTTGTGGGTCCACCAAGCACTGTTATAAGGCTAAAGAGTTTCCGGCAAGAGGAAGACGCTGCAGCAAGTATAGACTCCTGCATCATTTTGCCAGGACATGTTATAGGTTAGAGCGAGGGGACCCGAGACGCAATGAGGACACCCCCGCTCCAACTCCCATGATCATTCACACCGTATCCCCAAGTACCGACAGTCATTCCTATTGCATGGTGGAACTGGACGGGGTGGCGGTGCCGTTACTGACTGACATGGGAGCAGTGAGATCCATGCTGAATTGGTCAACCATGGGGCGTTTCTTCCCACATTATCGAGTGAGAGGTCATTCAGCACTGCTGTGTGGGTATGGTGGAGGAAGATTGGCCACGGTGGGATTGGTGGATCTGACGGATAGGTACAGTTCGGCGGAGGTATCCAGCTTGAAGTTCATCGTGACGGCCCATTATGGGGTGTGATCTGTTTTATGGATTGGGCTTTGCCATCACCAGCAGTGTTGGAAAAGAGTGGCTGGGCTGTGGTTTGTGGGACTGGCCGGTTCCGCGAATGATGGACAGAGCTGTGTGGGACGAATCTTTGTCTAGTATTCTGGACGATGAGCAGGGCCAACCCCACCCAAGGCCATCGTGGGAGGGTCTCGGTGCCAGTGCCCAAGTAAACCTAGCTGAGGGAACTGGGCAGCTCCACCCGTGATGTGGATGACCCATTCTACTCCTGGAGTTCGGCTGGAAGGAACTGGTGGGCAGGGGGTCATAACGGCTTCGTCGGCGGCGAAAATGAAAAAGGGCAGGGCAGGACCGGCTGGCACAGTGAAACGACGTGCCTTAACAGAAACACTGGAAGCCGAGTAGGGCTCCTCTGGGGGTCACGGATGTGGTCTGACCAAAGACAGGAGGCCTAGTCAAGAGGTGTTCGAGGCAAACGCCAATGAGAAGATGACCAGGGGTGGCTGCAGGTGGTGGCTGTTGGGGAGGATGCCTACCTCCAGCTATCTGATGGCTTGTGGAAGCATCCCAGTGAGCTGCAGTGCGCCTGAGAGGAGAAGGAGGTATTTGGACTTCGATGTGGGTTATCCCCGGGAGTGAAGAAAAGAAGGTGCACTGGAGGGGAGCCGTCTGACGGTTTTCCGGGTGGTGGTTTCTCTACTGGGGCAGACTGAGGGTTAGGCAATGCATATAATGCATGGTGATGGAAATGGGGGATAACCGAGTTATATATTAGTTCTGTTAATGGGATTGTTTTGTGTCTTATATTATTTATTTTAGGAACACGGCAGTTTTCTGTTTAGTGGACTGTTCTTCTTAGTATAGATGGCAGAATAATCCATCTTGCCATGTTGGGGTGGAACGGTAGTCCACCCGTTCCCCCATAGTTTTAGTTGTTTTGAGTGAGTGTGATAGACCTTTATGCATTTCTGTTTAGTTTTGAATGCATGAGTCGGGTTCGAAATTGGGGAGGGTCTCGATTGTGCGCATGTGTTATGGACCATTTTTTTGAAGGGGGGGGGGAGTGTGACACGGGTGGTGGCTCCACCTTTCTGGTTCTGCTACCACCCAGGCTATAAAAGGGCTGTGAGGAAGAGGGGCGGTCTCTTTGGCCTCCTCTCAGCATGACGGCAGCACCTGTATTGTGAGAGCGAGTCACAAATAAAGTCATGTCCAGTTCAATGCTCGGTCTCGTCCTTGGCTCCCTTTTACCGACATAAGATACCAGTCTAAAAAATTCTCAAGCTGTGTTCGTAATGTCCATTTGGCCTAACAGCTCTCCATACCAAAGCCGTTCTAGCCACAGACACTGTACACGCCATGCACACATCGCAAAGTTAAACAAGCTGAATTACAGCCATGGATATCCCCAAAGTCCTGTCATGTTTAAGTTCACAACGTTATCTGTTGGCGCTCTCACCTGGATAATTGTTACAGCCTCCTCCAAAACTTCGCCTGGATGTTGGGTTGTTCTTCTTCTGTGGAAGCTAGCTATCTGCCTAGTAGCTACATGCTAGTTTATACGGTAGCTGACCTCCAGCAGCTGATACAGACAGAAATTCGCCTGTTTTCATCCTCATAGCTTTGGGTCCAAGTGTTGGTGAAAAAATCCTCAAGTTGTGTTTGTAATGTCCATTCACTCCCCCGCTGTTTTTGCAGCATGGTGGGGTGTCATCATGGGTGAGATAATTGTTTATGTTTGCAATGTGCATGTGTATACGTGAGCTTGTGTGTATGTGTGCATGTGTATGTGTGAGCTTGTGTGTGTCTGGTGTGGTGTGTGTGAGAGCACTTTGTGTAATATGTAACTAACTAATCTTCACTATTTATTTATTATAACAATTTCCTCTCTTGACTCCCTTTTCATGGAGTCAATAACTATGGCAGGCTCAATAATAAACAGGCATCAGGCACTTGATATTATTTTCATGTGAGATGAGCGAAAAACCTGTAGGCAGTATACAATATACTTACATAAGTAATCATTGTAATGCAATTTCTTTATTCACTCAGTACATATTCATAGGCGAAAATTCTCATCTCAGACCCCACTACCCTTGGCGGCCTTTTTTGGAAACTTTATTGACACACATTATATCAGGAAAACAAACATAAGCAAAACAAAACATTTTCAGTCAAAACATTTCTTATTCATGTGTGTTGAGTCTGAGCCTCGATACCTGCCATGTAACAGAGCTTCAAACCTTCTAATTCTATTCTAACTGAACTAAACATAATCCTAAGGGAGGCGAGAACCGGAGAGACATAATCTCTCTTTCTAGTACCTATTAAAACTCTTGCTGCAGCATTTTGGATCAGCTGAAGGTTTTTGGTTTTTTTTTAATGTTTTAGGACAGCTTGACAATAAAGTGTTACAATAATCTAATCTAGAGCTATCAAAAGTGTGGATTAGGTTCCCAGCATCACTAAGA
Source organism: Pholidichthys leucotaenia (assembly GCA_020510985.1). Classification (NCBI taxonomy): domain Eukaryota; kingdom Metazoa; phylum Chordata; class Actinopteri; order Cichliformes; family Pholidichthyidae; genus Pholidichthys; species Pholidichthys leucotaenia. The sequence goes on along the minus strand of CM035842.1, from coordinate 367,625,834 downwards.
CAAGGTGCTCCTAATCTTGACAATATTACACAAATGATAGAAGGCAGTCTTAGAAACACGTTTAATGTGTGAATTAATAACAGACCTTGATCAAAAATTATCTGTGAAAACTGTCATGGTCCGCTATGCTCATTATCCGCAGCTGCACGCACACCTGATCTTCATTAGGCTGGGCCTATATCTTCCACGCTGCCCGGAGTGGCAGTGCGGAGATGTCTCACTGTGCTCCAGGAGAGCTTCATTGCCGAATCGTCTCAGCTACCAAAGCCACAGCTGAGCCAGCCCTCACCTGCGCTAGGAAGATCCAACCTAACCCACCACGTAAGCGCCATTGCCAACTAACCTCTTTCTGCTAGTCCCCTGTGCACAGGCGGAGTCCATGGCGGCGGAGTCTTTCCCTCTTCCTCCCGGGCGGCGGACTTATCAGCTCCTTCTCCTCACCACCAACCTCTACACACTCCTGTCAGGATTATACCACCGTCTGAAGAGCACTGTCTCCCTGGCCACGGCCATAACGCCGAACCGGAGAACTTCTCCATCTGTTCCCACAGTAAGCCACACAGTAACTGTTTAACTCCAGTCTTGACGCTCAGTAACCATCTCTTTCTCTGTGTCTCCAGGGTTGCCAGGCCGAACGGTGTCTCACTCAGTTCCCAGCAGTTCCAGCCTGCACTCACACCACAATTCACTCACATTGTTGTTAATAAACTTTATTGTATCAATTTGGAGTCTGTGCCTCGCCACTGGGTCAACAACCATGTCAGTACATCTCCGCCAGAACGACCCAGCTGACAGCGCTTTGGTGTGCCATGTCAACCGCATGGAGATTCAAATTGATCAATTGGTTTATCAGCAGCAGACCATTCTAAACCAGCTAACTCGTGTCACAGATCGGTTGGATAGACTAACTAATTCTCAGCCCTTTTCTCTGGCCTTACCTGTCGCCAGCAGCTCCTCGACTCCCGCTAGCATTCCAGCTAACCAGCTCAAGGCAGAGTCCTCCTGTTCGGCTTACTCCCGTACCAACTCCCAGCTGTTTCAACGGTAAGTTGGGCGAAGCCAGGGGGTTCGTTATGCAATGCGAGGTGGTGTTTCAGCGGGTGCCAGAGGATTTCCCTTCCGACCAGAGTAAGATTGGTTATGTTATTAATCTGTTGGAGGGGAGAACTCTAGCTTGGGCCTATGCGGTAATGGCTAGGGCAAATTATGCTAGTCTCACTTTTGGCCAATTCATTAGTGAATTTAATGAAGTGTTTGATCATTCCGATCGAGACAGCGTTCTCACCACCTGCCTATTAAGTCTAAGGCAGGGGTCTAGGGCGGTGGCAGATTATGTCGTAGACTTCCGGGTGGCGGCTACTGAAGTAGGTTGGGAGGATGCTTCTCTTTGCTGTATTTTCATCGGGAGCCTCAGTGCTAGCCTTCGGGATGAGTTAGCTCCTTTAGAGAAACCAACTAGGTTATCCAAGCTCATTTCTCTGGCCATTAGTCTGGATAATAGACTGAGGGAGCGAGCGGCGGAACGTAGGTCCTATGGACGGTCCGGGGAACCATCTCGCCATTCCCCTCAGTCCTCAATATTGGCTTTACCGGCCTCTGAACCCTCAGCGCCCGCGGAGCCTAGGACGGTGGGACATTCTAGGCTATCTGCGGCAGAGAAACAGTGTTGCCGCAAGCTTGGGTTGTGCCTGTATTGTGGGAGCGGGGAGCATGAGGTCGGGTCGTGTCAGCTTCGGCCAAAAGGGGGAGTCCGTGCGTCAGAGTAGGGGGGCTCACGGACTTACCTCGGTCTAATCCCCTATCCAGTTTGCTTCTTTCCTTTAGATTCATACACAAACACACAGAGATACCTACACAGGCCTTAATCGACTCCAGGGCTGAGCAAAGCTTTATGTCTAGAGACCTGGCAACCCGTTTGGGCCTTTGCTGCATCCCTCTTGAGTCTCCTCTCCGGCTGATTGCATTGCCTAACGCCCCCATGGCTACAGTATCCCCCAGACAGCTCCAGTCTCCATTATAGTATCTGGTAATCATTGAGAGGAACTGTCCTTCTTTGTGTTGCCCGTCTCAACGTCTCCGGTCATCCTGGGCTATCCCTGGCTACGCCTCCATAACCCGACGATTGATTGGAGTGCCAGTAGTATTAAATCATGGAGTTCATTTTGCCTCAGCGCCTGTCTGCAGTCAGCGGAGTGCTCACCTTCAGTGACCCTAGGGGCTCCCTCTGATCCCCCTCCCGATTTGTCCAAGGTGCCTCCTGAATATCATGATCTCGGTGCCGTGTTCAGCAAGTCCCGGGCCCTGTCCCTTCCCCCCCACTGACCGTATGATTGTGCCATCAACCTCCGTCCGGGGGCCCCTCTCCCGTCTAGCCGGCTGTATAGCCTTTCCCCGCTGGAGTGGGTGGCTATGGACATGTACATCAAGGAGTCCCTGAGCTCAGGCATCATTTGCCCGTCCTCTTTGGCGGTGGGGGCGGGGTTCTTCTTTGTGGGAAAGAAGAGCGGTTTATTAAGACCATGCATCGATTTCAGGGAGTTGAATAATATTACTATCAAGGATAAGTACACCCTCCCGTTGCTTAATTCTGCCTTTGACTCTCTCCAGGGGGCTTCCTGCTTTACCAAGTTGGATTTGCGCAACGCTTACCATCTGGTGTGGATCCGCGAGGGGGTCGAGTGGAAGACAGGTTTCCGTACCCCTAGTGGTCACTAGGGGTGATGCCATTTGGTCTGACCAATGCGGCTGCTGTGTTTCAGCGGCTCATCAATGATGTTCTGAGGGATTTTCTGAACGTGTTTGTGTTCGTTTACCTGGATGACATTCTGATCTTCTCCCATTCATTAGAGGAGCACCGGGTACGTGTGAGACGTGTTCTTCAGCGGCTATTGGAGAACCAGTTATTCGTCAAGGCTGAGAAATGTGAGTTTCATACGTCCAAGACGTCCTTCCTGGGCTACATTATTTCTCATAAGGAGATTTTTTTTTTTAATTTTTTATTTTGTCTACTTTATACATTATTGATCCCCAGAGGGGAAATTGAGGGCATCCACCTGGATGGATAAAGCAGCCACGGTACGGAGCTATCCCTTAACCATTCACACACACATTCATACCTAGGGCCACTTTAGAGTCTCCAGTTAACCTAACCTGCATGTTTTTGGTCTTTGGGAGGAAACCGGAGAAATCCCGGAGTAAATCCACGCAGATACGGGGAGAACATGCAAACTCCACACAGATCACTGTTGGTCAGGGGCTGGGCTCAAACCAGGGATCCCATGGCCAAGGGTAAGTTGCTGTGCTGCCACAGTGCTAACCACTGCGCCACCGCACCGCCCCCAGATCCTTCCAGACCCGGGCAAAATTAAGGCAGTGGTGGAGTGGCCGGTCCCATCCTCAAGGAAACAGCTCCAGCAGTTCCTGGGATTTGCTAACTTCTACCACCGATTCATGAAGAACTACAGCAGCCTGGCCCTTCCCCTGATGCTCCTTACATCCACAAAGGTTCCCTTCCGGTGGTCGGAGGAGGCGGCGGCGGCCTTTGAGGACCTGAAGAAGCAATTCTCTGATTCGCCGATCCTGGTGTAGGTGGATCCCAGCCTGCAGTGCCTCATGGAGGTGGACACCTCGGATTCTGGTGTGGGGGCAGTCCTTTCTCAACGTTCTCCAATGGATGGGAAGGTCCGGCCTTGTGCCTTTTTCTCCAAGCGACTATCTCCGGCTGAGCGGAATTATAGCATCGGTGACAGGGAGTTGCTGGCCGTCAAACTGGCTCTGGAGGAGTGGCGCCATTGGCTGGAGGGGTCCTCGCAGCCGTTTGTGGTTTGGACGGACCATCGCAATTTGGAGTACCTTAGGACGGCCAAGCGCCTGAATGCCCGTCAAGCCCGCTGGTCTCTTTTCTTTGGTCGATTCGACTTTACTATCACTTACCACCCTGGGTCCAAGAATACTAAACCAGACGCCCTCTCCAGGCAATTTGCCACGGACACCCTGGAGGCTGAAGACCATCCCATCCTCCCTACCTCCTGTGTCGTGGGCGCCCTCTCGTGGGGAATTAAGGAGAGGGTCCCGGGTGGGGGGGCCATCAGGGAAGCTGTTTGTGCCATCGGCCGTCCGGGGTGATGTCATCCAATGGGCCCATGCATCCAAGTTTGCCTGCCATCCTGGAAGACGACGCACAGAGGAGTTGTTGCAACGCTCGTTCTGGTGGCCCTCTCTTCAAAAGGATGTCGGGGAGTACATATGGACCTGTCCCCAGTGTGCCACCGGGAAGTCTCCATCGTCCCCACCGACAGGGTTGCTCCACCCCCTTCCGGTTCCTGCCAGACCCTGGTCCCATGTGGCATTGGACTTCGTTACCAGCCTCCCTCCTTCCAACTATCACACCGTGGTTCTCACCCTTGTGGACAGATTCTCCAAGGCGGCCCATTTTGTTCCTCTTCCGGGTCTGCCTACGGCAAAGGAGACAGCTGACCTGTTGGTCCAACATGTGGTGAGACTTCATGGGATCCCCACGGACATCGTCTCGGACCGGGGGCCCCAATTTATTTCCCAGGTGTGGAGGTCTTTTTGCAACGCCCTTGGAGCCAAGGTGAGCCTGTCATCTGGATACCATCCACAGTCCAATGGCCATTGTGAACGTGCCAACCAGGAGCTGGAGGCGGCGCTACGGTGTGTGGCTTCTTCCAATTCGACGGCATGAAGTTCCTTTCTACCATGGATTGAGTACGCCCACAATTCGACGGTCTCTTTGGCCATAGGTATGTCCCCGTTTCAAGCCTCTCTTGGGTATTCTCCCCCTCTGTTTCCCGAGGAAGAGGGCAACATCGCCGTGCCATCTGTACGGGCTCACATGAGACGCTGTCGTCGTCTATGGAGGGCAACTTGGGCCGCACTACATCGTACAGCCGAACGCAATACTGCTGTGGCAAATCGTCATAGGACCCCAGCTCTGGCGTACCAGGTGGGTCAGCAGGTTTGGCTGTCTACAAAGAACATTAATCTGAAGGCTGAGCACAGGAAGATGCAGCAGCGGTTTATTGGGCTGTTCGCCATCTCTCGCATTATCAACCCTGTGTCGGTATGGCTGGATCTCCCCCCGCCCTCCGCATATGTCCCACATTTCATGTGTTGCAAGTTAAATCTCTGTCTTCCAGCCCCCTGTGCTCTCCTCCCAGGTCGCCACCGCCCCCTAGGATGATCGACGGCAGCCCGGCGTGGAGTGTGACTGCTATCCTGGATGTCCGCCGCCAGGGCCGTGGGCTGCAATACCTGGTGGACTGGGAGGGCTATGGTCCGGAGGCCAGGTCCTGGGTGCGTCCTGCCTGTGTGCTCGATAAAGATCTCATCAGGGAGTTCCATCCAACGCATCCAGGTAGGCTGGAATGACCGCCAAGAGGCGCTCATTGGGGGGGAGTACTGTCATGGTCCGCTATGCTCATTATCCGCAGCTGCGCACACACCTGATCTTCATTAGGCTGGGCCTATATCTTCCACGCTGCCCGGAGTGGCAGTGTGGCAATGTTTCACTGCGCTCCAGGAGAGCTTCATCACCGAATCGTCTCAGCTACCAAAGCCACAGCCAAGCCAGCCCTCACCTGCGCTAGGAAGATCCAACCTAACCCACCACGTAAGCGCCATTGCCAACTAACCTCTTTCTGCTAGTCCCCTGTGCACAGGCGGAGTCCGTGGCGGCGGAGTCTTTCCCTCTTCCTCCCGGGCGGTGGACTTATCAGCTCCTTCTCCTCATCACCAACCTTTACACACTCCTGTCGAGATTATACCACCGTCTGAAGAGCACTGTCTCCCTGGCCATGGCCGTAACGCCAAACCGGAGAACTTCTCCATCTGTTCCCACAGTAAGCCACACAGTAACTGTTTAACTCCAGTCGTGACACTCAGTAACCACCTCTCTCTGTGTGTCTCCAGGGTTGCCAGGCCGAACGGTGTCTCACTCAGTTCCCGGCAGTTCCAGCCTGCACTCACACCACAATTCACTCACATTGTTGTTAATAAACTTTATTGTATCAATTTGGAGTCTGTGCCTTGTCACTGGGTCAACACCCATATCAAAAACAACCATTATTTCTTTCCATGGCTCTGTAGGGGCAGGGAATGCACCAAGGAAGGCCTCCCGTTGGTACTTTGGGTTGACCTTTTGACATGCTTCACACTAGATTAACCTTTGATATGTGACCTCTCTCATGTGCCTCTTTGCATAACCACACTTTAGCAGGGGCTACTATTCCTGCATCTACAGTTTGAAATGCACGTGTCCTCTCATCATATTTTACAACTGCATATGAGGCACTCAGAGACCCATCTGCTCTCCTGTAGCCATCACAAAAAAGGTTTGAATTTGGATGTTTGATAGGTTCAGATTGAAGATTAGAGACAACTTTCATATCAACCTCCACAGCTGCGAGACAGTCGTGAGGTTCATCTGTAAGCATGTCCTCTGCCATATTTGTCACTTCACTTGTGTAAATGACATTTAGTGCCTGCAGTATTCTTTTCAACCTTAATGTTCTTTTAGCTGAGAGTGTGAACAGTACACTTTGTAAGTAAGAGGCTACTCCATGCATGGTGTGTACAATCACAGTGTGCTGCATTGTTATGTGAGAGGTTTTTTCGAATGCCTTAGTTATTTTTTTTTCTAATGCCTTAGCTATTGCTGCAACATGACGTGTGCATAGTGGGTGTTGTTTCTCTATGTTGTCTAATGTTGAGCTGTAATACATTATGTAGCATCATCTCACTTTGGCTCAGCAATAATTATTCTTCTGCTTAAAGACATTTTGTTTCACCCAGGAGTAAGACAGTCAAGAACTGATTTTCTCCCCCAGGCCACAGCTGAAATCCCATTCCTTTGCTAAAACCAGTCTAAAAGAATTCAACCTATTTCCTCCTGCGCCCCTTTATTGCCCCCATAAACATGCAACAGACCTGGAGTCCTCATGGCCACACAGATCCACAACTTAGTTAATTTCCTTAAACTCTGGGACATGCTGGATTTAACCAGTGAACTTTAAAGTACATTATTACATCTCAATTCTAAACCTTCTCTTCTTTTCAGGACTATGAAAAGCAAATGGACTCTGATGTTTTTAATGTGGAAAATCAATAATATGTGTGAAATGCATTAATCTGTGATTTTATATATATGCATGTTAAAAGTGTTTAAATGAATGTTTATTCCTGCTTGTTGATTTAGAAGCACTGCTTATAAGTTGCATTAAGGTTAGCTTAGTTATACATAAGTGTGTAAAAGCATATTCCAATGTATTTAAAATTGTGTGTATTCATGTGGACCGATATCCAATTTCACCCAGTCTTCACCGAGCCCCAGCTTCTCCCTCCTATTGGTCCCTTGCAGACAAAGCCTGTCATTGGACTAAAAGTTCATCAAGCCCGCCCACGAAGGACGCTCATTGGCTGAGATTCCGGTCAACCCGGAAACCCGCGAAAGCTCAACAGAACTTATAAAAGGGGGAAAAAACCCTGCTACTTCCTCTTTTAACGTCGCTCTTTCGGCTCGCTCTTTCGGCTCTTCTTTCGCCTCCGTTCGTCTCTCTCATTGTCTATTGTCTACACACAGCAAGAAAGAACTTTGGGAAGAACAAAGGACTGTCCGAACAAAGGTTTCTCCCACGTGCTGCTTTTCCGAGCACAGAGCAGATAACTCGTAATTTGTTTATGTAACTTTGTATTTTAATGTTTTTTTCTTTTCCTCTTAAATGCCTAGGAATTCCTATTTCTTTGAGCTCAATTCTTAATTGGAGTTAAACTCCAATTTTTATTTATCACTTTTTCTTTGTTAAACTTTCTGTAAAACCACCGTTTGTTTTAATTTTAATGTAAGTTTTAATCTTGACTTTATTCTTAGAATATTTTTCTCAACCAATCACACACCAGAAGCTATTATTTTTATCTAAAGTCCGAAACGCTTTAATTTGAGATCGGATTAGATATCTTTAATTAATTATTATCGAAGGCCTCTGAGAAGACGCAGCTCCCCACATCACATGCAACTGAGGAATCAGCGCGCTTCTGCAGGATTTCAACCATTGAGATCAAACATCCAATCTCATTCATTGTCAAGAATATTTGCGGGACAAATATTCTGGGTTTTGCCCCTGAACAACACATCAAAACTTGATGAGGACGACGAAAGAACGTTGACCAGATCAACGGGGAATCATCACCAAGAGGAATCACGTGAGCTGCAAACTTTAATTCATCTGCTGAATTAAACATCTGAGGCTCGGTAATAATTTGTGTATCTAATCAGATGCAAATTAAAAAGCCATTAACATAACTCTTCTTTTTGTTAAAATTCCGCTTTTATTTTCTTAAGATTAATCCAGGACTTTTCATATAATTAGTAAACTTTCTCCATAAATTTGCGTTGTTTCCATAATCCGTTAACTCAAACTGATAGAAATTCATTTCTCAGTTTAACCCTGGTTCCGAAAATATTGACATTGTTAATCTATCATTTACAAGATTGATTTTATGATTAATGAAATTACTGCAATGTCTATTAATCATTTTGTTTAATAAATATGTGAAAATGAGAGAAGTTGTTGAGAATTTATTTCATTCTGAGTCTGTTTCAAGCCCCGGTATCAAATTCACGGAAAATTTTTGAGACTGATTATTAATTAATTTATTGAGTGATTAAACAGGTATAAAGTGAAATTAAAATTAAATTGCTTCTTAAAGATAGAAACTGGTGCCCCTACGAGTGTTATTAACTTTTCTGGTGTATATGAAACGAGATTCGATCTCAGATTCCAATACATCAATATAAATTAAATAATTTTATATCTGATCATATTTATTAATTTCATATATATTTCTCTTACATTTATGGTGCCGCCGCGTGAGAGCCTGGCTGAACTTGACTCACTCAGAATGAAAGAAATTAATACATAAGCTGTGTGTGATTTTGGTCGACTTATAACTTACAAAGGTGGTTCATTTGTCTGCAGCCAATCTATTGTCTTTGTCTCTGTGTCATGAGGGGGAGGGGGTGAATTCGCCCTGTCCCTGATTACTGCTGTGTGTGTGCGTGTGTGACCAAGAGAAGTGGGGGTTGAAGAGACCCCACTCCACTCTAGTCAGTTTTTTTTTTTTTGTTCAATGCATGCTTAAGAAGCGTGATTACACGCTGAATAATTAAAATAGGCCTGGGAACAAAATAGCGAAGAAATCCTATTTGTTTTCCCCGTTATTTCAACACCCCGCAGGCGAAGCAAACCCTTGGGGGATTTAATTGAATTAACCATTGTATAAACTTGTTGAATAAAGTTTAGGGAGACCGAAGTTTTCCCGCCTTTGGAAAGCAAGGCGTGGTTTTATGGACTGAAGCTCGTGCTGCATCCACATAGCACTTGTGCATGCTCTCAGTCGCGCATGCGACCGTCAAGCTGTGCGCGAAAACTGCGCATGTGTAGATCGGCCAAGCAATGCCATCTTAAGTCTAGGTAAAGCAAGTTCCCTGTAACCGCCATTTTGAGTAGAAATCCTTGACTCCCTGAGTGACGTCATTGGGTTTCCTCTTCCGGAAGTGCAGACGAAAACTGCCTCCATCTTGTGGTGAAACATAGGGACTGCAATTTTTATTTAAACTTCTAATCTTTAAAGACAATTTACCAAATTAAGTCTTCAAAGTAACTTCAAAGCAATTCATATTATTCAGAATAAACTAAATTTAACACTAATCCAAACCTTTATGCCAAGAACAAAAGGAAAAGGACCTGTTGGCTTCTGAAAGTTTTTCTCAGTGGTGAGACCCCACTCACTGCATAGATACCTATAGCAGGAACATACATAGACACTCCTATTGTATTTAATCACTTATGTAACCACATATTATAATCTTTTAAGCTAAAAGCAAACATATTTACACACTTTTAAGCAAAACGTTGCAAACTTTGAAGCTATATGTGTGCTTATTTTGCTGTTTTTAAATGTGATATGGTGTGATTCCCTTCCCACAGAAACCCAGTTTTAGCTTAAGGATTCTAATGCTGATGTTTACTCAAGAGTAACATTAAAGTAGGATTAATCCTGTGCATTTGAACAAATTTACACTTACTGAATATTTATAATTTTTCCTCTTTCTCAAACTTAGGAAACCACACCAAGCAATCAACGCTTAAGAGAAGCTCTAGGTGTCATTTAAAGTCATTGTGTCATTTCTTGATTCATGTTTTCTCTACAGAAAAAGAAAAACATTTAGCCAACCTGCATAATTTTCAAATTTTTCCCAGGATTTAAAAGAAAAGTCAAAAAGGTGCAAACATTAATTATTCTGTAAATAAGAAATTTATAGATAACAATCAAGACAGATCACTATTGGCTTCAATCCTAAGAAATCCTTGGATACCAAATATTCAAACAATTCACTTGTTTCTAATTTGTAAATATTTTAAACATTTAATGCTTCAAAGGAAAATAGTCTTTAACAAATAAAACCAAAGGAAAGCCTTAACTTTAAAAGAAAGTGGAAACTTGTAATCTTAAATCTTTAAAGCATTTAGCCTCTTTTGTTTTTGTATTTCTTTTGTAAATAAAATCCTCACTTTCAAAGTGACATTCTGCAAAATTCCAAAGCTAGCTATTGATGACAAATTCCAATACTAGACTTGGAAAATCAAAGGAAGGAAGTCAATCCACACAATTGAAATTCCTGTTTTGTTTTGTGAAACAAATTTAATCCAATTTCAATTCAACTTTATTGATCAACATACAGTTTCAACGAACGAATTAATTGAAGCATCTCTACATTTCTAAATAATTTCAAAATTCTATTTCCCATCTTGCAAGCCTACAAGTTGGAACAAATTCTAAAGGAACTTTCAACTATCACGTTTGTAAAATAAAACACTCAAGGTTAAAACTTGTCGAACAAATTAAAGAATAATCAACAAGTTGAATTTTTTTTAAAAGGCTAAATAACAACAACAGTTAAACATGATGAGTCAACAGACAACCGACCAATTTACCAAACTGGATGACCTTCAAACAACATTGGAAGAATGGACTTCTAATTTAATTTCTAGCTTCACAACACGGGTCAAGGAAACACAGCCCGAAGAACTGAAGAAACTCACTGAAGAACTCTTGAATGAACACACTGAAAAACCACCAGAAGGCAAGGACCTCACCAGTGTGTTAGGTAAGTTTGCGCTAACATTAGTCACAAGATTAAAGGTAGCAGAGAACGAGCTAGCAAACCAACAAACAACGATCTTATCTCTCCAAGAAGAGAATGAAACACTGAAAGAAAATCTGGAACAATCTCAAGAGGAGAATGACAAAACTCAAAATCAACTTGATGAAGCGTTACAAGATTTGGACCGTGCAGAGTCAGAAAATGAACGGTTGATGCATAACCATGATGTGCTTCACCAAGACAACAATGAACTTGAAGATGCCCTTCAAGACACAAAGAAGGAATTCAGAAGAGTTGAAGGTCAACTTGAAAATGTGAAGAAGGACTACAAGGAATGTCAATTGCTCCTAAAGGAAAGACATGAACACCGAGACATCCACCGCGCTCCCTCGCCCTATTCCCGTTTCGAATACGGATGACCGCGTGGACAGCGTGCGTGTGCCCCTTCAGACCGTGACCTTGACAAGATCGCGCAAAATATCACCAAATTTGATCCAGGACCTACGGGTTCACCTGATGCCAAAGTCTATTTACAGGACATTGATTACTACCTGCGTAAGTATCCTGATGCTACAACTGATGATCACATCTATCTGATCAAACTAACATCTAACAGGTCAGTATCAAAATTCATAGACAGACAGCCGACAAACATCAAAGCAAACTACATGCTGCTCCGCGAAGCCATCGAAAAGGAGTTCTCCGACGACTGCCTACAGGCAGGGCTAACCGCAGCCCTAGCCGTGAAGCAAGGACGCTCAGAGCCAACACAAGCCTACTACCAGAGACTCCTACTTGCATATTTTGGATCTCAAAATACACCAGGGATGGAAGAAGACCGCAATTTCAAGACCCTCTTCATCCAAAACCTCCATCCCACTGTGAGTCATTACCTGGGAGTTACAGCTAACCCAAGGTCAAACTCAATAAGTCAGCTGAGAGAGTTTGCACATTATGCATTCCAAAAACAGCAACAAAGTCGCAACAAGCACGCTGAGCCTGCCACTATTAGCGATGCATCTAACACCTTGGAGTTGGAGGGAGCTCCTCGCCCTACTCCACCTCCTACACTGCGAGTACATAAACAGCCGAAGCATTTTCCCAACCGACCTCATCAAGGTCAAAACCAAACTAGGTCCTCTGGATATCACTTTGGACCAACTTTGTGAAAACCCAACTACCGTCGTAGACCATATCCATGGGATAGGTCACGAGAACGCGATGCGGACTACCGTGATGACAGATACCGATACGAAGACATGCGTAACCACGACAAATGGTCTCCATCCCATCACAGAAGCTCAGAAGCAGAGACCTATCACAAACCTTGGAAGGAAGAAGAGACTCCTACATTCAGTAGAGAAGATATTGAAATTGTCAAACACCTCCTAGCAGAGATTCAAAGCTACAAAGAGAATAAAACTACAAACATTCTAGCTATATCAGCTGTGCCAACTCAAAACAAACATTCCAAACGAAGGAAACGCAAGAAGAAAATCCCTCATGCAAATGAGGAAGGACCAAAGGACTCAACGCAGTCCAGTGCTGTTATGGCAGCCCAACCACAGGTCACAGACCACTCCTCTAATGACATTTCGCAACTCTGTGTCGAACCACCGGTTCCACAATTTCTATGCGATTTAAATGAGAGGGGGGTGGCACGGAAATTCTACCTTCCACTGACCCTTGAAGATGTGATGTGTCAGGACGCTGTTTTAGACACCGCTGCTGACATCACTCTCATGTCACACACCCTTTTTGACAAACTACGTGTAGCTGCTAACCGCGCTAACATTTGAAACTGGAACCCTGTTCATTAGCTGTGCGACCATATGCGCTCACTAAAACAACCCTGTTGGGCGTATCACTACTAAACATGTCCATTGGACCCATGACCTTGACTCATCCGGTCTACGTGTCCAAACTTGACGCTATTCCATTGCTTGTTGGCAAAGATCTACTGAACCGTTTTGAGCCACTGATTGATTTCAAGAACCTCAAACTATGGGCTCAAACGCAACACCCTCACCCATTTGACCCAACAAGAACAACTGAATCACAGTGCTTTGTTCTGAACACTTTAGACACCCCAAGTGTCACACAACTAGCACTGTTGGAACAACTGCAAACGAGTGAAAGCAACCGCCAAGACCAAGGTGAGTACTGTCCTAATGAAGTCAAAAGTCACCTTCACATAGAAGGTCAAGCCAAACACTCAAATGACCTTGAAAACTCAACGGCCGAGCAGAAAACCCCAAACGGCCCCCTTGAAACCCTTGATACCCATGATTCAATGGCGGTGTCACATTTTGAAACCCACCCACCCACCCATGAGGCCTGCATGGTCACAAGAGCCACACCAACCAGCTCTCTAGACCCTCTGAAACCTCAACTTTTTGCGACAATGAACCCAACTTTTGCAAACGCAAGGCGCATAGTCACCCAACCTTACAACCAAATGATCCATAAAACCGTCAAACACCGGTCGGATAAAATGGTACATGCGCTGCCCGCATCTAAAACCTTTGACATACCAAACCTGAAACCACTTCATGCGACACAACCTTCTCTGCAGCTATACAATGGCACTCCTATTCATGCTTCCAACAAACCATCATCGCCACTGCACAGAGTTCCTCGAAACCAGAGGGGGGTGATGACTGCCAATGCCTATAACATTCCAGCTGCAGAACACAAAAGCATCAAAACGACATACAAAACTCCCAAGGCTGTATTTCAAAAACATTCGGACCGATTCGCTAAACAGCACAAAGCGTACAACGATCAAAAACTCTCGCATGACAAACTGCGAAGGGGGGACAAGATCTTCCACTCCACATTTGTACCGCAGACACCTGAAATAAATTTACAGGAAAGGAAAATCACTCCTAAATTCCTGCCCGAGTGGATGAATCCACACATTGTCAACAACAAACTTTGGCCACTCAAGTGCCAAACCCAGGACCCCATTTTCAAATGGGCTCACCAAAATAAGAGTAACCTTTACCAAAACCCCATGGGACTTGTCGGGTACAACACTGTCAAAGTAAGTCCATAAATAAGATTAAAATCAAACCTACGTCTGAGAAATAACCGTAGCTAACTACTAGCCTCAGGTACACTCAGTCAAATTTCTCCAAACAATTAGTTAACTGCATCAAAACTTCCAGAAAGGAAAGGGTATATTAAAACCAAATTAGCCCTTAAACCAATTTCAAAGACTTCTGTAAAATCTAATGAACTTCAATCAACTTACTATTATCAAATATTACACGCAAAAACATTCAACACCATTAGCTTGAGCTAATAATCTTAAAACTCCCATCAAAGGTGAAAAACAAGCACAAGGTTTAGAGTTCAATCTCTTAATCTCTATTCTGTAATTTCCCAGTTTTGGGATCAATAAAGTACATCCATCTAAAGGAAATCATTCCACCTCTGAGACGAATTTTCATTTGCCAACCAGATATCTAAAGAAAGATCAACAAGAAGATTAAGATCCAAAACCACTCACTTTTATGTTTGCCAAGATGATGGCCCTCCTGTTTATCAGTTTAGCCATCTGCCTAGCAATCACACCCACTGTTACCCAGTCAGAATTGGGCCAAGTCAAGACGAAAGGTCAAAGATCCTCGGGTGGATTCTTAATAACAGCCTCCTCGTTACAGCCTCTTGTTAACCTTAGCACGCCCACTGTTAACTCGGTCAACATCGCTAAACCGAAACGCCTGGTCGTCGAACCACAAATCATTACCAAAATCTTACAAGACACTGTGTTGGTTTTGAATGCCTGCTCCGAAGCTTCAATCAAACTCAACAAGGTCTTGAACCCTTTGCTCTTTGTGTTAAAGGTTGACTATACTCACACACAGCCAATGTCTATGTTACTCTCAGAAGTAGCTAGAAACATTAGCTTTTCAGTTAACGCTTTAGCAATGAATATGCTCTCTCATCATATCCTTTTTGCAGTAAATCCAAATTTACTTCTCATTGCCATCCAAAGAATGATAACGACATCCTATGCCCACTCAGTTTTTCTGAACAAAAGCCTCAAACACCCTATGATTTGGATATCTGTGGAACCATGGTTTAGTTTAACTAAACAAATTCAATTTGAACCTCCTTGAGTCACCTCAATATTGATTAGTCTGAACCTCTACCTCAAATATGAAAGAATTTTACTTTTGCTTTTGACTAAGATTTTTGGATACATGCATGCGTATATACAAATATATATCCTTTATAATTTATTTAGGTTTTATGTACATTTAAACTGTTTTTGAAATTTTGAATACATGTTTTTCAGCAAACCCAAAACATTTATATCAAGTATGTCAAAACCCACATACTTCTAGTTCACCCTTTTTGTACCCAAAATTTTTAAGTCTTTACAGGTATATACAGAACTTTAGTATATCCTAGAATACAATGTTTATATTTGGTCATGCCCAAATTATTTTTGAAAATTTCTAGAAGTTTTTCAGAAAACCAAATTTAAGGACCTACACCTTGGAATAGACACTGTTTACAAGCTTAAGACTTATTGACATCAGAACTTTAGTTCAGCATTTGGATCAAGCCTCGCCAAATTGGGATTTGATGCCTAGGATTGGTATCAACGCTGAATCAACATCACCATTGATACCAGAGGGGGGACTGTAGCATCATCTCACTTTGGCTCAGCAATAATTATTCTTCTGCTTAAAGACATTTTGTTTCACCCAGGAGTAAGACAGTCAAGAACTGATTTTCTCCCCCAGGCCACAGCTGAAATCCCATTCCTTTGCTAAAACCAGTCTAAAAGAATTCAACCTATTTCCTCCTGCGCCCCTTTATTGCCCCCATAAACATGCAACAGACCTGGAGTCCTCATGGCCACACAGATCCACAACTCAGTTAATTTCCTTAAACTCTGGGACATGCTGGATTTAACCAGTGAACTTTAAAGTACATTATTACAAACTCAATTCTAAACCTTCTCTTCTTTTCAGGACTATGAAAAGCAAATGGACTCTGATGTTTTTAATGTGGAAAATCAATAATATGTGTGAAATGCATTAATCTGTGATTTTATATATATGCATGTTAAAAGTGTTTAAATGAATGTTTATTCCTGCATGTTGATTTAGAAGCACTGCTTATAAGTTACATTAAGGTTAGCTTAGTTATACATAAGTGTCTAAAAGCATATTCCAATGTATTTAAAATTGTGTGTATTCATGTGGACCGATATCCAATTTCACCCAGTCTTCACCGAGCCCCAGCTTCTCCCTCCTATTGGTCCCTTGCAGACAAAGCCTGTCATTGGACTAAAAGTTCATCAAGCCCGCCCACGAAGGACACTCATTGGCTGAGATTCCGGTCAACCCGGAAACCCGCGAAAGCTCAACAGAACTTATAAAAGGGGGAAAACCCCCTGCTACTTCCTCTTTTAACGTCGCTCTTTCGGCTCGCTCTTTCGGCTCTTCTTTCGCCTCCGTTCGTCTCTCTCATTGTCTATTGTCTACACACAGCAAGAAAGAACTTTGGGAAGAACAAAGGACTGTCCGAACAAGGGTTTCTCCCACGTGCTGCTTTTCCGAGCACAGAGCAGATAACTCGTAATTTGTTTATGTAACTTTGTATTTTAATGTTTTTTTCTTTTCCTCTTAAATGCCTAGGAATTCCTATTTCTTTGAGCTCAATTCTTAATTGGAGTTAAACTCCAATTTTTATTTATCACTTTTTCTTTGTTAAACTTTCTGTAAAACCACCGTTTGTTTTAATTTTAATGTAAGTTTTAATCTTGACTTTATTCTTAGAATATTTTTCTCAACCAATCACACACCAGAAGCTATTATTTTTATCTAAAATCCGAAACTCTTTAATTTGAGATCGGATTAGATATCTTTAATTAATTATTATCAAAGGCCTCTGAGAAGACGCAGCTCCCCACATCACACACAGCTGAGGAATCGGCGCGCTTCTGCAGGATTTCAACCATTGAGATCAAACATCTGATCTCATTCATCGTCAAGAATATTTGCGGGACAAATATTCTGGGTTTTGCCCCTGAACAACACATCAAAACTTGATGAGGACGATGAAAGAACGTTGACCAGATCAACGGGGAATCATCACCAAGAGGAATCATGTGAGCTGCAAACTTTAATTCATCTGCTGAATTAAACGTCTGAGGTTCGGTAATAATTTGTGTATCTAATCAGATGCAAATTGAGAAGCCATTAACATAACTCTTCTTTTCGTTAAAATTCTGTTTTTATTTTCTTAAGATTAATCCAGGACTTTTCATATAATTAGTAAACTTTCTCCATAAATTTGCATTGTTTCCATAATCCATTAACTCAAACTGATAGAAATTCATTTCTCAGTTTAACCCTGGTTCCGAAAATATTGACATTGTTAATCTATCATTTACAAGATTGATTTTATGATTAATGAAATTACTGCAATGTCTATTAATCATTTCGTTCAATAAATATGTGAAAATGAGAGAAGTTGTTGAGAATTTATTTCATTCTGAGTCTGTTTCAAGCCCAGGTATCGAATTCACAGAAAATTTTTGAGACTGATTATTAATTAATTTATTGAGTGACTAAACGGGTATAAAGTGAAATTAAAATTAAATTGCTTCTTAAAGATAGAAGCTGGTGCCCCTACGAGTGTTATTAACTTTTCTGGTGTATATGAAATGAGATTCGATCTCAGATTCCAATACATCAATATAAATTAAATAATTTTATATCTGATCATATTTATTAATTTCATATATATTTCTCTTACAATTAGAACTGACCTTGACCCTGTACCTTCCCCCTTCTGATACAGTACGGCGTTCACAATGCCGTTCTGTTCAGAAACATCTAGATGAAATGGTGAAGTGTAATCAGGTGGTTTGAGTGAACATGCATGTGACAGTAGTTGTTTTAGTTCAATGAAAGCATCCTCAGCTGAAGCAGTCCATCGCAATGGTGACATGAGATTTTTGTGTCCTGCTTCCTTAAGAAGGTCACGCAGTGGTTGAATAAGCGCAGTGTAATTTGGAACAAAATTTCTGCTATATCTAGTAAGACCCAAAAATGACATAATTTCCCTCACAGTGCATGGTTTAGGGTATGAGAGAATTGATGACCTTTGCGACAGAGACACTGCAAAGTTGCTGGATGTGATTAGCCTGCCCAAATAGTGAACTCTGAGGCAACAACACTGTACTTTTTTGTGGCTCAATTTGTAGCCTTTCTGGTGGAGATGTTTCAGGAGGAGCTCCGTGGCTGAGAATACAAAAGCAGCAGTGGGGCCTGCTAATAGCAGATCATCAACATACTGCAACAACAATGTGCCAGGTGGCAGGAAGAAATCCTGCAAATGTTGACGCAGTACGTGATTAGAAATGGCTGGTGAGTCAACAAAACCTTGTGGTAGTCTACTGTAAATGTATTGCTGACCCTGACAGGTAAATGCAAAAAGAGGCCTGCTGTCTGCATGTAGTGGAATGCTCAAAAAAGCATTAGAAATGTCCACTACTGTAAAAGACTTGTGGAGTAATGTTATTCAGCAGCAGGTAAGGATTTGGAACAGTGTAATTTGTAGCATTGATTGGTCTCAAATCATGAACTATCCTGTAGTCCTTTTTTCCAGGCTTCTCTACAGGAAGAATAGGTGTGTTCTATGGGGACTGCGTTGGCACTAGAACCCCTGCCTGGAGAAGACCCTGTATTGTTCCTGCTATGCCTGTTTCCTTCTCCTTTGGAAGAGGATATTGTCCTACCCATGTAGGCTGAGTGTTTGGTTTGAGTGAGATTTTTACTAGTGTACAGGTAATCAGACCACCATCTGCAGAGCCATCTGACCATAGAGAGGGGGGCAAAGCATCCAACAGTGCACCAGAATTTGGATGGTCAGTATTTTCTCTGCCATATGTTCTGTCCAGATGCAATGTTTGTGGAGTGGTCTGTATTGTTACATTGCATGAAATGCAATAGCAATCAGAAGATGGTGAGTAATGTAGGTGTCTACACTGTGTGACAACCCAGTCAGTCAACTTAAGACAGTTTTTCATCATTGGTCCCAGTACCCTTGCCTCCTCCCCTGCGGAGGAGTGTCCAGTGTCACATGAGGTGCAGCAGTGTCCAAGAAGGCATACAGAGGCAACAAGTCCTTGTCCAAATAGCAGCAGCAACTCCTTGTAGTCCCACATAAATGTCTTTGCATACCAAATCCTGAACCCCCACCAAAATCTCCCACTGATCATCATACAGTTCTTGATCATCATGTGAATAGTTCATTGTGCAGTGGAGTGGATCATGGGGGAGTCATATGATCGAACAGAGTCTATCCATGGGGCCAATGAAACATATTTGTCTACCAGTTGATTTTTGTCAGAGCTCAAATCATTCAGCTGTAGCCACACAGTTGCAGAAAAGGTTTGATTGTCCTCCAGTCCACTTTCCTGAGCTTGAAGTTGTGGAGCATTCAGGGGAGTGGACAGATCTGATTTACACCGGAGTATAGTACCATCAGGTAGACACACCACAGTTCCAGTAGAAGCAAAGTAGATGTGTGCCTTTACTTTCAGGAGTACATCTCTTCCCAGCAGATTTATAGGACAGTCCCCTCTTCAGTGTGGCTCCCTAGGCCCCGTCATTGTTGGCTGGGCATCATGTTCTGGTTGGGAGCCATATGACATTGTTGTAGTTGCTGTGGTGCAGAAGAAGACTGGTCAGGCCACACCCCTGGTGCTGGGGGTGGGATGGGTGTGTGCATCACCTGTGAGCGCCCTCTAGTAGTAAGCAGACTTCTGCAGTCACATGGCCAGTGTCCCTGTCTTTCACATCGGTAGCATATGTCTGATGCCAGGGCAGGTGATCTCTCCTCCTCTGCCACGTCTTTTCTAGAGGGCAAGGATACCATTGTTGTTGGGGTGCCAACACAAAGGGTTCAGCAGGGACTGGGCCAATAATGGCCTTAGGGGCTGCCACTGTGATGGGTGGAGCTTGTACAGTAGTTTTTTTGTCTTTGTTCACTACATCCCTAGCTGCTTTCAGTTGGGCTTTTACCACCTGGTTTGATAAATCTGCTGTTTCTGTCTCTTTTACATTTTGTTGTTTATTGTATTGTTTCACATAATGATGCACATGTGCGAGCCATTCTGCCCAGGGGCGGGTATTCAATCCCACTACCCCTTCCAGTGCAGCTCTGACAGACGGTGGTACTGATGTCTGTATAACATTGCGAAATACCGCTGATGAGGTAGCATTATTGCATGGGTTTTCTCCAGTCATGTCAGTCCAAAGTGCCAAACACCTATCCACATAGGCTCCTGCTTCCTCTCCTTTTTTCATTGTTATGTCTGTTAACTCTGCACTACAGATCTACAGGGAACATCTTCCTCATTACTGCAAAAATCTCATCACTATGTTGTCTGAATAGAGCCTCATCAGGCTCATCAGTGGTGCCAGCATCTTCCTCTATGTTCTTAAGCATAGAAGCTGAGGTGTAAGTAGCCAATATTCTTCTAATATCTGCCAAGCACAAATGGCAACTGACTGTGGCCTTCTGCATAACCCTAATCCATGGAGAGGCCCCTGCAGTTAGTGGAGACAATGTGCCACAAATGCCTTTTAGGTCCTTAAATGACCATTCTACATATTGTGCCACCCCAGTTTCAGTAGCTATCATGGGCATTTGTTTATAGTTTACTTTAGGTATGGCTCCTGTTTGTAAACGTGTGCGCTGGAGTGCCCCTTTGGTCAGATTTTGTATTGTGGATACATAATCACCAATTTTCCATTGTTTTCGTGTGCCTGTAGGTGCTTTTTTATCTGTGTAATCAGTTACTTTTCTAGGGGTGGCTCCCTCACCAGTATATGACATGTTTCCTAGCCTAGTTAAAGTCTGGCTCAAGTGTTCATTAAACTCATGCAAATAAGTGTCAACAGGGTCTCCATCTACTTTTTGGTTTGTTGAAGGGATGGAGGCAGCAGGTATCCCTGTATTGACAGGGGATTTCTCCTCCTGTCTGTTATATTCCTGTTCAGCCTGACTCATAGGTTCCATGGGAGTGTATTGATTGATAATTTGGTGCACCCTATCTCCAGCTGTCTTGCTATCATTTTTGGAAAACACTGGCCTCATGTGTAAAACTCCTTCTACTGCCTGCATTGTATCTTTATTCCCTTCAACAAAAGTAGTAAGAGGCATTTGTTTAGAGAGCATGTTTACATACTCCGTGTATGGGCTTGTCTATGTCAGGGTGGGGGCTGAAGGGGCTGGCGGAGGCGGAGCTGATGGAGGCAGGGCCACATCATCATGTTGGGGTGGTGACTCTGACACTACTTATTTACCTTTTATTCTTATTAAAGACAAAAATAGAAAGGAGATGTCTTTACCTTCTTAACATGTTCTCTTCTGATGAAGGCTGCATTGAACAGTCGAAACATGTTAAGAAGGTAAAGACATCTCCTTTCTATTTTTGTCTTTAATAAGAGCAAAAAGTAAATAATTAAAAGAAGACAAAATGAACCTACCTGAACAATCTGACACTACTTGCTGCCCATGCATTTGTAATATGACCCTTCCATTATCACAGACTACCAATTGTCCTCTGCACAGCACAGCCACAAGTTAAGGAATATAACGCATGCTCCTAATTTTCCTCTTCTTGAATTTTTCAGTTTTTTATGTACCAATCCCCACCTGGGATTTCCTCTTGTGTCATAATTTTCCTTAGCAGTATTATAGCTTTGTATAATTACTTGCAGGATCTCCACCAGTTTAACTGGCCAGGGCATTGGTTTTGATGATCCTGGCAAATATCCTAAATCCTGTAACTCAACCACCCATTTTTTAAACTTTCTTACCTCCTCTTTCCTATCTTTCTCACCTGTCTGTCTCTCAATGACTTTCTGTGTTCTATCTACTGTTTCACCAACAGTAAATGCTGACTTTCCTGCTTCCATGACTGGGTGATTCTTCAATTAAAAAGGATTCCGGATTAAAAAGTGGGCTGATGGGCACCACTAATAAGCCTTCTCTACTTCTCTACTTCCTCTTCGTTTTGTCTTTGTGTGTCTGGACCTGCAACAAGAAGGATTTTCCGACAAACTCAACCAAAGGTGAAGTTAAAAAGTTTTATCTGTATGGATTTGGGCTTGGACATCTCACCCTACACTCTATGTGGTCTTTAAAAGCCCTGAGCAAAAACTTCCAAATTAAGGCAAACATGGCTGTTAAGCAAAAATCACAATATGGCAGAGGATATACAGTTAAAGTTCTGTTAGTTCTGCTACTTCTGGCAGGAGATATTCACCTTAACCCTGGACCTGCCACTATTAAACAGCAGACCACTGGGTTAGCACAAAACCGAGCTGTACAAAAGCAAAAACAACATTTATTTTTCCAAACTGTTAATCATGCACGAGTTCTTTGGGACACCAAGGCTAAACCAAAGGGGATCCTCGGCGGTCATTTAAACATACGGAGCATAATCCCCAAAAGAGATGAGATTTCGGTGTTGCTGTTGGACTCAAATCTGGACTACCTTTGTCTCTCAGAAAGCTGGCTACACAGTAACATAGACACTAATATGATCGATATTGTGGGCTACCAGTGTTTTAGAAAAGACAGGCAGGTAGGGAGGGGAGGAGGTGTTTTAATTTACATCAAAGAGAAATATAAATGTCAACTGGTTGATTTGAATACTTCACTTGAATGTTTAGCTGTTAATGTATGTCTCTCTCCGGTAATGAATTTCAACATTGCAGTAGTGTACAACCCACCGTCACACAACTCTTCCTTTTATAATGAATTAAGTGATCTGGTTAAACAACTTGAGAAGAACAGAGAAACAATAATTCATGGTGACTTTAATATCAACTGGTCTGATAAAAAAGACAAACAAAAACTGAAAAGCCTCATGACTAAATTTAATTACCAGCAAATCATCAAAGGACCCACCAGGATAACCAAACAATCCAGAACACTTATTGACATGGTATTTACTAATAAACCAGAACGAATAACCAGAACCTATAATCTTGTAACTGGTCTCTCAGATCATAACATGGTTCTTGCTGTCAGGAAACTTACTAAAAAGCGACTACAGTATTTTGGGGGAGTCGATATTGACAAATCAAATTTTATTATCCCCAAATCAAAAAATGAGGAGTTTGAACATTACTTAGAGAATCAAAATTGGGAGCAGCTCATGGCAACATGTGAAGTAGATGATTGTTGTAATTTTATAACTGCAACAATCACAAAGTCTATAGAAAAATTTTCAAAGCAAATTAAAAGTAGACAACAGAAGATTAGCCTACCATGGTTAAATAATGAAATAAGAAAACTTATGAAGAGGCGAGACTATGCACTGAAAACATCACTAACCTCCAAACTACAAAATGATCACCTTGTGTACAAAAGTTTAAGAAATAAAGTGGTACATGAGCTGCGAAAATCAAAAATATCTTATTACAATAAACTGATAGATCATGCAAAGGGTAACAACAGTTCCCTATGGAGGCATTTAAATAACTTAACTAATAAAAAAAACGATCAGAAGGGGGTAAAGGAACTTAGAATCAATGGCAAGACCGTCAGTGACAAGGCTACTTTGGCAAATGAATTTAATTCACACTTTGTGGGCTCTGTGGAAGACTTAACAAAAATTTTTGTGCTGCCAAATGTGCTCAACAACACAAATTCCATACTTCCAACAGATACTTTTCACATCGATGAGGTAAATGAGAAGTTAATTGCTGGTATTGTTAAAACACTGTCAAACTCAAAAACTAATGATATCTACAATATGAGCACCTCCTTTCTCAAAATGCACAGCAAAATATTAATCAAACCACTGACTCATCTCATTAATCTCTCCATTAGGTCTAGTACATTTCCATCTGGCTGGAAAAAAGCTGTCGTCATACCAGTTCATAAATCAGGCAGTAAAGACGATATATGCAATTACCGCCCAATCTCTATCTTTCCAGTCCTATCTAAGGTTCTTGAAAAAGTTGTAGCTACACAGCTGATAGACTACTTACAAGACAGTCAACTTCTTCATCCACATCAATTTGGTTTTAGACCAGGATACTCAACAGAAACAGCAAATTGTTGCCTTATTGAAAACGTCAAACAGTCCTTGGACAGGGGTAATGTGGTAGGAGCTGTTTTTCTAGATCTCAAAAAGGCTTTCGATACTGTAAACCACAGTTTGCTTTTATCCAAAATGGTATCTTTTAACTTCTCCCCAAATACATTAGAATGGTTTGCATCTTATCTCCAGAATAGAGAACAGTGTGTAAAAGTTCACCAGGATAAATCCTCATTTTTAAACAACCGCATGGGTATCCCACAAGGGTCCATTCTTGGTCCTTTACTTTTCAGCATTTTTATTAATGACTTGCCGTTACACTGCTCAGCTGCAACATGCCAACTTTATGCAGATGATGCAGTTATTTACACAGCTGCCAAGACTCCAGCACAGGCTGCAGATGTACTGTCTATAAGTATGGTTTATGTCCAAGAGTGGCTCCTCAAGAACCATCTATTGCTGAACCTTCAGAAAACAGTCTCAATGTGCTTTTCAATCAAAAAATGTAACCTGCAACATTTTAAAGTTAATATACATGATCATGACATCAGTTTAGCTACAGAATTCAAATACCTTGGCATTGTACTAGATCCTCAACTCAAATTTAATCTTCATATAAAGAAAATTTCAAAAACAGTAAAAAAAAATCTGAACTGCTTTAAATTAATTAGATATTACATACCTTACGAAGCAGCTGCACTGTATATGCATTCTATGGTTTTTTCTCATATATCATACTGTTTGACAGTCTGGGCTCAAGCAGCCCCTTCCACAATAAGACATATAGGTTCATTATATAATCAAACCCTAAAAATCTTGGACAAAAAGCCCATTAGGTGGCATCACTGTAATGTTTTAAAAAAATACAACCTATTGAGTTTTGAGAGCTTCATTGACCTCTGTCTTCTGAAATTAACGTTCAAATGTTTCCATAAATCAGCACCCGAGCCACTTGCTGGTTTCGTCCAAAGACAGGACAGCAGCAGAGCCACCAGGAGTTCTGTTAACAATAACTGTAAAATATTCCACCGCAGAACCACATTTGGACAAACAGCTTTCTCTATAAAGGGCAGTCACATCTGGAACACAATGCCAAATGAAATTAAAATAATAACGGACTTTAAAACATTCACTAAAAATGTTAAAAACTGGCTGAAAAATAAACAAGAATGTACTCATGTATGAATTATTTGTCTGCAAAGTGAGAGTGAATGAAGGGAAGGAATAAATGTGTTTGTTTATAGTGAGTGACGGAGGGAGGAAGGCCTGAAATAGGCAAATGTGAGTTATGTTATATGTGTTAAATGTGAGTCAGGCTGTTATATTTGTGTATTTATAATATTTATAATATTTATGTTAAATGTGAGTCAGGCTGTTATATTTGTGTATTTATAATATTTATAATATTTATAATTGTGTATTTATAATTTTTCTGCATTGATGTATGTGGTTATTGTGTATATTTTTTATCTTGATTCTTTTTTCTAAAGCCCATCCAGGGACAAGAGTTGCAAATTAGCTAATAGCTATACACTCTATGTGCAACACATCAGATTGATTGTCTTTGATTAATTGTCTATGTTTATTGCACTGTCCCTGTCAAATAAACTAATCTACTACTACTACAATTAAGAGAGTTTTTATGTCCCCAGGGTAGATTTTCAAGAAAAAAATGTTTTTTTGAAAAAATAATGATTGCTTTTGTTTACTTTAGGTTGTAGTAGCTATGAAAAAAATAACTGTGTCTCAATGATGACATTTTAATACTTTTTCAGTGTGTTGAAAATTCAAATGTGCAAGAATTTCACTGTTTTGTGCTTGTCCCCAACCCAGACTTTTTGACTTCCCCTCTATAATAAAGCGATAAAAAGTGCTAAATTCATTAAACCTTTACTTTGCATTTCCTCATAACAACTTAAAAAGATGTTTTTCAAATTCATATATTTTATATTGTTCAATTTACTATTTATTTATAGTTAAATATTGCTGTCCCTCATACATCTGTCATTACCATCACGCTCAACGTTTTAGAGAGCAATAAAGTTTTTACAAACAGTTACTTAAATTGTTGCATGCAAATTAGATGCTCCAGAGGAAAATGTCCAGACATGAGGCAGAAGCCTGATTTTTTTGATGCCCACATATGTAAGTAATTTGATGTTTTATACATCCTGATCTGAGAGTATGTTTATTAGGCGTCATTACCAAACAAGTTACTATTTGAGTATTTTAATTCATTAATACAAAATTTCACTTTATTTAGATATATTCAGTGTACATTGTATGCTAGCTAACAATTAGCTTAGCAAGTCTAAAACTTAGCCAACATTTTCTGCAAAGAGTGAAAATTGTCATTACCATCGCGCGTCATTACCATCACAAAAGTGACTGTGATGGTAATGACGATCTGTGATGGTAATGACAATTTATGTTTTTATTTCCTAATACCTAGCATAGGATTTTGCTGAGAATTATCTCTGCAAATATTCATCTGAGATTCAAGCCGTACATTTTGGCGACTCGCACAAGCAAGCATCCATTCACACTGGAGTTGCCTACACAGGAAAAGGTATATCGTCAGTGTGTTCAGTTTCCTCATCAATGAGGCATGATCCTTCAGCTATATGGGCACATATCTTTCCTGTGCTCTCCCACTTGAAGGAACAGAACCCCTCTGCAACAACCCTCCATGTCATAAGTGATGGCCCTACAACCCAGTACCGATCCAAGAAGAATTTTTATTTGCTCTCCACAATGCCATTTAGGTTTGGGTTCAGCAGGGTGACCTGGAACTTTTTGGAGGCCGGGCATGGCAAAGGACCTGCAGATGGAGTTGGGGCAGCAATAAAATGAAATGCAGATGCTATTGTTGCCCGTCGAATAGATCTACCAAGTGGTGAAGTCCTCTTCGATGTCCTGTCGAAGGAGCAATCAAAGATCAAGCTCTTCCATGTCACTGAAGAAGACATTTCAGCAAAGGATGCCTTGCTACCAAATCAACTGGAAACAGTTCATGGAACAATGAAAATCCGTCAGGTGGAGTATTTTATATACTATATTATAATATTTATTTATTAAATTAGTCTTTATTTATTCTGTGAATGTAGCATATTCAGTAATACCCAGTTGTTTTTATTTTTGTACAGATTTTCACCAACAATCCAGGTCACATCAAGTGGCGAGTACTCGGCTGTTTCTGTTCAGCTCCAGAGGAGTGCAAGTGCTATGGCCCACAGACAGTGGGCATTCAGCAAGATGAGCCAACAACAAGCCAGGAAGGATCAGCCCTGGATCTGCAGCCATCTGAGATGGACACACAGCCATCAACACTTGTCCCCGTTTCAGAGATCACAGATCAACTGATAGGACAGTGGCTTGCTGTTCAATATGACCAAGATGTATATCCAGCCATCATTCAGGATGTAGAAGGTTGTACCCTTGTGAAAACAATGAACATCATTGGCAAGAACCTTTTCTTTTGGCCTATGAAAGATGATGTTCTGTGGTATCAGCCATGTGATCTGCTTGGTCTAGTCCCAGAGCCCCAGCCAGTCACAAAAATGTAATTTGTAATTGTAAAATGTAAACTGTAATTTCCCAGTTTGGGATCAATAAAGTCTATCTATCTATCTATCTATCTATCTATCTATCTATCTATCTATCTAAAAAAAGCACATGAGACTACCAGAGAATGTGTGGAAGATGTTGTGCTCTCTCAGGGAATGAAACAAACTTGTGTCTAAGCTTTATGTTGGTAGCACACTCTAAACTGTCAAAATAGCTTTATACAAAGTGATATTTGAATGCTGTTGATTAAAAAAGTGTTAAAAATAAAGGCAGACACTTTAATTCTGCTATTGAGGTTCTGCACATGATGAGTTTTTATATTGTTAAGTGCATTTTCTTATTGCTAGTGTGTAAAATCAATTAGTTACTTTTGTGGTTGTTGCAGTCACAGAATGTGATATATGTTTTTTAATGACTTAAATACTATTTTTCTTACTATACTGTATTTCTTACTAGTATTTGTATTTTATTTATGACATTGTTCCAATGATTTGTATAAGCTGGTTGATGATCACCAGCAGGTCCCTGACTGTTGTTTAATATGGGTCACACCACTGTTGCTGTGCATGAATTAAAATGCTACATACTTATTTCAGAGTGCTGAAAACTTTATTTTCTATTTTATCATTTTTGGATTGGCACCCATCATATGGGACATTTGAGCTGAGCATGCCAGTTCTCTTCTTTGATCCTTTTTTATGTCAGAAACGAGCCAGCCGGCCAGAAGAGCATATTATTACATAAGCAATGCTGTGTTAGTTTACCAAGTGATTAATTTTAATGGAAGGTTAAGTGTACAAAAGGTGGTGTTTTTAAAAAGTAGTATTTTCTTTGTCTTTGTTGTAAAAAAAAAAAACAAAAAACCCCCCACCAGTGTTAATTTTTATGTCATTACCAAAACATGTTGTCATTACCAAAACATGTTGTCATTACCATCACAATACATTTTTTGATAGAAAATGTTGCTTTATTGTTAACTTGGGTTTGTTTAAAAGTCTAAATTTGCATTTTATGAAAAAATATACATTGCAGTTCAAATATTCTCATTAGTACGCAATATTTCATTGTTGAGACAAGGCAATATATTAACAATTCAGAGAGAAGATGTTGTTAAAATGTATTTTAAATGTACTTACAAATATTTAGAACATGATTCTTAAAGAGCATGTTTTGTACTTACTGGAATGATTGTAAAACCTTTGCTTGTCAAATCATTTTGTATTAAAATCAGTGTTTTGTTTTTGTGATGGTAATGACATTTTGCCATGGCAGATTTGAAAAAAAGCATCATAATATCAAAATTATCATGAAGTAATATCAAAGCTACACTCAGATTTGTGTTCCAGACCAATTGCTAAACCTTTTGAAACAGAAAAAATAGAGATTTAAGAACTTTTTTTTTTCCAAATTCTAAATGTCAAAAGTGCCCCTAATTGAAGAATCACCCAACTACAGAATTTCCTTTGAAGTTAACTTGGAAGGTCAACTTGGTTATAAATTAGCTTAATAGATTCACACTTCATTTAATTTGGAGGTAAATTTATGAAAGAATGCAACTCTTATAGTTGGCCACAAGATGGAGGCAGTTCCTTCTGCACTCAAGGAGGAGGAGACACAGTGACATCACTTGGAGGTGGTCTAGCTGTCCCAGCTCCAAGATCATGCCCAGGATGACCCACCCTGGTGATTTTCAAGATGGCATTTGCACTGCTTAATCTGCATATGCGCACTTCTCATACAACGGGAATGCCACATGGCCGCTTCGGTCACGCGCAAATGTGAATGTGCAACGTGGCCGCGAAGCCTGTTGACCACAAACCACGCCTTGATTTTTAAAGAAACTAAAGAGCTGCCTCCATTAAATTCAGTTTTATTTTATTCATGCAAGGATAATCTTACAACTTTAACTTCATGTACAATTCAGCGCTGTTACTTCAAATAATCTCCTCTCAGTAACTCTTATCATGCTTTAAACACAATTTCTCACTTCAACTCAGGCGAGTGGGTGAATTTACCCCTCTCCTTCGTGAACAAAGACACAGACTCGTCCCCGCCTCCTGCACAGCAAAAAGTGTGCCATTTTAGTTAATTCACCTATATGTATATTATGGGAAAAAGAGTTAGTAGATATTTACAGCCCTCTGGTCCAAACTCCAGATCCCCCAAACCCTTTCTGCAATTCTGGCCACATCAGGCTTCTACTTGGATCCTACTGACCCAAGTGGGTGTGGCCAACTCAGAATTATACAGAATTATACCGTGGGCTGCACGGTGGCGCAGTGGTTAGCACTGCGGCAGCACAGTTTACCCTCGGCCGGGGGATCGTGGGTTCGATCCCTGCCCCCGACCAACAGTGATCTGTGTGGAGTTTGCACGTTCTCCCCGTGTATGCGTGGGTTTACCCCGGGATTTCTCCAGTTTCCTCCCACATGCCAAAAATGCAGGTTAGGTTAATTGGAGACTCTAAAGTGGCCCTAGGTGTGAATGTGTGTGTGAATGGTTAAGGGATAGCGCCGTATCGTGGCTGCTTCATCCATCCAGGTGGTGGATGACCCTCAATTTCCCCTCTGGGGATCAATAAAGTATACTAAATCTAAAAAAATATATATATATATAGTGGAGAACAGGAACTTTTGTTTCTGGTAGACCAAAAAATATTCACATTCTCCCGGGGCTTTCGCCTTTATTTCCAAACCCACAAAATGCACTTCCTCTTATTTCCGACAGCCAGAAGTGGGAATTCGGGATCAGAGCTAGTGCCTTTCACCCTACACCACACTTCATGTCTTAAATTGGGATATTAAGAGGTTAACCACTCATACATTTATCCCTGCATGATTTACAGAATCAACACAATATCAGCATGCACAATATGGACAATATCTGCAGAGTTTGTTGTGTATTTGTGTCTTTCCCTGCCACTTTATTTGCATATACTCTTTTCTCTTAGCTTAACTTTATGTAGAGGAATACTTTCATTGAGCCACATTGGTCATCAATACAAGAAGTATTGCATCATAAAGTTCAGTCCTATACTGATTTTAACAAGCTATCTTTATTGTTATGTACAGTTGTTCACTCCTGATGTATTTAAGATCTCACGCCGAACCATAACTTTTATTATTAGAATTAATCCTTTTTCTCACTCGTTGATGTTATTAAGTTCTTGTATTAGAGTACTTTATTTATGCTCACTAGTTGATGTAAAACAGTTCTTGCATTGCAAATCTTCCTTATTTATAAAAAGCGGCTTTTTGATCTGTCCCTAACATTGTGAATGCATGCATGCTTTTGACTCCCTGCATGTTCTTGCAATCATAGAATATAGCCACAAAATATAACACTATCTTCATATTAAGTTTTTCCAATAGAATTTAAAAAGCAGGACAAAAGGCTTACTTTGACTGAATGCTGCAGACAATCCTACAGAGATTTTTAGAAAAGGTTGTCACCTTCTGATCAGTGAGCCCTGGTTTGTCCACGACACCCAGACAAAGGCTTGTGTCCCAATGATGTCTGTCATCAAAGTAGTTGGCTAACTGCCCGCATCCTCCATCATTGAACTGTAACAATTAATTTTGGACAGTTAGCAGAATCTTTTCAGTTAACCAACCAATAATCACAGAAGAAATACTATTTCTCAGCTTAATCTTTATTGAAGATTGACTTCAATAAAGATTGAACTTTAACTCTTATTGAACTTCAACTCTTGACTACTCAGAGTTGGGACCAGGAAGCAGAGTCGCAGTCTTACACACCTCTCTGCAGCTCCTCTTCATCTGCCACCCCTCAGCTTAGCCCCTGTCTTCCCCATCAGAGAATAATTGTCTGCTCCCTCCAAAGTAAATAAAAATATAATATATAAGCATCCCAAAGTGATTAAGCAAAATATTGGTAAAACTCAAATTAAACATAAAGTCTCTAAATTGAATGATTTGGCCTCTGTTCCTCCTCATAATTTAAAAATTAAATGTGGTTTATTAAATATTAGGTCTCTAACTCCCAAGTCTCTGTTAGTTCATGATCTGTTAATTGATCATCAGATTGATTTAATATCCCTTACAGAGACTTGGTTAGGGCAAGAGGATTATGTTGGTTTAAATTAATCAACCCCCTCTGGTTATTTAAACTGTCAAAATCCCAGAAGTTCTGGTCATGGAGGAGGAGTAGCAACAATTTACCATTCCAAACTACTAGTTAATGTAAAGCAAAAGACACGTTATAATTCCTTTGAGGGCCTTATTGGGCACTTTAGCAATTTTAGGTTAAACCCAATTTTATTTGCCATAGTTTATTGTCCCCCATCAACCTACTCAGAATTTTTATCCGAATTTGCTCATTTCTTAGCTGATTTAGTGCTGAAATCTGATAGAATAATTATAGTAGGGGGCTTTAATATACATGTGGATGTAGATAGTGACTGCCTTAATGTGGCATTTAATTCAATATTAGACTCGATTGGGTTTTCTCAGAAAGTAGGAAATTCTACTCATTACCTCCACCATACATTGGACCTTGTTCTGACGTATGGCATAGAAATAGAAAATCTTGTAGTGTCTCCTCATAACCCTGTACTGTCAGACCATTGTCTGTTAACCTTTGATTTTACTATTTCTGACTATTTGGCTCCTAAAGAAAAATATTATTACAGTAGATGCCTCTCAGATGATGCTGTTACCAAATTTATGCAGATTGTTTCCTCTATGCCATGTGTCAACACAACGGAAATAAGCTATAGACAGCTTTGCTCCTTCTGTAATTGATAACATGGTGGATAGTGTTACAGCTTCTCTGCATCAGACTCTAGACTTGGTGGCCCCCTTAAAAAAAGAAAAAGTCTAATCAGAGATTTCTAACTCCTTGGTTCAACACAGAAACTCGTAGCTTAAAACAGAAGACTTGTCAATTAGAAAGAAAATGGCGCTCCACTAATTTAGATGAAATCTATTTAGCTTGGAGAAATCATCTTTTAATTTATAAAAAATCTCTTAGAAAAGCTAGAACGAGTTATTATTCTGCATTAATAGAAGAGAACAAGAATAATCCCAGGTTTCTTTTCAGCACTGTAGCCAGGTTGACAAAGAGTCAGGACTCTGTCAATCCTAGCATTCCCTTAGAGCTTACTAGTCAGGACTTTATGAACTTTTTCAATAATAAAATTTCATCCATCAGAGATAAAATCAATCAGATTCTTCCTATAGTTAACTTAAATACTGTAACTACTACAACTCCTTCAATTGATGTCTGTCTTGATGAGTTTACTCCAATCGACCTTTGTGAGTTAGACAAAATAATTTCCTCATCCAAACCTTCAACTTGTCTTTTAGACCCTATTCCTACCAGGTTATTTAAAGAAGTCTTCCCACTTATTGGTAGCTTTATTCTTCATATAATCAATTCTTCATTAACTTTAGGCCATGTACCGCAGACTTTTAAAACTGCTGTAATTAAACCCTTACTCAAAAAGCCAACACTAGATCCAGGAGCTTTAGCTAACTATAGACCAATCTCTAATCTCCCTTTCATTTCAAAAATCTTAGAAAGAGTTGTTGCTACGCAATTATTTGACCACCTGCAGGGAAATGGTTTACTTGAAGAGTTTCAATCTGGGTTTAGAATCCATCATAGTACTGAAACAGCCTTAGCGAAGGTCACTAACGACCTCCTCATCACATCTGATAATGGTCTGTTTCTGTACTTGTCCTTTTAGACCTTAGTGCAGCTTTTGATACTATCGATCATAATATTCTACTTGATAGATTAGAACACTATGTTGGACTTAATGGAACTCCGTTGCAGTGGTTTAGATCTTATTTATCTGATAGGTTCCAGTTTGTTCATGTAAATAATGAGTTTTCTTTCAACTCAAAGCTTAGTCATGGAGTTCCACAGGGATCTGTGCTAGGCCCTACTCTTTTTAGTTTATATATGTTTCCGTTAGGCAACATTATTAGAAAGCACTGTATACATTTTCATTGTTATGCAGATGACACACAATTATACCTGTCAATGAAGCCAGGTGATAGTAATCAATTAGCCAAGTTGGAAGCCTGTCTTAAGGAAATCAAAGCTTGGATGATTTGTAATTTCCTGCTATTAGATTCAGATAAGACTGAAGTCATTCTTGTTAGTCCAAAAAACCTTAGAAATACCTTTCCAAATCAAACTTTCAGTTTGGATGCAGTTACTCTTTCTCTTATTAGCTCTGTGAGGAACCTTGGAATTATTTTTGATCAAGATCTGTCCTTCAATTCACATATTAAATTTGTTTCTAAGACTGCCTTCTATCATTTGCTTAATATTGCCAAGATTAGGAGCATCTTGTCTCAGAGTGATGCTGAGAAACTGATCCACGCTTTTGTTAGCTCGAGATTAGATTATTGTAATTCTTTATTATCAGGCTGTCCTAAAACATCTTTAAAAAGTCTTCAGCTGATCCAAAATGCTGCAGCAAGAGTTTTAACAGGTACTAGAAAGAGAGATCATATCTCTCCGGTTCTGGCCTCCCTTCATTGGCTTCCCATAGAGTTTAGAATTATGTTTAAAATCCTTCTTCTTACTTACAAAGCTCTAAACAATCAGGCTCCTTTTTATTTAAAAGATCTGATACTACCGTATTATCCTAACAGAGCACTACGCTCCCAAAATGCAGGATTACTTGTAATACCTAGAATCTCCAAAAGTACAATGGAAGGCAGAGCCTTCAGTTATCAAGCTCCTCTCCTGTGGAACCAGCTGCCAATCTGGATTTGGGAGTCAGACTCGATCTCTGTTTTTAAGAATAGGGCTAAAACCTACCTTTTTGATATAGCCTACAATTAGGGAGGGATCATGTGTTTCTGAACCCTCCCTTAGTCATGCTGCTAATAGGTTTAGTCAGCCGGGGGACCTCCAATAATGCACTGGGCCTCACTCCTTTCTTCTTTCTCAATGAAATATTTTTTTTTTTTTTGCTGGTCATTAACATCTGTTTGTTCTCTCCCATAGATTGAGTCCCCATCATGTTGTTTGCTCTCTACATGTCTGTTCTTTTCATCTTCTCTGTCCCCTCACCCCCCAGCCAGTCGCAGCAGATGACTGCCCCTCCCTGAGCCTGGTTCTGCTGGAGGTTTCTTCCTGTTAAAAGGGAGTTTTTCCTCTCCACCGTCGCCAAGTGCTTGCTCACAGGGGATCGCCTGATTGCTGGGGTCTTTCTGCAACTGTGGGGGTTCCCCCTACAGTTGATAGTGCTATGAGATGACTGTTGTTGTGAAATGGTGCTATATAAATAAAGTTGAATTGAATTGAATTGAATCACACAGGTAGTCAAACACGGCCGTAGGTCTCAGCAGCTCAACCTGGTCCAAGACCCCGAACAAAGGAATCCCCTCCTACATATTGCATCTGAGTTGATGGGCGTTTCCCAGCAACTCTCCAACAATACATGTCCATTGTCCAAACTTGTCCAAACCAGTCTTCTGAGGTCCAAATAGCTCCCACATCCTTCCTCTCA
Source organism: Pholidichthys leucotaenia (assembly GCA_020510985.1). Classification (NCBI taxonomy): domain Eukaryota; kingdom Metazoa; phylum Chordata; class Actinopteri; order Cichliformes; family Pholidichthyidae; genus Pholidichthys; species Pholidichthys leucotaenia. Next base: position 367,590,497 of record CM035842.1, on the reverse strand, counting down.
GTATTCCAATGGCTCTAATGGCTCCAGATGTCTCCTCTCTTTTATGGCTCCTCTCCGGCCATATGTCTCCTCTTTAGTCCTTTATGGTATCCTGTTGTTTAGCCCACACAACCCATGCCCATATGTGAAAGCAGGAAACAGAGACTAAAGCTTTTGTGTGTATGGATGTGTATGTGTGAGCTTGTGTGTATGTGTGCATGTGTATGTGTGAGCTTGTGTGTATGTGGACACGTGTGTGTGGAGCTTGTGTCTGATGTGGTGTGTGTGTGAGAGCACTTTGTGTAATATCTCACTAATCTTCACTATTTATTTATTATAACAATCTGCAGGTAAAAATTACATAACTGACCGTTTAGTAACTGTCAGAGTGAGCAGTCTGATGGTGGTTTTGTTCAACCTCCAACAATCAGCTCACACACACAAATCCACACAACTATCACTGTCCAAGTTGTTTTTTTTTTGTTTTTTTTTCAGTACAAAGAAGCACACGTGCATACCTGCCTATCTCTTGGTCACTGCTTACTTGCTAACAACCTCCACAAATGAGTAAAGGGTTCAAAAAGTGTAAATCCAGACACTGTCATTTGCTGCTATCTGATGGGTTAACAGCAAATGAAAAGATCAGTTTGACATTGTTCTGCATCTTGTGAGCTTTCCAAAGTTGTATGGCATGTGCAGTTTACCTTGTTTTGCATTGTTTACATTTTAATTTAATTTAAATATTTTTTTAAAATTTATTGTATATAGTAAAAATATATAGAGCCCGCCTCGTCCTTTTATCATGCAGAGTCCGTGCAGCTCTATATACAGTGGTGTGAAAAAGTGTTTGCCCCCTTCCTGATTTCTCATTTTTTTTGTATGTTTGTCACACTTAAATGTTTCAGATTATCAAACAAATTTAAATATTAGACAAAGATAACACAAGTAAACACAAAATGCAGTTTTTAAATGGTGGTTTTTTTTTCCCACAATATTTTTTATTGAACCTTTTTTTTTTTTACAAACATAACACAAACAATCAAACACTAACACTAAAGTAATTTTAAAAAAAATGTATTAAAAACATCGACAACCACTAACAAGAACAGGTCTTCAACAATGCTCCTCTGTTTAGTCTAGGCAATCCATTACATAAGTATACATATTATACATTCACCAGTTTGGAATTTACAAGGTCCACACACATCATTCACCTTCTTCTTCAAAAGTTATGTTTAAATTCTTTACATAATCAATGAAAGGTCTCCATATATTCTCAAACACAATTTCCTTTGATTTCAATATGTATGTTATTCTTTCTAGTGGAAGGTTTGTTAACATCTGTCTTAACCACCGAGTCACATCTGGTCTATAAGTCTTTTTCCACAATAGTGCAATACATTTTTTGGCGTTAAGCAAACTGAGGTCTTAAATGAAGGTGTTTATTATTAAGTGGGAAAAAATCCAAACCTACATGGCCCTGTGTGAAAAAGTGATTGCCCCTTAAATCTAATAACTGGCTGGCCCACCCTTAGTAGCAACACCTGCAATCAAGTGTTTGCGATAACTGGCAGTGAGTCTTTCACAGCGCTGTGGAGGAATGTTGGCCCACTCATCTTTGCAGAATTGTTATAATTCAGCCACATTGGAGGGTTTTCGAGCATGAACCGCCTTTTTAAGGTCATGACACAGCATCTCAATCGGATTCAGGTCAGGACTTTGACTAGGCCGCTCCAAAGTCTTCGTTTTGTTTTTCTTAAGCCATTCAGAGGTGGACTTGCAGGTGTGTTTTGGATCATTGTCCTGCTGCAGAACCCAAGTGCGCTTCAGCTTGAGTTCAGGAACAGATGGCCTGACATTCTCCTTCAAGATTTCTTGGTTGGCAACAGAATTCATGGTTCCATTTACCACAGCAAGTCTTCCAGGTCCTGAAGCAGCAAAATAGCCCTGAACCATCACACTGCCACCATCATATTTTACTGTTGGTATGATGTTCCTTTTCTGAAATGCTGTGTTACTTTTACGCTGGGTGTAATGGGACACACACCTTCCAAAAAGTTCAACTTTTGTCTTGTCAGTTCACAGAGTATTTTCCAAAAAGTCTTGGGGGTCATCAAGATGTTTTCTGGCAAAACTGAGACAAGCCTTTATGTTCTTTTTGTTCAGCAGTGGTTTTCGTCTTGGAACTCTGCCATGCAGGCCATTTTTGCCCAGTCTCTTTCTTATGGTGGAGTCATGAACTTGCCTTACTTGGTGGAGTCATGAACTGCAGGTCTTACTTGCCTTAACTGAGGGAAGTAAGGCCTGCAATTCTTTGGAAGCTGTTGTGGGGTCTTTTGTGACCTCTTGGATGAGTCATTGCTGCGCTCTTGGGGTAATTTTGGTCGGCCAGCCACTCTTGAGAAGGTTTTCCACTGTTCCATGTTTTCACCATTTGTGGATAATGGCTGTCACTGTGGTTTGCTGGTGTCCCAAAGCTTTAGAAATGGCTTTATAACCTTTTCCAGACCGATAGATCTCAATTACTTTTTCTTATCTGTTCCTGAATTTCTTTGGCTCACAGCATGATGTCTAGCTTTTGAGGATCTTTTGGTCTACTTCACTTTGTCAGGCAGGCCCTATTTAAGTGATTTCTTGATTGAGAACAGGTGTGGCAGTAATCAGGCCTGGGTGTGGCTAGAGAACCTGAACTCAGCTTTTCAAAGATGTGATAAACCACAGTTAATTTATGTTTTAACAGGGGGGGGGGGGGGGTTAACTTTTTCACACAGGGCCATATAGGTTTGGATTTTTTTTTCCCCTTAATAATAAACACCTTCATTTAAAAACTGAACTGCATTTTGTGTTTACTTGTGTTATCTTTGTCTAATATTTAAATTTGTTTGATCATCTGAAACATTTAAGTGTGACAAGCGTACAAAACAAATGAGAAATCAGGAAGGGGGCAAACACTTTTTCAGACCACTGTAATTTGGTTCTGCTGTCATCCAGAAATTGCCTAATTGATTCAGTGGCATCTCTGCACATAGATTCATTGTTGTAATGGTGTTTTAAATTTTGAAATAAAAAAATGGGCCAGGATAAAAAAATTAAATTTTCTGCTTTGGCTTATCACTACTCAGTCATAGTAAGATATACAATTCTAATTATGCTAGAGGAATATTCTATGAGGCCTTGCCTATCTGTAGAGACCAAGATTATGCATGTAGACCTAAGACTTATTAATTATAATAGATTTATTTTGGGTATGTCTGTTTAGGTGAGGAATACCTGAAAATACCCTTGGGGCTTAAGGGGATCGAAAGAAGATGGAGAAGTATACTAGACACTCCCTTAAATTTTTTGATAAATCTGTTTGATTTTTTAATAACAAAAATCCTTTGACTATATTAACAAACTATATACACTACCGTTCAAAAGTTTGGGGTCACTTAGAAATTTCCTTATTTTTGAAAGAAAAACACTTTTTTTCAGTGAAGATAACTTTAAACTAATCAGAAATACAGTGATCCCTCGCTACTTCGTGCTTCACCTTTCGCGCCCTCAGTGCATCGCAGATTTTTCAAAAATATTCATCAAAAATTCAAAATTGAGAAATAATGGGCGGGCGCTAGCAGAAGGCAGGGAGACTACATTAGACCATCAGGTATCAACACTGAGAGCCCCACCTCTCTGTTCGCTGTTCTCGTGTTGGCTCGGCTCGGGAATCTCGCAAGCTGATTGGCCGAGACGTTTCACCCCGTAAGCTGATTGGCCGAGACGTTTCACCCAGCTTCTGTCCCTGCCGAGCGCCAATGCATCGAAGGAAGACCGCATTCATTGCTCTTTATCGCTCGTGTTGCTTAGTCAAGCCGCGTGGAACTTTTTGCTGTTCTCTTGTGCCATTTTGTGCGAAATAGTCTTCCCGTCGAGCCACTACGCTGCCTCCTGCAGCTTCTCCAGCTCTATCGGAAGCTGCCCTCGACGATCCTGCGCTTCTAGCACCTGACGATGAGGCGTCACGTGAGGAGCAGTAAAGCTCTCATTAACCTGTGCAGTAAATCATCTTCATCTTGAGTTACGTATCTTGTTATAAGAATAAAAGAGTTCTAAAAACATATTTATGTACACTTTATTTACATCTACGTATGTATGTACACTTACACACACACACACGTATCACACGAGAGAGAGAGTGAGAGAATGAACGTACGTATTATTTATGGGTGACGTCATTAGGGGTGACGCTACTTCGCGGTTTTTCACTTTTCGCGGTCGGCTCTGGAACCCATTAACCGCGATAAGTGAGGGATCACTGTACACTCTATACATTGCTAATGTGGTAAATGACTATTCTAGCTGCAAATGTCTGGTTTTTGGTGCAATATCTACATAGGTGTATAGAGGCCCATTTCCAGCAACTATCACTCCAGTGTTCTAATGGTACAATGTGTTTGCTCATTGCGTCAGAAGGCTAATGGATGATTAGAAAACCCTTGTGCAATCATGTTAGGTCTGCAATGCTGTAATTGCTGCAAATGGAGGATTCTTTGACGAAAGCAAAGTTTGAAGGAAAAAAATTATTATTTCAAATACAAATCATTATTTCTAACCTTGTCAATGTCTTGACTATATTTTCTATTCATTTTACAACTCATGGTGGTAAATAAGTGTGACTTTTCATGGAAAACACAAAATAATTGTCTGGGTGACCCCAAACTTTTGAACGGTAGTGTATATTATTATCATCATAAAGAAAAACAGGGGACCGGCCAGCTGGAGCTGGGGTGCGCTGTGCCAGCCACTCGGTAGCCCAGCCTCCCCTGGCCCTCTCTCTTGGGGCAGGTGCCTGACTGTCCTGGGGCTTGGTGACTTCAAGGCATTCATGCTCTGTGGGGGCTGCACATTGCCCAGGAGTTGGAGGCACTGTCTTGCTTGCTCATGGTTCCAGGGGACGTTGCTGAGGCCTGCTACCCTCTTTGTATATTTCCTGGCAAACCACACACACGCACACTCTCTCTTGCACATGCTTGCGCGCACACACACGCACGCGCGCGTGCACACACACACGTCTCTCTGTTCTCTTACAGGTGCAGATATCGGGCTCATGATGAGATCTCAGAAGCAGAAATTGTTTCTTGAGTTTTCTGTGTTTGCTCTTTCTTTTCCCATCAGGTCCATCATAAGTAAAACAATTTAAATAAAGTATTAACATTATTACATAGCAAGAGGAGTCTATAAATAATATTTATATACAGCCAGGGCTTGACATTAACACCCACCCACCCGCCCCTGGCGGAAATATTTCAGCTGTGGCGGGTAAGACAGCGACTCCCACTAGCCACTTTGGCACGTTGTAGTTCTCTCAAGCCACATCTAAATAATAAACCTATCACAAAGTGAGACTACAAAACTACAACTCTTATAAACACCAACTGCACACACACAGAGTATTCTCATTGGTCCACTGTCAGCCAGTTGCAGCCCAGGAGTCTGGCTCCACAGGTCAGATCATTTTCTTTCCAGTCTGGAGTAATGGCGATCAACAGACAGCAGCCACTCTCAGTGATCAGATCATGGGGACAATTGTCCCTAATCTGTTGTCCCAGCGGTGAGAATAACCTGTGCTCTCCCCCCACATCAGCTCCTACTTCTGTAGTTTAATATGATTATTTTTAGAGCAAGAAGTTCCCATTTACTGTCCGCAATTGTGCAAATTTAAGTTTTCATATGACGGAGACAAAGTGACTAAACTTTATGTTGCTGTAAAGAGCAAATGAAGCTTCTTCTAAGGTGAACTTTTATTTATCTGTGATTATCGATGATATCTGTTATTTACAACTATTTCATAGTCTAATTATGTATTTTTAATGTGATGGTCCAGGGGTGTTAAACATGTGGCCCGTGGGCCAAAAACGGCCTGCCAAGGGTTCCAAGTTTTTCTCTAAATTTACAGCTTTCTTTCTAGTAAATTTCTGACTATTTCTATTGATTAGAATTGTTCATGTAAATTTGAGACATTTTTCTCCTTAAGATGAGACTTTTTTCTCATCAGCTTTTTTTTTCTGTTTTTCTAGTGAAAACAGGTAGTGTCCATTTAGATTAAATCCATTAGCAATTACAAATGACATTTTGCAAACCTGAAGGGGTGTCCCAATTCATAGGGGTCAATTTCAGACCTACCCCTTAGCTTTTGATTTCAAGGACTAAGGGGTGGGGGTAGGCAAAGGGGAAGAGGTAGAAATGAGAATTGGGACAGACCCCAAATCTACATGTACTTCACTCTCATACTGCAAATATTTTTCTTGACTGCTTTACAGTCTTTACTCCTGTTAATAATTAAACAGTGTTTCTCTTGCTATTTTTTATGTACTGTCTGTATAAGGGTCATTTACATTTAAAAAGGTTGTAAATTTAGTTCAAGTAAAATATAGCATGCAATAGTCAAATTTGATCATATTAAACATAATTTTCCAACCACAAAATTGTGGCTAGTGAAAAGGCTGAGTGGCTAGCAACTTTGGAAAATCACTAGCCACAGTAGCCATTGAGCAAAAAAGTTAATGTCAAGCCCTGTATACAGCATGTATACTGTATATCAAATACGAGCAGAGCTCCTTTTGGCAAAGTAAATCTGTTCGGCACAATAAGGGAAGCAGATATCTGTTCTGCTTACCAAGCTGCTGGACAGGACAGGGTTAAAAAAAAGACCTCCAGTTCTCTTATTCTGTGCATTGTGTTGCACTGTGTTGTATGTGTTTTTCATGGAACTTGACAACTTGTGCCAAGCATCTTGGACAATTTATCACAGATCGTATCCAGATTTACTCAGTGTTTTCTCTCACTCTGCCTGTAATCCCAGACTGATTCTATGATGTTGCGACTAGGACTTTGTGGGAGGCAAACCATCTGCTGCAGAACTCCTTCTACTTCTCCCCTCTTAGCACTGATCTTAATAAGTCCTCTTGCCTTATAAATTTAGGACAGCTTTCCTGATGGTGTTGTATGGTGTATATGAGACATCTCAGCTCAGGATACTCAAACAGAATCTCATTTAAAAGAGAGAAATTCAGTATAAAACACTAATTTATCCTTTATACTGTGTTTTGTTTCTGACAGAATAGTTGGTCTAACAAAACAGTCATACCAAGTGTGGATTTCCATCTAAAAAAACAAAAATTGAACGGATTGAATAGGTTCATATAAGCATATAAAGACTGCTGCAAAACATTTGTGTGAGTTAAAAAATGTCCACGAGTCATGTTGGCAACAGATTTTAAAAAATAGATAAAAATTAATACATTTTAAAAATTCAGTTTGATACAATAAATACCACTATTCAAGAACAACATACACCTTGAGATCGACAGGAAGCTGTACTGCAATCATGGTATGAACTGATGTTTGAATTAATTAAGCAATATTAGACAAGCGGGAGTACCGTATCAATGAATATAGCGGAGGGCATATGATGAATCCAACCCTATCTCACTAAAAATGTAACTAATGAACGTTTTCTGTTGTGTTTGAATTTGGACCCTTATTTGTGTGACACAGGTGGTGGCTCCACCTTTCCGGTTCCGCCGTCACCCTGGGTGTAAGAGAGTAGTCAACGAGAGGGGCAGTCTCTTGGCCAGCTCTCTGCCTGGCAGGTACGCTTGTATACTGTGCAGTGTCTACCAATAAACGTGTGTCCAGTTCAACACCTGGTCTTGTTCTTGGCTCCTACTACCGACATAACATTTGGCAAAGAGGATAAACGGTATGGACATGTGTGTGACATCTATTCGGCCATTTCTGGAGCTTCCCAGCGAGCCACTGGTCCCTTGGGCGAGATGGTTTGCTGCGTTTCAGACACACTTGGTGGTGCTGGACCTTGGGAGGCTAGAGAAGAGAATGGAAGGGCAACGTATTTTGAGTACTTTGGGTGAATGTGATAGCTTTGAGGAAGTGGTGGAGCTAATGGCGCAACATTTTCGCACCCCGGAAAACATCATCGTTTGCAGGATTCAGTTTCAACAGCACCGCCAGTGGGTCGGCAAGCCGGTGCAATGGTTTGTGGCAGACCTGCGACAACTGGCCAGGGACTGTCAGTTTAGATCATTAGAGGAAGAGATGGTTTGCGACCAGTTGGCAGAACATACTATCTGCCCTGCTACAAGGTCGAAGCTACTTACGTTCTCAGGCAAACTGACGCTATTCACGGCCATTGATTTAGCTCAACAGTTGGAGGTGGCAGACAGCTCACAGACAGCTCAGTGGGAGTGTATTACACTGACAGTCTGAACCACAGTCGACAGCGCAAGCAGTGGACTCAGACAGTGACAATAGTGTGGAAGGTGATGGAAGCTACGCCAATGCTGTAAAAATGAGGTCCGCCCCGGGAACGCCCATGTCTTTGGGTTGTGGGTCCATGAAGCAACACTGTAAGGCCAGGGAGTGTCCAGTGAGAGAGAACGCTGCGGCAAGTGCGGACTCTTGCATCATTTCGCCATGGCATACTACAAGTTTGAGCAAGAGAGTCCAAGCCACAAGAAGGATTCTCCCACTCCCACGGTTGTTCACGGTGTGTACCCAAGTACCAATGGGCGTTCTTACTGTATGGTGGAGCTGGACTGGGTGACAGTGCCATTGCTGATCGACACAGGAGTGGTGGGCTCCGTGTTGAATTGGGCAACCATGAGGAATTTTTTCCCGCATTATAGGATTGGAGGTTATCTGGCACCACTTTGTGGTTATGGTGGAGGGAGATTGGCCATGGTGGGAACGGTGAGACTGACAGCTGGTACAAGTTGGCACAGGTGTGTAACCTGAAGATCACCGTGACTGCTCATGGAGAGAATATAATGGGATGTGATTTGTTTTATGGCCTGGGCTTCACCATCAAGAGCGGTACTGGAGAAGAGTGGTTGGGCTGCGGTTTGTGGGACCGGCCGGTCCCAAGAACGGTGGTTTTAGCTGTGTGGAACGAGAACTTGCCTGGCACCCTGGAGAGTGAGCAGGACCAACCCCACCCAGGGCCATCGCAGGAGGGTTCCTATGCTAGAACCCAAGTAGCCCTGGACAAGGGAACTGGGCGACACGGTGGGACGCCTGTGATGGCGGGTGGTGCCAAGTGGCTGGCTCCATCTGTTCCCGGATTTCAGCTGGAAGGGACTGAAGAACATGGAGTCACAACGATGAGGGCGGCAGCAGAGACAAAAGAAGTTGGGGCAGGACTGGCTGGCACGGTAAAACGACACGCCAAACAGAAACACTGTAAGCCAAGTAGGGCCCCTCTGGGGGTCGCAGATGTGGTCCGGGCCCGGGAGGAGGCATGGTCGCGGAGTTTTCAGGCCAAGCATTGGACGGAAGAACACCAGGGGTAGCTGCAGGTGGTGGCAGTACGGGAGGATGCCTCTCTCCAGCTGTTAGATGGCTCATGGAGGCATCCAAATGAGCTGCGGTGCACCCGGGAGGAGATTGGTGGGCTTGGGCCTGAACAAGGGACATCCCCGGTGGTGGTGAAGAGGAGGTGCACCGGGTCAGATCAGCCAGTGGTGACACAGTGGGTGGCCCTTCCCCTGGGGCAGACTGATGGTTGGAAAGTTCGTTGAGAAAAGAAGGGGGGGACCATGGACATGTTCTTATTGTTTGATTTGTTTGTGATGTTCTAAATTGTTAAAAACTCTTAAATCTACTGGTTGGCTATGTTCGGGAGAGTTAATTTCATGTGCTGTTTAGGCTAAGACATGGCAGTATTTTGAGTTGACTTGTTTAGTGTGGAATATAAGCGGCAGAATAACCCGCTTTGCCGTGTGGGGTGAGATGCCAGTCTACCTATCTTCCCCTAGTGTAGTCCTTTTTTGAATGACTGTGTTAGGCCACTTATATTATGTTACTATTCTTAGAGTGTGTTTCAGGTTCCATATTGGGGTGGGTTTGAATTGTGTGTGGCCTTATGGTTTTTGTGAGGGGGGGATGTTGTGTTGGAATTTGGACCCTTATTTGTGTGACACGGGTGGTGGCTCCACCTTTCCGGTTCCGCCACCACCCAGGGTATAAGAGAGCAGTCAGCGGGAGGGGTGGTCTCTTGGCCACCTTTCTGCCTGGTGGGTATGCTTGTATACTGTGGAGTGTCTACCAATAAACGTGTGTCCAGTTCAACACCTAGTTTCGTCCTTGGCTCCTACTACCGACATAACATTTTCCACCCTTCAAAAAAAGTACATTTGTACGCCCCCCCCCAAAAAAAAAGGTACCTGGATACATTTTGCAAGCGGAGTCCACGCCTTCACTCACTGCACATGTGCAAACAGTCCTCATTGTGTGAGCAGAACAACACCTGTTTTAGGTAGTCTTCCAACACAAATTTGGTTGGTGGGAACGGGGTGGCAGCTGGTTAGTTTCAAGTGGTTTCAACCAATAAGATGCGAGTTTGAGTCCCACACTTATCTGTGAATGACTTTTTTCTTTTTTTTTTGTTTGTTTTGTTTTTCACTCTACTAATGAAAGGTTAGATTTAGGCATCAACTCCTCTATCAGTTATGATTAGGAAAAATGTTTTGGTTAGTGGTCACCTCTAATGGTGAAAGAGAATGAAAGTGAAAGGATGAGAAACTGACAAACATTAAGGTGCCGGTAGACACATTTCTTAAAGCTGTAAGTGCCACGTAGCCACTGCACGTAAAAAATGTTTTTTTCTGTGTCTATGCACGTTTTCTCAGAGTGAAAAAACATGAAATTTGATGTTTTTTTGGTCAGAATCACACCTGCAGTTACTATATTCATTGATACCGTACAACCTCAAGTGTAATATTGCTTTTATACAACAATTCCACCAACACAATTTATTAAATGACAGCAGTACTGGACAAAATATTATTATTTGTTTGTTTAACCAGTTATTTTACTCTACCGAGGAAAAATAGTCCTTTCTAAATATACCCAGTAGTGGTGTGCGATACTGCAAGATTTGGTATTGTGGGAATGTGGGAAGGACGAGACAGGTTTCTCTCAAGTCATCTTTATTCACATTCACCAACATTGCAAAGAAGAAAGAGGACATTACAGGGAACTCTCGTCCTTAAATACCAGGACTCTTCACAGTTCACAAGTCACATGCATCACAAATCACACTGCATTATAATCGGCAGTAACAATGCATCTCCTCTCTCTGATCTCACCCCCACAGTCTACAATGCATCCTCTCCTTAATCCTCTAATAACACCCCGCAGTCTCCAGCTCTGCATACCAAAGCTAACATCCTTGCCGCTTCCTGTTATCTCCAAGGAAGCTCTGCCTTTGTTCTGATCTAAAATGTGAGTCACAAAATAGGTCACATATGTGTGGCCCCCACACCAGCCCCCCCCAACATTTTAGACAAACAAGAGAGTAACAACATGCATGCCGTGATAGAATCAATACACATCAGTCCGCATGCTGTCTAGGCTTCAGTCTCCTGCCGTATCTGCTGTAGCTGGGATTCAACATCTCCGCTGCGCTGCCACGCTGGGGGTTTGCCGTCTGGGGGTGGAAACCCTTTGTCAGTCCCTGCGGGTGTTCTGGGGAAACATTACTCTGTGAAGCCCCCCGTGGGGGTCTACCTCGCCGCGGGGCCCTTGCCAACAGCACTTGCTCATCCGCCACCACAAAAGCGGGTTTGAGTCTGTTTATGCCAACTTTCTCTTTCCTACCCCCCAAATCTAGCAAAAACTGCTTGTCCCCTGTTTCCAGCACTCTGAACGGCCCGTCATAAGGCGGTTGCAACGGGGGTCGATGCGCATCGTGTCTGACAAAAACAAACTGCGTTCTTCAACGCTTTAGGCACAAGAACGCGCGGAAAACTGTGGTGCATGGGGCCAGGCAGCGTGCTTGATTCTATGTTACTCCGCAACAGCTGCAACTGGGAGGTGTCTGGCGCCGGGTTATCTGGGAGAAACTCCCCAGGCAGCCGAAGTGGTTGCGCAAACACGAGCTCCGCTGGGGAGGCTTCTAAGTCCTCTTTAGGCGCAGAACGCAACCCCAATAAAATCCACGGTAACTTGTCTACCCAATTTGCATCCGTCAGTGACGCTCTGAGAGCCGCTTTCAATGACCTATGAAAACGTTCACATAACCCGTTAGCCTGCGGATTGTACGCGGTTGTGCGGTGAATTGTGACACCCAGGCTGCGGGCCATAGTCGACCAAAGTTCGGACACAAATTGAGGGCCTCTGTCGGACGTAATGTCCGACGGAACTCCGAAATGCGCCACCCAAGCTGTTAAAAACGCGCGCGCTACCTCCTCGGCCGTGGTTGATGCCAGTGGAACCACTTCAGGCCAGCGCGTGGTGCGGTCCACCATTGTCAGAAGGTGTGTGCACCCCTGCGACGGCGGGAGGGGTCCCACGAGGTCCACATGAACTTGATCGAACCTCTTGGCCGGAATGTGAAACGGCTCCAAAGGAGCCCTCGTGTGCCTGTGTACTTTGGCTCGTTGACACGCCGTGCAGGCTGCTGCCCACTCCTTAACTTGTTTGCGAAGACTCGGCCACACAAATTTCTCCCCTACCATTTTGACCTACGCGCGCACTCCCGGGTGCATCAAAGAATGAATCGAGTCAAAAACGCGGCGGCGCCACGCGGCCGGTACTACTGGACGTGGCCGTCCAGTGGAGACATCGCAGATTAGGGGGGGGCATACCGTCTTGCAGCACCCTGCTCTCCAGCCTTAACCCTCTTGGTCCAGACTGGAGCGCGCGCACATCCGCGTCACTAACCTGCTCCGCGGCCATGGCTGCGTAATCTACTCCTACGCTGCCTGGGGCCGCCACGGCGCGCGAGAGGCAATCTGCCACTACATTCAGTTTGCCCGCCACGTGCTGAATATCAGTGGTAAACTCTGAGATCGCGGCCAGCTGTCTCTGCTGCCGGCCTGACCACGGTTCGGAAACCTTGGCCATCGTGAATGTTGGCAGATGGCCAAATGGAGAGCCAGCAGCTCCCTGTCAAACGCGCTGTATTTACGTTCGCTATCGCGCAAGGTCCTGCTGAAAAAGGCGAGGGGCTGCCAAACCCCAGCTACATGTTGCTCCACGAACGCCCCTATGGCCACATCTGACGCGTCAGTGGTGAGCGCTATGCGGGCCGTTGGGTCTGGGTGTGCCAACAACGCAGCCTTTGCCAAGGCTGCTTTCACCTCCGAGAACGCTTGGTCCCGCTCCAGGGACCACTCGACCTTATCCGCGGGTTTCTTTTTTTTGAGCGCGGCATACAGCAGCTGCATGAGTTGCGCCGCGCGGGGGAGAAAACGGTTATAAAAATTCACCATTCCCAAAAACTCCTGTAACGCCCTGACCGTCTGCGGCCGGGGAAAATCTGCCACCGCGCGCACTTTGTCAGGAAGCGGAACTGCTCCTTCAGGGGAAACGCGGTGTCCTAAAAAATCGACCTGCGCCACCCCGAACTGACACTTCGCTGGGTTGATTATTAACCCGTGATCTCCCAACCTTCGGAAAACTGTGGCCAGGTGTTTTTCGTGTTCGTCTTCGGACGCGCTGGCTACCAAAATATCGTCAAAGTAGACGAACACGAAAGGGAGATCACGAAGCACCGCGTCCATCATGCATTGGAACGTCTGTGCAGCCCCTTTAAGTCCGAATGGCATGCGTAAAAACTCGAATAGGCCAAACGGAGTTATTACCGCTGTTTTGGGTATGTCCTCAGCGCGCATTGGGACTTGGTGGTAACTGCGGACCAAATCTATCTTAGAAAAAACACGAGCCCCTGCCAAATGAACAGAAAAATCTTGGATATGCGGGATTGGGTAGCGGTCGTGCGCTGTAGCGTCGTTTAACCTGCGGAAATCCCCGCAAGGTCGCCATGATCCGTCCGCTTTCGGGACCATGTGTAGCGGGGAAGCCCACGGACTGTTTGAACGCCTGATAATGCCCAACCTCTCCAGGTTGGCGAACTCCTCGCACGCTGTGGCCAGTTTAACTGCGTCCAAGCGCCGAGCTTTTGCAAAAATGGGCGGTCCGGTAGTGGTAATAAAATGCTCCACCCCGTGTTTAGCGACTGTTGCCGAAAATGTGGGGACTGTGAGTGCTGGGAACTGAGTGAGCAGTGTGTGGAACTTACCGCTTGCAGCTGTGACGTTGTCTTGTGCTGTTGGCGGGGCCACTCGCGCTGTACAGGGGATAGAATCAAAAGAAAGTGCATTAACCAGGCGCCTGTTAGCGAGATCAACCAACAAACCATGTGAGCACAAAAAATCAGCCCCCAACATATTGAAATTCACTGCTGCTACAACAAAAGTCCACTCAAATGTACGGCCGTGTAGAGACAGAAGCAGAGTCTTCTCACCAAAGGTCTTAATCTCCGAGCCGTTCGCTGCTGTCACCCCGGGACCTCTGGAACCTGCTAGTCTGTCCGCGTAGGAAGGTGTGATGAAACTCAACTGGGAGCCTGTGTCCACGAGGAACTGCCTCCCCGAGCGTGCGTCCACCAAGTAGAGCAGCTTGTTCTCCTCCCCGAGGGCCACGGCTGCTACTGACCCCCCGGTCTTGGCGTTTCCCGAACGCTGAAACTGGCACGGTGGTACACACTTGCGTGCCCTCTCTGCAAAACGGCAATGGTAGAAACAAAGGACGTCTCCTCCGCGTTCCCTGGCTCTCGCCGCTGCCGTCGTCGGTGGGTCTGCTACTGCTGCCCCTGGCCCCCTGCCATCTGCGGTCGTCGCGCCGAGTTCCGCTGCTGCAGCCGTGGCCGCGCGCTGTCTGCTGACGTTGACAATTCGCTGCGCCTCCCGGGCCAGCGCGCGGTAGTCCCGCTGGGCCAACAACGGCAAACTGGTCAGGGTCGCTCTCGTCGCTGACGGTAGGGTCCTGAGGAAGAGGTGGGTGAAGATGAAGTGGTCGTCATCTGAGCCTTTCAACCTCAACAACTTCTCCATAAGGTTCCCGGGCATGTCACTTTCCAACTCAGTAAGCGTCAGGAGCCTCTCTGCTCGCTCCTCAACCGAGGGAGTGAAGTGCTGGATGAGTGCAGCCTTCAACGCGCTGTATTTGTCGCTGTCCGGCGGCTGGTCGATCAGGCTCTCCACATGCTGGGCCGTGTTGTTGTCCAGTTTTGCGACCACGTGGTAGAATTTTGTGGTGTCTACCGATATGCCCCAGAGGTTGAACTATGCCTCAATCGCATTGAACCAGGAGCGCGGATTGTTCTGCCAGAAGTCCGGTAGCTGGACTGTAGCGGCATTCGCTTGGCTGGGGGCTCCTGACGAGGCTGGCCCGGGGGAAATCTCCTCTCGCTGCATGCTCGTCTTGGGTCACCAGTGTGGGAATGTGGGAAGGACGAGACAGGTTTCTCTCAAGTCATCTTTATTCACATTCACCAA
This sequence comes from Pholidichthys leucotaenia, assembly GCA_020510985.1. Classification (NCBI taxonomy): domain Eukaryota; kingdom Metazoa; phylum Chordata; class Actinopteri; order Cichliformes; family Pholidichthyidae; genus Pholidichthys; species Pholidichthys leucotaenia. Next base: position 367,575,180 of record CM035842.1, on the reverse strand, counting down.
CACTGCAAAGAAGAAAGAGGACATTACAGGGAACTCTCGTCCTTAAATACCAGGACTCTTCACAGTTCACAAGTCACATGCATCACAAATCACATTGCATTATAATCGGCAGTAACAATGCATCTCCTCTCTCTGATCTCACCCCCACAGTCTACAATGCATCCTCTCCTTAATCCTCTAATAACACCCCGCAGTCTCCAGCTCTGCATACCAAAGCTAACATCCTTGCCGCTTCCTGTTATCTCCAAGGAAGCTCTGCCTTTGTTCTGATCTAAAATGTGAGTCACAAAATAGGTCACATATGTGTGGCCCCCACAGTATCAATTTGATACCAAGTAAATACAGGGCCAGTATAGCCAATACCGATACTTTTTAATAATTAAAGTGGATGCAGCATCACATTACTAAATCTGAATGAATTTTCATGACCTTTAAGTGTTTTGTGATTTTTCCTTTGGATTATTAATTAGCTAAAACCAAGGGCTTAACTTTGTTTCAAACATTGGGGGGGTTGAGCTCTTTGCCCGTACAGAGAGCCTAAGTCACGCCCCCTCTACTTCTGCATATTGGACCTTAAATTGAAAACAAAAATCCTCTATTGAAATGAATGGCAAGAGCAACATTATCTTTTGATCCCGGTCAAATTTTGAAACAAGTTACACGTATGATGTTTGTCAATTTAAAAGATAACTTTCCATATAATTAAAGTTGTTGGGTGTCAAATAATAACAGAGTAATATTTAGTTTTTGTTTAAACGACTAGCAGACAACAACTCCCATCATCCCACATCACTAAACACGGTTACATTTCAGTGATGTGACAAGCACTGATTTCTCATAGCACTGACCCCTGCACTGACAGACAAGTCACTAGGATTAATCTTAGCCTGACTATTAGCTAAATCATTATACAGTGATAATAACAGAATGGATTTGCCTGACTGCTGCCCTCACCCTGTGTCTCTCTGTGAGGAAATCACATGAACAAAAAGAAAATGTCAATCACTTAGGACAAGTCTAAAATTCATTAGTTTGTCCAGCAGAACATTATTTTGACGATCTAGTCAGCAGTCTGTTCTCTAAGGCACAAAGCTAATTTTTTGTTGTTATCTGGTCACTTGTGCCTCCTGTGCTGCGTCACTCTTCCTCTGGTCACCTGGGCCATTTCTGTCCTCCCCCTCTCCCTCTGGTCTCCTCCCTCTCTCCCCCTTTGTTATCTCTGCTGCTGTCACTTTCACATTCTTGCTCCTGACATAAAATAAGCGCAATTAACGTTCAAATGGTTTAAGAGAGGTACTTCACTTGACAGTTTTGGAAGATATAATTCATGCAAGAATTTCTCACGTGAAAAACTTGGAAAGATGTAAAATGCCCCCCCCCCCATAGCATCTTAACAGTGCTATCAGCAGGTGTGTTAGGTCGTCTAGTTTATTTTGATACCACTAGTGCATAACCATGCATGCCTGTAGAAACCCGTGCATGCCCGTAGAGGGGATGCTTTGGAAAGGAATTCTTGCCAGTTACAGGACAGCTGGTATAGCAACACAGCACTAAGTGGCAATCACATGTGATGGCTTTTGTATGCAGCAAAACATAAAAAATCACACAAAATGTGCCCTGCCATCTGGGGCTGTTTGCCCCTGCTTGTTACTTCTTCTCCTGACTGTCATTGTTCTGTTATGTTGCTTACCTGTGTCTATATATACTAGTACATACCCATGCATGCCCGTGCGTGCGCATCGAAATCAAGTATAAGCAAGTATTTCTGAATGCCCGTAGAAAGGAGGTGTAAGCAAGGGTGTAAGCAAGCACATCAGCACTCATTCAGTGATGCCTGCCTTGGATATTTGATGGTGTCTTTGTAATTTCTCTGATCTTTGATGATGTCATAGCGAGTGCTATGATCGTGAGTCATGACGGTGTTTGATCTTCGAAGATGTCCTATGTGCTATGATCTTTGATGATGGCCTAGCGATGATGTACTGCTTTGAATGGGTGTTAAATTTCCAGATTTATACACACAAAGTGACAGAGATTTCTTGAATTTATCGAGTGATATTTTTTAAGATTTCCAGATTTACTGCTTCGAATGGGTGTGGTTTAAAGTGCTGTGTCCTATTGTGTATATGACGGCATTGCAAGTCCTGATGTTCACTGTATATGACATCATAAAGACATCAAGGACAGCATCATATCATACGCTGTCAGGCAGGCATCACTGTATATGACAACATAAAGACATGAAGGCAGGCTTGATGTACGTATATGACATTATAAAGACATGAAGGCAGGCTGATGTCCTATGATGCAGACATCATAGGGACATCATAGGCACATCATAGGCTAGCCTATGATCGTGACACAGACAGACACACACAATTTCTTGAGTCTCAAGGAGTTGCTATACATAGGAACATCATAGGACATTTCACACGAGTCGTTATACATCGGAACATCATGTACATTTATAGAGTGATCGAGTGATTCTATTCTATTCTATTCTACAGTATTCTATTCTATTCTATTTTAGTCTGCCACCATTTCACTTCCTCTGTCTTCTACCTCCTCAATTTCAATCTCCTGGCTGTGACATTCCCCTTCACTGTGATCCTCGTTTTCCCCCTTTAGTCTTATTGTGGGTCTTCTTCTTCTTCTTCTGCGTTCAGACCAGTGGTTGAGGGATAGGTGTGTGGTAATTGCAGTTCATTGACAGGATCATGAAAATCGATCTGAGGCAAAAGTGGCTTTCGACCCTGTTCAGGAAGACCCATGCGTGCATGTAGAAATCAAGAAACCGGAGCACCCGGAGAAAATCAGCGCTTTGCTTGTTATTTTACACATTTATAGTGTAGTCTGTTATTGTTCAAGGTTCCACATTTTTAGTGTGTCAGCACCTCTTTAAAAACCACATTGCTCAGAAAGCGATGCTTTTGCTTAGTTTCTTCATCTCGAGCAAGAATACGAAGACTGCCTGATTTGCCAACTCTGCTCACGGCAACGTAGAATTGGCCATGGCTGAAGAAATCTCTTGTGCAGAAAACACCAAACCACTGTAAAGACTGGCCCTGTGCCATATTCACAGTCATGGCAAAGCAGGGTCTTACTGGAAACTGTTTTTTGTCGCAAGGTGAATGGAAACATGTCAGATGGCGTGAGTGTGATTCGTGGAATCAGGAGAGTGTGTCCAGCATTGACACCAATCACAGATGTTGTAACCAACAGGTGAGGCTGTATTTGTTCAATGATGTATCTTGAACCATTGCAATGTCCGTTTTGTTGGTCAAAGTTTCGCAGTAGTATGATCAGCGTTCCCACTTTTAAAGTGATGCGATGAGGAGGCATTCCAGATGGGCAGAGTGTATTTAGAAACTCAGTTGGGTTTGCATGATCACCCTCAGAGTCTACAATGTCAACACTGTTGCAAACGTGTTCCTGTCCCGGGAAAATCTTTGTCATGTACTCATTGACTGTGTCAACCTCAGAGTTCGTCGGGCATAATATGACATGTTCATATAACCATCTTGGATTTGAAACATTGACTTGCATGTCTTCATACACCCAACTGACAATGTCTTTCAGTTTGCGACCTGGAATCATTAGTCTTTCATTGAGTTCAATTGCAAACTTGCCCTGTTCTGGAACTACTGGAATTTTTCCTTCCCCAAGGTTCAAGAGAAATTTAGCAAAATGTTCTTCAGCTTGTTGATCTTCTACAGCTTGACAGATCCTCATGTTTTCTGTTAGACAAATAGTTTCAACATTTTTCTGTAGGTATGAGCTCTTGAAACACCTTCCTATGATTTCTGTTCTGCTACCATGTGGTACAACAGTAAGGATTTGCCTCCAATCGCCACTGAAGACCATTGTGATGCCACCAAATGGCTTGTGTGACCTCCGGAGCCACTGATACGTTTGATCTGCTGCTCCCAGTGCATGCCAATTCATCACAGACACTTCATCCACGACCATGAGATGTATCATCCTAATGAGTGTTGCAGTGCTGTCATTTTCACTTACACTGCAAGTTGAGTCATCACTGAGAATGACAGGACATTTTGTTCTACTGTGAAAAGTGGTGCCTTTAGGCAACAGGGTAGCTGCAATGCCACTTGCAGCTGTTGCAAGAGCTACTTTGCCCTGTGCGCAAACTTTGTTGAGAATGTGGCATAAATAAATGTTTTCCCAGTCCCACCACTTGCATCAAGTGCTAACATTTTGACAAGTCCCTGCTCTACGCTTTCCATCACTGTTGTAACAACCACTTGCTGCTCATGACCTCTTGCACTCCGGTGTACCGCTGGCGGTCACGTCACTGCGTCCGAGGGCGCCCTAGGACGCACACTGTACGTCCTAGTGTGCACTGGAAAAAAAAGCTGCATTTCCGTTCTTCCACTACAGACACAGCCGCGAACAGAAAGCCAAAGGAGTGCTTTGATTGGTTTAGATGTGATTGACCTCTCATTCGACTAATAAGAGCCTTGAATTGGGTTTCTGAAACCTTGAAGAACCAATGACTGAAAACCTAGCAAGAAGGACCCACCTACCAAATACAGCGAATACAGCGAGCCATTTGAAGCACAGAAGTTCGAAAGCATGCGTCCCTTGCAAAATCTGTTTTGTGTAAGCTGCTGAGTGACACACACACGTTCGCCAGTCTTTTTTTCTTACTACTGTTCTTATTTGTTTTGAAAAATCGTTCACCAAAACCGCAATCATGGAAGCGCAAAACCGCAATAATGGAATTATGGTTTGACCGGGTCGCGTGACCAGAACCACGAGTCCGTAACAAGCGGACCAGCGTCATGTTCGTCTGACAATGAGGAAGAGAAGTTCGCCAGCGACACTGCTGTTGTGGACAGGTAAGTGTTATAAGCTAAATTATTCTTTATCCCTGAAAATTGTAATCAAAATGACTTTTGACCAATCGGTAAATTACAACTGTGCGTCATCGCAACATGAAGACCGCGGAGCATGGACTGGACCCGTGCGTCCGGACCGTGAACGCCCCCCCCCCCCGCTACTCTTCTGTAGCGGATTGCAGATATTATTGCAGATATTTTAGTACAACTGTGCGTAGAAGACCGCGGCGCATGCCGCGGTCCATCATGTGGCGATGGATGATGTCCGTCCTCTGTAGCAGGGGGGGGGGGAGTTGTTATCCTCTACATTACAGATATTTTAGTATAATTTTTAGTGCACTGTAGGTTATTTTTTCTTGTAAAAAAAAAAAGCCACACATTTTTTACGTGGCATGCTTCTTTGTGTGTGGGGGCTTGTTTGTTCATTCATTCATGAATGAATGAATAAACAACCCCCCCCCCCCACACACACACACACACAGCCCTGAGTGTCACCTTTCATTAGAGCCCAAGATGAAGCTTCTATATTGAATCATTCAAAAGTTACAGACGTTTTTCCAAACTGTGCCATTTGGCACAATTTGGCACAGTTCAAAAACGCCTGGGAACAACCTAAGAAAAAAGCTGTGTAATATATTCATTTTTTGTGGTATTGTTACAAAATTTTGACCTCAGCTGGATAACACTTGATTCTACATTTCTGTTGCATTTTCCAGCCCGGATCTGACAGCTGTGTGTTATTTGCAAGCATTTGTATCCAAAAAAACACCCAGGCCAAATTTATTTTTATTTTCTTCAAGTTCAGTATGTTTAGATGACTGTTACTCAGTGGCAGGAGCACTTAGAGAGATTATGACTGTTTTGCCAAAAAATTCAAAGTGTTTTCTTTTAAATGAGACCAACCCCATGAAGATGCTGCAAAGGGTTGAAGAACAGCTTTTGATTTACTTTGGGTACATTATTTTTTGGCGTTTTTAGGGAAATTGACCAGAGTGCAAGGGGTTAAGTCTGTTCTCTGTGACAGTAATGTGAGCTTGAAGGTCCTCCATGTTGTGCTCAGTCTCGTGTTGTATAATGTTAGGAATTCTACTGTTGATGTGAAGTGGATCAGGTTCAGGGATTCCAAAGTTTCCATGTAAGGAGAAGCCATGTCTTTCAACATGGTCCTTAAGGTCTAGTAGCACTTGATTCACAATATAGTCATCTGGCTCATTGATGTTGACTCTGTGAATGAAGTCTTCACAAAGAACATGCTTGTGCCTTTCCCAGAACTGCAAGTGCTGTCCTGTAACTACAAACATGAGCATGTTGGCAAATACTTCACGCAGTGCTGGGCCAAATGTCACATTTGCTGCCTCTTCCATAGCGGAATTTATTTCTTGATCATTGTCAACAAGGCCATGTGCAATGCAGGCAGCCAGATAGGTGTCCATGACCACATGTCCAACTTTCCGGAGGTCCGTGAAGGATGTTGGTCCTGGCACATGGTACAAAAGCATTTTGAGATAGAAAAGTTCAGCATTGTGGGCGCTTGCGCACGCAGCGACCGGCAGCTGGTGGCTTGTCACCAGACTGCAGAACAAATCTACCTACGGGTACAAAATAAGTCAAAAAAAAAAAAAATTGTGTGGGTTGAAGGCAATCACTGGGATTTGTCCAACAGTGTCAGCCATGCGGTCATGGTGGGAACTTAATGTTTTCTTCCACAATTGAAATTTCTTCTGTGTGTATGTGAAGTGTTGAAAGATATCTGGGTATACAATGTGTTGCATGTGTGGATGTAGAGCCATGGCTTCAAAAAAGGTGGTTAATGTAGTGACAGGTGGCCCTGTGTCCAATAGGTTCTGGGCAGTGCCTTCATCACTGAACGTGATGCCCTGTTCATCCTCTAGGTGAATTGCCAGCATCCTTACTGGTGTTTTTTTTCCGCTGGATGGGGAAATCATAAATACGTCAGTATGCCTTAGACGCAGTGATGTAACGTCCTAATTCATAACGTGTCACTTCATTGAAGTTCCTCAGGGGTGTCCAACTTCACCAGGCACTGATCTGGCCCCTTCTCTAAGTATTTGTAGAGATATTTGACACTGGAGACAGCACAGACAATTTCAAGGTTAATATGCGCATTGTATCGTAGCAGGATGTATGGATTGTACGGCACAACCCATCTATTATCAACAGACACAGTGCCACCTCTGATGGTCTTTGTAATTGGAGAGTCAAGAGCTCCTTCTGCACATCTGTGGTACAACGGGTAAGAGTTGTCTGAAAAGCTTGTGTGTTGTCTAAGTTTTTTTGGGTAATCCTTGGAGCACTTTTTGTCTACCATGCATGGACTGTCAGGATTCCATTGTCCACATGGGCCGTGACTCATGTGTGACGTGACAATGTGATGTAGTTCCGGATTTTATTCCCTGTCAGGAATCTCTGCAGAGACGACACAATTGATGTCAGTGGAGGTCCTGGGTTTGCCTCGTGGTACCATGGTAATGAGCATATGTATATGTGGAAGATGTCTCTTTTGAGTTTCTTTCACCATGACGTATGCATCCACATGTTCCAAGATATCATACTTTAGGAGGTCTGTAAGGAGAGCTTCCACCTTCATGTGGAATACTCTAGCAATGATGTCTCGTCTTTAATTTGTCTGTTGGCCCTGAAAAAGTGATCCAGTAATTTCAGGCCAGTTGGGGGTTGCAAGTAAAGGTGAGGAAAAAGTCTGGTTTGCCTTTTACTCTGACCAAGACCATGGCATCTTGAAACTCTTTAGCATACCATCGTGGTGATCCATAAATTGTGGGTGGCAGGATGGTTAGGTGTCCTGGGATGATCTCAGTGTTAGTACTCAGGGCATCAACAATGACTTTATACTTAAGATAAGATAAGCCTTTATTAGTCCCACAATGGGGAAATTCCAGGATTGCAACAGCACAGGGACAGCAACACTCAGAGCAACAATCAGAAGGCAAGAAAAAAACAAGAGCAGCGACTATACATATTTACATATAAACATAAATATATAGACACACAGTGCAAAGCATTGTAGCTAGATGGAATAAATATGTAAATATATAAACACACAGTGTGGAGCATTGTCGCTAGATGGAATAAATATATAAATATATAAACACACACAGTGCGGAGCATTGTAGCTAGATGGAATGAAACAGCATAACCGTCTACTTAGTTATCCTACATGGTGTGATTATGTACCCATACATATTGTCATCCTCCATAGCTACCGGTATTTTCCTAGTTGTATACCGGAGGGGACCATTGTGTAAGTCTATTGCATCTTTTGCATTCAATACTATTAGGTTGTCACGTCTTTTTGCTATCTCTGCGAGCAGCCCTGCTTAGGTTGTACAGTCTGACAGCCGTAGGTAGGAAGGACCTGCGGAATCTCTCGGTTGTGCACCTAGGATGATGTAGTCTGCTGCTAAATGAGCTCCTTAGTGCATTCAGTGTGTCCTGCATAGGGTGGAACTCGGACTCCAGCAGAGATGACAGCTTAGCCACCATCCTTCTCTCTCCCATCTCCTCCACTGGGTCAAGGCGCTGCCCCAGGACAGAGCTAGCTTTCTTGATCAGTTTGTTCAGTCTCTTCCTATCGGCTGCTGTAATGCCACTGCCCCAGCAGACCACTCCAAAAGTGATGGCTGATGCCACCACCGTGTCGTAGAATGTCTTCAGCAGCGCCCCTTGTACACTAAAAGACCTGAGTCTCCTCAGTAGGAACAGCCTGCACTGTCCCTTCTTGTAGAGTTCATCTGAACAATAAACTCGACTGGTCACAACCAGTCGAGTTTATTGTTCAGATGAACACCCAGGTACTTGTAGGATGTCACCATCTCGGATGTCTGTTCCCTGTATAATTACTGGTGCTGTGAGGGGTTGTCCTTGCCTGTGGCAGTCCACCACCAGCTCCTTAGTTTTCCTCGCGTTGATCTGGAGGCAGTTCCAATGGCACCAGTCCACAAAGTTCTGGATAAGCCCTCTGTACTTAGCTTCATCTCCGTTGGAGATGAGGCCAACGATCGCAGAGTCATCAGAGAACTTCTGTAGATGGCAGTGTGTTGTGTTGTGTAAGAAGTCCGCTGTATAAAGGGTGAACAGGAAGGGAGCCAGAACCGTTCCCTGGGGGGCCCCCGTGCTACCGATGATCGTGTCGGACACACAGTCCCGGGTTCTCACAAACTGTGGCCGTTTTGTGAGGTAGTCCAGGATCCATGATGACAGGTGCTGGTCCACCCCTGCGCACAGCAGCTTGTCCTTCAGGATCATCGGTTGGATGGTGTTGAAAGCACTGGAGAAGTTAAAGAACATGATCCTCACCGCATTCCCGGGCTTCTCCAGGTGGAACAGACAAGGGTGAAGGAGGAAGATCACCGCATCCTCCACCCCAATGCCATGCTGGTAGGCGAACTGGAGTGGATCCATCGCTGGTCCCACCAGGGGGCGGAGGTGAGCAAGGAGCAGTCTCTCCAGGGTTTTCATCATGTGGGACGTCAGGGCCACTGGTCTGTAGCTGTTCAGATCTTTGGGGTGGGAAGTCTTTGGTACAGGTACCACACAAGATGTTTTCCACAACTGTGGTACCCTCCCCAGCTTCAGGCTCAGGTTGAAGATGTACTCCACAATCCCACACAGCTGGTCTGCACAGGACTTGAGGAGCTTTGCACTGATGCCGTCCGGTCCCGACACCTTCCTCGCCTTGATCTTCCTCAGCTCCGTCCTCACCTGGGTCTTAGTGAGGGTCAGGTTGGGGGGCTGTGTGCTGGTAGTGGGGGGGGGGTGATGGTGGAGTGGGGAGTGGGCAGCAGGACTTGATGTCTTCAGAGGCAGCAGTGGTTGTCATGCAGTCGGGGGAGGGCGGTTGGTCAAACCTATTGAAAAACAGATTCAGATTGTTTGCCCACTCCCTGCCCCCTGTGGTCTGGGGGGAGGTATTCTGGAGCCCAGAGATGGTTTTAAGGTTTCTCCAGACCCCACCAATGTCGCTCTGTTGCAGCTTGTCCTCCATCTTCTTCCTGAAGCTGTCCTTGCCTTCTCTGATCTTCCTCCTCAGCTCCCTCTGTACGGACTTCAGCATCTCCCTGTTCCTCAACCTGAAGATCCTCTTCTTTTCTGCCTACTTTTCTGCCTTGATAGATTTCTGGTTGTGGTGAATCCAGTTAAGACGTTGCAACTCAATTTTTGCCATTATGTCACATACATACTGTTGTGTGAGTCTTCCACCACGAAGAAGTAAATTGAAGTGATGAGTAGTGTTGCGCACTTGTAGGTGGAAATGGTCAAAGCATGTAGGTGTGATACCTGCAAGTCCAGTGTGATATCCTTGGGAGCCCTGAGGCAGAAGAAGCACATAAGATAATGGGTCATATGCTGGATGCATGGCATCGATAGTTTGAACTGTTCCTCCTCTGAGGTGAAGGGCGACAGACAGTTTCCCAAACTGCTCTGTAAGACTTGTCCTTGCAGCAATGACATCAACATTTTTTTTTCTTGCCTTCTGATTGTTGCTCTGAGTGTTGCTATCCCTGTGCTGTTGCAATCCTGGAATTTCCCCGTTGTGGGACTAATAAAGGCTTATCTTATCTTAACATCATTATGTAGTGATGGAAGATTCACAGTGCCATGATGAAGGTGACGATGTTGAGTGCAAGCTGTGAGGACAATTCTCAGCTCACTGGCATTGTCGTTTTGAGTGACATACTCAGTTGCCTTCTTCTTCTTGCCTTGAGAGAGAACAGTCGCTTTTTTTCTTCCCTCCTCTCGTCTGCCTTCCTGACCTATTCCCAGCTTTGCAATGTTGCGTTTTTGTCTGTGTTTAGTCGCTCTTCTCCTGCTGAATCTTAATCTAAACAGAAATTATGGATTTGGAAGCGGCTTAAATGTGCTATTGTCACTATTTTTCAACAAGAATCGGGCCAAGGGGGAGCCCAAGAATTGGAACCTGCGAGGAGACTCATGGACATTGGAATTCATGCGTCTGTGGAAACATTATTGGTTATGATCTCAGGACTTATATTTTTGGCTGTGAAGTTCCCTGATGCATCAGAAATTGAAGGAAGGTGAGAGAGCTGATCAAAGCGGACCCGGCAAGCTCCTTCATCAAATACGACCAGTTGGGGAGGGCACGAGTAGCGGCAAACGGTGAACTGAATGACAGTGATTCAGTGGAGGAATACATCTGGAGCCCTGTGCTCTCCATGGAAAAAAGCTTAAGCCTGCACATGGAAATTATGAAAGCACAGAATTGCACGGGTGAGGAAAAATTCTATTCTCTGAGTGCACTGTGCTGATTTGATTTGACCTTGTCTTTGGTGCCCCGTGTTTACATTCCTCCTGACGAAGATAAGCAGAAGGAGCGGCTCTGCCTGCTAACCCAAACAAGACACAGTTGTTATTGTTTCAACAGATGAACGCTCAAGGACAGTGCACCATGTGACAATTTACCACCTGCAAGCAGAGCGAGAGACGCTAGACTGTTTAGATCACATGACTTTAACATCTATCCACTGCCAGGAGGCGCCCTCTGCTGTTCACTAGCAATTGACACATCTACACTTGCATTCAACATTACACTACTGACACAATTACTGATATATATTCACAATACACTGACTCTCTCAACTACTGCTTTGTCATTGTGTGATCTATTGTCTGCTAATTGTGCATTTGAGAGTTTTTTCTTGTAATCAAAATTTTGGTCATAAAATGAGCTCTATTTTGATCAACAATGCTTTTTTCTCTCTCCTATTGTGTTTTTCCCTATCCTTCCCCCCTCCCCCCTCTTCACCCCCCCCCTATTCGACTGGCGCCTTCGGGCTGCCCCGGCTATGGGATGCGCTTACTGAGCGCGCCCAATGTCAAGTCAAATTTCAATTCTCCTGTATGTATTACGTATGGTAGTATTGACAATAGCTATATCAACAGTGTGCAGTCCATACATTCTGGTCCTTCTTTCAACTGTCCACCCAAACCCGTGTCCCTGGAAATTAGAGTATTCCCAGCAGTCTTGTAGTGTTGTTTTTGAAATATTTGCTTCATCACTTCCTTTCAGCTTGACCCAGTATGATAATGTGAGTTTATCTCTTCTCAAATCCACTGGCATTTCTCCTGCTTCTATTAAAACTGCATTGTTTGGTGTTGTTTTGACGGCTCCAATGCACAGGCAAAGCGCTCTATGCCGCATTCTATTTTTTCCAGAGTCGTCTTTGCTGCTGCTCCATAAATCATGCATCTGTAGTCTATTGTCGATCACATTAGTGCTCTGTAAATGTAAATTAAAGCCTGCTTATCTGCACCCTATTTGTGTCCAGCTACAGCTTTTATGAGATAACTGACTTTTTTGCACTTTGCCTCCAGATTTTCAACATGAACTCTCCATGTGTATCCACTATCAAACCACAATCTTAGATATTTGAACTCACTGACTTTCTCTATTGGTTGATTATATAATGTTAATGGTTCTGTACCAGTTCTGCGTTTTTTTTTTGTTGTTGTTGTTTTTTTTGTGAAAGTCATATAGCAGGTTTTACTGTTTGAAAATTTAAATCCCCAGTCACATGATCAGTTTTCCACTTTCTCCATTGCTTTCCTGATGTTTTTGAACACAAATTTCTCAATTCTTCCCCTCGTCCATATGGCTTCATCATCTGCATATAGTGCTGTTTTGATATATCTCTCTTGATCCTCAAACATGTCATTAATCATTATATTGAATAAAACAGGGCTTATCACAATTCCCTGATGGTGTTCCCCTGAGGAACACCATTTTCTATGTCAAAGTCATTAGAAACTTCTGATCCTACTTTAACCCTAATTGTCCTGTGTTAAAAAAATGTATTATCCAATTATACATCCTACCACCAATGCCCATTTTATTCAGTTTCATAAGAAGTCCATCCCTCCACAGTGAGTCATAAGCCTTTCCAATATCCAGATAAACTATAACCATTACTTCTTTCATTTTGAGTCTTTTCAATATCATTACTTACCCTAACTAGAGCATCCACTGTGGAGCTTCCTCTTCTAAAACCATTCTGATAGTCATTTATTAATCGTTTTTGCTCTAGTAAATATGAGAGTCTGTAAACTAACACCTTCTCCATCCATTTCCCTAAATGTGACGTTAATGCTATTGGCCTGTTGTTGCCTGGATGAGCTGGATCTTTCCCTGGCTTATTAAATGGTAAAATTACAGCCTTTTTCCACCCACTTGGGAAAACCCCCGCCTTCCATATCCTGTTAAACAATTTCAGCACCAGTTCCATTGACTGCATAGGCAACTGCCGGAACATAGCATAGCTTAACTGATCATATCCTGGAGCTGTGTATCCACTAGCTTGCAGAGCTCTCTTAAGCTCTGACATTGTGAGCTCGAGGTCTAACACAGTCATGTCCTCTTTCACTTCCTTTTTTAAGTTTGCATTTTCTTTGAGTTTATGCTGCCTTTGCTGTCTATGACTCTCACCAAGATGGTCTCCTGTATGCACTGCTGCAAATGCTGTACCTAGGACTTCTGCCTTTTGTTTGTCTGATACAGTCTGTTTGTCTGATACAGCCATCTTGTGTCCATCCACTAAAGCTGGAATTTTAACTGATACTCTTTTCCCACTCATTTTTTTAACATACCCCAGTCATCACCTAGTTCTGTTTTCCTACCAAGGGTGGAACAAAATTCTCTCCATGTTGACCTTTTCCTGTTTTTAAAAATCCTTCGAGCTACTGCCCTTTTCTTTTTATACTCTATTAAGTTTTCACTAGCCATATTCTTCCTCAGCTCTCTGAATGCCTTGTTTCGTTCTTTTATTGCAGTACTACATTCGTCATTCCACCTGGGTACAGCCTTCTTCCTACCCTGTGTTGTTTTCTTAGGTATACTTGCTATTGCAGCATTCAGAATATGATTGGTTACCTGACTTGAACACTCTTCTATGCCACCTTCTAATGTTACCAAATGACATGAATGAACACAGTATTGCCTAAATTTCCCCCAATCTGCCTTGTCAAAACACCATCTTGTAAAACATCTTCTCTCTTGTATACATACTTCAGTTTTAATGACTGTAAGTATTGGGAAGTGATTACTTCCCATAGTTGTCCTGTTCATAACCGTCCATTCACAGGTGCTCACTAAAGAATCAGATACCAGAGTCAGGTCAATACATGATGATGTGCCCCTATGTGTCACCATGGGTTGAGATGCCGTCTCGGCACTGAGCCCATGTTTTCCCTCATCCCTGCCTCCCATTGAGCAGCGTCTCAGCTGGCCCCCAGCTGGCAGCATTATGGACGGCTGGGGCCAATTAGTCTTCATCAGCTGGGGCGCTGCCAATGAGGATAAATAGGAGCAGCCTCGATGACTCGGGGCTGCGACATAAGCACTGCTAGGCTGAAGCCCCTTCGTCTGGTGTCAGCCTCAACTCCCCTTGCAGCATTCCTGTGTTTGTATCCCGCTGTGAGGATGTACGTCTTGCTACCCCCACGTCCGGTACGAGCTGCTTACCTCTGCGCTGTGCAACCTGTGAGTGTACCTCTGCATGAGTATCTGTGCTCTCCTCATCCCTTATCCCTTACCCAAAATAAACCATCTCGACTCACTGGCTTGTCCCTGGCTCTGATTGCCCGGCTCCCTAGAGCCGGATATGACAGTATGTCGCAGCCAGAAGAGTTGCCGGCGGCCGTGAGTCGCTGTGGAAATGTACCTTTCTGTCCGGGTGTCAGCGCTGCTAGCATGCCGTTTCCCAGGAGTCACTTCCGGCGCCAGGGCGACGAGCTGAGGTCCATCTCGGAGGCTGTCGACGGGACGTTCTTCACCCTGCACGACGCCTCCAACGCGAGACGCTGGCATCCGGGCCGTGCTGAGGAACTCCTGGACTGTCACCCTCACTCTCTGTACCATCTGGAGGACAGTGCCAGGATAGACGCTGCAGGTACACAGCAAGAGAAGCTCCACGGGGTGGATGGAAATCCCGGCAGGGAGTCGAAGTGGGCGACGTCTTTCCCCGCTTCGGAGTCCCGTTCCTGCCGCTATTCCAGTCCGGGAGTTCGCGCCAACCAGAGGACTTCCCCCGACCTGCGTCACGTCACTCGGGATTCCCTTCAAGGAGCCGCAGCTGACAGCAGTTATGTCCGGGGTCGAGTGGCTGTCGCGAGCTCTACTGTGTTTCCTGTCACCACCTTCAGGCATGTGGCGGCGGCAGTGAGATTGATGGTGAGGACTTCAGGGCTACGAAGCTTTCCCGTGCTCGACGCCTCCCTCGTCTCGATCTCCGATCTGGAGCGGCGAATCCTGGGTCTCCCCCTCGCTTCGTTCCCTGGGAGTAGTCGTCATCACATCGCCGAGTCACCTCTGCACGAACCTCGTCCGGATCCAGTTCTGGGTCATCGTCAGGACCGTTCCTCCCACGCAGCTGTCATCCCTTCGCCTCATCAGTGTGGAGATTCTACAGCCTCGTCCCCTGAGCCTCGTTCCCCCGCTGTCATTCCTGGACATTCGGGCTGGCTCACCCCGGCTGTTTCCCCCTCCTCCTCGACGCGCTTCCTGACCGCTGTGTGTGCCTGGAATCCCGGCCTGGTGAGCTCTCTGCTGGAGACAACGCGAGCGACCCTCAGACGAATTCCCGGGGGGTCCTCCGTTATCGCCGGGCGGGGAGAGGAAGAAGCAGATTCCACTACAGCAGGCGATACTCAACCTCCAGGGGGCAGGCAAGTCATTGTTTTTTCACACCTGCTTAATGATTTGCTCTGTCACATCCCTGGAGGAGAAGTTCAGGGTTCGCAGCTCCCTGAACTCTCCCCACCTGCTGTAACCTGTATTCCTAATCCCGCATCCTCTGTGTCTCTCTCCGCCGAGCGGTCCCCGGCTCCGGGTCAACGTGGTGGGATATGGAGAGGGCCTGTGGTTCCGCAGCTACATTGCGGACGGAGGAGGGGGACTGACTGCTGCGTGGAGTCTACGCTGACGACTGAGCGTCCCTGGGTCTCCACGGAGGAGCGGTTCGGTCCAGCGGGACGAGATTCTTCTGGCTTCACGCCGAGTGGGTCGTCGGCGGGGTTACCTGAGCTGGAGGAATCTCAAGCTGCGCTGACCATCGTGCTGGCTGCGGGGCCCGACGCGGCTAGATGGGAGCCTGACAACGACCTCCTGACGACGGATCCTGGATCTTCGCAGTCCTGGACGGCGTCAGAACCCGAGATCAGGCGAGTGCTCTCCTTTCTTTTCTCTCTTTTTATCTTTGAGCACTTCAGCCTATCTCCAGGGGAGACGAGCAGGGTGCAGCTGCCCGCTGCGTCTGAGCTCGTCTCGCCGGGTTCTGGCGCTGCCGGTGATCCTGATCCCGGTTCTGTTTTCTCTTCTGAGCCTTCTTCCAGGGTCACCGGCGAGGAGTTGCTGTTCCTCGTGGTGCTGGAGGGTCCGGGTTCAACGTTGGAGGTCGGTTCTGGTGCAGTGTCCAACGTGGGTTCGCCCGAGACCCAATCGGGGTCCAACGTGGGTTCGCCCGAGACCCAATCGGGGTCCAACGTGGGTTCGCCTGAGGCCCGATCGGGGTCCGACGTGGGTGCTGCCCCAGTGTTGTCCAGGTCCGGTGAGGAGGTGGCCGTTTCCCTGAGGCCCGCCGCCCTCGTCATCGGCTCTCCCCTGAGCCTCTTCCACCGGGATCCGCTCTGACCCTTCGTCCGTCTCAACGGTCCTGGTGGTTGAGTGATGCGGGTCGACGACCCGACCCGCAAAACTTTCGGTTCGGCGATCTGGTTTCCCCCCACTGGTCTGTGTTTGCCTTTGGGCGGCCTGGTTCGGCAGCCGTTGGACTGGATTCCTGGGATCTGGGTCCAGAGTTCGCCGTCCGAACATTTCTCTTCCCCTGATTCGCCAGCTGGACAATGGGCGGGGAGATCTCCGGAGCCATCTCGGCTATTTTTGGACTCTGCCTGCCATACACCTCGGGTGTCACTTTTTCTTTTATCGTTATTAAGGTCACTTGGGTGTAATGTCTGTCCTGTTGGTGGATGTGTATTTATAGTGCTGTGCGTTTTCCTTCCCTCGTACCCAGCATTTTATTTTTTGTACCATGTTTTTAGTCTCGTTTTTGCATTGTAGAGTTATGTTTTGTTCCCTTTCAGACCATACTCTGCAGTTGCCCATTCATTCCAGTCACTTTCATTTCTTTAGGTGACTGTGGGTATTTATATATTCATGTGTGTGGGTTTTTCTTTGCCTGCACTCAGTATTTCTTTTTTATGCCCTGTTGGTTCATTATAGAGTCATGTGCCTTGTTTTCCGTAACACCATGCTCTGTAATTGTCCATTTGTTCCAGTCACCCTCACTTTTCTTGGTGACTGTGTGTATGTACTTATATTGGTGCTGTGTTTTGTGTTTTCCCTTTATTTGACCATACTCAGCATTTTTTGCCCTGTACCTTTTTGGTGGTTCTTTTTTTTTTTTCTTGCTCTGGGTCACGCATGGTTGGTACTCTCTGGGTAGTATGTAACCGGCGTGCTGACCCAGTTCTTCTCCCCATCTGTACCTGGGTTAATTGTTCTGTTGTCAGTATTGTATTTGGGTTTTTCTTTCCCGCTACCCTACATTGCCCCATTGGTGTTGTCCTTCCCTTGGCTTCTTCCCCTCCGGTCCGCCTCCCTTCCTCCCACCCTAGGTGGGGGGGGGGGGGGGGCTGGGGATGTTCCTGGTCGTTCAGGAGCCCGACCTTGAGGGAGGGGCTCTGTCACCATGGGTTGAGATGCCGTCTCGGCACTGAGCCCATGTTTTCCCTCATCCCTGCCTCCCATTGAGCAGCGTCTCAGCTGGCCCCCAGCTGGCAGCATTATGGACGGCTGGGGCCAATTAGTCTTCATCAGCTGGGGCGCTGCCAATGAGGATAAATAGGAGCAGCCTCGATGACTCGGGGCTGCGACATAAGCACTGCTAGGCTGAAGCCCCTTCGTCTGGTGTCAGCCTCAACTCCCCTTGCAGCATTCCTGTGTTTGTATCCCGCTGTGAGGATGTACGTCTTGCTACCCCCACGTCCGGTACGAGCTGCTTACCTCTGCGCTGTGCAACCTGTGAGTGTACCTCTGCATGAGTATCTGTGCTCTCCTCATCCCTTATCCCTTACCCAAAATAAACCATCTCGACTCACTGGCTTGTCCCTGGCTCTGATTGCCCGGCTCCCTAGAGCCGGATATGACACTATGCACATCCACCCTGGTACCTTCACCACTGTTTAGACAAATTAACGATCTTTCATCTAACATCTCTTCCACAACATTTCCATTGTTATCTGTATGTGTGCTTCCCCACAAGCTATTATGGGTATTAAAGTCTCCACACCATACCTCTTTCATATGCCCTTCCCCTGCCATAACACTGAAAATATCTGCTGTTAACTTCCTACATGGGTTGTAATAACTAATCAGCTTAATATTTCCTTGTCCATTTGGCCTACATATTTCAATAATATTACACTCTATATCCTCAGGGGAGGGAATCACCCTATACGCCAGGCCATCTTTAATGAAAGTAGCACATCCTCCACCATTTACAGTGTTAATTCTATCCTGTCTGATTGAACTGTATCCTGGAATAACAAAATCTAAGTGAGGCTGAAGCCATGTCTCCTGTACACGCACTACATGTGGAACATCTTCTAGTTCGTAAAGATACTTCTTAAGTTCTTGTCCGTTTGCTATAAGACTCCTCGCATTTCACTGTAGTATGTGTAGTGCCATAATTAAGGTCTTGTTTCAGCATGTGCAGTCTCCCCAGTTTCAGCTTTCAATAAAGCATGAATCTGGTCAGCTGTGATATCTTTCACATCTAGGAAGTTTCCTGCTGCTTCCACAATGGTTTTGATTCTTTCACTTTTCTTCTTTAGCTGTGCAGCAACATTCATGGTGTGGCAGATAAAAGCTATAAAGTTTGTCTTCTTAACTATCAATCCATTTTGCATTTGTGAACACAAACATTCCTTGCAGTGGCACGATCCTGTGCTTACGTGGGACCCATTGATTGCTGGGCTTCCATTTGAACTGAACTTCTTTGAGGAAGGCCTGCTGTGTTTCTGACTATTCCTGCCTCTCTAACTGTCTTTAGTGTCAAGCAGTGGCCCTCGCGAGCCACCATAAGACGCCACACCGTCACCAGAGAGTTGTGTTAGAGTCTTTATTTACGGTGAAATCACAATAATACAAGCCGCTGAGGCTATGACACAAGCAAGTCTACATACAGGGAGGCGTAAGGCTAACAAGTTCACTCACGGGTCCACAGGATAAGACGATCACACCACAGACGGGCAATGTAGAGTAATCCATATAGTACGATCGCTCCGACGATCAGCGACGGACACTGCTGCAAGAATGCAGCCGCTAGCATCGGCTTAAGAAGCCGGCCACTAACGACCGCAAATGCAGAACAGCTGTTCAGGTCTTGACAGCTGAGCGGAAGCCTCCCAGAGCGCTGTCACAATAAGAGCTCGGAGAGCCGGAAAAATAACACCGCTGTCAAGACCTGACAGGAATAGCCCAAGCGCAAATAACATTGGTGCTCGGGTCATAACAGTACCCCTCCCTCAAAGGCGGGCTCCGAACGCCCTGTAACACCTAGCCCCACCCACCCACCCGCAGGGCGAGTGAATGGAGGAACAGGCAAGGAGGGAGCGAAACAAACACCAACAAGGCCCCAGAAAAAAAAAAAAACACATCCCTTGACATACCCATCACATTCCCACAGAAAACAACGAAATAAATAGGGCAAGAGTTACAATACACGGGCACAAACCATACAGAGCATAATTTACCAGACACAGAAGGTTTTCCCACAGTGACCAGAGACAAACTGTTTAACTCCAGTATACATGACTTCATGTGGTGATAAGGAACTCATCTGAGTGAAGGTCCTTCCACGCAGTCCCCACACAAACCCCTAAATGTCACAATGGATCAATTTATGCTTCTAAGTACCCAAGTGCGTGAAACCTCTGCCGCATCCTTCACAAAAGTACCGTTTAACCCCCCCAAAAACCCAAACATCATCTTCGAACACCAGAGTGCCTATGAAAACCCACAAAGTAACATACTATATATCAAGCCACTGGTATTTGATTCCAATGTAGTGTTAAATTTTACATAACATAAAGGCAAAAGCAACATGACAACCGCAGTAACGAAGAAAGAGGCGGAAAAGGTTGTTGTGATAACAAACACAATGTCTTAAATGGCTGAGTTTAGGCAGACAAACTTAATATGTACTGTGCAGCACGCACACGCACGTTACCATTGGAACGTGTTGAATGAAGACCATCAACACAGCATCATTATTTACAAGACCATTCTATATACACATGTGCCTGCTGTGAACAGTGGCTGTCCTGCACAAACACAGCATTACACTTAATGGATCAGGTAGTCCTCTTGTTTCATCAACATACACATGCGGCAATCTTATTGTTCCAAATGACCCTCACACCGTACAGTCCAAACAGACAATGGCAGGCAGAGACCAGACGCCCCAGGCAAAGTTCCGGCGGTCTCCCTGCGTCCGATGGCCGATGGGTGGTCACGGGAAACAGTACATGGTCGGGCGGTCTGACCCAGTCCCAGGCCCTGAGAGTCAAGTCCTCCGGCGGCCGTACCAGGGCACCCAGTAACAAACACAGTTCATCGGGTGGCCGGCCCAAGGCGCCGAACAGGCAAAACAGCTCCTCGGGCGGCCGACCCGCATCCCTCAGCCAGCAGAACCATGGAGAAACAGCATGCGGCGGCCTCCCCAATGAAGAAACTACATGGGAGCGCCGGCCTGCAGGAAGAAAACCTCCAACGGCTCCCAGCGCTGACGACCCCAGCTGGTGGCTCCTGAGAGAGGAATAATCGTGATGATGAGCCCACATCACATCAGGCGGCGAAGGGTCTGCAGCTCCACCATGGACCTCGATCCACACCGATGCGACTGTTGAAGCTCCACCTGCATCGGATCCCGATTGGGTCACAGCTGCACCCGCGTCGGACCCCGATTGGGTCACTGCAGCACCCGCGTCAGACCCCCACTGGACCTCGTCGGACCCCGATTGGGTCACAGCTGCACCCACATCGGACCCCGATTGGGTCACAGCAGCACCTGCGTCAGACCCCGATTGGACCTCGTCGGACCCCGATTGGGTCACAGCTGCACCCACGTCGGACCCCAATTGGGTCACAGCAGCACCTGCGTCAGACCCCGATTGGACCTTGTTGGACCCCGACTGGGTCGGCACTGCATCGGCGACAACCTCCACCCCCAAACTTGGGACCTCCTGCACCGCGGCCTCGACAGATTCCAAGCCGGCGACACTGTGAAGAGGCTCAGAGGAACAGAGAGGACCGGGATCAGTATCCCCGGCAGCGCCAGAGCCCAGCGAGACGAGTTCGGGCGCAGCAGACGGCTGCCCCTCGCTCGCCTCCCCGCGAGGCAGACAAAAATGCTCTAACACACCACAAAGGAAAACAAAGAAGAGCACTTGCCTGCACTCAGGCTCTGGAGCCATCCAGGACTCCGTCGATCCAGGTTCGGGTAGAAGCTTGTCGTTGGGCTCCCACTCAGCTGCGTCAGGCTCCGCAGCCGGCATGATGGTCTCTGCAGCAGGATCCTCTCGTGCTGATGTCCACACCGATAACCCACACGGCGTGGCGGCAGGGGACCCTCGACCCGCTGGCTCGGGCTGCTCCTCCATGGAGACCCGGGGACGCTTCCTCGTCGGCTCAGGCTCCACACCGCAGTCCGCTCTTCTACTCTGTCCAAAACGTGGCTGCGAGGCCGGGATTATTCCCTGAGCTGCAGGCCTCCTCCTCGTTCGACGACGTAGACCTAACGCCGAGGACCGCTCAGCCGAGGAAGACACAGAGGCAGCAGGTTCAGTAAAGATGACTACAGCTGGTGGTGGGAGCTCGGGGGGCTGCAAACCCCGAACTCCACCCCCAGGAGTCAGACAAGACAGATCACTATTATAAGTAGGGGAGTGAACATGAACTTGCCTGTCTCCCGGAGGGAGGGTGGTGCCAGCTGTAGGGGGCATTGCTCCTTCCTTCTCCCGCTGGATGGTAACAGAGGGCCCCCCGGGAGGACAAAGGGGAGCCGCTCTCAAGGACCCATGGACGGAGCTCGCCGAAGCAGGACTCTTGTCACACACAGCAGCTGGCTGGTTGATTGGGTCACTCCGGTGGCCCGGAACTGGATCCAGAACAGGAGCTTGCTGGGGCTGCCCTTGGCCGCGGTGCCGACGTCTACGACGACCCCTGGGTGGTGCGAACTCCTGGAGTGGATCAAGGACAGGAACGGGATCCCAAAGCGAGGAGCGTGAACACCTCCTCCTCTGCTTGCTGTATTCCTCCTCCACCATACAGAGTATCTCGCGTTGCGCGGCGATGTCATCCCTCCTCGCGGCGACCTCTGGGTGGTTGGCGTAGCGGGGAGGAAGATGATTGAGTGAGTCCTCAGCACAGTCCAGGTACCAGAGTACGCTGCGGTCGTAGTCGAGGAGGGAAGCAGAGATGAGCGTCTCATCCACATACTCCAGAATGTCCGCCAGCTCATGGCTCGGACTCCGAGCGTGGACCCTCCGCGACGGTATTCCTCCAGCACACCGTACCCAGACAAAAAAGGGCAATGGCCAATTAACACAACTTCACTGGCGAAAGGCGTCTCGGGTTGGCGTCACCATAAAAACGCCGTTTTTGGCAGCAGTGTACTGTCAAGCGGTGGCCCTCGCGAGCCACCATAAGATGCCACACCATCACCAGAGAGTTGTGTTAGAGCAGGGGTGTCCAACCATGTGCCATGGAGAGCCAAGACCCTGCAGGTTTTCTCTTCTACCCAGTCTCTTCAGCAGGTGTTTTCACTTATCAGCAATCAGTGGGAAGAAGTTCACAGAAATCTGCTGTTGAAGACACTGGTTGGAGGTAAAACCTGCAGGGTCTTGGCTCTCCATGGCACATGGTTGGACACCCCTGTGTTAGAGTCTTTATTTACGGTGAAATCACAATAATACAAGCCACTGAGGCTATGACACAAGCAAGGCTGCACACAGGGAGGCGTAAGGCTAACAAGCTCACTCACGGGTCCACAGGATAAGATGGTCACACCACAGACAGGCAATGTAGAGTAATCCATATAGTACGATCGCTCCGACGATCAGCGACGGACACTGCTGCAAGGATGCAGCCGCTAGCGTCGGCTTATATAGCCGGCCGCTAACGACCGCAAATGCAGAACAGCTGTTCAGGTCTTGACAGCTGAGCGGAAGCCTCCCCAAGCGCTGTCACAATAAGAGCTCGGAGAGCCGGAATAATAACGCCGCTGTCAAGACCTGACAGGAATAGCCCGAGCGCAAATAACATTGGTGCTCGGGTCATAACATTTAGAGCTTCCACATACAAGATTTTCTTACTTATTCTCATTTCCTGGGCTTATGTAGCTTCCCTCTGCACAACACATCCTTTATATGCAGCACTGTGCTCATCCCTGCAGTTGCAACACTTTACTTTGGCGTCCTTGTCACATTTACCATATTCGTGATCCCCTCCACATCTAGCACATCTTAGCTTTCCCTTACCTTTGCTGAGCAGTGTGACCCATCCTTTGACATTTGTAGCACCTGAGTGGCTTTGGGACGTATTCTCTGACACTGTAATACATGTATCCTATTAGGACTGATTTAGGGAGTGCTTCCTCAAACTGAATCATGACAGACAGTGTGTCCTTCAGTGAACCTTCTTTTTTAATGTTTAGCCTTTTCACATCCTTCACCTTTCCTCCTTGGATCTTGTTTTTCAATTCTTCCATAGACATGCACAAAGGGACACCTGATATAACTCCCCTCAAGTTAACTGTCGTGCCAGGAACATGCGCCTTCATTTGTTCTCCATTTAGACATGTCATTGCCAGTACTTTCTCTTGCTGTTGTTTACTTGTGGCATGAAATTAACATCCAGTTATTATTCAAGAACTTTGCAAACTTAACTCGCCCAATTTCTTTTTCAATTGCTTTTGTTAGCTTAACCGGGCGATAGTGCCCCCCACCCTGATTGAACTCAATGACAGCCTTCCAGTCATTCCCTACATCCTCAAACTGCTATCCATTTTGGCCAGTTTGTGTTTTCTTCGGATTGTTACTTCCTCCCGCATCACTCTCATCTGACCTGCCTCTAGGTCTTGTTGCCCCCCTAGCTGCTCTTTTCCAGCCCCCAGGCCTGGATAGTGTCCAGCCCACCTCATCTTTATCGTACCCGTCAGAGCTAGATGCCATAATGTTACAGACAGTGTACAGTTTTTGCTATCTGCCACAAACAAATCAGTCCTACCGCCAGCCAAACACAGACGTAAATGCGGTCCTAACCTTCTCCTTTTTCTTCTTCAAACAGTCCAACTCGATCAGCTCTCCTTGATTCAGGTCCTCACTCTTTTCAGCAGTCGACCAACTCTGTCTCTTCGTATCCTGCCATTCTTCTGCTCCGTGTGCGGCTGCTCACGTGTGTGTGTGTGTGTGTGTGTGTGTGTGTGTGTGTGTGTGTGTGTGTGTGTGTGTGTGGACTGTGCACAGCACACTACCGGATGCTGCTTGCTAGCTTAGCTTCCTGCTGAGTTACGTGATGGTAAAACAAGAGGGAGAAGGAGGAAGTAAGGAATAGGTAAGTAATGCACATAAACGCTGGTTGCCAACTGCCGTAAAAGCACAAGAAGAAGAATGGGAGCAAAGTGTGCCTGCTCCATGCTGTGATGGGACAGACACAGATTATCAATTCCATTACACGAGTACTGATCAATATCAGTACCTACGTTGGTATCGATACTATTGTGGGGACACACATTCGTGACCGGCTTTTGGACTCACATTTTAGACCAGAGCAAGCGCAGAGCTTCTGTGGTTATTACAGGAAGCTGCAGGAGAGTTAGCTTTGGTATGCAAAGCTTGAGACTGTGGGACATAATTAAAGTATTAATGAGGGGATGCGTTGTAGATAGTGGTGTGATATCATGCAGAGAGGATGCATTGTTGCTGTCTTTATAATGCAATGGTTTTGTGAGACATGTGACCTGTTAACTGTAAGAGTCCTGGTATTTAAGGACGAGAGTTCCCTTTGTCGTTCTCTTTTATTCTGCTTCGTGATGTTGGAAGATGTGAATAAAACTGACTTGAGAGATAAACTCTGCCTCGTCATTTTCACATTTCCACACTATCGATATTTGGATTGATCCACCCACCACTAATTCAATTTAATTCAACTCAATTCAATTCAATTTTATTTATATTGCGCCAAATCACAAAACAGGTTATCTCAAGGCACTTTACAGAAAAGAATTGGTTTAGGCCACGCTCTCAAATTTATAGAACCCAGCAGAGACCCCTAAGAGCAAGCACTGCGGCAACACAGATGAGGAAAAACTTCCCTTTAACGGGCCACGCTCTCAAATTTATAGAACCCAGCAGGACCCCTAAGAGCAAGCACTGCAGCAACACAGGCGAGGAAAAGCTTCCCTTTAACGGGCAGAAACCTCAAGCGGAACCGTAGCTCATAGAGGACGGCTATCCACCTCGACCGGCTGGGTTGAAAAAAGAGATAAAAAGTAGGAGGCCTGGCAGTAGCTACATTCAAAACAAACATAACAAATACAATATTCAAAGCCAGACATTCCAGCATCAAGCCTGGTTAGGCTGCACATGCGAGTGAAGGCCTGGCAGTGGCAACATTTTTAACTATAGGCCTTATCAAAGAGAAAAGATTTCAACTTACTCTTGAATAAAGAGTGTGTCTGCCCCCCCAAACCGAACTGGGAAGATGGTTCCACAGGAGGGGAGCTTGATAACTGAAAGCTCTACCTCCCAATCTACTTCTAGAGACCTTGGGGACCACCAGCAGTCTGGATTTTTAGGAGTGCAGAGCTCTGGTTGGATGATAGGGAACTATGAGTTCTTGCAGATAAGAAGGAGCCATGTGGTCTATATTAATCATATATTCCATAACCTACATATGTTAAAGCATGTGGAAATGTTTGGTAATTACATATGTAAAAGACTCAACACCTCTGAAAGGACAAAGGGCTCTCACCCACCGGGTGAAGAACAAAGACGTTCCCGGACGCGGCGGGGGAGACCGGAGGAGCCACCCTCACCCCCCCCCAAGGCGAGGAGAGGAAGTACCATCACCTCCCAAGGCGAGGAGAGGAAATACCAAGACAATGGGGGGATTAAGATAATGAGGGATGTCAGCCTTTGTTATGCATGTCTTTTGTTGTGTGCATGTATATAATGAGTGAGTTGGAGAGGTTCTGTCTCTTTTCCCTTCTGCCGCTCTCTGCACCAGATGAGACTTGTTAGAAGAGCTGAATATTAAAACTTTGCTTATAAACCAAATCGCCTCTTCATTGCCAAGCTCCTCTACACTAGTGACCTTGACGTGAGTATGGACCGGAGGCGTTCCCCCGCAATCGACTCATCCGCGGCGACCCAGGCAGACACCAGCCGCCACGCAGATGAGGGAGCAGATGGACAGCTGTTCCCCCCGGCAGAAGAGATTGAGAGGGCTCAACCGAGCACCAGCACCGCCGTGAGAGCCGAGGCAGGGCACTCTCACCCGGCGGGCACAGCAGTGATGGTGTGCACGAATGCCGTCGCTGTCAAGCTGCCAGACTTCTGGCAAGAAGACCCCGCCTCTTGGTTTCAGCAGGCTGAAGCCCAATTTACACTGGCGGGCATCACGGCTGACGATACTAAATTTTATCATATCGTCTCCAAACTCAACTCCGCCACTTCAAAGTGTGTGCGGAGCATGATCCGGCGACCACCGGCTCGGGACAAATACGAGACGCTCAAAGCAACCATCGTGGCGAACTACGTCCCATCAGCGGAAGAAAGAGCCGAGAAGATCTTGGCGGTCTACGGCCACCGAGGGTGCAAACCGAAGGCCCTCATGGAGGATTTGCTGCAGCTCAAGGAAGAGGACAATGACAACTTCCTCTTCCAGTTTATATTCCTCAGCACGCTGCCGCCACACATGAGAGGGACACTCGCCAGCATGAAGTGCAACACCCACCAAGACTTCCGCGCACTGGCCAGCAAAGCTCATCGGCTCGTCAACGCCTGCAAGGAGCTGACACCCACAGCAGCATCTGCAGACCTCAAAGCCGATGCCCCGAGCCACGAGGAGCAACAACCCACGGTGACAGCGGCGCGCCCAAAACGTAACAGACAGAGCGACGTCTGTTATTATCACCACCGCTTCGCCGAGAAGGCCCGCAAATGCGTTCCCCCCTGCAAATTTGTGATTTTGGGAAACGCCAAAGCCGAGAGCCGTTAACAGCAGCAGTTCTCAGCGAGAAGAATAAGCTGTTGTACGTGACGGATGGACACACAGGCAAGCAGTTCCTCATCGACACAGGAGCCCAGCTGAGTTTCGTCATGCCCTCCCACGCAGATCGAGCCACGGGCACCCGGGGCAACGGAGCCGTGGCAGCCAACGGCTCTAACATCGACACGTTCGGCGAAAAGAGCCTGCACATCCTCATCCACGGCCGCAGCTACAGATGGACATTTGTTGTAGCGGCGGTGAGTTTTAAGTTATTAGGCGCAGATTTTTTGTGTGCACATGGTTTATTAGTGGATCTGGCAAATAGGTGCCTGGTTAATGCACTGTCTTTTGCTTCTATTCCATGCTCAGCCCGAGTTTCTCCACCACCTGTGCAGGCCAACGTCACCACGGCAGGAGGTAAGTTTGAGCAACTCCTCACCCAATTTCCAGCACTCACAATTCCCAAATTCTCAGCCACTGTGGCTAAACACGGGGTTGAACACTTCATTCCCACAGCGGGACCTCCCGTTTTTGCCAAAGCTTGCCGCTTAGATGCGGCCAAGCTCAACATAGCACGGGACGAGTTTACAACTCTCGAAAAATTGGGCATTGTTAGACGTTCGAAAAGCCCCTGGGCCTCACCACTTCACATGGTTCCGAAATCCGACGGTTCTTGGAGACCGTGCAGAGATTACCGCAGACTAAACAACGCTACAGTGCATGACCGTTACCCAATTCCTCACATTCAGGATTTTTCACTACATCTAGCGGGTGCGCGCATTTTTTCAAAAATAGACTTAGTCCGTGGTTATCACCAAGTCCCAGTCCGAGCAGAAGATATCCCTAAAACAGCGGTAATAACCCCTTTCGGCCTTTTTGAATTTCTGCGAATGCCTTTCAGCCTCAAAGGCGCTGCTCAAACTTTTCAACGAATGATGGACGCGGTCCTACGCGACCTCCCTTTTGTTTTCGTCTACCTCAAAGACATGCTGGTAGCCAGCTCGTCTGAGGAAGAACACGAGCAGCACCTCACTATGGTTTTTCAGAGGCTAGAAGAGCATGGGCTAATAATCAATCCAGCCAAATGCAAATTCGGCGTGTCACAAGTTGATTTTTTAGGACACAAAGTCTCTCCGAAGGGGGCAGTCCCACTTCCAGACAAACTTCACGCGATAGAAAGTTTCCCACGACCGCAAACGGTCAAATCGCTGCAGGAATTTTTAGGGATGGTTAATTTTTACAACCGCTTCCTCCCCCATGCAGCTCAGCTCATGCAGCCCCTATATGACGCGCTCAAAAAAAAGAAAGCTTCCAACGCGGTCGAATGGACCCCGGAGCGCGAACGCGCTTTCGCGGAAGTAAAAAGCGCCCTAGCTAACGCCACATTGTTAGTTCACCCAGATCCCTCGGCCCGCATCGCGCTAACCACAGATGCTTCAGACCTAGCTATAGGGGCAGTTGTAGAACAACTTGTCAGCGGGGTCTGGCAACCTTTAGCATTCTTTAGCAAATCGCTAAACCAAACTGAACGTAAATACAGCACTTTCGACAGAGAGCTGCTGGTGCTTCATTTATCCATCCGCCACTTCCAGTTCTGGTTGGAAGGGCGGAGTTTCACGGCTTTGTAGACCATAAACCGCTCACCTTTGCTATGGCTAAAATTTCAGAACCATGGTCAGGCAGGCAACAAAAGCCTGTTTTCCACTAGCCCAGCACACCTCGGTATGGCTCGATTCACTTCAGTACGGCTCGGAATGCTTCTGTCTCCATTAGCACGGTGTTGTGCTTGTGCTGTGTTTTTTTTTTTTTAGGAGGTTTTAGAAGCGGGGCAGCAGCAGATTCTCAGCGAGGCGGGGCCACACTCCCGTGACGTTACGCACCCGACTGAGTCCTTATTTACACGAGACAAAAAAGGATCCAAGGATTATTGCCTTGCTCGCTCTGTGGATTTATCTCACAATTAATTTTATCTCATAATTAAGCTGCAACAACACAAGTCACTTTTGTTTTGAATTAACTGCCAAATGACCTAGAAATAATTAGCTGAAACTTGTTTTTATTCATATTAAATAATGAGACGGTGGCACACTGGCCTACACCAAATTATTATTTTTTACATCCTAGGGCATTTTGGATGTACTGAATTAAAAAAATTCATGTTTTTCACCTTCAGGTCAACGTTTGGAACAACAGTATTATTATTTTCCGTTTAGATGATGCTACACTCCTTCTAAAGTATTGTAAATCTCTGAATTTGGAATGCCGATAGAACATTCAATTTACATATACTTACTTTTTTACATACTTTGACTTGTAAGCTTGATCAGTCTCTCCTGCTGCATTTTAAAGTCCAACTGTGCAACTTCTTATAAGTTAACATAAAAAATGTACCCAAAGTTTAGAACTGGATCATGTGGGGCTAATTTTTTATGATATTTCAATAAAAAGAACAGAAAGCTTACAAAAATATTTCTTTTTTGGTCTAGTTAAAAATTACATTACCTTTATAATGGTTGACCCTGACAGGAAGATCAGTATCATTTTGATCAGACTAGGCAATGGAATTTCTATGTAATTATACTGTTTTATAATTCAGTGTTATAAGATAAGATAAGATAAGCCTTTATTAGTCCCACAACGGGGAAATTCCAGGATTGCAACAGCACAGGGATAGCAACACTCAGAGCAACAATCAGAAGGCAAGAAAAAAAAACAAGCAAGCAAGAGCAGCTAATAAACATATGTACGTATTACTATAAAATATATATATATACACACACACACAGACACACAGTGCAGAGCATTGTAGCTGGATGGAATAAATATATGAATATATGAACACACAGTGCAGAGCATTGTAGCTAGATGGAATAAATATGTAAATATATAAACACCCACAGTACGGAGCAATGTAGCTAGATGGAATAATATGTAGATATATAAATATATAAACACCCACAGTACGGAGCATTGTAGCTAGATGGAATAAATATGCAAATATATAAACACACACAGTGCAGAACAGACAAACCACACTTTCCAAAACAATTCCATTTTATTATATACAAAATATTAAAAGAAAAAAAAAACTTTGCAACACAACATGAAGGTTAATCGACATTTTATACACGCCGACCACTGAGTGTCTACACCAGCTTCCCAAACTGGGTCACGACTCAGATGAATGAAGGCGTCTCTGCCATCTGTGGGTCAGGATGGCTCGGTTGAATAATCCGGACGGGCTGTCGCGGCGGACGCGTGGGATGATTCTACAAGGAAAATGCACACAATAAAATACAGCACGTAAGTGCAAGATATACAGAAAAGACAATAGTTTTTAACAAGAATACATAAGCTTATTTCAGCGTATTGTTCACATGAATAATTAAAATAAAAGCTTTAGTCCGCATTGTGCTGCAATAAAGCAGCAATCCATCCACAAATGAACAGCTTTTTTATTGCATAAATAAACTGAGCGTCTTACCGAATATATTTGCAAAAAACGCACAATAAAAAAAAATTAAAACTCACCGTTAAAGGACTCCGATGTCGAGACCTCCCGGTATATTTTTTCATTCCGGGCGGCTCCGTCTAACTCGCGCTGCATACGTTCGTCTGACAATGCAGTGAACAGACACTGCAGCTCCTTATTGGTCCATGGAACACCCTTATTACACGAAGCCATTTTTGATAGAGAATAAATGAAAATAGCACAGCAATACACTGAAAAGGAACCGCCAACAGTGGTTGCGTGCTGAGTAAAGGCGGTCGTGAAGATTCTTTTTTTTTTTTTTTCAAAAACTTTATTGAGAAGGTCGTGAAGATTTGGTAGATGAGGAGGAGGAGAGGGGCGGTTACAACCTGACCAATCAGCGCCGGTTACGACCTGACCAATCAGCAGCGACCAGTCTGTTAACGTCACAACACGGCACAGCTCAGCACTGCTGTACCCTGCCCTTCAGCGGGGCTGAGAATTGCGGCTGTTAAACCGTGTTGGGGCTTGTGGAAAAGCGTACAAAGCGTGCTGAGCCGTCCCGTGTCGCACTAAAGCGTGCTAGTGGAAAAGGCCCTAAAGACAGCTGGCTGCGATTTCAGAGTTCACCACAGACATTCGACACGTGGCAGACAAACTTAACGTAGTAGCAGACTGTCTCTCTCGCGCTGTGACACCACCAGAGCGCAAGGAGACAGATTATACTGCCTCAGCAGCAGAACTCTTCACTAACGCAGACACATACGCAGCACCTATCCATGCAGGGATAGATTATGCAGCCATGGCGGAGGAACAAAGCAGTGACGCGGACGTGCGCGCACTCCTGTCTGGACCATCAGGGTTAAGGCTGGAGAAAAAGGGTTTACGCGACAGCGTGCCCCCCCTAATATGCGATGTTTCAACCGGCCGACCTCGCCCGTTAGTACCAGCTACATGGCCCCGCCGTATTTTCGACGCAATTCACTCCCTCGCGCACCCAGGTGTGCGCGCCTCGGTTAAAATGGTCGCCGAAAAGTTTGTGTGGCCAGGCCTGCGCAAAAACGTAAAAGAATGGGCAAAAACTTGCATTTCTTGTCAGCGCGCCAAAATACACAGACACACAAAAGCCCCTCTGGAGCCTTTTCCAATCCCTGCTAGAAGGTTCGACCACATTCATGTCGACCTCGTGGGGCCACTACCTTCCTCCCAAGGTTTCACACACCTGCTAACAATGATAGGCCGCACCACACGCTGGCCAGAGGCAGTCCCTCTAGCGGCAACCACAGCGGAGGAAGTCGCTCGCGTTTTTCTGACAAACTGGGTGGCACGTTTCGGCGTCCCATCGGACATCACGTCCGATAGGGGGCCTCAATTTGTCTCAGAGCTCTGGTCAGCCATGTCCAACAGCTTAGGGGCAACAATTCATCGCACCACCGCTTATCACCCTCAGGCTAATGGGTTATGCGAGCGTTTTCACAGATCTTTAAAGGCTGCCCTCAGAGCCTCACTAACGGATACAAATTGGGTAAATAAACTTCCCTGGGTTTTATTGGGGTTGCGTGTTGCGCCTAAAGAGGATCTAGACGCCTCTCCCGCAGAATTAGTGTTTGCACAACCTCTCAGGCTCCCAGGTGAATTTTTGCCAGAGAACCCAGAGCCAGGGCACCTTCCAGTCCCAAGGCTTTTAGGCAGCAACGGACCGGGCTCTCTCCCCGGTCCAGCTCATCACTCCTTCCCACGGGTTTTTGTCCTTCAAACTTTAAAAAATGCTGAGTTCGTTTTTGTTAAGCATGAAGCTTTAAAACCAACTTTGCGCCCAGCATTCGATGGGCCATTCAGAGTGCTGGAACATGGGGATAAACACTTTGTGCTTGATTTTGGGGATAGAAAAGAAACAGTCAGCATTGACAGACTTAAACCTGCCTTCTTGTTGAAAGACGAGCCTGCACAGTTGGCGAGAGCACCTCGGCGAGGTAGACCCCCCAAGAGAAAAGACTCAGCCCCCAGGCAGGGAACAAATAACCTCTCTCCTTCCCACACTGCAGATTCCTCACAAGAAGGTCCCAGCAGGACACCTAAACCAACCTACAGCAGTTTGGGGAGAAGATTAAAACCCAGACAGCACAGGGACTGATACCAACCACTCCACAATTATTCACTAATTGTGCTGCAACAGTTTAGGACTGACTTATGATTTTACTATGCTGTTATGATTACCACTGAACTCTCTTAGGAGCATGGCTGCTGGAAAGTTTCTCCTGTGGCAACAGATGTAACACTTAGTATGTCATAATAACTATCTTAGACTGTGAACCTTTCTGTTGTCCTTTCTTAGTTGTTTGGGGGGCCTGTGGTCTATATTAATCATATATTCCATAACCTACATATGTTAAAGCATGTGGAAATGTTTGGTAATTACATATGTAAAAGACTCAACACCTCTGAAAGGACAAAAGGCTCTCACCCACCGAGTGAAGAACAAAGACGTTCCCGGACGCGGCGGGGGAGACCGGAGGAGCCACCCTCACCCCCCCAAGGCGAAGAGAGGAAGTACCATCACCTCCCAAGGCGAGGAGAGGAAATACCAAGACAATGGGGGGATTAAGATAATGAGGGATGTCAGCCTTTGTTATGCATGTCTTTTGTTGTGTGCATGTATATAATGAGTGAGTTGGAGAGATTCTGTCTCTTTTCCCTTCTGCCGCTCTCTGCACCAGATGAGACTTGTTAGAAGAGCTGAATATTAAAACTTTGCTTATAAACCAAATCGCCTCTTCATTGCCAAGCTCCTCTACAAGCCATACCATTAAGGGCTTTATAAGTTAGGAGAAATAGCTTGAATTCAATTCTATATTTTAATGGGAGCCAATGTAAAGAAGCTAAAACTGGGGTAATGTGATCTCTTCTCCCTGTTCTCATTAGGATATGTGCAGCTGCATTCTGAATGAGCTGGAGAAACTTTATGAACTTATTAGGACAATGTGATATAAGTGAATTACAATAGTCTAACCTAGAGGTGATAAAAGACATGTACAAGTTTCTCTGCATCTTTATGAGACAGGATGGACCTAATTTTAGAGATACTATGCAGATGGAAGAAGGCAGTCATCATGGTTTTGCTGTATATGAAAGTTGAAAGACATATCTTGGTCAAAGACAACTTCAAGATTCCTAACAGAAAATGTAGAAGCCAGTACAATGCCATCTAGTGTTGTTATCTTACTAGAAAGAATACTTCTAGCATGTTTGGGGCCAGTACCCAGTAACTGTTGCTAAAATATGTCTACTGTAATTTCACACTCATGTAAACAAATTAAATATTGTCAAGTCAGTGATTACAGTACATACCAGTCATTTGTCCAGTCGGGTTTGTGGTCACCTGTACCATGGCTTTTGTGGCTAGTTAGCATGCTAGTGATTTGGCTTTGGCACTTCTCTTGCTTTTTCTAGGCATTTTCAGAGGAAATAAAGGGCCCATCACCACAAAGGTATTGTGGTTTGTTAATTGAAACAGTAAATCCAACTCTAGCACTGTCTATTTTTTTTTAAACAGACGTGAAGTAGCTTAAAGATGTCTATACAAGGGCAGACTTTGTAAAGTCAATAAACTGAATAAAGTTTTGTTTCAAAAGAGTGGGACTTCCAGGTCACGGAGGTAAGATTTCTTTTCAAACAGCGCCTCACTGTGGAAATTAAGGCATCCAACACAGTATTGCAATTCTCACTGACAGAGTTGACAGTAATTTACTATTAGTAATTAACGGTTACTTTGACACCTTTGAAGCAGATTGATACATATCCAGTGAAACGTTGGAGTTAAATTATCGTGGAATATAGTAACTCCTGGAATCCCATCCAATCCATCAGAACACATTCTGAATAATCTGGAATTTGCTGCTGATTGTAATAAACAATTTAGTGACTTATGTGTTTGCATCATAATTTTCTATTTTGTCTGTTAAGACACTGGTGCGAAAAGAGTCAACAGTACGAACCATTTATCAGTGACTTTGAAAATAATGGCTCATTTTTAAGAAAAAGTAACCAATTATTTTATTTACTGAAGACTGTATTGTTGGATGTGCCACTGTAGAGGACACTGCACACTTTAGTGACAGTACCAGTATATGGAGGAATTCTGGGCCATATTAGCATCTGTCCTTTATCATAATGGGTTTGGGCGGGGGTGTCCAATCATGTGCCATGGAGGGCCAAGATCCTGCAGGCTTTACCTCCAACCAGTGTCTTCAACAGCAGATTCCACTGAATTTCTTCCACTGACTGCTGATCAGTGAGAACACCTGCTGAAGAGATTGGGTAGAAGAGAGAACCTGGAGGGTCTTGGCCCTCCATGGCACATGATTGGACACCCCTGGGTTAGGGTTTAATGGGATTTATCATTTTAACACAAACTGCTTTATGGTTCATAATTCTGTTGACAGACTTACACCAAACCAAAAGTGATTTCTCAAACTGCTGGATTGTTCTTAGACAGCTTTTCCAATCTTTCAGTATTTATGTCACTTGGTGGTAACCTTCACATACAAAAAAAGAGACACATCTGCAAAAACTTCAGAGGTTTATTGTCAGTGCAATTCCCAGTGCAATACTACATGGATAAATGTATAGTACATTGTTGATGCAGAAAATATACACTACCGTTCAAAAGTTTGGGGTCACTTAGAAATTTCCTTATTTTTGAAAGAAAAGCACTTTTTTCAATGAAGATAACTTTAAACTAATCAGAAATACACTCTATACATTGCTAATGTGGTAAATGACTATTCTAGCTGCAAATGTCTGGTTTTTGGTGCAATATCTACATAGGTGTATAGAGGCCCATTTCCAGCAACTATCACTCCAGTGTTCTAATGGTACAATGTGTTTGCTCATTGTGTCAGAAGGCTAATGGATGATTAGAAAACCCTTGTGCAATCATGTTAGGTCTGCAATGCTGTAATTGCTGCAAATGGAGGATTCTTTGACGAAAGCAAAGTTTGAAGGAAAAAATTATTTTTTCAAATACAAATCATTATTTCTAACCTTGTCAATGTCTTGACTATATTTTCTATTCATTTTACAACTCATGGTGGTAAATAAAAGTGTGACTTTTCATGGAAAACACAAAATTGTCGGAAGTGACCCCAAAATTTTGAACAGTAGTGTACGTATATTTCTACAGTACATGTATCTAGTAAATCAAGTATTTTCCATATAACCTTGTGACTGCATTATTTTAATTGCTTTTAATCCTAGATCAAGTTTGTTTTGGCCTAAAATGCATCATAATTGTCAAATACATCTTATTATACCTAACTCAGTACTGTTTATTTTTTGAATATATATTTTGTGGTTAATATAACCCCATAACTAGAACCTGGTGATCAAATTGTGTCAGCTGAACACTTTTTGCCATGACACCACCTCAGACTCAGTGCTGCTGGAGCAGGTATATCCATGATGTCTCAACAGTCTCTCCATGATTTTCACGCAGATCAGAGCAATTTGTTGCACAGGAAGCTACATGTTTCTACAGACATCCTTAAGCTCTATAACCACTGATCGTTTGTGAAGCTGGGGTGACATCAGTGACAGGCTGTGTTGAACGCCCAGACCGACCGTTTGAAGCAGTAATTTTCCCACAACAGAGCCATCTGAAACACACACACACACACACACACACACACACACACACACACACACACACACAGCAAACATATTTTAGTACCTAACAGTGATAACTTGCAGACATTACAGTGTAGTACGACGTACTTAAAGCAAACTAGCATTAGCAACAATTAGCTTACTGTCATATACTGTATGATCTAGTTTGTATCCTCACGTCTTCGGCTCTCCCAGAAGCTGTAGTACTATTCCAGAGTGTTTCGTCTCGCTGCCTGTACCCTTGTCTGGCAGTCCTTTTTGGCATTTACGGTGACAAAAAGCCAGAGACCAAGGAGTCGCCTTGTACAGCTGCAATGTTATGTTTTGCTTGGGTCGTGTGTTTTACGTCACGGGAGTGTGGCGCCGCCTTGCTGTTAAAGAAATCCCACCCGCCCCATGCATACCCAGCTGCAATGGAAACACAACCGAGGCCGAATCGAGTAGTGGCGAGTAGTGTAGAGTAAGGCCGACTGGGTCTAGTGGAAAAGCGCCAAAAGAGCAGATATAAACAAACCTATCATCTGGTCAGTCACTGCAACAGATAGTGGAGTTAGTTTGTCTTGGCCTGTCCTTGCCACTGATAATACCTCTATCTGCCAAGAATGTGCCACTAGTCCAGCAAAAGCTAGCGGTACTCAAATACTTTGCAAGCAGTTTCATGAAATGGTCAGTCAGAAAGCAACTCATACCAGCTTGGATGTCGCCTGGGTTAACAAGGTCAGGAGTTCCTGGCAGCGGAAGGTGAAGGACAGAGCTGCATGGAAGAATCTGATCAGACCTAAATGAAACAGTCATTGTCGCCCCCGACAGACTGCTATGATGATGATGAGTTATTATTGTTTATTTATTTATTCTCTTTAATGTATGCAGGCAAGCATTGGTGCCCTGTTTAAAGTTGTGCCATGTTTGGGAACCACTCTGTAGGTTTGTTATGAGCACTAAGCATTACATTCCTCTTCTGAGCAGTTGGGCTGAAGTCACATGACCCGGTGAGACACGGAAGGGATTCTTGCTGGCAAAATGTCACACGTCTTTGTCTATGGTTATGCAGGGTGCTCTCTAGATGGCAGCAGAGGCTAGCTGCTAGCATGCAAGCTACAGTTCTCCTCTGGCCGTAACAATCTTCAACTTTATCATGCAATACGCTATCCCACTTCTGACACCAGTTGTCGTGGCCTTACTCGTTGTTATGATGTACACTCCTTGTGATGGTGAAGGCAGTGGGTAAATAACGCCACGATAAAGGAAGTTCAGTTCTGAATGTTTACTGACGAACGGCAGGCAGGTTGCAGCTCCCAAAACTGAACGGCAGCACTGAACAGCAGTAGGTAAGTTAATAACTTCACACACTGTATAATATAGAACAGGTTGTGGCTCCGTGGTCCCCTGGCACAAACGGAGGAATATTCACTAAACGTTTGTCCACCTTATTTCTGGGGGTGCTGCTGTTAGAACGATTATGGGCGGCGCTTCCAGTTTTGGCTAACCTAGTGTTAAATCAGTCAGTAAGAGTGGAGAGGGGCATTTAAAATAGCGTTTTTAAATGTTTTTCAAATTCATTTTAATGTATAGTCCACATACATGTTTTGCACTCAAGTGGCAGCTAATTTCAGTTCTTCTAGTTTTTGTATTTTATGAATGTTTTGGTGTAGTTCTGATACTTGCTGGTGTTTGTGGCTGTGCCAGACTGGGTAAATGGAGGCTTCTCACCACACGGTGACAGACGGCATCCAAGCACGGTGTTGTGGCGTATGTCTGCTCTAAGGTAAATTTGATAATGTCCAACATATTTTCACAAAATGCAGCCGACTTTATTGCGGTGTAGACGTGCTGGTTGGAATGTGCACCGCATCATTATGAGTACAGGCAACGAGAAGTCATAAATCATGACTCTTTCTTTGTTTGGTAGAGCAAGTCCCAGGAAAACCCCATGAGTGCCTGGTATCATTGGAAATCTTAGAAATCGTACTTTCTAAAAATACCTATGTTTTTGCAGAAGATGTAATTCCTGACTGATCAAACACGAATTTTCAACCTAGCTAAAATATAAACAAATTGTCTTTTTCTGGGTCAGTTTTTGCACGCTACCTACAAATTAAATATCATTTTGAAGGTCTTTCAATACAGAATATGGAAATAACATTACATCAGTTTTGAAAATGTCCTCAAAGTGACTCATTTTGCCAGCACGGGTCATTTGTTTACAGTGTTAGCATCATAGCAGTGGTGCAAACTAACGGAGCTACTGTGTACGAGGCCACTTTATAAGGTCATCTTTCCATCCCTCGATAGTCGTGGGAAGTGGTATGATTATATTACTGTTTTGAGGTGCAAGAGGCCATGTTCCTGCATTTCTGATGCTGAAGTCATTGTTTTTTAACAAGGAAAAGTGTCCCGTTGCAGTGACAACCATATGTTCTAAACTTGTACTGGAAGTTGCTACCATAATTCACACAAGGCATCATGGGGTCTAGGAATAAGGTGGCT
This sequence comes from Pholidichthys leucotaenia, assembly GCA_020510985.1. Lineage (NCBI taxonomy): Eukaryota > Metazoa > Chordata > Actinopteri > Cichliformes > Pholidichthyidae > Pholidichthys > Pholidichthys leucotaenia. The sequence goes on along the minus strand of CM035842.1, from coordinate 367,536,374 downwards.
TCTCTATGGAAACTTGAGCACAACTAACTCATAGATGGTTTAAACACATATACCAAAAACCGCGCTGTGCCTGAGAGCCAGTAAGAACAGGTTAACACTGTTTAGACCCAATCAGCTGCGTCTGTAGAATAGGGTGCGATGGCAGTGGTAATTTACATTTTCGTTACAGATTGACATACAGAAAAAATGGGTCCTCACTGCTGTACTGCATTTGTTTTTTGCATCACAGCACTGTTTAACAGCTAAACTTTCTTTCTTTTTATGCTTTCCTGATGTTTGGACTGGAGTTTGTGTTTTGAAGTAAAACAGTAACTTCTGTGTCAGTCATGTACTGAGGCATGGAAAGCCAAACAGGGCTATTTGGAACATGCACGGCAGTGCCGTAACATTTGCAAATGATTTGTACGAATGGACTATTTTTTATGCATGAATGTCTTCTTCTTCTTTCGGCTGCTCCCTTTAGGGGTCGCCACAGCGGATCATCTGCCTCCGTTTCACTCTATCCGTTGCATCTTCCTCTGTAACACCAACCCTCTCTATGTCCTCCTTCACTACATCCATGAATCTTCTCTGTGGTCTTCCTCTTTTCTTCCTGCCTGACAGCTCCATCTTCAACATCCTTTGTCCAATATATCCACGATCCCTCCTCTGCACATGTCCAAACCATCTCAGCCGTGCCTCTTACTTTGTCTCTAAACCGCTCAATGTGAGCTGTCCCACTGATATACTCATTTCTAATATTGTCCCTCCTAGTCTCTCCCAATAAAGCATTTTGGTCGCCTACGGGTTGTTTTAAAGGGCTATATAAATAAAGTACATTACATTACATTACATAACCTGCTGTACATCCTTTCCAGCTCGATTTCTCTGTCTTGCCAGTCGATACATCTCCTTTTCTCCTTCCTTAGTATCCAGCCTCTCATACAACTCAATATATGCATTTTCCTTTGCCACCTCTCTCTTTGCCATGCGCCTAGATTCCAAATACTCCTGTCTACTTTCTTCATCTCCCTGACTATCCTACTTTTCCTTTGCTAACCTTTTCCTTTGGATACTTTCTTGAACTCCTCATTCCACCACCGAGTCTCCTTGTCTTCCTTCCTCTGTCCACTGGATACACCACATACCTTTCTGCCCATTTCCCTCAATACTTTTGCTGTACTTTCCCAGTCATCTGGTAATTCTTTCCTGCCACCCAGATCCTGTACCAACTCCTTCCTGAACTCTGTGCGACCTTCCTTCTGTAACTTCTCCCACTTAATCTCTGGCTTTGCCTTCACTGTTTTCCCCTTCTTGCTTTGCAAAGTCATCCTTCAGACTACCATCCGAGGCTGTTTAGCTACATTCTCCCCTGCCACCACCTTGCAGTCTCCTATCTCTTTCAGATTTCTCCTTCTGCATAAGATGTAATCCACCTGTGTACACCTTCTTCCACTTTTGTAAGTCACTCTATGTTGCTCTCTCTTTTTGAAGTGTGTTCACCACACCCATTTCCATCCTTTTAGCAAAATCCACAACCATCTGTCCTTCCACATTTCTCTCCTTAAGACCATACCTACCCAGTACCTCCTCATCACCTATGCTCCCTTCACCTACTGTATATGTCCACTAAAGTCCACTCCAATCACCACTCTCTCCCCCAGGGAACACTCTCTCTACCACCTCATCCAACTTACTCCAGAATTCCTCTTTCTCTTCTACCTGACATCCAGCTTGTGGGGTGTACCCACTGAGAACATTCAACATCACACCTTTGACTTCTAGCTTCAAACTCATGATTCTGTCTGACTCCCTCTTTACCTCCTGAACACTCTTCACATACTCTTCCTTCAAGATTACTCCTACTCTATTTCTCTTTCTAGCTATACCATGGTAGAACAGTTTAGATCCCCGTCCAATGCTCCTAGCCTTGCTTCCCTTCCATCTGGTTTCTTGAACACACAGTATATCAACTTTTCTTCTCGCTATATCAGCCGACTCTCTGCCTTTACCATTTATAGTCCCTACATTTAACATCCCTACTCTCACCTCCACACTTCTACCTTCCCTTTTCTCTCTCTCCCTCCTAACATGCCTTCCCCCTCTCCTCCTCCTCGATCTTCGACCAACAGTAGCACAGTTTCCACCGACACCCTGCCGGTTAACAGCACTGGTGGTGGTCGTTGTTAATCCAAGCCTCGACCGATCCGGTATAAAAGTCTCATTCGTCATGGTCCACATGTTTGATTTGGCAAAGATTTTACATTGAATGCCCTTCCTGACACAACCCTCCCCATTTACCCGGGCTTGGGACTGGCACTAGGACTACACAGGCTTGTTCACCCCCTGTGGCTGGGTTGTTTTCTTTTATGCATGAATGTACTGTACTGAATTAGTTACAGGAACTGTACTGGAAGCCAGGGATCACCAGATGAACGAGCCCTGCCCACTCCGTTCAGCTGACGCTCAATTCAGTGAGTGCTAGGCTGTTGGAGCTCCTACAGTACTGAGTGATTCAGTGTACAAATATTTTGAACACATCTTTTTAATGAACAAACCGGAAGTGCCTCAGTACGTTTTAGTGAACTGTGGATCCCCTCACTAATGCATGGTATGTAATTTTAACAGAAGAAAATGGCCAAGATTCTCTTAATTAACTAAAAAAAAAAAAAAAAAAAAAAAAAAAAACAGGTTACTGCTTCTTATTTACATTAGAAAATACATTTTCAACACAAAAGTGACGGTTTTAATAAGATTAACAGAAAAGTTACATTGATCTCCTCAATACTTCTCACAGTTTTAGCTCTCAGTCCAGACAGGGCGAATTTCTGAGAGTCAGTTAAACATTATTAAAACACTGAATAACTGTCAAAACACATGGCCAAAATTTCTACTGTTAAAGTCTGTGCAAATAAAGTCTGTTGTTGCATAACATGCTTGTTGCTGAGAATAACAGCCTCCATCCACTTGTAATCCTCAAGAGGGGTTCAGAGCTGCAGAGGACAGTATTCCTTCCAGCAGCCCAGGAATGTAAACTTTTCTTTGGAGTCCAGCAGGAGGAATGCTGTTGAAACGTCCTCGCTGTGGTGTATGAATATTTTGAAAACGTCATAAATAAAGATGAGGTAGAGTTGGCAATGGCGGAATGACAACTGGCACCAGAACAGAACATCCTGCTGCTGGGTTTTGGTTTTAGAGGCTTCTCTGTGTATTCTGGTAAATATTGATGTTTTTCTGAGCAGGAAGTAGCGCTCAGGAATGTGACAAGATGTTCCACGCTGAAGGGAAACCGCTGTACTCACCTGCTGTTTCAAAGTTTCACTTAAGATGTTGTGCTCTGAAGACACCCTGAATGCACCTGTGCAGAAATGTTTATTATTCCTGTTCTTTAAGACTGTAGCTAATGTGGTCATGGCTGTTGCCTCTGGTAAATGGCTTGTAATTTTCGATAACCAAAGGGCTCAGTGAAGTCATCTGAGCACCACGGAGCATGCTGACATTTGCCCAAAGACTTAAAACCACTAAAGGGACAATAAAGTAAATAAAACATTTCCTTTTAAAATATGTATTTTGTTTGTATGTTTGCAAAAACATAACTTATGTCAGAATGTATGTCTTTTTTAGTACTGACAAGGAAATGGCAGCCTCACATTATATGAAACTTATGGCACTAATGAAAAATGTGTTATTGAAGTTTATAGGGTTAAGAAAAATACAAACCTTTATCAGACTGGTCCTATGAGTATTTGGCATATACTGTCTGTGCTTGTTAGCAGTAGCCTCATGTTGGCATAAAGTAAAACTTATAGACTAACTATAAATGTAATACTGCACAGTATGTGGATAATGTACAAGCATGTGAAATGAAAGAACCTTAATGAGCAAGCTCACATACCCACGCATCCTCGTATCAGAGTCTCGCTGAACAATGTAATGTATGCCATCTGATGGGAATATAAACCTGGCACATAGCTAAAGGAATTAGTGTCTTTTCAACAGAGAAAAGTTCATATTCAAGTCATTTTGTTTGTTGGTTAACCTTGCAAGTTAAAGGCCAAATGTCACGTAACAGGGTACTTTAAATATCTTGAAACTAGATATAAAAGGAAACCGATCCGTTCGGGTCTTGGTACATATGCTTCAGTAACAACGGAATATTCGTTAATTTAAAACTGCCGCGCTTGGCCTGACACGGCCCCTGGAATCGCCTGGGGAAGAAGGCGGAAGTGACGAAATCGATTGTACCCTATATGCTTGGGGTATTTCAATTGATTGTTTATATGGAGACTGGAAGGTTGAAGTGAGCAACAAGAAAGAAAAAATTGGATATTTCACCCATACCTTAAAACGGGACTATCAGAGACAGCTGGGTAATAAGGGACACTTCTCTGGGAAATGTTTTCATACCTGTCAAGTGAGACGTTTTCGCCGTACTTCAACACCGTAAAAAGTGGCTATAAGGGACGGCGGAGCAACAAGAGACACCTCTCTGTGAAATGCCCCAAATGCAACTCGTGTTGTTATTGTCAAATATTTTAAGGATTCATGGATATTTGACAATAACAACACAACTCAGCGTCCGGCGCAAAATAAAAAAAAAAAGCAGAATTCTGTATTTGTCAGGCGATCTCTCTCTGTTCCGCAACCGCTGCACAGCTGAACGTGTTAAACCATTGTCCTATTGACTTCTCATTGTAGTGAGAATAGCTCACGCTGAGCGATCAGCCCGCCCCGACAATCTGACTAATGATTGACTCCACACTTCTCAGTGTAGTGATAATAGCTCAGGCTGAGCCATCTGCCAGCACCAGCTGTGGGGGATCACACACAGGACGTGCTCCGCAACACACTCAATTTTTTTTCCCGTATATTTTTCTTTTGGGCGTACAGAAATGGCAATACGCCTGTTTTTGCTAAAATTGCATTTTCCCCGTATTTTCCTTAAAATATTTGACAATAACAACACAAACTACATTTAAAACATTTCCCAGAAAAGTGTCCGCCACCACTCCGCCGTCCCCCACAGCCGCGCTTGGCACCAAAATACGGCGAAAACGTCTCACTTGACAGGTATGCGCCTCCATTTTCATATTGATCTGGTCAATTTCTTGACAGCAGCGACTCTCCTCCACTGTAATAATAATGGCTTCCGAAAAATCAATATTTATGGGGCGCCCTCGACAGACCCCCTTTGGCTTCACAATTCTGGAGGCGATTAATGTCCAGTTCAATGACATTTTCCACTGGTTCTGCTCTCTGGTCATCGTTGGAACTGTTGTCATCAGACAAAGCATCTGATTCCGTCTCGGACGGCTCGAAACTGTAAGGTTCTATGCCTCTGTCACTGTCTGAACCACTGACAAAAAAAAAGACAAAAAAAAAAGACAAAACTAAACTAATTTGTTCACAATCGCTGTCACTTTCCGTCATGATTGTCCAATGTTGATAAGTGTGAATGTGGATAGGCAGGGCAGCCAGGGTACAACTGGTGATGTCAAAAACATGGGCGTGGTCTGGACTGGCTGTCACAAGCCAGCAAGCAAGGTGGGGCCTTCACCTGGTGTATTTTGTGCAATTATGTAAATACAGGTGGGTGATATGGTCTCCGGTATGAATATTTGGTTTAAGCTATGTGTATTTTATCTAAATTCGTTGTCATTTAGAAAAAAAAATTACGTGACATTTGGCCTTTAACCTTTGTTAGAGTTATTTCTAAATCAAACTTGTCCAAGGTATTGATGAATTAGGGCATCTGTTTAAATTTGAAGTCAATCCGATGAGAAATGTAGAAGCTATACTGGCAACAACAGAAACACAGAAAATTGGATGAAGAAAGTAAAATCCAACCAGCTGCTTAGGTGAAGTAGCTCCATGATCAGTGGGGTTAGCATAGTGAGGCTTTTCTTTAGCGACTAGCTTTGTCGGAACATGTTGCTTAATCAGGTGCTTCTTAAGATTTGATTACTATTTTTTGATGTGGAGTAGGTCTTCGCACAGGCAACTCACTATTGTCTTTAACCTTAAGAAAAACCTTAACTGTGGGAAGAAAACTGTGGCATCTTGTCCATTGGTCAGTCTTTGTGACAGGTCACAGTTAGTGACAGCTGTATGTCAGCATATGGTAGAGTGCATTTGCCTGTGTTACATAAAGCAAAAATGATGAATACCAAGCCTGTTAAAATTGCAGTAATTGAAATAGTATTACTTTGAAAAAGTAATTTCATTACAGAACAACTACTGCAAAAGCAGTGGCATTACAGTAACATGTTACTTTTTAACTTGTTACTTCCAACACTGTTGATGAGTTAAAACTTCTGTATAAATTTCAAATCAATCCAGTGAGAAATGTAGAAGCTATACTGGCGACAACAAAAAAATGTCAAACGGACGAATAAGTGGATGGATCAAAAACATGATACACAGAGGTGCTGCATGCCAGCAGGCAAAGCAGGCAAATGCTTGGGCCCCAGGTCAGAAGGGGCCTTCCAGGGCTGACCAACTTTGAATCACTACAGCAGTGACATGGCATTTACAATAATAGTGGTAGGCTGGCGCAGAACTCCCTAAAGAGGCCCCACCCCCACCTCTCACTCTTGCAAGTATCGGTGTATGTCTTATGTAAATAAACAAGTGAGAGCAGCCATATCAAAATGAAGCAAAGTTATCTGTCTGGCAGTGGCAAAAGAAAGAAGAAAAGAGAGTTTGAGGAGAAAAGAAAGAAAGCTAGTGGTAAGTAGTACAAATAATATAGTAGTTAATTTAGCTTATTATATAAGAGTGATGAACACTGGTTGGAAGGACCCCCTGTGAATTTTTGCTGAGGGCCCCAAGAAACTCTAGAATTGCCTCTGATTATACCCTGTGCAACTTTGCTGCATGGGGTATAAAATGTATGATGCTCCATTAAATATTTAATTCTTCATTAAGAAATAACATCAATATTTAATCTTTTAAATTATATGTCCAAATAAATGTAACTGCATCAATTTCCTCGCAAGAAATTGATTTTCTGTTAATAAAATTTTACAGATCATTTTAATTGCTCTTAATCTTCCAGCATTGTTAAAATGAAGATATGTCCTGTGTATTCCACAACTGTAGAGATAATTAGCACAGAGGTCAAAGATCCAAAGATTTTTATTTGTTAATACTTCTATACGTCCAGGACATACAAGAGAATTGAAATGCCATTTCTCTCTCTCTTAGTAGTGTGCACATACTATATAAGAAAAGAAATAAGGATGAAAAACAACAGCAGCAATCTATATACAGTAATGCTACCTGTAGTGCAAATAAGACAAAAGATAAAAGATAAAACCCAGCAATCCTATATACAGAAAAAAAAAGTAGAGCCGTAATCCCCATAATTGTAAGTTCAGTGCGGGAGTGTAGGTGCAGACAGTGACAGATTGGACTGCACATGATCAATATTGTAATAACAGACAGCAGCAGGTATGGCATTTGTGCAAATGGTTGCAGTAAGGTGCAGAGACATACAGCAGCAGATGTATTGCTGATGGTGTCCCACGTCTTTCTGTGCCAACAGCTGAGGTAGGTGTTGTGTGGGTGAGTGTGATATGGTCCAGGGTTGGGTTCTGGGGGGTGGGCAGAGTTCAGGACCCTGATGGCCTGGTGAACAAAGCTGTTTAGCAGTCTTGTGGAGTGGGCTCGGAGGCTCTGGTACCTTCTCCCCAAGGACAGGGGGCTGAAGTGGGAATTTGAAAGGTGGGAGGTGTCACCTGCAATGTTGATGTGCAGGTGGCTCTGCAGGTGAGGTGGGTGTAGTAGATGTCCGAGAGAGGGAGCAGAGGGGCACTGATGATCTTGCTGGCTGCTTTCACTGCGTGTTGTAGAGTTTCTGGCAGGAGGTGGTGCAGCTTCCGTACCACACAGTGATGCAGCTGGTGAGGATGCTCTCAATGGCGCCCTGGTAGAATAAGTGCATGATGGGGGCTGGGACTCATGCTCTCTTCAGTTTGCGGAGGAAACAGAGGTGAGTTTGAGCCTTCTTGGCCAGTGATGTGGTGTTGTTGAACCAGGAGAGGTCCTCAGAGATGTGCACCCCCAGGAACTTGGCGCTGCTCACCCTCTCCACAGCTACTCCATCAATGATCAGAGGGAAATGCTGTGTGTATCATCTCCTGAAGTTGACCACAATCTCCTTGGTTTTTTCCACATTCAGGAAGAGATTATTGTTTTTACACTACTGGACCAGTTGGCTCACCTCATTTCTGTAGTTGGCCTCCTCATTGTTGGTGATGAGGCCCACCGCTGTCATCCGCAAACTTGATAATGTGGTTGGTGCTGTAGGCTGGTACGCAGTCATGGATCAGCAGGGTGAGGAGCAGTGGGCTGAGTATGCACCCTTGTGGGGCCCCTGTGCTCAGTGTGATGGCCTTGGAGGTGTTGCTCCTGACCCTCACATGCTGTGGCCTCCCTGTGAGAAAGTCCAGCACCCAGTTACAGAGAGAGGTTTTGAGTCCCAAGTGTCTGAGTTTTTGTATTAAATGCTGGGGGATGATTGTAATTAATGCTGAACTGAAGTCCAAAAACAGCACTCGCACAAAGGAGTTCTTTGAGTCCAGGAGTGTGGGGGCTGGATGGACAGCCGCAGTGATGGCATCTTATGTGCAACTGTTTGACCTGAATGCAAACTGAGATGGATCGTGGGAGGGAGGGAGGGAGGGTGGACGTGATGTTCTGCATGACTAGCTGTTCGAAGCACTTCATTGTAATTGGGGTCAGTGCTACGGGCTGGTAATCATTGTAGCTGGATGGGATGGACTTCTTTGGGACTGGTATTATGGTAACAGTTTTGAAACATGTGGGGACAACAGCTTGACTCAGGGAGATGTTGAAGATGTTGGCCAGGACATTCTTGAATTGCTCCACACAGTCCTTCAGAACATGACCTAGAATGTTGTCTGGTCCAGCTGCCTTGCATGGGCTGATCCTGGAGAGGGTCCTTTTCATGCTAGCTGGATCCAGGCTTTTTGCCTGCTCATCTGGAGGAGAAGTAGTCTTCTGTGCTGATGTGCTGTTTTGTGCTTCGAAGTGGCCAAAGAAGTCATTTAGGTTGTTAAGCAGTGTAATGTCACTCACACAGGTCTGAGGTGGAGGTTTGTAGTTGGTGAGGGTACGTATGCCATGCCAGAGAGAATGTGCATCTCTGGTGTTGCTGAAGTGGCCACATATTTACCTCCACCAAGGAGGTTATGTTTTCATCGGCGTTGGTTTGTCTGTCTGTTTGTTTGATTGTTAGCAAGATAACTCAAAAAGTTATGGACGGATTTTCATAAAATTTTCAGAGATTGTCAGAAATGGGGTATCCTACAGATGATTAGATTTTGATGGTGATCCGGATCACCGTCTGGATCCAGGAAATTTTTAAAGGATTCTTTTTTTTTTTTTTAAAGGATTCTTTTTTTAAAGGATTCTTTTTTGAAATTTTTATTTAACATTGCGAGATAGGGCCATTTTCAATATTTTTTCAAAATTTTTTTTTTTTTTTTTGTGCATGTAACTCTGCCAAAAATCGTCAGAACACTTGGAAAAAAAAAAAAAATACAGGACAAGATGCCCACAGGTTCTATAATATAATATATTGAAGACTGATCCGGATAATGGAATACTTCCGGATACTATGATCCAGAATATGAAAAAAAAAACAGGGGACCTTTGAAATTTTTAAAAGAACAAATGAAGCTATAAACACGCAACAAGCATCACAGTATAGCTAATATATGCCACTTGCGAATGGCATTTTTTTCATGGTCAAGGAATCTATAAAGTTACACAAAATAAATATAGGATTAATATTTATGATGTTAAACACTATATGGGGAGAACTGTGGCGCTTGGCGGAGGTCTGCGCTCTCCAAGTGCTTTTCTAGTTTCTTGTTGTACTGTCGTTTTGCCTCCTTGATACCTTGGGACAGGTTGGCCCTAGCAGTTGTTCGTCCTGCAGTGTCACCGGCCCTGAAGGCTGTGTCCCAAGCCCTCAGGAGCCTGTTAACCTCTGTTGTCATCCATGGCTTCTGGTTAGCAGGAACAGTGACAGTATTGCAGTGAGTGACATCATCAACGCATTTAGCTATGCATGCTACAACAATCTCATTGTACTCCTCTATGTCTGTGTGTCTATTGTGAGTGGCTGCATGCTTGAAAGTGTCCCAGTCTGTAATGCTGAAGCAGTCTTTCAGAGCATCCAAGGCCACCTCTGGCCACACACGTGGCCATTCACCCGAGGGTAGATGCTGACTCCGCCTCCAGAGCCATCTTTGATGTGGTCCAGCGGCTGCAGTCAATTTCTCCAGAGGCGCCAAACTTCATTCTTGGGGATTTTAACCATGTTTCTTTAAAGAAGACACTTAAAAACTTTTATCAGTATGTCTCCTGCCCAACCAGGCGATAAAAGACATTGGACCTGTGCTATGGATCCATAGAGAGGGCCTATAAATCACTCCCCCTTCCTCCTTTAGGATCCTCAGATCACAACTGTGTACATTTGCTGCCCACATATAAAACTGCTCTCAGAAGAGGCAAGGTGGAGATGAGAGACATAGATATGTGGACAGAAGATTCAGAGCACAGCCTCCAGGAATGCTTTGACTGTACAGACTGGGAGATGTTCATAATGGCCTGCGGGGATGATTTGGACTCTCTGGCTGAGCTCACATGCTCATACATGGCTTACTGTCAAAATAAGATTGTTCCACGTAAACGTGTCAAAATATATCCCAACAACAAGCCATGGGTTACAAAATCAGTTAAATCCTGCTTACAGAGGAAAGCACTTGCCTTTAAACAGGGGTCTGTTTCTGAGCTGCAGGTTGCCACTAAGGAGCTGAAGTCCGAAATTTTAAGAGCAAAACAGAATTATAAATCAGAGTTGGAAAGCAAGATGGCAGCAAATAAACTTGGTTCGGCCTGGGCCAGTATGAAAACTATTGCAGGCCTTCAGAGCACAGAGCGCAGTAATCATGTGTTTTTAGATGGTTTTAATTCAGACACAGAGCTGGCTAATGCTCTTAATTGTTTCTATGGTCGTTTTGACTCCTTTGATTTCAGTACAGAAATCCAAGATTTGAAACAGAAACTCAAAGACAATCAGCACTTTAATATTGAGGTGCAGGATGTTAAAAGGGAGTTCTGCGCTGTAAAAGTGAACAAAAGTCAGGGCCCTGATAATATATGTGGGCGCTTGGTAAAGTCCTGTGCACATGAACTGAGTCCTATATTTCATTACATTTTCAATAAGTCCTTACAGACACAACATGTGCCTAAGATCTGGAAAGATGCTGTGGTTGTTCCCGTTCCAAAATCCAGCTGTCCTAAAATGGTAAACGACTTTAGACCAATTGCTTTGACTTCAATTTTAATGAAAATTTTTGAAAAACTGGTCAGATGTGAGGTCCTAAGGCAGACTGAACATGCATTGGATCCTCTGCAGTTTGCCTATAGGCCTCACAGAGGAGTGGAGGATGCCACTGTCACTATGTTTAACATGCGTTTTAAACATCTGGATTTTAATGGGACACACGCCAGGCTTTTATTTGTGGACTTTTCTTCCGCCTTTAATACAATCCAACCTCATATTTTAGTTGAAAGGCTCCTGCAACAATTTGATTTGAGCAATAATCTGGTGGGTTGGATTCTGGATTTCTTAACCAACAGAACGCAGAGAGTAAGGGTCAATGGTACATTGTCTGACCTAAAGTGCTCTTCTACTGGCTCTCCTCAGGGGTGTGTGTTGTCACCACTACTCTTCATCCTGTACACAAACATGTGCCGGAGCAGTCATGACAACAGACACATTATAAAGTATGCTGATGACTCAGTCATTGTCAGTCTCCTCCAGGATGGTGAGAGTGGCCACGGCCCAGTAGTTGATGATTTTGTTCACTGGTGTGAGGATTCCTACCTGCAGCTGAATACAACAAAAACGAAAGATATGATTATTGACTTTAGGAGGAAAACTCCCAGGCACAAAGTCACCATACTAAAAGGCCAGACCACCGAATGTGTACAATCTTACAAATATCTTGGGACAATTATTGATAGTAATTTAAACTTTGAAGTGAACTGTGAAAGGGTGTGCAAAAAGGGTCAGCAAAATTTGCATTGTTTGAGGAAACTTGCACGCTTCCAAATTGACCGAACCATAATGACAATGTTTTATCGGGCTTTTACTGAATCTGTTTTATGCTTTTCTTTAGTGTCATGGTTTGGTCAGATAAAACTGAAACAGAGGAAATCCTTGGATCAGGTAGTTAGATGGTCCAGTCGTTTGCTTGGTGAGTCACAGCTGAGCCTGACATCCCTGTACACCAGACAAGTACAGAGGATGGCTGCCTCCATTTTAAATGATGACTCCCACCCTTTGCACTGCCACTTTCAGCTTCTTCCCTCCAGACGGAGGTTTGCTGTCCCAAAAAGTAAAACCCAGTGCTACAAAAACAGCTTTGTCCCTGCTGCTGTCAAAGAGTTGAACAAGCTATAAAAATATATTGTACATATTTTATATTTACTTATTTTGTATGATGTCACTTGGGTTCTAAATACTTTATTGGGTTTTAGACCTTTGAGTTTTTTAACCTCTGACTAGTTTTTAACTTTTAACTTCAATATGACCCCTCTCTCTTACCTCTGGTCTCTTCCTCATCTCTTTGTCTTTTTATACCCTGTTTGATGGAGCCTTGAGTATTTTTATCATGTTTATAGTCAGCTTCATGTGTGCCTGTGTTTGTGTCTATGTTGAATGTAATTAGTGGCTTGTAAATATGGTTGTCACCAGACTGCAAAACAAATCTACCTACGGGTACAAATAAAGTAACCTGAACCTGAACCTGAACACGTACCTGCTTTTTTGTTGGTCTGATGACTCTGGGTCTGTATGCAGGCCTTAGCAAGATTGTGATGTGATCAGAGAGACCCAGGTGGGGGAGGGAGGAGGCTCTGTATGCTCTCTTGTGAGTTGTGTACACCAGATTCAATTCAATTCATCTTTATTTATATAGCACCATTTCACAACAACAGTCATCTCATAGCACTTTCAAATGTAAGGAAAACCCCCACAATTGCAGAAAGACTCCAGCAATCAGGTGATCCCCTGTGAGCAAGTGCTTGGTGACGGTGGAGAGGAAAAACTCCCTTTTAACAGGAAGAAGCCTCTAGCAGAACCAGGCTCAGGGACGGGCAGTCATCTGCTGCGACTGGCTGGGGGGTGAGGGAGAGAAGATGAGAAGAACAGACATGTAGAGAGGAAACATTAAAGGGGAGAAGCCCAGTACATTATTAGAGGTCCCCCGGCTGTCTAAATCTATTAGCAGCATAACTAAGGGAGGGTTTAGAGACACATGATCCCTCCTAATTGTAAGCTATATCGAAAAGGAAGGGTTTTACCCTATTCTTAAAAACAGAGTTCGAGTTTGACTCCCGAATCCAGATTGGTAACTGGTTCCACAGGGAAGGAGCTTGATAACTGAAGGCTCTGCCTCCCATTGTACTTTTGGAGATTCTAGGTATTACAAGTAATCCAGCATTTTGGAAGCATAATGCTCTATTAGGATGATAGGGTAGTATCAGATCTTCTAAATAAAAAGGGGCCTGATTGTTAGCAGCTTTGTAATTGAGAAGGATTTTAAACTTAATTCTGAACTCTATGGGAAGCCAATGAAGGGAGGCCAAAACCGGAGAGATATGATCTCTCTTTCTAGTACCTGTTAAAACAGCATTTTGGATCAACTGAAGACTTTTTAAAGATATTTTAGGACAACCTGATAATAAAGAGTTACAATAATCTAATCTAGAGCTAACAAAAGCATGGATCAGTTTCTCAGCATCATTTTGAGACAAGATGCTCCTAATCTTGGCAATATTACGCAAATGATAGAAAGCAGCCTTAGAAACAAATTTAGTATGTGAATTGAAAAAACAGATCTTGATCAAAAATAACTCCAAGGTTCCTCACAGAACTATTAAGAGAAAGAGTAACCGCATCCAAACTAATAGTTTGATTTGGAAAGGTATTTCTAAGGTTTTTTTTGGACCAACAAGAATGACTTCAGTCTTATCTGAATTTAATAGCAGGAAATTACAAGTCATCCAAGCTTTGATTTCCTTCAGACAGGCTTCTAACTTGGCTAATTGATTACTATCATCTGGCGTCATTGACAGGTATAATTGTGTGTTGTCTGCATAACAATGAAAATGTATACAGTGCTTTCTAATAATGTTGCCTAAAGGAAACATATATAAACTAAAAAGAGTAGGGCCTAGCACAGATCCCTGTGGAACTCCATGACTGAGCTTTGAGTTGGAAGAAAACTCATTATTGACATGAACAAACTGGAGCCTATCAGACAAATAAGAGCTAAACCACTGCAGCAAAGTTCCATTAAGTCCAACATAGTGTTCTAATCTATCAAGTAGAATATTATGGTCGATAGTATCAAAGGCTGCACTAAGGTCTAAAAGGACAAGTACAGAAACAAGTTCATTATCAGATGCGATAAGGAGGTCATTAGTGACCTTCACTAAGGCTGTTTCAGTACTATGATGGATTCTAAACCCAGATTGAAGCTCTTCAAACAAACCATTTCCCTGCAAGTGATCAAATAATTGTGTAGCAAAAACTCTAAGATGTTTTAAATGAAAGGCAGATTAGAGATTGGTCGATAGTTTGCTAAAACTCCTGGATCCAGCATTGGCTTTTTGAGTAAGGGTTTAATTACATCAGTTTTAAAAGCCTGCGGTACATGGCCTAATGTTAAAGAAGAATTGATTATTTGAAGAATACGGCTACCAATAAATGGGAAGACTTCTTTAAATAACCTGGTAGGAATAGGGTCTAAAAGACAAGTTGAAGGCTTGGATGAGGAAATTATTTTATCTAACTCTGAAAGATCATTTGGAGTAAACTTGTCCAAACAGATATCAATTGAAGGAGTTGTAGTAGTTACTCTATTTAAGTTAACGGTGGGAAGAATCTGACTGATTTAATCTCTAATAGATGAAATTTTATGATTGAAAAAGTTTATAAAGTCCTGACTAGTAAGCTCTAAGGGAATGCAAGGATTGACAAAGTCCTGACTCTTTGTCAGCCTGGCAACAGTGCTGAAAAGAAACCTGGGATTATTCTTGTTCTCTTCTATTAATGCAGAGTAATAACTTCTTGTAGCTTTTCTAAGAGATTTTTTTATAAATTAAAAGATGATTTCTCCAAGCTGAATAGTTTTCATCTAAATTAGTGGAACGCCATTTTCTTTCTAATTGATGAGTCTTCTGTTTAAAGCTATGAGTTTCTGTGTTAAACCAAGGGGTTAGAAATCTCTGATTGGACTTTTTCTTTTTTAAAGGGGCCACCAAGTCTAGAGTCTGATACAGAGAAGCTGTAACACTATCTACCATGCTATCAATTACAGAACGAGCAAGCTCTCCATAGCTTATTTCCGTTGTGTTGACACATGGCATAGAGGAGACAATCTGCATAAATTTGGTAACAACATCATCTGAAAGACATCTGCTGTAGTAATATTTTTCTTTAGGAATCAAATAGGAATAATGAAATCAAAAGTTAACAGACAGTGGTCTGACAGTATAGGATTATGAGGAGACACTACCAGATTTTCTATTTCTATGCCATATGTCAGAACAAGGTCCAATATGTGGTGGAGATAATGGGTAGAATTTTCTACTTTCTGAGAAAACTCCATCGAGTCTAATATTGAATTAAATGCCTTATTAAGGCAGTC
Source organism: Pholidichthys leucotaenia (assembly GCA_020510985.1). Lineage (NCBI taxonomy): Eukaryota > Metazoa > Chordata > Actinopteri > Cichliformes > Pholidichthyidae > Pholidichthys > Pholidichthys leucotaenia. Next base: position 367,520,640 of record CM035842.1, on the reverse strand, counting down.
ACTATCTACATCTACATGTATATTAAAGTCCCCTACTATAATTACTCTATCTTATTTCAGCACTAAATGAGCTAAGAATTATGCAAATTTGGATAAAAACTCTGAGTAGGCTGAGGGAGGACAATAAACTATGGCAAAGAAAATTGGGTTTAACCTAAGATTGCTAACATGCCCAATACTGAGGACTAGGCCCTCAAAGGAGTTAAAACATGTTTTTTGCTTTACATTAACTAGTAATTTAGAATGGTAAATTGTTGCTACTCCTCCTCCACGACCAGAACCTCTGGGATTTTGATAGTTTAAATAACCAGAGGGAGTTGATTCATTTAAGCCAACATAATCCTCTTGCCCTAACCAAATCTCTGTAAGGGATATTAAATCAATCTGATGATCAATTAACGGATCACGAACTAGCACAGACTTGGAAGTTAGAGACCTAATATTTAACAAACCACATTTAATTTTTAAATAATGAGGAGGAAGAGATGCCAAATCATTAAAATTAGAGACTTGATGTTTAATTTGAGTTTTACCAGCTTTTTGTTTAATCATTTTGGGATGCTTATACATTATAGTTTATTAACTTTGGAGAGAGCAGACAATGCTTCTCTGATGGGGAAGACAGGGGCTAAGTTGAGGGGTGGCGGATGAAGAGGAGCTGCAGAGAGTCATGTATTTATCAAGTTATGCTGTATTTGTCTTTGGTCATAATGTTTTGGGTAATTGGAGACAGACAATCTCTATGAGGTTATGAATTGAAGACTGATCTAAACAGTGAGAATTATTTGGATTAATAAGATTAATATGAGAAGTGGAAGCAAAAATTCTTTTTTCCGGTTCCGGTTCCGCCGGACCGGTGGCGCCACATGAGTAGGCTGCCCGTTGCAACAGCCATTTTTTTTATCTTCCTTCTTTTTTTCTACACCTTTCACTCTGTATATATATCACGGACGCACGGATCGCCCCGGGGGTCTCCCGGGTCGGCGGACGGAGCCACGGTTTGCAGCGGGAGACGCTACAGCGGGGAGGAGCTAGTGCTAGCTAGCACTTGGCCGCCGCCCGGTGCTAATGGGAAACTCGACATACCGGGAGCTGTAGCGAAAACGACGCGGGTGCCGGGCTGGAGTTTAGGCGGCGTGCAAGAAATATAAGACAGAATAATAAAGAGCGATGGCAAGAACCAAGCAGACCGCCCGTAAAATCTACTGGAGGAAGAAGCCCCCCAGGAGACAGCTAGCCACCAGGGCTGCTCGGAGAGGCGCTCCGGCCACCGGCAGAGTGAAGAGGCCTCGCCGTCACAGGCCCGTGGCTCTGAGAGAGATCCGTCGCTGCCAGAAATCCACGGAGCTGCTCATCCGTAAGCTGCCCGTCCAGCGCCTGGTGAGGGAGATCGCTCAGGACTTCAAGACCGTCCTGCGTTTCCTGAGCTTCGCCGTCATGGCTCTGCAGGAGACCAGCGAGGCCCACCTGGTGGTCTCTTCTTCGCTAAGGGGGTCACCATCATGCCCAAAGACTTCCAGCTGGCCCGCCGCATCCGCGGAGAGAGAGCTTAGACTTTCTGCTGCACATTCACCAACCAACCATAATGCTCTGCACTGTGTGTCTATATATATACATTTATAGTAATATGGACATATGTTTACTAGATGTTGTTTTTTCTTGCCTTCTGATTGTTGCTTTGAGTGTTGCTATCCCTGTGCTGTTGCAATCCTGGAATTTCCCCATTGTGGGACTAATAAAGGCTTATCTTATCTTATCTTATCTTATCTTAAAAAAGGGCTGGTTGGCAGACTCAGGTACTTCGGGGAGAGTTAACATACCAGCTTTCAGTCACTGTACTAAAAAATGCTGAATGGAATAAAACAGATTGACCCTTAGAACATGTGCACTGAGTCTATTTGGATGGATGCCATCTGGCCTCATAAATGATGGGCGGTTCCAAAACAGGTTGAAATTGTCTACAAAACCAATGTTAAAAGTAGGACCTGTTGAACACAACCAGGTATTAAGGCTGAGAGTTCTGCTAAAATAATTGCAACCTCTTCTGAAAGGAGTAAGTGGCCCAGAAATAAACACACGTCTGCCACAGTTCATAAGAGTGGACAGAAGGCTCCTGAAGTCACTCTTTAAGATCTCTGACGTTTCATCTGGGATGTTGTTGCATCCAATGTGCACAATAACAGTTTTAGTGTGGGGGTATTCATTTAATACAGCCATGGAAAAAATTGTTGGTAGCCCTCTGTTAATGAAAGAAAAACCCACAATGGTCACAGAAATAACTTGAATCTGACAAAAGTGGTAATAAATAAAAATTCTATGAAAATTAACCAATGAAAATCAGACAATGCTTTTGAATTGTGGCTCAACAGAATTACTTTAAAAAACAAACTCATGAAACAGGCCTGGACAAAAATGATGGTACCCCTAGAAAAGATTGAAAATAATGTGACCATAGGGACATGTTCAACCAAGATGTGTCCTCTAATTAACATCACAGGTGTCTACAAACTTGTAATCAGTCAGTCGGCCTATTTAAAGGGTGACAAGTAGTCACTGTGCTGTTTGGTGACATGGTGTTTACCACACTAAACATGGACCAGAGGAAGCAAAGGAGAGAGTTTTCTCAGGAGATTAGAAAGAAAATTATAAACAAGCATGTTAAAGGTAAAGGCTATAAGACCATCTCCAAGCAGCTTGATGTTCCTGTGACTACAGTTGCACATATTATTCAGAAATTTAAGATCCACGAGACTGTAGCCAACCTCCCTGGACGTGGCCGCAGGAGGAGACGGATAATACGAATGGTAACAAAAGAGCCCAGAACAACCTCAAAACACATTCATGGTGAACTCCAAGGTCAAGGTACATCAGTGTCAGATCGCACTATCCATCGTTGTCTGAGCCAAAGTGGACTTCATGGGAGACGACCAAGGAGGACACCACTGTTGAAAACAAATCATAAAAAAGCCAGACTGGAATTTGCCAAACTACATGTTGACAAGCCACAAAGCTTCTGGGAGAATGTCCTATGGACAGACGAGACAAAACTGGAACTTTTTGGCAAGGCACATCAGCTCTATGTTCACAGATGCAAAAATGAAGCATACCGTGACTTCCGGTTATGGCTGCCACGTAGGACGGACGTGTCTCGCTCTGCTCTGCTCCTGGAGAAAAAAATCGGCAAATAACTCTCTCATTTGGGACAGAACGTATCCCAGCGTTTGGGCGAGGATATGTCGGCGAAGCCTAAGGCTGGAAAACCAGGAAAAGGAAAAAGCGAGCCGCCGAAACAGTCCAAATTAACGGACTTTCAGGTCTGTGACGCAGCAAACAGGGCTCCATATATGGCGGAGGAGGCTGGCAACGCTGCGATTTCTGCGGGGAATGGCGCAGATGCGCTGATGGCTGCCATGAGTTCAATGAGAGCGGACTTTTCCTCTAGATTTGATGGGATTATGACAGCGTTGGAAGGAATAAGAAAGGAATTGGGTGACTGTGTAGAACGAACGGCGCAGATGGAGCTCCGTCTCGCTAGTGCTGAAGATGACGTCACCCGTCTTCAATTAAAGGTGCGCACTTTGGAAAAAAAAAATAAATCTCTGGAAGATAATATTTTGGATTTGGAATCTCGGTCGAGACAGAATAATTTGAGGCTGGTGGGTCTTCCAGAGGAATCAGAAGGTCGGGACGTATGTTCCTTTCTGGAAAAGTGGATTCCGGAGGTGCTGGGCAGCGAGGAGTTGCAATCAGCAGTGGTTCTGGAAAAAGCACATCGCATTGGCCCACGGAGAGATAAGGGACCGCCGAGGACCTTAATTATGAAGTTTCTTAACAACAGAGACAGGATGAAGATCTTCAACGCTGCACGAGCTAAAAAAGGAGAGATTAAACACCAGGACCAGCAGGTGCGGTTCTACCCAGATTTGGCCACAGGAATCCAGCAATTGAGGAAGCAGTTTGATCCCGTACGTAAGGAGCTGCGCAACCTTGGGATTCGTCATGGTGTAATCTATCCTGCGAGACTGCTGACCACGTATGAGGGCAGAACCCACATCTTCAAGACCCCAGAGGAGGCGCAGGAGTTCATCAAGAAGATCAAAGAAGAAGAAGAGACTGGTGGGAGCTAAGCATGAACAAAATATAAGGTAGAATAATTAAGCATTTGCACAGGCATCTGACTGACTTGAAGTAAATAGTAAGTTTACAAAATATAGATTGTATTATATATTTAAAAAAAAACAAAACAAAAACAAAACAAACAAAAAAAAAAAAACTATGATGTACAAAGTTGTTAAAAATTTTGGAGTTAAGTTGGAAAACTACAGAGGAGAGTTAATGTTACGTCATTAAAAGCAGTAGAGTTAGGGTGATTGGGAGGATGAAGAAGGAGTGGCTTAGGCTGTTCCCCGTGGGTGTGGAACGGTCGATGGCTATATCGGGAGACAGAATTTTTCTTTTGATTTTGGGGGGTTTGCCACAAGTGTGGGAAGGGGAAATTTGTTTGTGTGTAGTTTGTAGGATGAATGTTCAACCACTCATGTTTTTGCTTCTCTGTATGAGCATGTTTACACTGCAAGGTAATCCCAAACTCTCTATTGATCATGGACCAAAGTGTTAATCTTAATTTAACTTCATGGAATTGCAGAGGTCTACAAAATTTAAAAAAACTTAAACAAGTTATGAATAAAATAAAGGACATGGGTTCAAGAATTGTGTTTTTACAAGAAACTCATCTGATAGAGGAGGATGTTAAAAGAATTAGGAGTAGATGGCAGGGAAGTGTATTCACCTCTTCATTTTCATCCCGAGCCAGGGGAGTTATGACTCTCATACATAAATCAATTCCTTTTCAAGTGAAAAATGTAATTGGAGACAAATTTGGAAGATATGTAATCATTCAAGGTTCTTTGCTATTAGAAAATATAAATCTTGTGAACTTATATGGTCCCAATATAGATGATCAGAAGTTCTTTGCTAATTTATTTCTCATCTTATCATCACTTACAGGGCAACATATAATAGCAGGGGATTTTAATTGTACATTGAATCCAGGTGTGGATAGATCAACAGGACTGGATTGTACGCACATTGGATGTAGGATGACTATTAATCATTTTATGAAAGAATTGAGATTGTTAGATATATGGAGAGAAATGAAACCACAAGTTAAAGCCTATTCTTGTTATTCCAGTACCTACAAGACATTCTCACGTATTGATTATTTTTTGATTTCCACAGAATTAAGGTCCAAGATTCAAAACTGCTTTTATGATAACATCGTGATCTCTGATCATGCACCCTGTTGTCTAATATATGTAGATAAAAAATTGACAAAGGAATCAGGTAGATGGCAATTTCAGCATAAATGGCTTCAGGATGAGGAATTTGTCAAGTATATAGAAAAACAGATAGACGAGTTCTTTGACATCAATACTACACAAACATCAGCATGTGTAAAGTGGGAGGCTTTCAAAGCTTTTATTAGGGGGCATATTATTAGCTATACAGGATCAAAATCTAAGAAGACTCGAGAGGAGAGAGCTAAATTGGAACATAAAATAAAAAATCTTCAGGAAAAAGTGTATGCAGGAAGTGACCCAAGGTTGGAGAATGAATTACTGATTTTGAGAGCTGAATACGACAAAAAATCAGCGAATAGAGCTGCCTCGAGTCTTCTAAGATTGAAACAATCTTTTTATGAACAAGGTGAAAAATCAGGAAAATTATTAGCATGGCAGATTAAACAATTGGAAATTAAAACACCAATTACCAGTATTATAAGTAAAGGACAGGTAGTTATAGATCCTTTAGAAATTAATAGAGCCTTTAGAGATTACTATGAAAAATTATATGATACCAAAAATGAACCTGATTTAACAAAACTAAATGGGTTTTTGAACGAACTATCTATACCGTGTATTCCAAATGAAAACAGGGAGATATTGGAGTCTAAAATTAGTCAAGAAGAAGTTGGGCTAGCCATTGATAATATGAAATCAGGAAAAAGTGCAGGACCAGATGGTCTTCCAGTTGACCTTTATAAAAAATTTAAGAATAAATTAATAAAACCTTTTTTGGAAATGGTTTTAGAAGCATTTCAAAATAATAACTTACCATCATACATAAATAATGCCTTAATTATACTGCTGCCAAAACCAGGTAAGCCCTCTAATAAATGTGAAAATATGAGACCAATAAGCCTATTAAACGCCGACCTTAAGATAATCTGTAAAATTTTAGCAAGACGAATACAAGAAATTTTACCAAATATTATTAATCGAGATCAGAATGGCTTTATAAAGGGTAGACAAGGCTTCCATAATGTAAGAAGACTATTTAATATTATCTATTTTAATAAAGAAGCACCGGATACAGCTCTCCTATCATTGGACGCCGAAAAGGCCTTTGATAGAGTTGAATGGCCCTTTCTTTTTGAAGTCCTACAAAGGTTTGGACTTGGAAATAATTTCATAAAATGGGTTCAAATAATATACAATAATGCTACAGCAGAAATCCTAACAAATAACAATATTTCAAAACCAATAAAAATCAATAGAGGATGTCGACAAGGCTGTCCACTCTCACCTTTACTGTTTACTATGGCAATTGAACCTTTAGCGATAGCGATACGTTTACATTCACAAATATATGGAATTAAAGTTGGACCAACAGAACATAAAATCTCCCTGTACGCCGATGATATAATTTTGTTTATGTCGAATCTAAAAAAATCAATTCCAACCTTGTTGAATTTAATAAAGAATTTTGGGGAAATATCAGGATATAAAATAAATAAAACTAAATCTTCAATATTAATGCTAAATGAGACCCAGAGAAATTACCCAGCCCCTGAGGTAAATCAATTCAATGTTGTAAATCAGTTTAAATATTTAGGAATCCAAATTATGCCTAAGCTAGAATCAGTCGCCAGTGTCAACTATGAAGCCTTAATGTCAGATATCAGTGAGTTAACTCAGAGATGGATGTCACTACCAATGTCGATGATCGGGAGAATCAATATACTTAAAAGTAATATTTTACCTAAAATACTTTATTTATTTCAATACATTCCCTTATCACCACCTTTAGATCTATTCTCAAGAATAAAAAAAAAGTTAGTGGAATTTATATGGAACAACAGGAGGGCTAGATTACGTCTGTCTTTATTATATTTACCATTTGATCGTGGAGGTCTGAAATGTCCAAATTTTATGTTGTATTATTGGTCGGCACAACTGAGGTCTATGACATATTATTTTTCATCAAATGATCTCCCTCACTGGACTGAAATGGAATCATACAATTTGCCTTTACCTCTTCCCATATTCATATACTCAGATTCGGCAAAAAAATTACAAAAACAAGTTAAAAATCCATTTGTAAAGCATATGATCAAAATATGGTGTGAAGCTAAAAACTATTTAAAAGAACCACAGTTATTGTCACAATTTAGTCCAATATGGGGTAATCAATATTTTAAACCAGGGAGAGCGGACGCTGTATTTAAAGTATGGAATTTAAAAGGGATACAAAAGATTCAGGATTTATATTTGCCATGTGCAGACAACATAATGTCTTTTGAAGAGCTGAGGATCAAATTTAATCTCAATAGAACACATTTTTTTAAATATCTTCAACTTAGAAACTTTATTCGATCAAATCAAAATAAAGCTCTCACTCGACCTATTTATTCATCCTTGGAAAAAATGATGATGAAAGATAGTAAAAGAAAGGGTATTATTTCAGAGTTTTATAACTCATTGACACTATCTTCAAGTGAAAATTCACTGAAAAGATTAAACTACTGGAAAGAAGATCTGCAAATTGAAATTTCGGAGGAACAATGGGAATTGGCTTGTACAGAAGCTCAAACCAAATCAATAAATGCACGCCTTAAATTGATACATTTCAAATGGTTAATGCGGATGTATGTTACACCGGAGGAGTTAAATCGATATAACAAAAATATACCAGATACATGCACAAAATTCATGGAAAGTAAAGGAACCCTATTTCATTGTTTATGGGAATGTAGATTAATAAGAATGTTTTGGGAAGAGGTGAGGGTAACAATTGAAAAAATAATCTCAAAACAAATCATATTGAATCCTAAACTGGTTTTGTTGGGTCTGTACCCAGAAAAGCATAATTTCAATAAAAGTGAAAGAACATTCATAGACCTCAGTTTGCTTAATGCCAAAAAATGTATTGCACTATTATGGAAAAAGACTCATAGACCAGATGTGACTCAGTGGTTAAGACAGATGTTAACAAACCTTCCATTAGAAAGAATAACATATATACTGAAATCAAAGGAAATTGTGTTTGAGAATATATGGAGACCTTTTATTGATTATGTAAAAAATTTAAACATAACTCTTGAAGAAGAAGGTGAATGATGTGTGTGGACCTTGTAAATTCCAAACTGGTGAACATAATATGTATACTTATGTATTGGATTGTCTAGACTAAACAGAGGAGCATTGTTGAAGACTTGATTTTGTTGGTGGTTGTTGGTGTTTTTAGTGCATTTTTTTTTTTTGTAGTACTTTAGTGTTAGTGTTTGATTGTTTGTATCATGTTTGTTAAAAAAAAAAAAAGGTTCAATAAAGATATTGTGGAAAAAAAATGAAGCATACCAAGAAAAGAACACTGACCCTACTGTGAAACATGGAGGAGGTTCTGTTATGCTGTGGGGCTGCTTTGCTGCATCTGGCACAGGGTGTCTTGAATCTGTGCAGGGTACAATGAAATCTCAAGACTATCAAGGTATTCTAGAGAGAAATGTGCTGCCCAGTGTCAGACAGCTTGGTCTCAGTCGCAGGTCATGGGTCTTGCAACAGGATAATGACCCAAAACACACAGCTAAAAACACCCAAGAATGGCTAAAAGCGAAACATTGGACTATTCTAAAGTGGCCTTCTATGAGCTCTGATTTAAATCCTATTGAACATCTGTGGAAGGAGATGAAACATGCCATCTGGAGAAGGCACCCTTCAAACCTGAGACAAATGGAGCAGTTTGCTCATGGGGAGTGGGCCAAAATACCTGCTGAGAGGTGCAGAAGTCTCATTGACAGTTACAGAAATCATTTGATTGTAGTGATTGCCTCAAAAGGTTGTGCAACAAAATATTAAGTTAAGGGTACCATCATTTTTGTCCAGGCCTGTTTCATGAGTTTGTTTTTTAAAAATAATTCTGTTGAACCACAATTCAAAAGCACTGTCTGATTTTCATTGGTTTTTTTTCATAGAATTTTTATTTATTACCACTTTTGTCAGATTCAAGTTATTTCAGAATCAGAATCAGAATCAGAAAAAGATTTATTGCCAAGTACATTAACAGATCACTGATAACATACGAGAGAATTTGACTTGACACAGTAATGAACCTGCATTTCCGTGCCACGGCGCATCTGCAACGCGCCTCTTTCTGTGACCATTGTTGGTTTTTCTTTCATTAACAGAGGGGTACCAACAATTTTGTCCACGTGTGTAGGTCAGGGGTAAGAGCCTCAGTGTTTGACACTTTAGCCCCAGGAAAAAATTTTGTAACACAATACCTGCTTCTGACGTTCCTCATTATTGAATCACCAATTACCAGCGTCGTCTGGGGGGGCTTTGTCGGTGGCTTGCGAAATGGTGGATAATTTTGCCGTAGTTGCTGCAGTGGTGGCGGACAGCCGATGCGGGAGGATGCGCTTTCTTCTTTTTGGAGCTGGTGTATAGTTTGGCACACCTAAGGTAGTTTTGATCCGGGGCTTGCGGGTTTGGGCCACTGCTGAAGGAGTAGGGGTGGCCATGGGAGGATGATCGACGTCCAGGTGGGGGAAATCTTCCAGGGAAAGGATGTCAAATCTGTTTTCCAGCAAAAGGGGAAGGGAGGAGGCACGGTCATGTCTGGTCAATCCCCGACGTTTGCTATTTGGCCCAACCATGGTCCAGGGTGCACATTGAGGCTGTGACAAACCACCTGGGGCTTTGGGTTTAGCTCCGAGCTGAAGCCAGTGTTTGATGCTGGAGTCCTGGACAGCTGAGGTGACCGGAGCAGGGATGGAAGTGGATGGCGATGTGCTAATTTCACCCAGGTAAGTGGCCGTCTCTGCTAGCTGCGAGTCAGTTGCTGGGGCCGATGTCCATCCAAAAATAATAGTGTCCAGGTGGTTTTCAGCCTCCCGAATCTTATAAAGGTCCAGATCCAGCAAGTTGTCTCCTCTTGTTGGAAAGTCCACATGTTGGTGTAGTTTTGGTAGGAGGGCCTTTAAATCTGTATGGTTGAAGTCTCCTGCTGTGATGAGGAATCCATCTGGATGCGCTTTTTGTGTCTCACTGATGGCCTGATAGAGTTCATTTAGTGCCTTTCTTCTCCCACCGATAGCGGTGGGCAGGACATACATGGCAACTAGCAGAAAAGATGTAATTTCGCTCGGTAAGTAGAAGGGTCGGCACTTGATCATAAACTCCACCAACGGGGGACAGTGTTTCTGCACAACAGTTGCATCTCGGCACCAAGCGTTATTGATGTAAACACACACACACACCTCCCCCACGGGTCTTCCCTCCTTCCATGAACAACCGATCAGCATGATAGCATGTTAGCCCCACTAACTGAATAGCAGAGTCCGGGATATTGTCATTTAGCCACGTTTCCATAAAGATAATAACACAGTAGTTCCGCACATCGTGTTGCGTAGATCTCAGGAGAGGTATGTTCAGTTATTGAAATATATTTACTCAGGGTTAGGGATGTAAGTTATCAATTAATCCATTAATTGATAATTGATTCACCTTATCGATCGATTAATGATTAATTGATAAGCAGCGGTTTTCCCGAGAATGTGAATTTCCCTCGGTACAATACAGTCTATTTTTAACATGTAAAAAGTTGCTGTTTTTGATATATTGAATAAAACATGATCATATTCCTCAATGATTTATTGTACCATTTGCATTTTTTAATACCGACAATGGTATTTTTTGTAGTTCAACAAATTTTGCACCGTATAGTGTGTACTATGTGCTAGTACATCTCAGTAAATTGCAAATATCTTGATTTTTTATTTATTTTAAAAACAATTACCACACATGCAGGGGATAGTGCAGCACGACGGCAATGTCTCAGAGCCATTCAACATACGCAGCGGAGTGAAACAGGGCTGTGTACTTGCGCCAACCCTCTTTGGGATTTTCTTTGCTATGCTCCTGAGGCATGCCTTCAGCACAGAAACAGAGGGAATCTACCTGCACACAAGATCTGACGGCAGGCTTTTTAACCTCGCCCACCTGAAAGCCAGAACCAAAGTACGTGAGGCTCTAATCAGAGACATGCTGTTCGCAGACGACGCTGCAGTCGCAACCCACACACAGCAGGAGCTTCAGACCCTGATGGACCGCTTCTCCCAGGCATGCGAGGACTTCGGGCTTACCATCAGCCTGAAGAAGACTAACGTCTTGGCGCAAGGCACGGAAGCACCACCAACCATCACCATCGACGACTACGAGCTGGAGGTCGTGAATCAGTTCACGTACCTGGGGTCCACGATCAGCAACAACCTCTCCCTTGATACAGAGATCGACAAGAGGATTGGAAAATCAGCCTTCACACTCGCTCGCCTCACCGCACGAGTGTGGGAGAATCCCAAACTCTCTGTCAAGACGAAGATGGCAGTGTGCAACGCCTGCGTCATCAGCACACTGCTCGATGGAAGTGAGATGTGGACAACATACGCCCGGCAGGAAAAGAGACTGAACTTCTTCCACTTGCGCTGCATTCGCCACATCCTGGACATATCCTGGCAGGACAAAGTGCCCAACACAGAAGTTCTGTCCCACGCCGGCCTTCCCTCCATGTTCACTCTAATCAGGCAGCGCAGGCTCCGTTGGCTAGGCCATGTTCACGGTGTGGAGGATGGCAGAATCCCCAAAGACGTCCTCTACGGAGAACTGGCGACTGGCAGGAGAGACGTTGGTCGCCCACAGCTACGCTTTAGAGATGTCTGCAAGAGAGACATGAAGGCCCTGGAGATCAACACAGAGCGCTGGGAGGACCTTGCAACGGACCGCTCCAAATGGAGAGGCACCCTGACCAGACAGCTCAAGGCGGGTGAAGAGAGACTGACTGCTGCAGCAGATGAAAAAAGGACCCGCAGGAAGAACCGCCACAGACCCAGCAGCACGGAGACCACCCACAAGTGCGACCTGTGTGACAGGGACTGCCATTCGCGCATCGGCCTGTTCAGCCACAGGCGGTGCTGTTCCAGCAGAGTAGACATTTAGGATTCACTTCCATGGTCATCATAGACCGACGGAGGCCGACGACGACGACGACGACAACCAATATCATAAAATCTATCTTTTTTTAGTTATATTACAAAAAAACTTTAACGTTCTAATTTACTGAGATGCACTGGTGGACTGTTTTAACCTCTTGCGCTCCGTTGTACTGCGGACGGGCAAGTCTCTGCATCCTAGAGCGCACGAGGGCGGACGAGAGCACCCTCTTGTGCTCTCGGACGCATGATGGAGATCCTGATGGAGATTGTGATGTAGGTGGTGTATGGTGTCCAAGCGGGCACTGAAAATAAAAGCTGCAGACACAGCCGCGAACAGATTAGTTCATCTGATTGACCTCTCATTCGACTAATAAGAGCCTTGAATTGGGTTTCTGAAACCTTGAAGAACCAATGAATGAAAACCTAGCCAGAAGGAGCCGCCTCCCAACGCTGTGAATGCAGTGAGCCAATTGAAGCAGAGAAGTTCGCGAGCTGTTTTTTTTTAAGGCTGGGTGAAGACTGGCTGCTGCAGCGGATCAAAAAAGGACTCGCAGGAAGAACCCCACAGACCCAGCAGCACAGAGACCATCCAAGATGGCGCCGCGGATGGCAGCCACTGGCTTCTGCTCTCTGATGTTTTTGATAATTTTGTGTGTTTTTTTGGACTTCTGCTCTTCTGTCCGAATCACCTATTCAAGGGAGGAACTACTTTCACTCAGACTACCTCCCAATGCAACTTCTCCGCCAGTTGCTGCTGCTGATCTGAAGTTTTTTCAGTCGATCTTAGCTGTGGGAGCAGCGGCTATTGGCGCTGGCCGGAAACGAAGGCGGCGTGGTAAACGTGCTGGTGCGCTAGTCAGGTTGAAGAAACGAGGATTTCGCACGCCGCTCCCATCGATCCATCTGGCAAATATCCGCTGTTTGGCGAACAAAATGGATGGACTGCTGCTCCTGACTGACAAAAACCGGGATTTTAGCAGATCTGGCGCCCTTTGTTTCACGGAGTCCTGGCTGAGTGAACACATCCCGGACAGCGCGGTCCGCCTGGATGGATTCCAGCTGTTTTGCGCTGATCGCAGCCGATAATTCTCTGGAAAGACTAAAGGTGGTGGAATCTGCTTCTACATAAACGAAGGTTGGTGTACTGATGTCACAGTGTTGAAGAAGTTTTGTAGCCCTAACCTAGAGTCACTGTTCATAAACTGTAAACCCTTTTATTCACCGCGAGAGTTCTCCTCATTTATTCTGGTCGGAATTTATATCCCGCCTGCTGCTTCTACAACAGAGGCCCTGCAGCACCTCGCTGAACAGATAGCAGACGTGGAGGAAAAACATCCAGACTCTCTGCTTATCATTCTGGGTGATTTCAATAGAGCTAATCTCACAAATGAGCTTCCTAAATACAGACAGCATATTAAATGTCCCACCAGGGACACAAATACACTCGACCACTGTTACACAGTTTTAAGAAATGCCTATCATACCATCCCCCGTGCAGCTCTGGGTTTTTCTGACCACTGTCTGCTCCATCTTATTCCAACATACAGACAGAAACTAAAAACTTCCAAGTCTGTTGTAAGGACTGTGAAGAAATGGACTGAGGAATCAAAGCTGAAGTTACAAGCCTGCTTTGACTGTACAGATTGGAGTGTTTTTGAAGCTGCAGCCATTAACTTAAATGAACTCACTGACACTGTGACGTCATACATCTGTTTCTGCGAGGACATGTGTGTGCAGACCAAGACCTTCTGCACATACAACAACAATAAACCCTGGTTCATTCCTAAACTGAAGCAGCTACGTCAGACCAAGGAGGAGGCCTACAGGACTGGTGACTGGACTCTGTACAAGCGGGCCAGAAACATGCTGACGAAGGAGATCAGGCTTGCTAAGAGGAGCTACAGTGTGAAGTTACAAAAAAACTTCTCAGCCAACAACTCTGCTTCTGTCTGGAGAGGCCTGCAGAATATCACCAACTACAGGAGACCATCCCCCCACCCTGTGGAAAACCTCCAGCTGGCTAACGACCTAAACAGCTTTTACTGCAGGTTTGAAAAGAACCTACAGTTGTCACCTCCCACCCACACAAAAGGATTATCTGCAGCCCCAGGAACTCCATCCCTCCTCCACTCTGACCTCCCACCAGCACTAACGATCTGTGAAGAGGAGGTGCGCCGGGTCTTTCAGAGACAAAAGATCAAGAAGGCTGCAGGACCTGATGGTGTGTCTCCGTCCTGCCTGAGAGTCTGCTCCAACGAGTTGGCCCCCATCTTCACCCGGATCTTTAACAGATCACTGGAGCTGCGTGAAGTGCCTTCCTGCTTCAAACGCTCCATCATCATTCCAGTTCCCAAGAAACCCTCTGTTACAGGATTAAACGACTACAGACCTGTTGCCCTGACCTCTGTGGTCATGAAATCCTTGGAGAGATTGGTGCTGAACCACCTGAAGGTCATCACAGGCCCCCTGATGGACCCACTGCAGTTTGCCTACCGGTCAAACAGGTCAGTGGATGATGCAGTGAATATGGGACTACATTACATCCTGCAACACCTCGACTCCCCAGGGACGTACGCCAGGATCCTGTTTGTCGACTTCAGCTCAGCGTTCAACACCATCATCCCAGGCATTCTTCATCAGAAACTCCTCCAGCTCAAGGTGCCCCCCTCCACCTGCCAGTGGATCTCCAGCTTTCTGACTGACAGGTGGCAACAGGTGAAGCTAGGGAGATTTACATCCAGCTCCCGAAAAATTAGTACTGGCGCCCCCCAAGGATGTGTCCTTTCCCCACTGCTCTTCTCCCTCTACTCCAATGACTGCACCTCAGAGGACCCTTCGGTGAAGCTCCTGAAGTTTGCGGACGACACCACAGTCATCGGTTTGATCCGGGATGATGATGAGTCTGCATACAGGCGGGAGGTGGAGCAGCTGATCCTCTGGTGCAGCCAGAACCATCTTGAACTTAACCCAGCCAAAACGGTGGAGATGACTGTGGATTTCAGGCGACACCCCCCTTCATTCCCCCCACTCACCATCCTCAACAGCACAGTGTCCACTGTGGACTCCTTCAAGTTTCTGGGTACCACAATCTCCCGGAACCTGAAGTGGTCCTCCCATATAGACACTGTCCGGAAAAAGGCCCAGCAGAGGTTGTTTTTTCTGCGTCAGCTCAAGAAGTTTGATTTGCCTCAGGAGCTGCTGGTTGTCTTCTACACCGCCATCATCCAATCTGTCCTCTGCTTTTCCATCACTGTCTGGTTTGGATCTGCCACTAAACAGGACAAGACCAGACTGCAGCGGATCATTAAGTCTGCGGAGAGGATCATTGGTACTGACCTACCCTCCATTGAGAACTTATATCGGTCCATAACCAGGAAACGGGCGGGAAACATCTGTGCTGACCCATCACACCCCGGCCACAAACTGTTTGAACTTCTATCTTCTGGTCGTCGTTACAGATCACTGAAGGTCAAAACCACCCGTCACAGGAACAGTTTCTTTCCTCAAGCCATCACTCTGATGAACTCCTAACATTCACCTAGTCCTACCTGTTGCTGTACTCATGACTTTTCATCCATTATTACATTGCACATAACTCTCACACTGCTTTTTACTTCATTCACATTATATCACTGAATCTGAGTTCACATTGAAATACTGTGTGACTGTATATTTTTTCATATATTTCTGCAAAGTGTGGTTAGTCTGAGTAAATAACTGCATATATTCCTGTATATATTTGCATCCTTTTATAGAAACGTGGACAGACTGTAATTTATTGTACATACTCTGTTGTCATTGAATCCTTATTTAAATCCTCCACCTGAACAATGAGAGCAAGTTTTTAGCCAAAGTCAAATTCCTTGTATGTGTTGTGCATACTTGGCCAATAAAGCTGATTCTGATACTGATTCTGATTCTGATCCACAAATGCAACCTGTGTGACAGGGAGTGCCATTCGCGGATCAGCATGTTCGGCCACAGGCGATGCTTATTTTGTGTTGGTTCCAGCAGAGTAGACGTTATGATTTCTTCCATGGTCATAGACCGACGGAGGCTGAGTGACACACACGCCTTCGCCAGTCTTTTTTTAATTACTACTGTTATTTGTTTTGAAAAATCGTTCACCAAAAACCGCAATCATGGAAGCACAAAACCGCAATAATGGAATTATGTTTTGATCGGGTCGCGAGACCAGAACCACGAGCAGACCAGCATCACGTTCGTCTGACAGTGAGGAAGAGAAGTTCGCCAGGACTCTGCTGCTGTGAAGAGGTGAGGTGTTATAAGCTAAATTATAGCGTGGGTTTACTCCGGGCACTCCGGTTTCCTCCCACATGCCAAAAACATGCAAGTTAGGTTAATTGGCATCAAACCGGGGATTCTAAATTGTCCTTAGGTGTGACTGTGAGAGTGAATGGTTGTTTGTCTCTCTGTGTTGGCCCTGCGATGGACTGGCGATCTGTCCAGGGTGTACCCTGTCTCTCGCCCAAAGATGCTGGGATAGGCTCCAGCCCCCCCGCGACCCGAAAGGATTAAGCGGTAGAAGATGGATGGATGGATGGATGGAAAATTGTAATCTAAAATGACTTTTGACCGATCAGTAAATTACAGCTGTGCGGCGCACGAAGTACGAAGTGCGTGCGCCGCGATAAACAGTTAATTCGGCGTGTCCGGACCGTGAACGCCCCCACCCTGTCACGCCTCGCCGCTCATCAGCAGCGCCACCTGCTCGCACACCTGTCCATCATCAGCGGCGAGGAATATAAGCCGCCTCGCCCTGAGCTTCGGCCTGAAGCCGTCAGACTTCATTCCCCGTCTATGTGACGCAACTCTTTCTTCAGCACGACGCTGTGCGGTAAGAACCACTTACCTCATATTCTCCAGTCTGCTCCCCTGTGCACAGGTGGATTCCTCGGCGGCGGACAACTCCGTCCCTCGTCCTTCCTCGCTGCTGCACCGAGTCCTGCAGGTGGCTGTCTCCCGGGGTCCGGTCCTTGTTGTGCCAGTCATCTGTCCCAAGCAAGTAAGCTTCTCCCTCGCCTATTCTCCTCCTGTGTTGGTGTGTGCCCATCACCCTGTGTCTCTGTTCTCTCCCATAGGGTTGCCGGCTGTACGGTCTCCTGCCTCTGTGCCTGAAGCAGACGCCGCCACCAACACATTAACATTCCGCAGACACACACTCATACATCCCTGTTGTTAATAAACAGTTTGAACTACTCTGAGCCTGTGTGTGTGCGTCTCCTGAGCCGAACGTTATGTCAGTACGGCTTCAGCAGAATGGCTCGGCAGACGGCGGGCTCGCACACCGGTTTTCCACTCTCGAGGCTCGAGTGGATCAGATTGTCTATCAGCAACAGGTGATTTTTAATCAGTTAATTACTATAACTAACCGCTTGGACCGCTTGGACCCCCAACAGCCGTTCCCCCCGGCTCGTCAGGGTGGCGCAGCTCCTGCTGTTCCAGTGGCCGTCCAGCAGGCTCCGGGTGCACCGGTTCGGCTCACGCCCATCCCGACCCCCGCCCGCTTTAGCGGTAAGCTCGGCGGAGCGCGGGGGTTTATTA
Source organism: Pholidichthys leucotaenia (assembly GCA_020510985.1). Lineage (NCBI taxonomy): Eukaryota > Metazoa > Chordata > Actinopteri > Cichliformes > Pholidichthyidae > Pholidichthys > Pholidichthys leucotaenia. The sequence continues at coordinate 367,502,804 of CM035842.1, read as the reverse complement.
TGCAGTGTGAGTCCGTTTTCCACCGGGCGCCCGGGGACTTTCCCTCAGATCATAGCCGAATTGGTTATATCGGGAATCTCCTGGAGGGGCGAGCATTAACATGGGCCTACGCCGTAATGGCGAGGCCCAGTTATGCCACCCTCACGTATGACCAGTTTGTGAGACGCTTCCTGGAGGTCTTTGACCATGCTCTTACCGAGACGGTCCAGGTCGATCGGCTTCTCGCCCTCCAGCAGGGAAGCCGGTTGGCAGCGGACTACGCGGTCGACTTCCGGGTAGCGGCGGAGGAGTTAGGCTGGGAGGAACGCTCCCTCTGTGGCCTTTTCCTCCGCAGTCTCAGTGATGATCTGAGGGATGAACTAGCTGGGCGGGATATCCCTGAGACGCTAGCGGAGCTAACATCTCTAGCGATCAGTTTGGATAACAGGCTGTGCGAGCGCTCCTCAGGGCGGAAGTCGTCTTCTTCTTGCCCTCGCGAAGCCTTGCCGCGCCTGTTCCAAGCTCGCCCCCTGGCGGCGCCGCCACCATCGTGCCCCGAGGAGTCGGAGCCGATGGTGACGGGCTGGACAAAGCTTTCCCCTGCGGAGAGACAACGCCGCCGTGAGTTGGATCTCTGCATGTATTGCGGAGATGACCAACACACGGTGAAGCTTTGTCCACGGAAAGCCAGTCGGCGGGGTCCGCGAGTCACTGTAGGGGGCCTCGCGGACGTCAACCGGTTAAATCCGCTCACCCAGTTGAAGCTGCCCATCCGTTTCTGCCACAACCCCACTGGGCTTCTCACCCACGCACTGGTGGATTCGGGCGCAGAAGGCAGCTTCATTTCACAGAGCCTGGCAACCCGTTTGGGCATCCGCTGTCAGGCACTGAAGAATCCCATCTCCCTTGTCAACCTCTCCCGTGCCTCCCTTGGGAGAGTATCACACCAGACCATCCCCGTCCCGGTCATCATCTCGGGAAACCACCGGGAAGAGATGACCTTTTATGTCCTACCCAACTCTGTGTCGCCCGTCATCCTGGGGTATCCCTGGCTACGCCTTCACAACCCTGTCCTGGATTGGAAGTCAGCTGGGGTATCGGCATGGAGCACGTTCTGCATGGGCACCTGCCTTCAGTCCGCTGCCTGCTCTCCGTCCGCTTCTCCCCCTGCGACGGACGCTGCACCCCCGGACCTGTCTCTGGTGCCCCCGGAATTTCACGACCTGGGTATGGTGTTCAGTAAGACTAAAGCTATGTCTCTCCCCCCTCATCGGCCCTATGACTGTGCCATCAACCTCCACCAGGGGACCCCCTTACCTTCTGGTCGGCTCTATAGCCTGTCAGCGCCGGAGAAGGAGACAATGAACGCCTACCTGAAAGAATCATTGAGCGCTGGGATAATCCGCCCATCATCGTCACCCGTGGGGGCAGGGTTCTTCTTCGTGGGAAAAAAGGATGGGTCCCTCCGCCCTTGCATTGACTATCGGGCCCTTAACGATATCACTGAGAAGGACCGTTACACCCTGCCCCTGATGGACACTGCCTTCCACTCCCTCCAGGGGGCGACCTGGTTCACCAAGCTGGATCTACGCAGCGCATACCACCTCGTCCGGATCCGGGAGGGAGATGAGTGGAAGACAGCCTTCCGTACCCCGAACGGCCACTTTGAATACCTGGTAATGCCGTTCGGGTTGACCAACGCTCCTGCCGTCTTTCAGCGCCTCATTAATGACGTCCTCCGGGACTTCATCGGCCTTTTCGTGTTCGTCTACCTGGACGATATTCTCATCTTCTCCAAGTCCAGGGACGAGCACCAGGTCCATGTGAGGCGGGTCCTCCAAAGACTGCTGGAGAATCGGCTATACGTGAAGGCTGAAAAATGTGAATTTTACGCCAGGACTAAATCCTTCCTGGGGTTCATCATCGCCCACGACAAGGTGCTCCCAGACCCAGAGAAGGTGAAGGCGGTGGTGGAATGGCCTACACCTGCGTCCCGGAAGCAGGTGCAACAGTTCGTTGGCTTCGCCAATTTCTACCGCCGCTTTGTCCCCAACTTCAGCTCCATCGTCGGACCACTGACCTGCCTCACGTCCCCTAAGGTCCCGTTCCGGTGGACCGAAGAGGTCGCTGCTGCCTTTCAGGCGCTGAAGGCGGAGTTCTCCTCCTCCCGGGTCCTTCGCCAGGTCGACCCCGCGCTGCAGTGCATCGTGGAGGTAGACGCCTCGGACACAGGAGTGGGAGCAGTGCTATCCCAGCGGTCGCCGGACGATGGCGCCAAACGGCCCTGCGCCGCCTTCTCCCGGTGCTTGTCCCCGGCAGAGAGGAACTACGATGTGGGGGACAGAGAGCTCTTGGCCATCAAACTCACCCTGCAGGAGTGGCGCCACTGGCTAGAGGGGGCAAACCTGCCGTTCGTGGTCCTGACGGACCACAAGAACTTGGAATACCTACGATCTGCCAAGCGCCTGAACGCCCGCCAGGCGCGCTGGTCCTTGTTCTTCGCCAGGTTCCAGTTCTCCATCACCTTCAGGCCTGGCTCCAAGAACGGCCTGCCTGACGCCCTCTCTAGGCAGTTCACCCCCGTGGAGTCGGAGGAAATGCCCCACACCATCCTGCCCAGGTCGTGCGTCGTGGGAGCCATCTCGTGGGACATTGAGAGCAAGATCTGGAAGGCGCAGGAAGTGGAACCTGACCCTGGCGGCGGACCAGAGGGGCGGCTGTTCGTGCCATCCGCGGTCCGAGGAGAGGTCATCCACTGGCTGCACACCTCCAAGCTCACCTGTCACCCTGGCACCTCCCGGATGATAGACCTCCTCCAACGGTCCTTTTGGTGGCCAGGCCTGCGGAGGGACGCAGCCCGCTATGCCCGGGCCTGCCCAATCTGTGCCACCTGCAAGTCGGGAAATGCCCCTCCAGCGGGTCTGCTCCAGCCCCTGCCCGTCCCTGGCAGGCCCTGGTCGCACATCGCGTTGGATTTCGTCACCGGACTCCCCGTCTCCAACTCCTATGACACCATCCTGACCATTGTGGACCGTTTCTCCAAGGCTGTGCACTTCGTCCCCCTGCGAGGTCTCCCTACTGCCCTGGAGACGGCGGATCTCCTCGTCCAACACGTGGTCAGGCTGCACGGGATTCCGGTGGACGTGGTCTCGGACCGGGGCCCCCAATTTTCATCTGAGGTTTGGAGGTTGTTTTGTAACGCCATCGGAGCCAAGGTGAGCCTCTCCTCCGGCCATCACCCCCAATCCAACGGGCAGTGTGAACGGACCAACCAGGAGCTGGAGGCTGCGCTCCGCTGTGTGACCGCATCCAAACCCACGTCTTGGAGCAACCATCTTGCCTGGGTTGAATACGCCCACAATACCGCTCGCTCTTCTGCTACAGGGATGTCCCCCTTCAAGGCGTCCCTGGGTTATGACCCCCCGCTGTTCCCGGTGCAGGAGAGTGAGGTAACTGTTCCCTCGGTTAGGGCACATCTCAGGCAGTTCCGCTCCACCTGGGCTGCCGCGCGCAATGCGCTTTTACGCACAGCGGAGCGCAACAGAACTGTGGCGGACCGGCATAGAAGACCTGCCCCGGCGTACAGAGTTGGGCAACTTGTCTACATGTCTACCCAGGACGTTACTCTAAAAGGCGAGAGGAGGAAGCTGGCACAGCGATTCATGGGTCCCTACCCCATCACCCGGATCATCAACCCGGTGGCTGTGCGCATGGCTATTCCCCCCTCCCTCCGCATCCATCCCACCTTCCACGTGTCAAAGGTGAAGCTGGCAGTCACCGACCCCCTTTGCCCTCCTCCTGCTGCGCAACCCGCGCCCCGGATGATTGGTGGCCATCCGGCCTGGCCCGTCTCCTCCATCCTGGACTCCCGGCGCCGGGGTCGTGGGTTGCAGTACTTGGTGGACTGGGAGGGCTATGGGCCCGAGCATCGACAGTGGGTGCCCCCGTCGTTCGTGTTGGACCCATCGCTCATCGCTGACTTCCACCGAGCGCACCCAGAGAAGCCATCGCCAGGAGGCACTGCTAGAGGGGGGAGTACTGTCACGCCGCGCCGCTCATCAGCGGCGCCACCTGCTCGCTCACCTGTCCATCATCAGCGGCGAGGAATATAAGCCGCCTCGCCCTGAGCTTCGGCCTGAAGCCGTCAGACTTCATTCCCCGTCTACGTGACGCAACTCTTTCTTCAGCACGACGCTGTGCGGTAAGAACCACTTACCTCATATTCTCCAGTCTGCTCCCCTGTGCACAGGTGGATTCCTCGGCGGCGGACAACTCCATCCCTCGTCCTTCCTCGCTGCTGCACCGAGTCCTGCAGGTGGCTGTCTCCCGGGGTCCCGTCCTTGTTGTGCCAGTCATCTGTCCCAAGCAAGTAAGCTTCTCCCTCGCCTATTCTCCTCCTGTGTTGGTGTGTGCCCATCACCCTGTGTCTCTGTTCTCTCCCATAGGGTTGCCGGCTGTACGGTCTCCTGCCTCTGTGCCTGAAGCAGACGCCGCCACCAACACATTAACATTCCGCAGACACACACTCATACACCCCTGTTGTTAATAAACAGTTTGAACTACTCTGAGCCTGTGTGTGTGCGTCTCCTGAGCCGAACGTTATGTCACACCCCACTCCTCTTCTGTAGTGGGGGGGGGGGAGCCGCGGTGACTGCACAGCGGTCGCCACATAGCCATATGAGTCTATTCCGTCATGTAGCGATGGCCGATGGCCGTCCTCTGTAGCGGGGGAGGGGGAGACAACCCCCCCCCCACACACACACAAACAGACAGCCCTGAGTGTGACCTTTCATTAGAGCCCAAAATGAAGCTTCTACATTGAATCTTTCAGAAGTTACAGACGTTTTTCCAAACTGTGCCATTTGGCACAATTTGGCACAGTTCCAAAGCGCCTGGAAAGTACCTGAGTATAAAGCTGTGTAATATATTCATTTTTTGTGGTATTGTTACAAAATTTGGACCTCAGCTGGATAACACTTGGTTCTACATTTCTGTTGCATTTTCCAGCCCGGATCTGAAGCTTTGTGTTATTTGCAAGCATTTGTATCCAAAAAAACACCCAGGCCAAATTTATTTTCTTCAAGTTCACTATGTTTAGATGACTGTAACTCAGTGGCCGGAGCACTTAGAGAGATTATGACTATTTTGCCAAAAAATTCAAAGTGTTTTCTTTTAAATGAGACCAACCCCATGAAGATGCTGCAAAGGGTTGAAGAACAGTTTCGATTTACTTTGGGCACATTATTTTTTGGCGTTTTTAGGAAAATTGACCGGAGTGCAAGAGGTTAACAGGAAAATAAATTGTGAGCTGCTTTATCTGTTGCATGTTACACATTATCACAGTACCCCGCAATCCAGGCAAACTCAGAATGATCTGAGCTCCCTCTGTTGTCTGTTACCTCAGTGGGATCTTGAGTCCGGTTTGCTCTTCCATCTAGTGGCAGGTTAAAGGCAGTGGGGAAAGGTTTTTGCTCTCGTGTAGTCTTTTTACTTGCTGCAGTCCATTTCTCCGCCCTGTTGATTTGAAGTAGGTGTGTGGACATTGGAAAGTGCCATTGGAACATGTGTTCCAATGGCACGTTACAACGGGTTACATTCTCCAATGTAACCCGGAAGGGTTACACGCATGTGCTCTGGGGGCTCAGCATCTTCTGCTTTTTCGGTTGAAATGTGGCAGTGGGTGACCACGTGCGCCCCTGCCTGGACGGCGATGCCACTACATTTCATAGAATGAGCTCCAATTCAAAGGAACTGCTGAGTTATCAGTTGATTGACAACTAATTTAATTTAGTCGACTAAATTCTTATCGACAATTAATCGAAAGTCAGTTAATCATTAACATCCCTACTCATGGTGTAAGGTACTTATAATTTATGTTGCTCCCATACCATCATATTTTCATGATTACTGTAATTAATTAATTAATTAATTTTTATGATGGTAGCATGTTCACACGCTGCGACTAGACGCTCCAGACTACTGCACTTGTTTTTGTGTTTTTCCTGCCTTTTTTTGTCTCCTTCTGCAATGGACTAATTACCTACAGTCGCCAGGAACTTGTAGCCATTGGCCACCAATTTAACTCTGTCATCTCCAGTTCTTATTCCAGTAATCAATACCACATCCCTGAGGAGATTGCCAGACCTCCGGACGCTCCATGGATTGTTACTGGGCCCCACAAGAGGCGCAGATGACGTCAAGAGAGGAAGCAGAAACAAGGCTGCAGGGCTGGCCTCCGTGCCCAGCTGTGCAAACAACGCACCAAACCACCGTTACCTTCAATTTTCCTCGCTAACGCCAGATCAGTTGCCAACAAAATGGCTGAGGTGTGATCGGAGATCGCCTACAATCGCTACGTCCAGGACTGTGGTATTCTGATTGTGACTGAATCATGGCTTCATCCACTTATCCCAGATGCCACTGTGGAATTACCCGGCAGAACTACACTCCATATCAACCGCAATGCCAATTCTGGTAAGGGCAGGGGTGGTGGGCTCGTCTCAGTCCACATTTTTGCAGGGGATTTTAACAAAGCTTGTTTAAAGACTGAACTCCTCAAATTCCACAAACATGTTAAATGTCCCACAAGAGGGGAAAGAACACTGGATCATGTTTACAGCAACAGTTAGCATGCCTACAGAGCCACAACTACACTTTGTATCAACCGCAATGCCATTTCTGGTAAGGGCAGGGGTGGTGGGCTCTGTGTTTTTGTGCTTCAAACTTGGTGTAATAACAGCAGAATAATTCAAAGCCACTGTTTACTGGACTTAGAGGCCATGTCCTTTCTTTGCAGGCCCTTCTGTCTTCTCCGCGAGCTAACAGCAGTAATTCTAAGAGCTGTTTACATTCCTCCAGATGCTAGCGATAGCTTAGCACTTAGCCACCTTCAGCACATTGTCAGCAGGCAACAGAAAGGTCACCCTGTCTCAGTCCATATTATTGCAGGGGATTTTAACAAAGCTTGTTTCTTAGCATGCCTACAGAGCCACAACCCTCCCTCACCTTGGACAATCAGACCATCTCTCCATGCTTCTAATATCTACTTACACCCCCCTTAGGAAGAGTCCCCCCTCTCCCCCAACCAAACAAACAATTAAAACCTGGCCAGAAAATGCTCTCCTCCAGCTACATGATTCCGTTATTTATTTATTTATTTTGCTTATGATAAAGCCAACTTTATTGTCATTCAATCCATACAGCCAATTATGTACAGTAGAATGAAATTACGTTTCTCCTATCTGCAGTGTTAATCATATCTAGAATGTGATTAATAATTCAGAATGTGATTTTAATTATTCTGCTGTTATTACACCAACTCTGCTGCCCAGATTGGAACATCTTTGAACAGCAGGACCTCAATTCCTACACCGAGTCTGTCCTTTTTTTTTACATTAAATGCTGTATAGAAAATGTGACAGTCACCAAACACATCTAGGGCTTTCCAAACCGGAAACCCTGGATGACCAGTGAGGTCCAGGCTCTGATCAGAGCCCACAACTCAGCCTTCAGACAGAGGGACAGCTCTCTGTACAGCACTGCCAGAGCCAACCTGAGAAGAGGCATAAAACATGCCAAGAACGCCTATAGGATGAAAGTGGAGGGCTTCCTCACAGACAATAACCACCGACAGATGTGGAGAGGCACCAGGCCCTCACCAACTACAGGGGCCAGTGCCAACATCAGACAGCAGCCTCACTCTGGCAGAGGAGCTTAACAGCTTCTTTGCCCGGTTTGAGCACATCTCCCCCCCAACTCGTGTCCCCTCCCCTCTCTCCCCGCACCCTCCTCTCTCTCTCTACAGGTGCACGAGGTGAGGAGGAAACTGAAAGCAGTGAACCCTTGCAGAGCCACTGGCCCCGACGGCATCCCACAAGCGATGGGATGTGCTGACCAGCTGGCAGAGATCCTCACCAAGCTGTTCAACCTCTCCCTGACGCATACCACCATCCCATCCTGCCTCAAGGCCTCCACCACCATCCTTATTCCCAAAAGGTCTGCAATTGACAGCCTGAATGACTACAGACCCGTAGCACTCACGTCTGTAGTCATGAAGTGTTTTGAGCAACTGGTGTCCCAGCACATCAGGGACTGTCTTCCGATTCCCGCCAGTTCGCCTACAGGGGAAGACTCCATTGCCACCACACTCCACAGAGTGCTGAGCCACCTGGAGAACCCAAGGAGCTATGTGAGGATCCTTTTTGTGGACTACAGCTCAGCTTTCACCACCATCATCCAGGACATCCTGATCAATAAACTGCACCTCCTCCAGATCCCCCCCCCACCTGCTCCTGGATAAAAAAAAACTTTCTCACCAACCACCCAGAAATAGTCAGACTTGGCCCCCACCACTCCTCCACACTGTCTCTCAGCACTGGCTCCCCAAAGGGCTGCGTGCTAAGCCCACTACTGTACTCCCTGTACACCTTTGACTATATTTCAACCCACCCAACCACCGTCATCGGGAAGTACACGGATGATACCACCTTAGTTGGGCTCATCATTGATGATGATGAGAAGGCATACAGGGCGGAGGTAGAGAATCTGCTGCTGTGGTGCCAAGCAAACAACCTGAAACTAAATGTCCAAAAAACCAAAGAACTCTTACTGGACTTCAGAAAGAACAGATGGGACACACACCCCTCCTCATAAATGGCAACCGTGTGGAAACCGTCCCCACCTTCAGGTTCCTGGGCACCCACATCTCCTCTGACCTCTCCTAGTCTGTCAACACCAAGGCCCTGGTGAAGAAAGCACAACAGCGGCTGCACTTCCTCCGTGTCCTGAGGATGAACAACCTGGACCAGAAGCTGCTGCTGGCCTTCTACCACTGCTCGGTGGAGAGTGTGCTCACCTACTGCCTGAATATGTGGTACGCTGGCTCCACGGCCAAAAACAGGAAGACTGTGCAGAGGGTCATCAACACTGCCCAAAAAATCATCGGCAGGCCTCTGCCCTCCCTGGAGGACATCTGTCTCCTCCTGTCTCAGAAAGATCAAGGCCATCACAGGAGACCCCTCACATCCCGCCCACCACCTGTTTGACCTGCTTCCGTCTGGATGACGGTTCGCATCAATCAGATCTCACACCTCCAGACTGACAAACAGTTTCTTTCCCTAAGCCATCCGGACTGCAAACAGCCAGAAGCCCTACCCCCCTCCCTCCGAACGCTCACATGCACAGAACTGAGGACCTTTTCAATTATCATAATAATCACACCTGTCTTTGCATTCCGCACTTTCATGTACATTGACCCATCCATGAAACTACTACCATGCCTACAGTATGTACAGTATATTTTCTATAATCCTTGGGCCATTTTATTCAATCGTGTGTTCAATTGTGTGTTCTGCACTCCGCACTTTTATGTACATTGTTTCATCCGTGAAACCACTACCATACCTGTGTATATTTCCATAATCCTGGGCTATTTTTATTTCTGTCGTGTGTTTAATCGTATGTTCTGTAACTGTGTTTTATCTAATCCTTCTCTCTTACTTTACTGAGCAGTAGACTGGAGAAGCACCCACAATTTTGTTGTACTGTACAACTGTACAATGACAATAAAGCCTATTCTATTCTATTCTGTTCTGTTCTATTCTATTCTATTCTAAGAGGCATCCATGGTGAGAAATTTCACTCAATGATAGTTTGTCATTGTACACTAAATTTGACATTATAGTCAAATGGGGAACTCAAAAGTCAGTTGCTATCGTGGGTCTTCTTAAATTCCTCTCATCCATAATAAATTTAAAGGTCAAGTTTACACCACACTGATTTAGTCATTTTAAACAAAGGGAAGGTAAAGACAACTTTCTTTAAAGGCCCCATTAACTTTTTTTTTTTACAACTTCTGTGAACACGTTAAATACCATTCTGGTTTGCTTACCTTGAATTATGCCCGTTATACATTGGCGGCAGTTTGTACAGAGGAATGTAACCAGGACGAAAAAATTCTGCAGGGCAAACTATGGAGAATTTATGCCGCACAACAAATGTCATAACCTCTACCCAACACACTGTTGGTGGGAATGAAGAATGAAAGATGGAGGAAGGGGTGGAAGTAGGCAGAGTGGTAATTGAGGAATGGATGTGCTTCTCCTAGGTGGCCATGGTGATCCTCTGGAAGGATGTGGACACCAGTCAGACCACACACACGCACACTCACGCATGCACGCACGCACACACGCACGCACACACACACACACACACACACACACACACACACACACACACACACACACACACACACACACACACATACACACACACACACACACACACACAAGTAGCAAGACCTTACCAAACTCCAGCTCTGTTATTGTTATGCAGCTTTAACTCCATGGCGGACCATCGGAATTAGAGTGTGAATCAGTACACTGGGTTTCTATAATGGTGGATAATAAATTGTGGGTATAAGTCATGTTGGGAGTGGAGTCCTGCATTTCAGCTGGACCACAGTTATGCTTAAATAATTTGGAAGAAGCAGGGAAACCTTTGCCTTCATGATGAACTTGATAGTCAGGCATCTAAACTGCATAATTATGAGGAATAAGGGAACCACATTCACAACCCTTTTCCTTTTGCTGTCCTTCCAAATTGGTTGGTATGTGGACTGTCACTTTTAACTTTCGAGAGAAAACCAGAAATGTGAAAGGAAATCAGCAAGCTCAAATTGTTGCTCATTGCACATACACACAGAAGTCCTTGTGAGCTAAACCATGGTCCTAAAACTTATGATCAAGCTATCCACTAGATCATAGGCTAGGTATTTAAGATGGAAATATTCACAGTGAAATCGTCATTTAGGGTGGAATCATTTGACCTTAGGTTAAAGCAGTAAACATCTTGTTTTGTAAAACCACAGTTGACAGATGGTGTAAAGGCATCATCTAACCAAATAAGCTTGGCTTGCAAAGTGCACCCATACACTGCAGTAAGATAAGATAATCCTTTACTGTCCCACAATGGGGAAATTACAGTATTGCAGCAGCAAAGGGATAGCAGCATTCAGAGCAATAAATAATAAGATAAATAGTATATTATTATATTTATATAATAAGTGTATTATATAAATATACTTATATTTATTAATTATCTAGATAAATTGTGTGTGTGTGTGTGTGTGTGTGTGTGTGTGTGTGTGTGCAACACAAAGACATTGATAGTAGGCAACAGACTACAATACAAGAATTTAACTAATCACAACTGTAACACTCTTCCTATTGTAGACTGATACACTTAACCCAGCCAGCTCTCATTCCAGTCTGCTATTGATAAGGGATAAGGACCTGTACTTATAAAGCATTTTTCTAGTCCCAAAGACCACTCAGAGCGCCTCCAAAGAGAGCAGACGCCTTTTTCCTTCTCTCTTGCTCTGACTTTTTTTCCTTCCCCCCCAACTACTGGATCCCAGCTTGCTGTTGTCTGTCTGCGTCTAACTGCTGACCGTCGAAAGAAATTATGGAATTAATAAGCTGGGCTTTGAACACAATTGACACTATTTTTTCAACAAGGAAAAGTGCTCCGGGGGAAGCTGTCTGCCCCGCAGGGACGGCTCCAGCGGGCTATTTACGGGACACAAGTAATTGGAGGATCTTGTGTCTAACTAATCTCTCTATCGAAGATATTGAAGATTTGTGTGTCTTCGTAATAATGGTGATCGGGATCGTTCTGATTGGAACTGGGATTGTCCTGGTGTACCGCAAATTGCTGAAGATGGATACAACCTATCAAAATGCTGGCCAGGCGAGGTGCATCCATCAAATTGAAAAATTGGAGAAGACCCTGATAGCGACAAATGGAGAACTGTCTCGGAAGGTGGATTACATCATGGTCACGCTTAGGTCTATCCACGACGGACTCAACGCCCCGCAATGAAGGATTAAGTACTGAATCTACAGAAGAAATAAAAAGCTCCTTCTCTGTGATCAGTTCTATTTGGCTCAATTTCCCCATAAAAATTCCTCCTGGCTGTCTGCAGTCTGTTTTTTCAAAACAATGAGCACAAGGCCTTGGACAGCAGCTGCTCAGATAATCGCAAGGACGATGGCGAGCAGCCAGACAAAACATCTCCTGCCAAAGTGCCCTTGTTGTTCTTCTGATACAACACTTGCTTCAACAGTGCACACATATTGATCCACGAACTGATAAATAAAGATCCACACACTCCTCTCTTTGTGTCCTGTGAAATCTTTGGTCCGCTGATGTGCATTGAGAGCTTTTTTTTTCCTTGTAATCACAATATTGATTGATTATGCAACCAGTATTCTGAATCAATGATTTTTTTTGCTCCTTCCTATTGTATTATCCTTATGCTACCTGTACCCTCCTGCTGATAGGCGCGTTTCAGATGCGCCGCGGCACGGAAATGCAGGTTCATTTACTGTGTCAAGTCAAATTCTCTCATATGTTATCAGTGATCTGTTAATGTACTTGGCAATAAATCTTTTTCTGATTCTGATTCTGATTCTGATTAGAAGGAAGACAGATTTACGTGCAGGTTACACCACAAACACATTTATTAAAGAAAAGGCAAACAGTTCCCAAAAGGTGCTGACATACAAAAACAGTGAACAGGGTACACTTACTGGCTTCCACGGCTGGACGTGGAGCGGGCAGACTACAGAGTACAACAGCCGAAACAGAAGCACATGGCAATGCAATGGTCCAGCAATGGTGGACTGGAAAAGGGCTGCTTAAGTACCACCATTGCTGGAAAAGGGAGATTGGGTACACTTGGGCGAGGCACGGGAAAGGTAATCAATGGTAGTAGAACCAGCTGACCACCATGAGAGAGGGGGCGTGGTCGGACCGGCAAGCTGTCAGTGAGCGCAAGCACGAATGTAGGTCAAAGGAGGCTGCCTCACAGCTGCCGGCCAGAGACAGTGGCTACAGGTGCGGAAAAGTAACCTAGTGAACATAGACACTACAAGAACTCAAAAGATAACACGATACACAAATACACCGATAAACCTGAGCCACAGAAAGTCAGAACTGAGCCCAAAGGACAACCCGGCTCCGTTCATGACAGAGCTCCCTGATACCAGACACCCAGGGTTACATCACCACTGAAAGGAAAAGCCCCCCCCCCCCCCACATCCCAGCAGGAACAGGAACCAACAAATCTGGGTGGGGGGTAGGGGGAACAGGCAAGGAAGGAACAAAAACAACCCCGCCCACGACCCACAGCAGAAAAAACAATTATACCACCCACCCCCAAGTCTAAGGCATGGGGGCTCGGGAGGATGCCCAGAGTCCCAAGCCCAGCAGAGGGTCCGATGGACAAAGTCTGGCGTCCTGCCAGGAAACATGAGCCACCTGACCCAGAGACTCAGTCCTTCCGGTGGCCAGCCAGTGCTGTTACGCCACCAGGGCAGGAGGGGTAAGGCAGGGGGCGGCCTACCCACCGGGAGGCTCACTGGTGGGTGGCCGGGCCATAGGAGGGGAACCCCAACGGTGCCTGGTGGAGAGGAGAAGGGGACCACAACAGCATCAGGCTGAGGAGTGAAGGCCCCGGTGTCCACAGGCTGACCGGCAGCACCCTCAGTGGTCCTGGCTAGGGGCACAGCTGCACCCACGACGGACCCCAACTGGGCTAACGATGCACCCTTGGTGGCTCCTGACTGGAGCTTAGCAGCACCCGTGGTGGACTCCGGCTGGAGCTCTGCAGCACCCGCGGTGGACTCCGGCTGGAGCTCTGCAGCACCCGCGGTGGACTCCAGCTGGAGCTCTGCAACACCCGTGGTGGACTCCAGCTGGAGCTCTGCAGCAAACGCAGTGGACTCCGGCTGGAGCACCGTTGCACCTGCGGTGGTTCCCATCAGGAACCTCATTGATCCCGCGGTGACCTCCCCAGCAAGGGAGACAGGACTTTCCACGACCTCTGGCCAAGAACCTGGATCTTCGGTGGCCTCTGGTGGAGTTAGCCGCTCTCCGACGACCCTGAGAAGAAACTCAGAAATGGTAGCGAGAGAGACAGGGTCAGGGTCGCCGGTAGTGGCAGAGCCCAGCGAGGTGAGCCCGGGTGCAGCGGCTAGCTGCCCCTGACTCTCCTCCCCAAGAGTCAGACAAGTCGGATTTACGTGCAGGTTACACCACAAACACATTTATTAAAGAAAAGGCAAACGGTTCCCAAAAGGTGCTGACATACAAAAACAGTGAACAGGGTACACTTATTGGCTTCCATGGCCGGACGTGGAGCGGGGAGACCACAGAGTACAATGGCTGAAAAAGGAAGCACATGTGACCAGCTGATTGCGCTGAGGAGGCCAGCGCTGCTGCCCGGAATGAAGCCCCTCATCCCGGATGAGCTAAAGAGGAGACGCCATGGGCGAAGGGCTGGAGCTAAGGTGAGGAGGAGGAGGAGGAAGCATAAGCTGGCTGTACCAATGGTCATCACTGGGAATATGCGATCACTCGGAAACAAAACAGATGAGCCTACAGCACTGGTCAGGACGCAAAAGGTGTATCGTTAGTGTAGTATCATGTGTGTTACAGAGACATGGTTACACTCACAGATCCCTGATGTTAAACTAGCGATACCAGGCTTCAAGACTATACAGGGGGACAGAGATGTGATAAGTAGCAGGAAAAAGGGGGGAGGAGGAGTGGCACTTCTTGTGAATGAAAGGTGGTGTAATCCTGGACACATTTATGTGAAGGAAAGGTACAGCAGCCTGGACATTGAACTGCTGGCTGTGAGTGTGCAACCTTATTATGTATATGCCGCGAGAAATGAAGTGTGCCTTAATTATTATCATCTACGTCCCTCCATCAGCTGACGAAGCAGTGGCCTGTGATGTCATCAGCTCCACAGTGGCCACATTACTGGAGAAGCACCCAGACGCATTTATGGCCATCACAGGTGATTTTAATCATGTCTCACTGGGAAAAACATTACCATACTTTCACCAGTTTGTTGACTGTCCCACCAGAGAAAATAAAACACTGGATCTTCTGTATGCCAATGTCAGAGATGCATACAGTGCAACAGCTCTACCCCCCATAGGCAAATCGGATCATGTTAACACCCAAGTACATTCCCCTTGTGCAAAGGCGGCCTGCTTATATACGGACTGTGAGGAGGTGGACACAGGAGGCTGCTGATGCACTACAGGATTGCTTTGAGATGACAGACTGGGGTGTACTCTGTGAACCACATTGGGTGGACATAGACAATATGACCAACTGCATCACAGAACACATTAGATTCTGTGAAGACGTGACCATGCCAGCTCAGACTGTACACTGCTTCTCCAGCAACAGACCATGGGTCACCAGTGACCTGAAAGCACTTCTGAACAAAAAGAAGAGAGCTTTTAGGGCTGGAGACAAGGAGAAACTGAGTGGAGCGCAGCATGAGCAGAGAGAGATGCTGAGGAGGTGCAAGGACAATTATAGGAGGAAGTTGGAAGAGAAACTCAGGCAAAACAACGCTAAAGATGTGTGGTTGGGAATGAAACAAATAACTGGGTGCAAGGGGAGAGTCTAACAGACATCTGGGAGCCGAGAGAGCTGATAAACTGAATCTGTTTTTTAATAGGTTCAACTCACTGTCGGTCACCCCAACAACACAGCCAGACCCCCACACACCCCTCCCCACCCACCCTCCTGTGCAGCACCTCTCTCCATCTCCCCCCTCACCCCCTCCTCGGAGGAGGAGGACACCAGGACTCTCCCTCACATCACGGTGACTACAGACCAGGTTAAGAAACAGCTGGAGAGACTGTCAGTGGAAGGCAGTGGGCCCTGATGGCATCTCCGCCAGGATCCTGAGGACCTGTGCCAACCAGCTACCTGCAGTACTGAAACACCTGAACAACCTGAGCCTGAGTCTGGAGAGAGTACCGGTGCTGTGGAAGACATCCTGCCTGGTTCCTGTCCCCAAGAAGTCATGTCCATCGGACCTGATTGACTATCGACCAGTTGCCCTCACATCTCATGTGATGAAGGTCCTGGAGAGACTGGCCTTAGCCCACCTGAGGCCGCAGGTGAAGACGTGGCTGGACCCTCTGCAGTTTGCATATCAGCCCCATTTAGGAATTGAAGATGCTGTCATCTACCTGCTGCAACAAGCTGTAACAATATGGTGATTAATAATTATGATCAGGTATAAAAATTATTTAATTTGTATTAATGTATTGGGACCTGAGATGATCTCTGGGTCCATACACACACAGGAAAAATTAATAACACTCATGGGGCACCAGCTCCTCTCATAAGGAGCAATTTTAGTCTTTAACTTCACTTTATACCTGTTTAATCACTCAATAAATTAATTAATAATCAGTCTCAAAATTTTAGTGAATTCAATGCTGGGGACTGTGAACCAGACTCAGAATGAAATAAATTTCCAACAACTTCTCTCATTTTATCTTATTTATTAAAATGAAATGATTACAGTACATTGCAATGATTTATTAACCGTTAAACTTGTAAATGATAGGGTAACAATGAGAGCATTTGCAGAACCAGGTGAGAAGGTAAGCTGAATTTAGGACAGTTTGAGATTATGGATTATGGAAGATTATGGAAAATAACGTAAATTTATGGGGAAAATTAATCTAATTATATGGAAAATTCTGGATTGCTCTTAAGAAAAGGAAAACGGGATTTTAATGAAAAGAAAAGTTATGTTAATTGTTCTTTAATTTTGTATCTGATCAGATATTGAATTATACCCAAATCTCAGACTTTTCATTCAGCAGATGAACAAGAATGTCGCTCACGTGATTCCTTGCGTGGTGGTCGAAACGGAAGATCCTTCTGCTTCGCCTTTTGGAAGTTTCCAATGTGTGAAAAGTGCCAAAAGCCAGAATATCTGTCCAGCAAATATGCGGTGATACGGCAACTTTCCCAGTCGGTTGTCACAAGATGAGGTTTCGTATGTTTGACCACAATGGCTGGGGTCTAGCCCAGGACATCTCCTCCTTGTGGCATGGTGATTTCTTCAGCTGTGCGTGGTTGTGGCGAGCTGCGTCGAGAATCTGCGGCTTTCCATGAGAAATTTAAGGATAATTAAAAATCTGATCCAATAGCAAAATTAACAGATCTTCGGACTTTTGATAAAAGAACTTCTGGTGTGGGAATGGTCAATAAAATTATAAAAATAAAGTCTAGATTAAACTAAAATTAAAATGGTGGTTTTACAGAAAGTTTAACCCTTTGCACTCCGGGCAATTTTCCTAAAAATGCCAAAAAATAACGTGCCCAAAGTAAATCGAAAGCTGTTATTCAACCCTTTGCAGCATCTTCATGGGGTTGGTCTCATTTAAAAGAAAACACTTTGAATTTTTTGGCAAAAAAAACATAATCTCTCTACGTGCTCCAGCCACTGAGCTACAGTCATCTAAACATACTGAACTTGAAGAAAATAAATTTGGACATGGTGTTTTTTTGGATACAAATGCTTGCAAATAACACATAGCTGTCCGATCCAGCTGGAAAATGCAACAGAAATGTAGAACCAAGTGTTATCAAGCTGAGATCCAAATTTGGTAACAATACCACAAAAAATGAATATTTTACACAGCTTTGTTCTCAGGTAGTTCCCAGGCGTTTTGGAACTGTGCCAAATTGTGCCAAATGCCACAGTTTGGAAAAACATCTGTAACTTTTGAATAATTCAATGTAGAATCTTCATTTTGGGCTCTAATGAAAGGTCACACTCAGGGCTGTGTCTGTGTGTGTGTGGGGGGGGGGGGGGGGGTTGTCCCCCCCACCCGCTACAAAAGACGGAGTTTGGCCCTCGCTACATGATGGTTTACACTCCTTGCATGTTTTCACAGCGCCCCCCCCCCTCGCTACAGAAGATGGCCATCGCTACATGAAGGAATACACTCATATGCTTCCCCCCGCAGACCGGGGGGCGTTCGGACCGTGAACGCCCCCCCCCCGCTCCTCTTCTGCAGCGGGGGGGGGGGGGGCGTTCACGGTCCGAACACGGCAAATGAACCGTTTATCGCGGCGCACGCACTTCGTACTTTTCAGGGAGAAATAATAATTTAGCTTATAACACCTTACCTCTTCACAGCAGCAGAGTCCTGGCGAACTTCTCTTCCTCATTGTCAGACGAACGCGACGCTGGTCCGCTCGTGGATCCCGATCAAAACATAATTCCAATATTGCGGTTTTGGTGAATGATTTACGACCTTTGTCGTCGGCCTCCGTCGGTCTATGATGACGGAAGAGAATCCTAAACGTCTGTTCTGCTGGAATGAGTGCAGGTCCCACTTGTGGGTGGTCTCCATGCTGCGGGGTCTGTAGCAGATTCGTCCAGCGTCCTTTGTTTTCATCTGCTGCAGCAGTAAATCTCTCTTCACCCAGCCTGAATTTCTGTGCTTCAATTGGCTCCTGCATTCACATTAGGCGGGTCCTCCTTCCTAGGTTTTCATTCATTGGCTCTTCAAGGTTTCAGAAACCCAATTCAAGGCTCTTATTAGTCGAATGAGAGGTCAATCAGATGAACTAATCTGTTCGCGGCTGTGTCTGCAGTTTTTTTTTTAGTGGCGCTTGGACGCCAACACCACCTACATCACCACAATCTGGACTATGCGTCCGAGTGCGCACGAGGGCGCAGGAGTGCGCCCTCGTGCATCCTAGGACGCAGAGACTTGCCCGCCCGCAGAACAACAGAGCGCAAGTGGTTAACAGGTGAAAAATTATAGAAATAGAGATGTCAAGGATTGGAGTTTATAACTCCTAATTAGAATTGAGCTCAAGAAAGACAGAATTAATTCCCAGGCATTTAAAGAAAAAAACAAAAACATTAAAGTACACAAAGTTACAGAACGCAAAGTTATGAGTTATCTGCCCTGTGATCATAGAAAAAAAACATATGGGAGAAGGCTTCTTTGTTCTCCCAAAAGTTCTCTGCTGTGTAGACGAGACGTGAACAGGACGAAGGACAAAAGAAGAAGAGCAAGACAAAAGAGGCAGAAGCGAGGGGTCTCCCTCCTTTTACAACTTCAGTCAGTTTTCGCGGGCTTCCTGGTTTGACAAGAACTCAGACCAATAGCCTTCCTTCGTGGGTGGGCTTTAAGAACTTTAGTCCAATAAACAAACAGTCTTTTGTCTGAAACCCTGAGAGAGCTGTTGTCACGCAGAGATTGGCTGCTGGCGGTCATATGATTTGAGATGCTTTTACAAATTCTGATACACACATTTTAACACTGAATATTCATCTAGGTTCAGGTTCAGGTTACTTTATTTGTACCCGTAGGTAGATTTGTTTTGCAGTCTGGTGACATCCATATTTACAAGCCACAGTTACAGTCAACATAAACACAAACACAGGCACACATGAAGCTGACTATAAACATGATAAAAAATACTCAAGGCTCCATCAATCAGGGTATAATGACAAAGAGATGAGAGAAAAACCAGAGAGAAGAGACAAGGGTCATATTAAAAAGTTAAAGACTAGTCAAAGAGGTTAAAAACTCAAAAGTCTAAAACCCAATAAAATATTTAGAACCCAAATAAAATCCTACAAAAATAAGTAAATATAAAATGGAGTTAATAAATAGGTACCTAAATTATGTGCAATATATTGTTACAACTTGTTCAACTCTTTGACAGCAGCAGGAACAAAGCTGTTTTTGAGGTGCTGGGTTTTGCTTTTTGAGACAGCAAACCTCCGTCTTGAGGGAAGAAGCTGAAAGTTGCAGTGCAAAGGGTGGGAGTCATCATTTAAAATGGAGGTAGCCATCCTCTGTACTTGTCTGGTGTACAGGGATGTCAGGCTCAGCTGTGACTCACCAAGCAAACGACTGGACCATCTAACAACCTGATCCAAGGATTTCCTCTGTTTCAGTTTTATCTGACCAAACCATAACACTAAAGAAAAGGATAAAACAGATTCAGTAAAAGCCCGATAAAACATTGTCATTATGGTTCGGTCAATTTGGAAGTGTGCAAGTTTCCTCAAGCAATGCAAATGTTCCTGACCCTTTTGCACACCCTTTCACAGTTCTCTTCAAAGTTTAAATTACTATCAATAATCGTCCCAAGATATTTGTAGGATTGTACACATTCGGTGGTCTGGCCTTTTAGTACGGTGACTTTGTGCCTGGGAGTTTTCCTCCTAAAGTCAATAATCATATCTTTAGTTTTTGTCGTATTCAGCTGCAGGTAGGAATCCTCACACCAGTGAACAAAATCATCAACTACTGGGCCGTGGCCACTCTCACCACCCTGGAGGAGACTGACAATAACTGAATCATCAGCATACTTTATAATGTGTCTGTTGTCATGTCTGCTCCAACACATGTTTGTGTACAGGATGAAGAGTAGTGGTGACAACACACACCCCTGAGGAGAGCCAGTAGAAGAGCACTTTAGGTCAGACAATGTACCATTGACCCTTACTCTCTGCGTCCTGTTGGTTAAGAAATCCAGAATCCAACCCACCAGATTATTGCTCAAATCAAATTGTTGCAGGAGCCTTTCAACTAAAATATGAGGTTGGATTGTATTAAAGGCGGAGGAAAAGTCCACAAATAAAAGCCTGGCGTGTGTCCCATTAAAATCCAGATGTTTAAAACGCATGTTAAACAGAGTGACAGTGGCGTCCTCTGCTCCTCT
Source organism: Pholidichthys leucotaenia (assembly GCA_020510985.1). Lineage (NCBI taxonomy): Eukaryota > Metazoa > Chordata > Actinopteri > Cichliformes > Pholidichthyidae > Pholidichthys > Pholidichthys leucotaenia. The sequence goes on along the minus strand of CM035842.1, from coordinate 367,482,239 downwards.
GTGAGGCCTATAGGCAAACTGCAGAGGATCCAATGCATGCTCAGTCTGCTTTAGGACCTCACATCTGACCAGTTTTTCAAAAATTTTCATTAAAATTGAAGTCAAAGCAACTGGTCTAAAGTCGTTTACCGTTTTAGGACAGCTGGATTTTGGAACGGGAACAACCACGGCATCTTTCCAGATCTTAGGCACATGTTGTGTCTGTAAGGACTTATTGAAAATGTAATGAAATACAGGACTCAGTTCATGTGCACAGGACTTTACCAAGCGCCCACATATATTATCAGGGCCCTGACTTTTGTTCACTTTTACAGCGCAGAACTCCCTTTTAATATCCTGCACCTCAATATTAAAGTGCTGATTGTCTTTGAGTTTCTGTTTCAAATCTTGGGTTTCTGTGCTAAAATCAAAGGAGTCAAAATGACCATAAAAACAATTAAGAGCATTAGCCAGCTCTGTGTCTGAATTAAAACCATCTAAAAACACACGATTACTGCGCTCTGTGCTCTGAAGGCCTGCAATAGTTTTCATACTGGCCCAGGCTGAATCTAGTTTCTTTGTTGCCATCTTGCTTTCCAATTCTGATTTATAATTCTGTTTTGCTCTTAAAATTTTGGTCTTCAGCTCTTTTGTGGCAACCTGTAGCTCAGAAACAGACCCCTGTTTAAAGGCAAGTGCTTTCCTCTGTAAGCAGGATTTAACTGATTTTGTAACCCATGGCTTGTTGTTGGGATATATTTTGACACGTTTACGTGGAACGATCATATTTTTACAGAAAGCCATGTATAAGCATGTGATGTTCACCAAAGAGTCCAAATCCTCCCCGCAGGACAGTGTGAAAACCTCCCAGTCCATACAGTTAAAGCATTCCTGGAGGCAGTGCTCTGAATCCTCTGTCCACACATCTATGTCTCTGGTCTTCACCTTGCCTCTTCTGAGAGCAGTTTTATACGTGGGCAGCAAATGTACACCGCTGTGATCTGAGGATCCTAAAGGAGGAAAGGGGAGTGATTTATAGGCCCTCTCTATGGATCCATAGCACAGGTCCAATGTCTTTTTTCGCCTGGTTGGGCAGGAGACATACTGATAAAAGTTTTTAAGTGTCTTCTTTAAAGAAACATGGTTAAAATCCCCAAGAATAATGTTTGGAGCCTCTGGAGAAATTGACTGCAGCTGCTGTACCACATCAAAGACGGTGCTGGAGGCGGAGTCAGCGTCTGCCCTCGGGTGAATGTACACAGTCGTGATGAAAAGTTTGGGGAACTCGCGGGGCAGATAAAAGGGGCGTAGCGATACGGACAGAAGCTCCACATTGGGTGTACAGATGCACTCTCTGACCGTGACAGATGTGCAGTACTGTTTATTAATATATAAACATACGCCGCCCCCCTGACGTGTCCCCGTTACCTCTTCCTGCCGATCCGAGCGGAGTGGGGCTCCAAAGCCATCAATCCACAGGTCTGCGTCCCGGTCATGCACAGTAAGCCAAGACTCTGTGTAAGCCATGACACAGCAGTTCTTAAAGTCCTTCTGGTAGCGTACATTCCCTTGAATTTCATCCACCTTGTTCCGCAGAGATTGTATGTTCCCAAAAATCATGGAAGTAAGAGGAATGTTACCAAACTGACGTTTCCTCAGGCGTAGTTTCACACCTCCACGCTTTCCGCGTTTCCTCCTCTTGTCTCTCTTTTCATCGCTGTGTCCATGAACGTCTCTCAAAATAAAGTCCGGCAGTTGCAGCATGGACTCAATCACAGACGCTGCATCATCCGTGTTTAAATGCAGCAACATGTCCCTGGAGTATTGTATTCTCCCCGGCATGATCACGATCGCGCTCACCTCACGGACACAGAGCCGGTGGAAAAGAAGCAGCAGTGCAAAAATGGGGAGGAGATCCATATTGATGGAACCAGGGAGCTCTTCGCCATACAGTCCACAAACATTCCAGGACAGAAACGACACAGAGAATTTCGTTAAAAACACATTAAAGTGCGTAAAAACAGACACACAGACGACAGACTTTTTTCACCAGCTGCCGGTCACTGCGTGCGCATGCGCCCATGCAGGTGCGCCCATGCGCATCTAGACCTTGTATATAACATTAAGCTAACCTTAGTGATTCATACAACTTATAATCAGTGCTTATAAATTAACATGCAGGAATAAACATTCATTTAAACATTTTAGCATGCACATATCTAAAATCAAGGATTAACATATTTCAAACCCATTATTGTCCACATCAAACATCAGGGTCCACCTGCTTTTCCCTGGTGTCCTGAAAAAGAGAATGTTGAAAATTGAGTCTTAACAATAATGTTGTTTAAAGGTTTGCTGGTTAAATCCAGCATGTCCCAGAGTTGCCAGTAGAGGGCAATGTTGAGCTGTGGATCTTTGCAGGCCATGAGGTACTCCAGAGGTCTGTTCTATGTCTCCAAGTTTTTATTGGGCCTAAAAGTTCAAGAGGAAGTGCATTAAAAAGGATTCCGGAGTCTGGTTTAACAAAGGAATGTTAGTTCAGTTGTGGTCCTGGGATGAAAGAGCAGTTTCCTGGCTGTCCTTTTCCTGAGTGAAACAGTGTCTGTAGCTGAAGAATAATTTTATTGATGAGCCAAAGTGAGATGATGCTGTACAGAGCCCATCTGCACCTGGATGGCGGAGGAGCCACTGTGAGAATCACTTTTTTTTTTTATTTCTCCAGTGCCTTAAACACCATCCAGCCACTGCTGCTGGGTGAGAAGCTGCAAGTGATGGGGGTTGACAGCTCTGTGATCTCCTGGATCACTGACTACCTAACAGGCCACAGTTTGTTCGGCTGGGCAGTGTCTTGTCTGGTGTGGTGGTTAGTGATACGGGAGTTCCACAGGGGACTGTGCTGTCTCATTTTCTCTTCACCTTATACACCACTGACTTTCAATACAACACTGAGTCATGCCACCTGCAGAAATTCTCTGATGACTCAGATGTTGTGGGGTGTATAAGAGGGGGAGAGGAGGGGGGAGTACAGGGCACTGGTAGACAGATTTGTGGAGTGGACAGAACAGAGTCACCTGAGGCTGAATGTCAGCAAGACCAGAGAGATGGTGATTGACTTCAGGAAGAAGAGGACGCCTTCTCAGCCATTGTACATTAGGGGGGAGGATGTGGGGGTGGTTGAGGACTACAAATATCTGGGTGTCAGGATCAGCAATGGGTTGGACTGGAGATCCAACGCCGATGCTGCGCACAAGAAGGGGATGAGCAGACTCTACTTCCTGAGGAAACTGAGATCCTTCAACGTGTGCAGCAGGATGCTGGAGCTTTTCTACCAGACCATTGTCGCCAGTGCCATCTTCTTTGCTGCTGTCTGTTGGGGTAGCAGTATCAGGGCCAGCGACACCAACAGACTTGACAAGATTATCAAGAGGGCTGGCTCTGTAATTGGTCTCAGACCTGAGACCTTTGAGACTATGGTGGAGAGGAGAACACTAAATAAAGCGATCTATCATGGACAATCCTGATCACCCCCTCCACCACACACTGGACAGACAGCGGAGCACTTTCTCCAGTAGACTACTACAGCTTCGCTGTCGAATGGCCAGGTACAAGAAATCTTTCCTGCCGCATGCCATTTCACTGTACAATAACTCACTATGATGTTGTATTGTGGTTATAACTATGCTGCCATACTGCACCTTACAGCTTAACTGCCCCCTCCCATTTCACTCTGCTACTGATAGTCCTGCATTGTGTAGCGGGTACGATTCATGTGTCTGTACGGGTTAAGCTATGATGTATATACACTACCGTTCAAAAGTTTGGGGTCACCCAGACAATTATTTTGTGTTTTCCATGAAAAGTAACACTTATTTACCACCATGAGTTGTAAAATGAATAGAAAATATAGTCAAGACATTGACAAGGTTAGAAATAATGATTTGTATTTGAAATAATATTTTTTTCGAGATACTCAACCTGCTCAAAGGAAGGTCAGTTTTATAGCTTCTCTAACCAGCTAAACTGTTTTCAGCTGTGCTAACATGATTGCACAAGGGTTTTCTAATCATCCATTAGCCTTCTGACGCAATGAGCAAACACATTGTACCATTAGAACACTGGAGTGGTAGTTGCTGGAAATGGGCCTCTATACACCTATGTAGATATTGCACCAAAAACCAGACATTTGCAGCTAGAATAGTCATTTACCACATTAGCAATGTATATTAGATATTAGAGTGTATTTCTGATTAGTTTAAAGTTATCTTCATTGAAAAAAACAGTGCTTTTCTTTCAAAAATAAGGAAATTTCTAAGTGACCCCAAACTTTTGAACGGTAGTGTATGTTTTTATGGTAGTGTTAGTTTTACTTTCCATGGGTAATCCCTTTGTCTGTCATGCGTGCGTTTCTGTCGTTTGGTAGTCTGCTGTCATGCTGCTGTTACACTGTAATTTCAATTTAATATCTATCTATCTATCTATCTATCTATCTATCTGTCTGTCTGTCTGTCTGTCTGTCTATCTACCTATCTAAAACTGGTCAGGAAGGCTGCCAAGAGGCCAACAGCAACATTGAAGGAGCTGCAGGAATTTCTGGCAAGTACTGGCTGTTTAGTACATGTGACAACAATCTCCCGTCAAGGGTGGCAAGACGGAAGCCTTATCTTATGAAGAAAAACATCCAAGCCCGGCTACATTTTGCAAAAACACATTTGAAATCTCTCAAACGCATGTGGGAAAATTTGTTATGGTCCAGTGAAACGAAGGTTGAACTTTTTGGCCATAATTCCAAAAGGTATATTTGGCACTAACACAACACTGCTCATCACCAAAAGAACACCACACCTACAGTGAAGCATGGTGGTGGTACCATCATGCTTTGGGGCTGTTTTTCTTCAGCTGGGACTGGGGCCTTAGTCAAGGTGGAGGGAATTAGGGACAGTTCCAAATACTAGTCAGTGCTGGCACAAAACCTTCAGGCTTCTGCTAGAAAGCTGAAGATGAAGAGGAACTTCATCTTTCAGCACAACAGTGACCCAAAGCAGACGTCCAAATCAACAAAAGAATGGCTTCACCAGAAGAAGATTACAGTTTTGGAATGGCCCAGCCAGAGTCCAGACCTGAATCCAATCGAACATCTGTGGGTGATCTTAAGAGGGCTGTGCACAGGAGATGCCCTTGCAGTCTGACAGATTTGGAGCGTTTTTGCAAAGAGTGGGCAAATATTGCCACATCAAGATGTGTCATGCTGATGGACTCTTACCCAAAAAGACTGAGGACTGCAATTAAAGCCAAAGGTGCTGCAACAAAGTGTTAGTTTAAGGGTGTGCACATTTATGCAAACAGGTTATTGTAAGTTTAATATTTTTTATTTTTCCCCTTAAAAGATTTCAGTTTGTTTTTCAATTGGGTTGTACAGGTTATAGGTCACATTAATGGTGGAAGAAGTTTTGAAATGATTTATCTTGGTCTCATTTTTTTTTTGCATCACACAAACCTGGCATTTAAACAGGGGTGTGTAGACTTTTTCTATCCACTGTATGCTATCTGTGTCAAATATTTACAGTAAGTGATGTATTTGCATAGGAGACTACTACATTCCCACAGTGTCACAGGTCTTTGACCAACAGGTACCTTCTGGGTACTGTATGTCAATGAAGTTAATGGCTCTGACAAAACAAATATATTTTACTAAAAACTCTCAAAAAAAGGCCAACTACAAACCTCAAACACAAACACAGTCAGGAGCTGCAGTTCAGTGACAACTGCTGTTATGTTAAGTTTGAAAACTTCAAGCACACAGCTCTCAGTAAACCATTGTCTTGATGGGTGTAAACCATAAAGCCCCATATCCTTTTTTATGAAGCTGTAGAGAAGATTTATTTCTTTCTTATTTCTTTCTTTCTTTTTTAATATGAAAATCAATGCGGACTGACTCACTTTTAGTACTAGATTCCCCCCCCCTTTGTCCTGTCAGACAGCTAGGTGAGCAGAACAGAAAACTGCTTCCCTTATTGTGCCATACAGATTTACTTTACCAAAAGGAGCTTTATACAGTGCATATATATGTACTGTATATTGTTATAAACTCCTCTTGTAATAACTTTCAATACTTTACTTAAATTGTTCCACCCATGAAGGACCCAACGGGGGGGAAGGGGGAAAGAAAAAGGAGAGAAACAGATAAAGAAGACAAACAAACAACTGAAACAAACAGAAGACAGACTGTTTCTTCCACTGAAGAGGTGTCAACACGAGTCTGGTATCTGGACCTGTTAAAGGAGAGACATACTGTATGTGTGTGTGCATACGTGTGCATGTGTATGAGAGCACGTGCAAAATAAGTGTGTGCATGTGAGTGGTTTGTCAGGAAACATGCAAAGAGGGTGGCCGGTCACAGCAACCCCCCCCACCACCACCACCACCACCACCTTCCCCGGAAACCCCAAGCAAGCAGGACACTGCCACCAACCCCCACAGGGCACAAATGTCCCGAGGACAACAAGCCCAAGGACAGCCAGGCATCTGCCCCAGGAGGGATGGCTGAGGGAGGCTTGGCTGCCAAGCGGACGCCACGGCCGACCCACGCTCCCGGACCGACCAACCCCCGTCCCCCAGTGGGGCCAACGCCAGCCCCCGGGCCCCAGATGCCAGGAGGCCAGCACCCCGATCCCACGGGCCGGAGACCGGCCCGCACTTTTAGCACTAGATTTAAGGAATTGCAGTTTCAGATGTCATAAAATGCCCTATTTAAGGGCTATTGGAGGACACCAAACGCTCACTGTGGTTTCTGCACATTTATTAACATAAAGACGTACCATATAAAAAACACTATAACATACACACACGAGAGTGGTGAAGTGCTGGAGGAGAGTGGAGCTCAATGACACAGGGGGACAGAAGCCTGGGAACGCCGGACAAAGGGGCAGAATCCTAGCCAGAGCATACCCAAAAGGCAGCAGGGCTCATGGCTGGAAATAAAGGGGAAACTAACCTGGCGGAGCACTCCCGTTCTCCTCGACAGCAACACAAATACACTCAGAGCTGAGCAGGGCATCTGAGGACGAAGCAGTATGGAAGGACACAACAACGGGGAGAGGTTGTCATGCTCTAAAATACCCTTTCCAGAAATGTGACAGGTGTGGATACATGAGTGGAAAAATTAATACAATCAATGACAGCTGCGCACCCCACGAACCAGTTTGATGACTGGGAGCTGCGCAGCACTGTCAAAATAAAACACAAACAAGAAACCATGACGATACAAGAGCAACACAACCCCAAAATGTAAATAATAATACTACAAATGCAAAACGACAATAATAAAACAGGAACCAAATACAGCAGACAGGATAACCAAGGAGACAAGCAGACAGAAAAAGACTAAACAAGACTGAAGACTGGGCACGGCGCCCACCCGTGCCCAGGATCATGATAGTGCCCCCTCTCAAGGGGTGGAAATCCCAGACACCTCAGTGCGACATCGAAGAGAAAAGAACTCCCTCACAAAGAACCCCCCCCCGCCCCCAACAGACGAGGAGTGCCAGACGAGGGCCAGGAAGGAGGGCCCACGGCAGCCTCGGACTGAGGCATAGCACTCATGGAGGCCCTGGGCTGGGGCAAAGCACCCACGGAGGCCCTGTGCTGAAGCGTAGCGCTGCTGAAACCAGGAGACTCTCCAGTCGGCTCAAGTTCCAGGGCACAGGTAGCTTTCTCCTCCCATCCAGTGTCTGGCTGCAGGGCTGGAACGGGGTCCTCCAGAGCTGCAAGCTCCTCCGTCGTCCGGCGGCTCCACCCCAGGACCGGCAGACACTCAGGGAAAACAGGAGGAGACGTGCTACGAAGTAGCAGGTGAGGGAATGGTGTCAGTAGTAGGTGGTAAGGACTGTGAGCTGCTGTTGCTGAGCCTCACCACCGGGAATTAGGCAAGAAAATTCATTTTTAAGTAAGGGAGAATGAAAAAAACACTTGCCTGCATTCCCAGGGCATGGTGGTGACTGCCGCTGAAGGCCCAGAGTCATTCTTCCCTATGTCTGTAGCGAGTGTGGGCCCCCCTGAAGAAAGTGGAGGAGCCGCCCCTGCAAACATGTCACCGGCCGAATCAGCTGCTGTGACAGGGGAGTTTCTCCTCCTTTTCTGGTGTGAAGCAGCTGGGTGGCGGTGAGGGGCTGGCGCATCTGATCCAGGGGACATTCCGTTGGCTCAGGAACGGACGGTAAATGAGAAGGCAGTGAAACAGGCTCCCGTCGAGGCCGGAGGGACCCCGGGGTCTGAGGACGTTTTCCTCGTCAGCTTCAGAATCAGAATCAGAATCAGGTTTATTGCCATTGTTCATGTAGTACACAAACTAGGAATTTGTCTCGGTGCAATGCTGCAACATTAAACATGATAAAATAAAAGAAATAAACTATACATGCAATAAAGTGTAGAATAAGAGTAAGTGATACTGGTCAGCAGTTAAAATATATTAGCGAGCAGCAGATACTGTGGAGAACTATATAGTGCAGTCGGTAATGCAGGAAGAAAACAGTGATGATTGACATGAGTCTGGTTGAGCTGCTGTACATAGTGCACGAGAGTCAATAAGTCACTTAGTGTTCAGCAGTCTGATGGCAGAGGGGAAGAAGCTGTTCATGTGACGGGAGGTTTTAGTCTGGATGGACCGAAGTCTTCTACCTGAGGGGAGGGGGGCAAACAGTACGTGACCAGGGTGTGAGGGATCGGCTATGATCCGGCCAGCATGCCTCCGGGTCCTGGAGATGTACAGATCCTGGAGAGATGGGAGCTTGCAGCCGATCACCTTCTCAGCAGTGCGCACGATGCGCTGCAGCCTTAGTCTGTCCCTGGCAGTGGCTCCTGCGTACCACACGGTTATGGAGGTGGTGAGGATGGACTCGATGATGGCTGTGTAGAACTGCACTAACATCTTGGTGGGTAGCTTGAGCTTCCTCAGCTGCCGCAGGAAGAACATCCTCTGCTGGGCCTTTTTGATGAGGGAGCTGATGGTCGGCTCCCACTTGAGGTCCCTGGTGATGGTGGTGCCTAGGAAGCGGAAGGAATCAGCAGTGGTGATGGGAGAGCCTGTGAGGGTGAGGGGGGGCAGAGGGGTTGTGACTTTCCTGAAGTCTACAATCATCTCCACTGTCTTCAGAGCGTTCAGCTGCAGGTTGTTATTGTTGCACCAGGAAGCCAGCTGGGCCACCTCTCTCCTGTAGGCGGACTCGTCGCCGTTGGAGATGAGCCCGATGAGGGTGGTGTCGTCCGCAAACTTGATCAACTTGACAGACTGGTGGCTGGAGGTGCAGGAGTTGGTGTAAAGGGAGAAGAGTAGGCACCCCAGGCGCACCCCAGGCGCACATGACGGCAGCTCTCCTATCAGGCTGTGAGGGTCCGTTTAGAGGACAGAGAAGGTGTGTAGCAGACCTGCGTACCTACGGTAACTTCCTAACCCCAGATACGCCTCCATGATGGTCGCTGCCACCTCAACATTCCTGCAAACCTCCTTGAGAGAGCAGGAGTTGAGCGCTGCGTCAATGAAGTCCTGGGCAAAGTCCGCCGCCCACAGCTCATCTATGGTGGGGCCACCGGCTACTGATTTTCCCCAATTGATGGAGCCCTGGCGAGCTGATGGCATAATGAGTGCTCGCGTAGAGTTGGTGAAGAGAAAAAGGGAAAAAATGATTATGGGAAAAGAAAATTCGGAAACGCACAGCGACTGGGGTCCAAATCCTGGTCGTGAACTTCTGTCATAAAACATCCTATTTAAGGGCTATTGAATGACGACAAACGCTCACTGTGGTTTCTGCACATTTATTAACATAAAGACAAACCATACAAAAACCACTAAACATACACACACGAGAGTGGTGAACCGCTGGAGGAGAGTGGGGCTCAATGACACAGGGGGACAGAAGTCTGGGAACGCCAGGCAAAGAGGCAGAATCCTTGCTGGAGAGCACCCAAAAGGCAGTGGGGCTCACGGCAGGAAATAAAGGGGAAACTAACCTGGCGGAGCACTCCCGTTCTCCTCGACAGCAGCACAAATACACTCAGAGCTGAGCAGAGCATCTGAGGACAGAGCAGTATGGAAGGACACAACAATGGGGAGAGGTTGTCGAACCCTAATATACCCTTTCCAGATATGTGACAAGTGTGGATACATGAATGGAGAAATTAACACAATCAATGACAGCTGTGCAGCCCACAAACGAGTTTGACAGCCGAGAGCTGTGCATCGCTGTCAAAATAAAACACAAACCAGAAACCATGATGATACAAGAGCAACACAACCCCAAAATGTAGATAATAATACTACAAATACAAAATGACAATAATAAAACAGGAACCAAATACAGCAGACAGGATAACCAAGGAGACAAGCAGACAGAAAAAGACTAAACTAGACTGAAAACCGGGCACGGTGCCCACCCATGCCCAGAATCATGACATCAGACACTTACGTAGTATGTGATGACTTCAATTTTCAAGCTTATTTTTGCAGTTTTTGCATGCAATATGCAAAAACATACCACTGTAGAGGGTAAAAGGGAAAAGATGTGGAGGCGAGGCACGAGCGTAGGTTGACACAGATCTTTATTAATCCCTCCAACATAGATGTACAGCCTCTGACCCCAGCGTGGATGCTGGGGCTGTGTGTCTGGAAAAGCCTTGAAGCCAGTCAGCCTTCCCCCAGTTTCTCTGTGATCTCTTATATAGCTTTATTGACCTGTGCATAGAAACTGGGGGCTGGTGCCTATTACATGGGGTTTGACAAAGGCCATGTGTGGCACGATTATCATAACACATGTTACATACAAAAGCAATGTGTGGCACGATTATCATAACACGTTACCTTCATAACAATACATTCGCCTCCCAGCGCTGCAGCTTAGAGCAGCAGGAGGTGAAGGCGCCTTAAAGTCTGGTCTAATTACCCCTATGGGGGGCTAAACCACGTGACTCTGGCCGGGGAGGAGGTCTTACACTGTTCTTCCGCGAGCAGTGGAAAGTCTCACTGGTGTCTGTCCCCGCCTCCTCCTCATTTGAGTCTATGGTCTCAGTGCTGCCTGGTCCTGTTCCTACAATTGTGGCAGCAATTTACCGTCCACCAAAGCCTAACAAGGACTTCATAAATGAATTTTCAGCTTTTTTGGCTGAGCTTTCTTCATGCTCTCCTAATATAGTAATTCTTGGTGATTTTAACATACACATAGACAATGTAAATAATAACCTCACCAGGGATTTTATATTCTGTCTTAACAGTTTTGGTTTTCAACAGTTTATCACTGTTCCAACTCATTCAAAAGGACGCACCCTTGATTTAATTTGCTGTTTAGGTGTTATTCCTACCGGTTGCAAAACAGATGTGCTCCCCTTCTCTGATCATATGCTAATTTCTTTTGATGTTAATCTGGTTCTTTCAAAAAACAAGTCCTCCCGTGACATTTCCTTCCGTAATATCAAGGACATTAATCTGGACGCTCTTTCAGCTGGTATTAATTCTCTACCCCACCCTGACAGTCTCTCCAGTCCTGATGAACTTGTCTCACACTATAATAACAGTCTCCAGAGTCTTCTCAATAACTTGGCCCCCCTGAAAACCAGATCAGTCACATTCACCCGTTCTTCACCCTGGTTCACTCCTGCTCTCAGACAACTTAAAGCCAAGGGACGCCAGTTGGAAAGTCTCTTTAGGAAAACTGGTTTAACTGCTCATCAAGAAATGTACCAAAATCATATCACTCATTACAAGGACTGCTGCAAACATGCCAAATCCACCTACTACGCCAGTTTGATCAATTCATATGAAGGTGACACTAAGGCCCTATTCTCCTTACTGAAAACCATCACTCAACCGCCGGACTCCCTTCCCCCGCACATGGTCTCCCCTGCGTTCTGTGATAATTTGTTCTCATTTTTTACCTCCAAAATTCAGAATGTTCATCAACAGCTCGTCCCAATGATCTCTCACAATCCTTTATCAACATTTCCTCCTGTGCTTCCTACCTTCTCCTTCTCTGCATTTACTCTTCCCTCCATCACTGCTATTTCTAAACTGATAAGCAAATCCAAATCATCTACCTGTCATCTAGATCCCCTCCCAACCATTCTCGTCAAAGCATCTCTGTCCTCACTCGCACCTCTTATTACTCATATCATCCACTCCTCCCTCACTACTGGTCTAGTCCCCTCACCCCTAAAAACAGCTGCCATTACCCCTATACTCAAGAAACCTGGTCTGGATCCCAACAATCTAAACAACCTCCATCCCATCTCCAACCTGCCATTTCTGCCTAAAATTTTGGAAAAATCAGTAGCAGCCCAAGTCCACTCCCACCTCTCCTCTAATAACATTTATGAAGAGTTCCAGTCCGGTTTCCGTCCCCACCACAGCACAGAAACGGCCCTTCTTAAAATCACAAATGACTTGTTAATGTCAGCAGACTCTGGACTCCTCTCCATCCTCATCCTTCTTGACCTGACTGCAGCCTTTGATACCATTTCTCACCCCATCCTCCTCCATAGACTGGCATCTCTCGGTTTTTCTGGTACTGTTTTAAACTGGTTCACATCCTACCTTTCTGACTGCTCCCAATTCATCCAGTTAAAATCATACACATCCCAGCCATCATCCATCTCTTCTGGCGTCCCCCAAGGTTCAGTCCTTGGTCCAATTCTGTTCATCATTTATCTTCTCCCTATTGGTCATATTTTCCGTAAATTTAATATTCAATTCCAATGTTACGCTGATGACACCCAGCTGTATCTTTCCTCCAGACCTACCTCCAACCTACCTCCCACCTCCCTCTGTGACTGCCTCCATGAACTCACTTCCTGGTTTTCCTCTAACTTCTTTAAACTTAACAGTGACAAAACAGAAGTCCTCTTAGTCGATTCAAAATCCACCTTTTCAAAGTCAAACAGTATCACCATCACCATTGACAACACTACTGTTTCCCCCTCCGGGTAATTTTGGACACCACCCTCTCCTACAAATCCCACATCAATAATGTCACCTGGTCAGCATTTTTCCATCTACATAACATCAACCGTCTCCGTCCCTCCCTCACCCCTGCCAGCACCGCCATCCTGGTCCATTCTCTCGTTACCTCCCGCCTGGATTATTGTAACTCCCTTCTTTCTGGTCTCCCCCTCAAATCTCTTAAAAAACTTCAACTGGTTCAGAATGCTGCCACCCGGATCATTACCAGAACTCCATTCACCCATCATATCACCCCGATTCTGCAGCACCTCCATTGGCTCCCCATCAAACACCGCATTGACTATAAAATCATCCTCCTCACTTACAAAGCCCTCCATGGCCTCGCCCCCCCAAACCTGGCTGCACTCCTGTCCGTCCATACACCATCCAGAACTCTCAGATCATCAACTACCATCAACCTCATTGTCCCTCCTGCACGCATGACCACCATGGGCCTCCGATCATTCAGCTGCACCGCCCCCCGCCTCTGGAACTCCCTCCCACCAGACCTCAGGAATTTAAACTCACTTTCCACCTTCAAATCCCACCTCAAGACTTTTCTGTTCACTAAGGCCTATTCTTTGAGATTCTTGTACTTGTGATGTGTTTTTAAATGTGTTTTATTGATTGTTTTATTCTTATACGGCATCCTTGAGTGCCTTGAAAGGCGCCTTAAATAAAATGTATTATTATTATTATTATTATTATTACCCCTCTCAGTCCATTGTTCAGCCCATCTGTCTGCTTCTGGGTGTGAGATAATGTCCACCCGCAGTGTGTGGTGTCACCATACAGCTACCCGCCAAACACCCAGAAGGGGCTGTGACCACCCGGTCGTTTGGGCTCAAGTCGACACCTGTGGAGGCTGCAGCGGGGGATTGCAGCTCCGGTAGAACTGTCCTGCTGGTGAGGAGTGTTGGAGGGCATGTCAGTCCGTGGAGGGAAAGGGGGAGGGGTGAAAAACACTGTCTGCTCCGCTCCGAGTTCCAACACGTTGAACAGCCATGGTTCGTGGGCGCATGGGGGCTGGTGCGTGTTGTGCTGAAGGAAAAAAACTGGCGATCGGAAGGTCTTTGGGACAGAGGTGCAGGTATAGCGATGTGGAGGATGAGGGTGAGGAGGGGGAAGCAAGTGAGTGCCGGCCCGGGACATCAACAGTGTCTGGGCTGTGCAAAAATTGCGTGCAGATCAGCCTCGGATGAGGGACTTTCCCGGTAAACCTTATGGTGATCCGCAGCAGCTGTGAAAAAAAAATTTAAGTCTCTGATGCCTCCTTGTGCAGGTCCAGTCTAGCGAGGATCTGGGGAAGGTGATTGGCCCATTCCCCCGAGGATGCGTAGCGGCTGTGAAAAAACTGAAGCTGTGGCAGGGAACGTGGCAATCTTGCTTTAGGTGTGGGAGCAGCCCTAAAGGCATCGGGGAAAGCAATCAGCTAAATTCCCGTTGTGCGCAGCAGCTGATAGACAAACACATGTCCTGTATGCGAGACTGCACATCTGCTTTGGTTGAAAGGGCAGCCCTAAAGGTTCCAAGGATGGTTTATTTATTTAGCGAATGCAAAGTCCTTAAGCCAAGCAGTTGCCTCCTGGTTTGCTGTATGGAGGGTGTGTAATCCTCCTTCCAGTCTTTGGAGCGGGCAAGCCTCTATGATGTGTTCCATTGTTTGCTCCTCTCCACATGCGCACAGAGGGCTAGGGCTACTGCCCCATCTGTAAAGGCTGGCCAAGCAGGGGCCATGTCCAGTCCTGAAGCGATTGAGTGTAGACCACTGTCTCCTTGGGAGGTTGGTGCCCGGGACCTGTTGGTTGGGGTTTATCACCAGCTGTTTGTTTGGGACCTCCTTGGTCTCCCATTCCTCTTGCCAAGCTGTCTGGATGGTAAAGTCAGCTGGGGGAGGGTTTTTCCAAATCGGCCGTCTGGATGAAAGTCGGGCAGTGGGTGGAGTGTGGATATCTGCATGGATTGGTAAGTGAGGAGAATCTTTAACTTTTTGGAGCATCCTTTGAGTTAATGCTGCTCGCCGGATGTGTGGAGGGGCTATGTTTGACAGTACAGAGAGCCAGGGGAGTGGTGTTGAGCGGATTGTTCCAGTTATAGTTCTCATGGTTGTGTTGAGCTGGGTGTCTACATGGTGTGTGTAAGATGACCTGGACCAGACAGGGGCACAATATTCTGCTACAGAGTATGAAAGGGCCAGTGCTGAGGTGCGCAGGGTGGAGACTGCCGCCCCCCATTTTGCACCAGCGAGCTTGCAGAGCAGGTTGTTTCGTACCTTCACCTTAGCAGCCGTCCCCTTTAGATGTTCCTTGAAGGATAAGGTCCTATCAAGGGTCACTCCAAGATAAGTTGGATTTGGGGCATGCTTAAGCTTGAGTCCGCTCAGGTGGATGTTTAGTTCTCTGGCAGCTTTTGCATTGTGGAGATGGAATACACTGGAGACGGTTTTTGCTGGGCTTGGTTTTAGACGCCAGATTTTGCAGAACTGGTCCAGTTTGGCAAGATCTTCCGTGAGCACCCGTTCCAGTGGTTCAAAGTCTGGTGCTTGGAATGCCAAACAGATGTCGTCTGCATAGGTGAATTTTGTGGATTTTGTAGTAGGCAGGTCGTTTATGTAGAGGTTGAACAGAGTTGGAGCTAGAACTGAGCCTTGTGGGAGTCCGTTTTTCTGCATTCTCCATGCACTTGTCTTCTGACTGAGGTGGACTCTGAACCTTCGGTTGGTCAGCAGGGTTTTTATAATTGCTGTTGCCCAAGCAGGGATCGCCTTTATAAGTTTCAGGAGGAGGCCTTTGTGCCAGACCGTATCATAGGCGGCTGTAAGGTCGAGAAACACAGCCCCTGTCTTCAGTCTGCTCTCGAAGCCATTTTCGATGAAGGTGGTTAGGGCCAGTACTTGTTCTCCTGTACTGCGGTCCTTGCGGAAACCTGCTTGATCCACACTTAGAATATCCTCTACCTCTGGGGAAATGCGTTGCAGAATTAGGCGCTCCATGATTTTGTAAGGAACGCTGAGTAGGGAGATTGGGCGGTAGCTTGCTGGTAATTTGTGGTCTTTGCCAGGTTTTGGGATGGCAATGACCTTTGCTGTCCGCCATTTCTTTGGGATCGAGTTTGTTTGTGTGATCCTTGTGTAGAATTGTGTCAACCAGGTTAGGGCTCGGGGGCCAAGATTTTTCATGAATTCTGGGAAGATGTTATCGTATCCTGCTGCCTTTCCACATTTCAGGCTCTGTAGGACTTTCTCCAGTTCAGCAGCCTCGAAGGGTTCAGGGTTCGTTTCCTCTACAGGCATTTTTTGGTGTTTTTTTAGCTCAGTTGTAACTGCTCTTTTGGTGTCTTTGTCTTGGGGTGCTTTGGCGATAGTCAGTAGGTGGGATGCAACTTGGTTGGGTGTGACGGATGCTCGGCTTTGGCTAGGGGGCTTCTGTGCAGCTCCTAGGCGACGGATGAGGCTCCAACATTTCCTGCTAGAGTGGGTAAAGCTCCGGTCAGCAACTGTCTCCTCCCATTTCTTTCGCCGAGCTGTATTTAGCGATTCAATGAGATGGTCTGCTATCTCTGGGTCCCCTGATGTTTGATAGGATTGTAGGAGGGCAGCACTTTCTCCGTCCAAACATGGGACATAGAGGGGTCGGTAGCCTCGTGGGATTGCAGTATGGGCAGCCTTGAAGATTGCGCTGCAGAAGCGGTTGTATGCTTCATCTACAGTGATGGTGTGGAGTGGGATGGTAACAACGCTCCGGTCCAGAGTTTCACTGAATTTCTTCCAGTTGGCTTTGCGGAAGTTCCAGCGCATCTTCCTTGGGCTGTATATGACTGGAAGTTGTAGGCCAATGTGTACAAGCAGGGGCCGGTGTTGGCTGTGTGGAAAATCATCAAGAATGAGGATCTGTGTAGGATATGGCTCCCCATTCAAAGAGCTGACCCAACACAGGTCAGGAGAATAGTCCTTCTTCCACCTAGCAGAGTGGAAGGTTCCTCTTTGTTTGGGGTCGTATATCAAAGCGAGGTCATTTCTGGATGCCCAGTCTGAAAGTGCCTTCCCATCACTGTCCACTGCTGGGTACCCCCAGTCAGGGTGATGGCTGTTAAAGTCCCCCACATAGATGGCAGGGTGGGGTAGGGTGGGTAAGACCTGCAGATCCCAGTTGGCATTAGGGGGCTTGTACACATTGACAATATGGAAGCCACCAATGATTATGGTGTCTGAGAAATGTGTTGTTATCAGGTGATTTGCTTCAACTATGTCAGAACGCACATAGGTGGCACGTCCATGTTTAGCATGTAGAACATAGCACAGGAGGTCAAAGCCTTTGATGGTGAAGCGGCCAGCTTCCTCTGTGCCAATGTGAGTCTCTTGGAGGCAGATTACGTCAATCGAATGTTGGAAGGTGAGGACTTCGATAAGGCTTCGCTTGGCTGCAGATAGGCCTTCAACGTTTAGTTGTAATATGCGAAGGGCCGATCCTACCACAAAGTGCTCTTGGGGCTGTTTGCTTTCGGCTTTAGGACTGTGACTAGGATTCTTCTTTGACTTGGCACAGAGGCGTCGTCTCTTCGAATTTAGTCTGCTGGTAGGATCATTAGCTTCCCCAGGCGAGCCCGGGTACTGGCGGAGGGCGCGACGAGAACGCTGATCCATTGCCCCCCGGTCACCATCCAAGGATGGTGACCGGCCGTGTTCCCCGGGCATGTGCAGCGGCGGAGGATGATGTATAAGTCTGTGGAGCCGGTTTGTCCCTGGTGCGTGGCGCGCGCTCTGGCGCTGTGACCACATAGCTGGAAGTTGTGCTGTCCTCGTAATCCTACGGTGTGTGTACGGGGCTTCTGTGCACTGAAACTCCACTGTCTGGAGGTGAAGTCAGGGTCGGGGCTTGGCGGGAATCAACGCAGACAGCGCTGATCTTCCCCATTCAGGCTGTTTCTTTGTGGTGCTCGTCTTGCTGATCTTATGCATCTCGGTCCCCGCTCCGCAATCTCTCTCCGGCCATTAAGGTCACCATCGTGGAGAGAGTCACAGGCGTGCGCACTCCAGTGTGGATGAAGAGGATGCAGGCGAGCTCTGGTACTCCAGAGTCCACAGCGTGGTGAAAGGGAGTAGACTGTCCATTACACATCAGGTCACCAATGTGGAGAAAAAGGAGTCCACAGTGCAGCGAAAGGGAGAGACAGTCCAACTCACGTCAGGTCACCAATGTAGAGGGTAAAAGGGAAAGGATGTGGAGGCGAGGCACGAGCATAGGTCGACACAGATCTTTATTAATCCCTCTAACATAGATGTACAGCCTCTGACCCCAGCATGGACGCTGGGGCCGTGTGTCTGGAAAAGCCTTGAAGCCAGTCAGCCTTCCCCCAGTTTCTCTGTGATCTCTTATATAGCTTTATTGACCTGTGCATAGAAACTGGGGGCTGGCGCCTATTACATGGGGTTTGACAAAGGCCATGTGTGGCACAGTTATCATAACACGTTACATACAAAGGCAATGTGTGGCACGATTATCATAACACATGTTACCTTCATAACAATACATTCGCCTCCCAGCGCTGCAGCTTAGAGCAGCAGGAGGTGAAGGCGCCTTAAAGTATGGTCTAATTACCCCGGTGGGGGGCTACCCCTCTCAGTCCATTGTTCAGCTCCTCTGTCTGCTTCTGGGTGTGAGAAAATGTCCACCCGCAGTGTGTGGTGTCACCACACCGTATATCATACGATTGGTATG
This sequence comes from Pholidichthys leucotaenia, assembly GCA_020510985.1. NCBI lineage: Eukaryota > Metazoa > Chordata > Actinopteri > Cichliformes > Pholidichthyidae > Pholidichthys > Pholidichthys leucotaenia. Next base: position 367,463,564 of record CM035842.1, on the reverse strand, counting down.
CAAAAATTTGGACACCCCTTCACAAATAGCATAGATTTTTTTTAAATTAAAATGACATATATACAGTCTCTGTAGGACATGAAACAACAGCACTCTGAAGCGAGTGCAATATCCCCTTCCTCTGTTTTCTTTGAAGATCCCAATACTTACTGACAGAGAGCAGTTTTCAACTTTTCAGTGTAATTACTGTGGCAGAACCAAATTATGATAAGCCCATCATTCACGAATATACAACAAAGTATACAACCCATAGTTGTAGGTCAGGATCCCAAGGTGAACCTGTGTAGTAAGTATGGTGACCCTAGGGAGCTTTACACATTCTATAGTAAGAGATCATAGGGAGTGCCAACCTTGACCATTGACCTTTTGACACCAAACCTGTAGTCAGAGGTTATGGTCTCAGAGTGAACCTGTGTACCAAGTTTGCCCTAGCTTTATTCATTTCATGGTAATAGTAAATATAGCATTTAACATAGTGCAACTGCAACGTTAACTTTGAACCTTTGACCCCTTGACCGTAGCTTTCTTTGTTGTTCAGACATAGTTTCTAAGCCATTTTGATGTTGACCTTTGACCTTGTGATCCCAAAACCACAGTCACACTTCAGGGTCACAGGGTGAACCTGTGTACCAAGTTTAGTGACCCTAACTTTACTCATTGTACAGTAATAAAGCATAGGGAATGTTAACCTTGACCTTTGACCTTTTGACCCCAAGCCCATAGTCAGAGGTCAGGATTCCAATGTGAACCTGTGTACCAGGTTTGGTGGCCCTAGTTTTATGCATTGTACAGTAAGAAGGCATAAGAAATGTTAACCTTGACCTTTGACCTTTTGACCCCAAACCCATAGTCAGAGTTCAGGTCAGAGTTCAGGATCCCAAGATGAACCTGTATACCAGGTTTGGTGGCCCTAGCTTTACTTGTTTTATAGTAATAGTAAATGTAGCATTTACCATAGAGCAACTGCAATGTTAACTTTGAACTTTTGACCCCTTGACCCCAAACCCATAGTTAGGTGAGGTGAGGGTGTAAGTCGTTCAAGATGTGTTTTAGATACAGCTACTGCGTCGATTTGAAAAATCTACATAATTTCTTTCAATAGTTACTGTGTTTAGAAGATTTAGGGAAAAATCTAACCTGACCTTTGACCTAGAGCTCATCCGATGAGAGTGAAATTTCAGTATCTGCATCACCAGAGTATATCACACCATGGTACCAAGTTTCAAAACAATTGGACCAAAACTGTAGAAGGAGTTGATTTCACAAGATAGTTACTGTCTATGAAGTGAGGTGAAACAGGAGATCAGGTCAGGGGCTACAATTCCCGCAAAAATAATCCAATCAGAACCAAATTGCAATGTGCGCATCCTTGGTGCATATCAAACCATGGTACAATATTTCTAAACAATCGGAACAAAACTTAGGAGGAGTTGATTTCACAAAAGTGAGACAGACGGACGGACGGATTGACCCATAACAAGGGATAAAAATATATTACCAGCAAACATGTATGCATAGTTAGATTTCATAAATTGAACAATGAATAAGTAAATAAATAAATTCACACACAACTGTTGAATGTATAATAGTTTGTGCACTTTACAATTAATTAAACATATCACTGACAAAAATTGCCAAAATATGCTATTTTGTACCTTTTACCACTATATTTTGTGTCTAAAATCCCACTCTTTCTCCCTTGTTTAACAAGCATTTTTTTTGTTTAATTTAAGAATATTTGGCTTAATATATTGTACACTCCCAAACCAAATATTTCTATTGGAGCATAACTGGTGCACAAACATCTCCACTTTAGAAGAAATCATAAAGATATGTAAATTAATTTTCTGTTATCGACCTCAATGCAGTCAATTTACCAGACAGCTCCTGGTCGGTGAGTGCTTTGCTTCAATATGCAATAATAGGCTTTGCCACAAGTATCCTTTATTTAGGGATCCCAGGCTTGAGTGAGCACTGTGTGAATTATACCTGTTAATCAGTTGCTGTGACAGCTGTTTGACGTCAGAGCTGGACAAAGCTAACAGGACACGAGGCCAAAGACTGTGTGCAGCAGTGTATTTACATAGGCAGGTGGGGCTGGTGAGGCCAGGGGTTAAGGGGGGTTGATGGGGAATGCAGTGGTGGAGGTCGGGTGAAAGGTGGTCAACAAACACAGCTTGCTGTCACGAAAGCACCACTTACGTGTATAGCTGCAACTTTGTAAGTGAGTGACACAGAAGCAGGATGAGTGTGTGAGAGGGAGGGGGGCAGGAAAGCTGGGGAGGTAGATAGAGGACTTATGAGACGGAAACATGAAGAGGGGAGGTCCTCGGTTTACTCACAGTGTTGTGTTAGATTTGTCATGTTTCCACACGAGGCGATTTTCAGACTTTATTTCCATTTTACTGTCTGAGATTTATCAAGCACTGTAAAAAGGAAACCACTTAGTAGACTTGAGACAAGATGAAGTGATAAAAAAAAAATTCAGATGAAATGTGTGGTATAAAGACAACAGACTTAAAATGTAAAAGGTTGGGGGCGGCTGTGGTGCAGGTGTAGTGTAGTTCAATTCTCACTCTGTCTGCAGTCTGCATGTCAAAGTCTCCTTGAGCAAGACACTGAACCCCCAGTTGCTCCTGGTGGGTCAGGCAAGTGCCTGTGCATGGCAGCTCCACTGTTAACAGTGTGTGAATGTGTGTGTGAATGGGTGGATAGCAGGATCTGTAAAATGCTTTGGTCATCTAGAGATGAGTAACAAGAACACTCTGAGCCGAGTGCAATATCACCTGCCTCTGTTTCTTTGAAGATCCCAATACTTACTGATGGACTGTGGCAGAACAAAATCATGATAAGCCTATCATCCATGAATATACACCAAAATATACAACCCATATTTGTAGGTCAAGGTCCCAAGGTGAAACTGCATAACAAGTATGGTGACCCTAGAGAACTTTACTCGTTCTATAGTAAGAGATCATCGGGAGTGCCAACCTTGACCTATCAACTTTTGACTCCAAATCTGTAGTCAGAGGTTGTGGTTTCAGAGTGAACCTAGCTCGTCTCAGTTTTGCCCGAAAGCATCTTGATGATCCCCAAGACTTTTGGGAAAATACTCTGTGGACTGACGAGACAAAAGTTGAACTTTTGGGAAGGTGTGTGTCCCATTACATCCGAAGTAAAAGTAACACAGCATTTCAGAGAAGGAACATCATACCAACAGTAAAGTATGGTTGTGGTAGTGTGATGGTCTCGGGCTGTTTTGCTACTTCAGGACCTGAAAGACTTGATGTGGTAAATGGAAGCATGCATTCTGCTGTCTACCAAAAAATCCTGAAGGAGAATGTCAGGCCATCTGTTCATGACCTCAAGCTGAAACACACTTGGGTTCTGCAGCAGGACAATGATCCAAAACACACCACCAAGTCCACCTCTGAATGGCTTAAGAAAACCAAAATGAAGACTTTGGAGTGGCCTAGTCAAAGTCCTGACCTGAATCTGATTGAGATGCTGTGGAATGACCTTAAAAAGGTGGTTCATGCTCAAAAACCCTCCAATGTTGCGGAATTACAACAAAGATGAGAGGGCCAAAATTCCTCCACAGTGCTGTAAAAGACTCATTACCAGTTATTGCAAATGCTTGATTGCAGTTGTTACTGCTAAGGGTGGCCCAACCAGCTATTAGGTTTAGGGGGCAATTACTTTTTCACACATGGCCATGTAGGTTTGGATTTTTTTTTCTTTAATAATAAACACATTCATTTAAAAACTGCATTTTGTGTTTACTTGTGTTATCTTTGTCTAATATTTAAATTTGTTTGATGATCTGAAACACTTAAGCATGTCAAACATACAAAAAATGAGAAATCAGGAAGGGGGCAAACACTTTTTCACACCACTGTACTTTATAAGGCATTTTGATGTTGACCTCTGACCTTACAATACCAAAACCACAGTCATGCTTTAGGGTGACAGGGTGAACCCGTATACCAAGTTTGGTGGCCATAGCTTTACTCGTACAGTAATAAGATATAGGGAATGTTAACCTTGACCTTTGACCTTTTGACCCCAAACCCATTGTCAGAAGTCAGGATCCCAAGGTGAACCTTTGTACCAGGTTTGGTGGCCCTAGCTTTACTCGTTGGACAGTAATAAGGCATAAGAAATACTATGACCTGTTGACCCCAAACCCATAGTCAGAGGTCAGGATCCCAAGGTGAACCTGTTTAGCAAGTTTGGTGACCCTAGCTTTCTTTGTTGTTGAGATATAGTTTATAAGCCATTTCAGACTTCCGGTGCCACACGAGTAGGCTGCCGTTTTGCAACAGCGGATCAATTTCTTCCTATTTCTATTTACTATCTGGCTTCTCTTGCTAAACTTTCTGATCCGGTGACACCTTATCCACCAACGGACACACGGATCGCCCAAATGTCTCCTGAACCAGCGGACGGAGCCACTGCTTTTAGGAGGCAGTACGATAGAGACCAACTGTTAGCTCTTAATCAACCCACGATGCTAACGCAAGAATTTGACATACTGGTACAAATAAGACAGAAGCGGTGTGGATGTCATGCTGGAGCAAGACGGCGGGCGAGAAATATAAGGTACAGACCCGTCCTTCCATCCGTTGTTATGGGGAATGTTCGATTGCGACTCAATAAGACAGATGAGCTAGCGGCTATGGCTCATTACCAGAGCGTCTTCAGAGAGATTAACATGATGTTGTTTACTGAGACATGACTAACAGAACTAGCAACAGATGCTAACATCAAACTGGAGGATTTCCACGCAATACGGGCAGACCGGACACCAGACAGTGGGAAGGCAAGGGGCGGAGGAGTGATAATGTATGTCAATAACGGCTGGTGCAGACTGGGACATATAAGATAAGATAAGATAAGCCTTTATTAGTCCCACAATGGGGAGATTCCAGGATTGCAACAGCACATGGACAGCAACACTCAGAGCAACAATCAAGAAGACAAGAAAAAACAAGAGCAGCGAATATATATATGTACACATAAATACATATAAATATATATATACACAGTGCGGAGCATTGTAGCTAGATGGAATAAACAGCATAACCGTCTACTTAGTTATCCTACATAGTATGAATATGTACTCATACATGTTGTCACCCTCCGTAGCGACTGATATTGTCCTAGTTGTATACTGGAGGGGACCATTTGTGTAAGTCTATTGCGTCTTTTGCATTCAATACTATTAGGTCGTCACATTTTTTTGCTATCTCTGCGAGCAGCCCTGCTTAGGATATACAGTCTGACAGCCGTAGGTAGGAAGGACCTGCGAAACCTCTCGGTCGCGCACCTAGGATGATGTAGTCTACTGCTAAATGAGCTCCTCAGTGCGTTCAGTATGTCCTGCATAGGGTGGAACTCGGACTCCAGCAGAGATGACAGTTTAGCCACCATCCTTCTCTCTCCTATCTCCTCCACTGGGTCAAGGCATTGCCCCAGGACAGAGCTAGCTTTCTTGATCAGTTTGTTCAGTTTCTTCCTATCGGCTGCTGTAATGCCACTGCCCCAGCAGACCACTCCAAAAGTGATGGCTGATGCCACCACCGTGTCATAGAATGTCTTCAGCAGCGCCCCTTGTACACCAAAATACCTGAGTCTCCTCAGTAGGAACAGCCTGCGCTGTCCTTGTAGAGTGCATCGGTATTGTGTGACCAGTCTAGTTTATTGTTCAGATGAACACCCAGGTACTTGTAGGATGTCACCATCTTAATGTCTGTTCCCTGTATGTTTACTGGTGCTGTGAGGGGTTGTCCTTGCCTGCGGGAGTCCACCACGTTAGTTTTTCCCACTCACGTTAGTTTTCCTCACGTTGATCTGGAGGCAGTTCCGATGGCACCAGTCCACGAAGTCCTGGATAAGTCTTCTGTACTCTGCTTCATCTCCGTTGGAGATGAGGCCGACAATCGCAGAGTCTTCAGAGAACTTCTGTAGATGGCAGTGTGTTGTGTTGTGTGAGAAGTCTGCAATATAAAGGGTGAACAGGAAGGGAGCCAAAAACCATTCCCTGGGGGGCCCCCGTGCTGCCGATGATCGTGTCGGACACACAGTCCCGGGTTCTCACAAACTGTGGCCGGTGAGGTGGTCCAGGATCCATGATGACAGGTGCTGGTCCACCCTTGCGCACAGCAGCTTGTCCTTCAGGATCATCGGTTGGATGGTGTTGAAAGCACTGGAGAAGTCAAAGAACATGATCCTCACCGCATTCCCGGGCTTCTCCAGGTGGGACAGAGAACGGTGAAGGAGGAAGATCACAGCATCCTCCACCCCGATGCCATGCTGGTAGGCAGACTGGAGTGGATCCATCCCTGGTCCCACCAGGGAGCGGAGGTGAGCAAGGAGCAGTCTCTCCAGGGTCTTCATCATGTGAGACGTCAGGGCCACTGGTCTGTAGCTTTTCAGGTCTTTGGGGTGGGAAGTCTTTGGTACAGGTACCACACAAGATGTTTTCCCCAACTGTGGTACCCACCCCAGCTTCAGGCTCAGGTTGAAGATGTGCTCCACAATCCCACACAGCTGGTTGGCACAGGACTTGAGGAGCTTTGCGCTGATGCTGTCCGGTCCCGAGGCCTTCCTCGCCTTGATCTTCCTCAGCTCCGTCCTCACCTGGGTCTTAGTGAGTGTCATGTTGAGGGGCTGTGTGCTGGGAGTAGGGGGGGGTTGTTGGTGGAGTGGGGTGTGGACAGCAGGACTCTTTGTCTTTAGAGGCAGCAGTGGTTGTAGTGCAGTCGGGAGGGAGGGCAGTTGGTCAAACCTATTAAAAAACAGGTTCAGATTGTTTGCCCACTCACTGCCCCCCGTGGCCTGGGGGGAGGTATTCTGGAGCCCAATGATGGTTTTAAGGTTTCTCCAGAAACCTTAAAGGAAACCAGAAAGGTTTTTAAGGTTTCTCCAGACCCCGCCGATGTCACTTTGTTGCAGCTTATCCTCCATCTTCTTCCTGAAGCTGTCCTTGCCTTCTCTGATCTTCCTCCTCAGCTCCCTCTGTACGGACTTCAGCATCTCCCTGTTCCCCGACCTGAAGATCCTCTTCTTCTCTCTCAGAAGTGTTTTTATCTCAGAGTTGATCCAGGGTTTGTTGTTTGAGCAACACCGTATGGTCTTGGTGAGTACGGTGTTGTCCAAACAGAAGTTGATGTAGTCCATGATGGTGTGAGTAAGGCCATCGATGTCCTCACCATGTGGATCGCAGAGCTGCTCCCAGGCAGTGGTTTCAAAACAGTCCTTTAGAGTATCCATTGCCTCCTCAGACCTTAACTTCACTGTGCGCATGACGGGAGGTTGTCTGTGTACTAGGGGTTTGTACACTGGCAGGAGATGAACCAAGTTGTGATCCGATCTCCCGAGTGGGGGGAGTGGTGATGAGGTGTACGCCTCCTTAGTATTTGCATAGAATAAGTCCAGTGTTTTATTGTCTCTAGTGTGGCATGTGACATATTGGGTGAAGGTGGGTAGAATGGGGGACAGTGAAATATGGTTGAAATCGCCTGAGATGAGGAGGAGAGCAGCTGGTTGTTCTGTCTGCAGCCTGCCAGTTACTGAGTGGATGATGTCACACGCTGTCCCAGCGTTCGCCGTCGGATTTGCATAAATAACAATGCAGATCACATGTGAGTATTCCCCCGGGAGATATGTAGGCTGCATGCTAACAGCTAGCAACTCCATGTCTTTGTTGCAGTGTTGTTGTTTAACCGTGATATGTCCCGGTCTGCACCAGTTGTTATTGACATACATTATCACTCCTCCGCCCCTTGCCTTCCCACTGTCTGGTGTTCGGTCTGCCCGTATTGCGTGGAAACCCTCCAGTTCAATGTTCGCATCTGTTGCTAGTTCTGTTAGCCACGTCTCCATAAATAGCATCAAGCTACTCTCTCTGTACATGCTTTCGTAGCGGGAGATAGCCGCTAGTTCATCTGTTTTACTGAGTAGCGATCGTACATTCCCCATAATAACGGATGGGAGGGCGGGTCTGTACCTTATATTCCTCGCCGGCCGTCTTACTCCAGCTCAACATCCACGCCGTTTCCGTCTTATTTCTCCCGGTATATCGAGTTTTTGCATTAGCATCGCGGGCCGGTTAAGTGTTAACAGCTGGTCCCTATTGTACTGCCTCCTGCAAGAAACAGTGGCTCCGTCTGCTGGCTCAGGAGACATTTGGGCGATCTACGTGTCTGTGATGGAATAAAGGTGTCGCCGAATCAAAAGATTAGCAGAGAGCCAGATAGTAAATAGAAATAGGAAGAAATTGATCCGCTGTTGCAAAAAGGCAGCCTACTCATGTGGCGCCGGAAGTTGTTATATCACGGTTAAAGAACAACACTGCAGCAAAGACACTGAGTTGCTAGCTGTTAGCATGCGGCCTACCTATCTCCCGAGGGAATACTCACACATGATCTGCATTGTTATTTATGTAAATCCGACGGCGAACGCTGGAACAGCGCATGATGCCATTCACTCAGTAACTGGCAGGCTCCTGACAGAACATCCAGATGCTCTTCTCCTCATCTCCGATGATTTCAACTATATTTCACTGTCCCCCATTCTGCCCAGGTTCACCCAGTATGTCACATGCCACACTAGAGAGAATAAAACACTGGACTTATTCTATGCAAACACTAAGGAGGCATACACCTCATCACCACTTCCCCCACTTGGGAGATCGGATCATAACTTGGTTCATCTCCTGCCGGTGTACAAACCCCTAGTACACAGACAACCTCCGGTCATGCGCACGCTGAAGATATGGTCAGAGGAGGCAATGGATGCTCTAAAGGACTGTTTTGAAATCACTGCCTGGGAGCAGCTCTGCGATCCACATGGTGAGGACATCGATGGCCTTACTCACACCATCATGGACTACATCAACTTCTGTGTGGACAACACCGTGCCCACCAAGACCATACGGTGTTGCTCGAACAACAAATCCTGGATCAACTCTGAGATAGAAACACTTCTGAGAGAGAAGAAGAGGATCTTCAGGTCGGGGAACAGGGAGATGCTGAAGTCCGTACAGAGGGAGCTGAGGAGGAAGATCAGAGAAGGCAAGGACAGCTTCAGGAGGAAGATGGAGGACAAGCTGCAATGGAGCGACATCGGCGGGGTCTGGAGAAACCTCTAAACCATCTCTGGGCTCCAGAATACCTCCTCCCAGGTCACGGGGGGCAGGGAGTGGGTGAACAATCTGAACCTGTTTTTTAATAGGTTTGACCAACCCCCCCCCCCCCCGCCTGCACACCAACCACTGCTGCCTCTAAAGTCATTGAGACCTGCTGTCCACACCTCACTCCACCAACACCCCCCACTCCTAGCACACAGCCCCCCAACCTGACCCTCACTAAGACCCAGGTGAGGACGGAGCTGAGGAAGATCAAGGCCAGGAAGGTCTCAGGACCAGACGGCATCAGCGCGAAGCTCCTCAAATCCTGTGCAAACCAGCTGTGTGGGATTGTGGAGCACATCTTCAACCTGAGCCTGAAGCTGGGGAGGGTACCACAGTTGTGGAAGACATCTTGTGTGGTACCCATACCAAAGACTTCCCACCCCAGAGACCGGAACAGCTACAGACCAGTGGCCCTGACGTCTCACATGATGAAGACCCTGGAGAGACTGCTCCTTGCTCACCTCCGCTCCCTGGTGGGACCAGCGATGGATCCACTTCAGTTTGCCTACCAGCATGGCATCGGGGTGGAGGATGCTGTGATCTTCCTCCTTCACCGTTCCCTGTACCACCTGGAGAAGCCTGGGAACGCGGTGAGGATCATGTTCTTTGACTTCTCCAGTGCTTTCAACACCATCCAACCGATGATCCTGAAGGACAAGCTGCTGTGCGCAGGGGTGGACCAGCACCTGTCATCATGGATCCTGGACCACCTCACAAACCGGCCACAGTTTGTGAGAACCCGGGATTGTGTGTCCTACACGATCATTGGCAGCACGGGGGCCCCCCAGGGAACGGTTTTGGCTCCCTTCCTGTTCACCCTTTACACTGCGGACTTCTCACACAACACACCACACTGCCATCTACAGAAGTTCTCTGACGACTCTGCGATCGTCGGCCTCATCTCCAATGGAGATGAAGCTGAGTACAGAGGACTTATCCAGGACTTTGTGGACTGGTGCCATCGGAACTGCCTCCAGATCAACGCGAGGAAAACTAAGGAGCTGGTGGTGGACTGCCGCAGGCAAGAACAACCCCTCACAGCACCAGTAAACATCCAGGGAACAGACATTGAGATGGTGACATCCTACAAGTACCTGGGTGTTCATCTGAACAATAAACTAGACTGGTCACACAATACCGATGCACTCTACAAGAAGGGACAGCGCTGGCTGTTCCTACTGAGGAGGCTCCGGTCTTTTGGTGTACAAGGGGTGCTCCTGAAGACATTCTATGACACGGTGGTGGCATCAGCCATCACTTTTGGAGTGGTCTGCTGGGGCAGTGGCATTACAGCAGCCGATAGGAAGAGACTGAACAAACTGATCAAGAAAGCTAGCTCTGTCCTGGGGCAATGCCTTGACCCAGTGGAGGAGATAGGAGAGAGAAGGATGGTGGCTAAACTGTCATCTCTGCTGGAGTCCGAGTCCCACCCTATGCAGGACATACTGAACGCACTGAGGAGCTCATTTAGCAGTAGACTACATCATCCTAGGTGCGCGACCGAGAGGTTTCGCAGGTCCTTCCTACCTACGGCTGTCAGACTTTATGACCTAAGCAGGGCTGCCCCCAGAGATAGCAAAAAAACGTGACAACCTAATAGTATCGAATGCAAAAGACACAACAGACTTACACAAATGGTCCCCTCCAGTATACAACTTGGGCAATATCAGTCGCTACGGATGGTGACAATATGTATGGATACATATTCATACTATGTAGGATAACTAAGTAGACGGTTATGCTGTTTATTGCATCTAGCTACAATGTTCCGTGCTGGGTATATATATTTATATATTTATGTGTACATATTCACTGCTCTTATTTTCTTATCTTCTAAAATATTGCTCTGAGTGTTGCTGTCCCTGTGCTGTTGCAATCCTGGAATTTCCCCATTGTTGGACTAATAAAGGCTTATCTTATCTTATCTTATCTTATCTTGATGTTGACCTTTGACCTTGTGACCCCAAAACCATAGTTAGAGGTCAGAACACCAAGTTGAACCTTTGTACCAGGTTTGGTAGCCCTGGCTTTACTTATTGAAGGAATTGATTTCACAAAAGTGGGACAGACGGACTGACCCATAACATAATCACCCTTTGGGCTTCGACCAGCGGGGGATTAAAAAAAGTGTTATATAAATGAAGGCTATTTGCCATTTAAATACACCGACACTGATGAGATTACAAATATGAATTAACTTTAAGGGTCCATGGCATGCTTTTCCATATTTTCTGACTCATCTGCAATGTTACAATTATCTTATCTTAAAAGTGCCCAGAGGCTCAAAACAAGATGTATGTTTTCTGTAGTAATTCTCTTAAAAATAAACTAATTTTGCCCAAGTCTTGCCTATTTATACACACACAATACATTTTTTTTCTTAAGAGACATGCAAGTATGACGTCCTAGGTTCGGATTAATTTGATTGATCTTATTTTCCAAGAGGCACACATCTATGAGGGGAGGATCCCTCTGTGAGCATCTACCAATAGAGCTACAATGGAGTTAGCTAAGAGGACCAACCTGATTTATTATGGCTCTTCTCCGTAAAATAGTCACCTTACCAGACATCCGTATTTCTCACTGGTGTCATGGTCTGAGCATTGATATTGTCCGCGCTCGGGTCATTCAGTATTTTCCTCCCCTTTTGTATTAGTTCCTTGTGGCCTCTCCGAGCTTATATTCTGACAGCGTCTCAGAGGGGCTTCCAGCTGTCAGAGCCGAGCTCCGCGATGACAGCCGATGACATTAGATTCAGCTGATGACGCCCTCATCAGCTGATTAATCCTCTTGCCCTATTTAAGGGAGCAGCTTCTGTTACTCCGGACTGCGACCTCACATACGTTTAACGTTGGTCTCCCCGATGTTCGGCTGAAGCTCCTAACCCTGGCTTCAGTCACTCATCTTGATCCTCTGTGTTCCCAGTAAGTTTCTCCTTGTTCTCAGTATATTGTTAGTGTGTCCTAGTCATAGTCTTTATTTGTGTTTTTCCCCACGTGGCTCATTATTTTGTATCGTTGTTCCTTTCCTTAATAAATATGCAAACTCTACAGCTGCCTATAGCGTCTCATTAGTGGTCCATGAGGACCGCACCATGACAACTGGTTCATTAAATCACAGTATATATCATGTCTTTCTGGCCTATTTTGTTATTTTTGGATGGCATGGCCTGGGAAATTGTGCGTGTATTTAACTCAGCAGTGCTAGTTGGCAGGACCACAGCAGTTTTGTACCCAGTTTGTCCCAATTGTCAATATATTCCAGTTGATCAGACCGCTATTAGTGACTGATGGCAGTTGGCCTTTTTGGAAATTCTCTCTCTCTGAGTGGGTGTGGTGAGTGAGAGTTTGCGTCAGAGTGAGTGACATTTTTCTGACTTTTCTATCCTTATGTTTTCTTAGGGTGTTTTTTGCAAAGTTATTGTGTTGTGTGTGTAGATCGGTGCAGGCTTTTTTGTTTGGTTTGTTTGGTTTCTCTTGCAGCTCGGTGTGTGCAGCGTGCATGGGGTGGGAAGTAACATTTGTTTACTATGGATTTCACCAAGTTAACCAGAAAACATGGCATTAAAATTGCCGGTGCAGCGTGGTACTCTGTGAATTAGTGCGCTCTGGCTGTTGCTGAAGTGGTCGGACCGCAGAGTATCAAATTCGCAGCCCAGATGAATGGGGCAGTAGTATTGTTTCTAGACTCTGTGGAAAAAGTGAACTCAGTTGTTGAAAATGGCGTTGTCATTAGCAATACTTTTGTTAGTGTGTCTCCCCTCTCTCTTCCATCTAAAAAGATCACATTATCAAATGTCCCACCATTTATCAGTGATGAGGTTTTGCAGAAGGAATTGCTGAGATATGGCAAGATATTATCTCCTATTAAAAAGTTGCCTTCCGGCTGCAAGTCTTCTGAACTGTCATATCGTGTCTCACAGAAGACAGCTGTTTATGATCCTGAATAACAGAAATGACTAGCTTAATTTTGGTTTTTAAACTCAGGGTGGAGGACTTTGACTATATTATTTTTGTTACATCAGAGAACATGAAATGTTTTGCATGTGGGGAAGAAGGACACCTCATCAGGGCCTGTCCACACAGGGCCTCAACTTCAGTTGCAGGGAGATAAGCACAATGTGGGGGGGCTGGTGAACAGTCTGACAAGCAGGGTGAGGGTGACAGATGAGAAGGCACACAGACAGGCAGTCGAGAAGGTGAGCAGGCAGGTGCAGATGCACAGGGGGGTGGAATTAATGGGCAGACAGGTACTGTATGTAGGGGGAGGAAGTGAGTGGACAATTGGGCACAAAGGAGAAAAATGTAGGTGAAAGGAAAAGTGGCAGTACTGATGGTCTGACAAGTATTCAGAAAAACAGGGCAAACGGACGGGGGGGGGGGGCGTACAGGAGGGTGGGGCTGATGGCCAGAGAGATGCAGGACATAGTGGAGCTGGTGGCCAAACAGGTGATCAGGGGGAAGTGGAGACGATGGTGTGTGATGATGTGGACTGTGAATCAGTTGTGATCGGTGCTGGAGCTGCAGAGGAGAATATGGAGGAAGGAGAGACCCCTCTTAATGCTTCTCAGCTTAAGAGAAAAACCAAAAATGGTAGGCAGGTTTTACATGAGAAGGCAAGGTCATCTAAAAGAGTAAAATGCAAAGTGGCAAATGAACATCAGGGAGCAGCCTTAGCTTTAGAAGTTAGTGAAGGTGAAGATTCACCCCCTCTGATGACTGACAGTGAGGTGTCTGACTGTAGGTCCTCCCAAAATCACCAAGTCCAGAAGGAGTACGGTGCAGCAAAAATAAAAATGTTCTTACAAAAAACCAAGAACATGAGGAGTAAAAATTGAAAATTACTTCCCAGATAAAAATGGCTTCCTTGATTCAGTGAGGGTCTTAATGAAAGAGGGGAGCTTCACTCACCAAGAATATTATCGTCTGAAAAAAGTAGTTTTTAGACTTAAGCAAGAATTGTTTAATAATGATGCTGAGTATGATGATGACGATGATGGCGGGGCTTTGTAAATTCTCTGCCTTAGTGTTCCCTTTAACTGCTCTGTTACGTTTTTTTTGCCTCTCCCTCCATGAGCAATTTTAAAGTAGGGACTCTGAATCTGAATGGAGCGAGACAGTCAAGAAAAATTGCTATGCTGTTTGATTTCATGATCCTGAATAATGTTGATATTATGCTTGTACAAGAAACACAGTGATAAGTCTAATGAGATAGACTGGCAGAGGGAGTGGGGAGGGCAGGTTGTACTGAGCCACAGTAGCAGTAGTAGTGGGGGAGTGGCTGTCCTTTTTTCCCCCAAGATGTTCCCCTGTTTCATATTCTGTCACTGAAGTTGTGCAAGGGAGACTACTGGTGATTCAGACTGTTTTTGGTCGGTGTACACTTACTCTCATCAATGTGTATGCCCCAATGTTCATTCATTCATCATTCATGAATGATGAATGAATGAACACTTATTCTCATCAATGTGTATGTCCCAACTTTAGGGTCGGACAAGTTGGGTTTACCTAGTGAGATAAACACCTTTTTAAACAACTGCAACCCAGATGACTTTGTGTTCTTAGCTGGTGATTTTCACTGCACTGCAGATGATTCAGTAGACAGGAACCATATAGAACCTCACCCAGCCTCTAAACGCCTTTTAATGGAAGTTATTAAGACTCATGACCTGGTAGATGTTTGGAGGTCTTTTCATAATATGGATAGACAGTACACATGGTCCCACATTAGAGGTGGTCTTATTTCTCCTGCAAGATTGGATCGTTTTTATTGTTTTAAATATCAAAGGAATATTTTTACAAACTGTTCCATTGTACCTGCTGGTTTTACTGATCATTCTTTGGTATTATGCCAAGTTTTTATTAGCAATTTTAAGTATTGAAGTGCCTTTTGGCATTTTAACAGTTCCTTGCTTCTGGACAACAATTTAAAAAAAGTTTTAGGTTCTTATGGAGGAATTTTAGAGAGCGGCATCTTGAGTTTGGCTCTTTACAGCAATGGTGGGACTGTGGGAAGGTGGAAATAAGAAATTTTTGTCAACGATACACTCTCAATGTCACTCGGGACATAACCAGATTAATAAAAGACCTAGAGAGTGATATTGTAGAGCTTCAGCCTTTGTTAGACTCTACAGGAAATCGAGGATACTTTGAAGTCCTCAAATCAAAAAAGAAAGTTCTTACAGACTTGCTGGGCACCAGGACTCAGGGAGCCCTCATCAGATCCAGGTTCCAGAGTGTATTCCAGATGGATGCCCCCTGAAAGTTTTTTTTTTGGACTAGAGAAGAAAAATGGGCAGAGCAAGTGCATTCACGCTCTACGGTCAGCATCCGGACAGGAGCTGAGGAAGCCTGGTGACATCAGGAAACGTGCTGTGGAGTTTTATTCAGACCCGTATAAGTCTGAGTATGTTGAAAATGAAAAATTGTTAGCTTCGTTTTGTGATGGACTTCCCCAGGTTTCTGAAGACTTCAATCTGCTACTGGGGGACCCCTTACACATTGAAGAGTTGTCCACCGCTTTGCAGAGTATGGAGAATGGGAAAGCTCTTGGGATTGATGGACTTCCTGTTGATTTCTTCAAGGCCTTCTGGCATGATATGGGTGGAGATCTGCTGTAAGTTTTGAATGAAAGTCTGACTAGAGGATTCCTACCTGTCAGTTGCAGGAGGGCTGTAATCACTTTACTCCCCAAAAAAGGTGATCTAATGGAGATTAAGAACTGGCGCTCTGTTTCCCTGCTCTGTACAGACTATAAAATTTTCTCCAAAACCCTGGCCAACAGGCTGAGGGACATTATGGACCAGATCATTCACCAGAACCAGACCTACCGTGTGCCTGGTAGGTCCATTCTTGACAACGTAGTTAGTAGTTAGTTAATTCGGGATATTTTGGCCATCTCTAGCTCATTGGACATGGACCTTGGTTTGATTTCACTGGACCAAGAAAAAGCATTTGACCTGGTTGAGCTCCCTTACCTCTGGAAAATTTTGGGAGCGGTTTGGCCTCAACCCTGGTCTTTATTGCTATAATCAAGGTTTTGTACCAGGACACTGAGAGTGTGTTGAAAATTAATGGAGGACTGAGTGCCCCTTTTAAAGTAACGAGGGGAACAAGGCAAGGCTGCGCTCTGTCAGGCATGTTGAATGCCATTTCCATTGAACCCATGCTGTGTAAGATGCGGTCCACCATGGAGGGGCAGGGGCTGATTTTATCCAACTCTGTTAAAAAACTGGTACTTTTAGCATATGCAGATGATATCATTGTGATGGTAAAGAACCAGACAGAAGTAAACTGTTTACAAAAAATAGTCGATAATTTTGGTACAGCATCTTCAGTGAAAGTGAATTGGTCCAACAGTGAAGCCCTTGCAGTCCATTTTAAATCAAAGCAGTTGCCTACACTGCCAGCAGGCATATACTGGAAAAAAGATGGTCTTAAATATCTTGGGGTGTTTTTAGGGGATGAGGCTACTGTAAATAAAAACTGGGAAGATTTGATAGAAAAAGTGAAAGGGAAGTTGGAAAAATGGAAATGGCTGTTGCCACAGATGTCTTATAGGGGAAGGGTGTTAATAATTAACAACTTGGTTTCCAGTGGACTGTGGCATAAATTTGCTTGTGTGGACCACCCTCCCTTCCCAACAACCTACTGAAGCAAACACAGAACTGCTTGATTGACTTTTTCTGGGACAGGCTGCACTGGGTTCCACAGTGTGTTTTGTTTCTGCCAAAAGTGGGGTGGGGGGCGCAAGGACTGGCTCACCTGGTCAGCCAATTGGCATCCTACAGACTTCAATTTATTCAAAAGCTTCTCACTGGCTCTCAAGATGTGGTTTGGCGACCTGTGGCCAACAGTATTTTAAGACAGGTCAATGGACTAGGTCTTGATTCGTCACTCTTTTTAATGGATCCTGGCTGTTTTAACCTGTCCACTCTGCCCACCTTCTATCAGAACATTTTTAAAATATGGAGTTTGTTTTCATGGAAGAGACTGGAACCTACTCTCTCACTGCACTGGCTATTGGAGGAACCCCTGATCCTCAGCGCTAGATTGGAGCTCCAGGTCAGGTCCCTACCTGCCCTGACACACACCTTGGTTTCCTCTGGCAGTATTACACTGCTTAGGATAATACAGGTACATCTCAAAAAATTAGAATATCATGAAAAAGTTCAATATTTTTTGCCACTCATTTCAGAAAGTGAATCCCATATATTATATAGATTCATTACACAGAGAGTGAAATAGTTCAAGTGTTTATTTATTTTAATTTTGATGATTATGGCTTACAGCCCATGAAAACCCCAAATTCAGTTTCTCAAAAAATTAGAATATTATATAAAATTGATTTAAAAAAATATTTTTTTAATAGAAATGTTGGCCGAGTGAAAAGTATGTCCATGTATACACTCAATACTTGGTCAGGGCTCCTTTTGGATTAATTACTGTATCAATGTGGCGTGGCATGGAGGTGATCAGCCTGTGGCACTGCTGAGGTGTTATGAAGGTCCAGGTTGCTTTGATAGTGACCTTCAGCTTGTCTGCATTGTTGGGTCTGGTGTCTCTCATCTTCCTCTTGACAATACTCCATAGATTCTCTATGGGGTTTAGGTCAGGAGAGTTTGCTGGCCAATCAAACGCAATAATGCCATAGTCATTAAACCAGGTTTTGATACTTTTGGCAGTGCGTGTGTGTGTGGGGGGAGGGGGGGTGCCAAGTCCTGCTGGAAAACGAAATCGACTTCTCCATAAAGCTTGTCAGCAGAGGGAAGCATAAAGTGCTCTAAAATTTCCTGGTAAACGACTGCGCTGACTTTGGCCTTGATAAAACACAGTGGACCAACACCAGCAGATGACATGGTTCCTCAAATCATCACTGACTATGGAAACTTCACACTAAACCTTAAGCAACTTAGATTCTGTACCTCTCCACTCTTTCTCCAGACTCTGGGACTTTCGTTTCCAAATGAAATGCAAAATTTACTTTTATCTGAACAGAGGTCATCTGCTGGTGTTGGTCCACTGTCTTTTATCAAGACCAAAGTCAGAGCAGTTGTCTACCAGGAAATTTTAGAGCACTTCCTGCTTCCCTCTGCTGACAAGCTTTATGGAGAAGCTGATTTCATTTTCCAGCAGTACTTGGCACCCCCCCCCCCCCACACACACACACTGCCAAAAGTATCAAAACCTGGTTTAATGACCATGGCATCACTGTGTTTGATTGGGCAGCAAACTGTCCTGACCTAAACCCCACAGAGAATCTATGGAGTATTGTCAAGAGGAAGATGAGAGACACCAGACCCAACAATGCAGACGAGCTGAAGGCCACTATCAAAGCAACCTGGACCTTCATAACACCTCAGCAGTAACACAGGCTGATCACCTCCATGCCACGCCCCATTGATACAGTAATTAATCCAAAAGGAGCCCCGACCAAGTATTGAGTGTGTACATGGACATACTTTTCAGTCAGCCAACATTTCTTTTTAAAAACTATTTTTTAAAATTTATTTTATGTAATATTCTAATTTTTTGAGAAACTGAATTTGGGGTTTTCATGGGCTGTAAGCCATAATCATCAAAATTAAAATAAATAAAACACTTGAAATGTTTCACTCTCTGTGTAATGAATCTATATAATAAAGGGTTTCACTTTCTGAGTGACAAAAAATATTGAACTTTTTCATGATATTCTAATTTTTTGAACTGTACCTGTAGCTGTAGCAGGACCAGAGCTGGACAACTTCTGAAGTTCTTGGCATTAAGTCTGCACGCCTTGTGAGCAAAGTTTTGGAGTTGTGGCGGCTCAAACAGACAGCTGAGGAGAGGAAGATGGTGAGGGACTATTGCTACAAGAGAGAAGAGCCTGATGAAGGTGACCCGTTTCCTGAGTTGGGCTTTGCTGTGAGATCGGAGGGTGCAGAGGGGCCCATGTTGCATAATAAATGCACAAGTCTTTACTCAGCAAAGACAAAACTGTTTTATTACTATTGTGTGAAGGCTTTTAATAGAAGGCAGTTAAATGGCAGAGTGGACACGGTGTGGAGGAAGAGACTGAAGGTCACAGACAATGTCAGGCCCATGTGGAGGGTCCTTTACAAATCCCCTCTACATAAAAGAGCAGGTGACCTCCAGTGGAGGATTCTGCATGGAGCTGTGGCCGTCAGCTCTTTTATTTCCCGCATCAGTCCTACAACATTTAACGACTGCTCTTTCTGTGGGTCACTTGAAACCACTTTTCATTGTTTTGTTGAGTGCCCTGGACTGAAACCACTGTTCATGCTTTTGAGCAACATTTTTATGAGTTTTGAAGTAATGTGGTACAGCATGATTTTTATATTTGGTGCTGGATACAAACGGGTCAATGCAATGAAATGGTAGTTCTTAATTTTTTTTATCTGGTCAAGCAAAGCTTGCCATTTACATGAGCAGGAATAGGGAGCAGGGTCAAGTGGTTACAATGCTGTTCACTTCTATGGTTAGAGCCTGAATTCAGATGCTTAAATTTTACAAAGCTATGGACAATTTAGAGGATTTCAACTCCAAGTTACAGGAATATAATCTGTTCTGTGTCAGAAAATTAGATAATCTTTAGTCCTTTTTTTAGGTAAGCCTCTGATTTAGCAGTTTCTTTTTTTTTGGTGTTGTTTTGTTTCTGGTTACTTGTTCACACCAGCCTGTCTGTGATTGTGAATGACTGCAAATAAAGTTAGTTTTTAAAAATCAAATCTCTCTCTCTCTCTCTCTCTCTCTCTCTCTCTCTCTCTCTCTCTCTCTCTCTCTCTCTCCAAACAAGAGTTTGTTTTGCAAAAACAGATAAGTTCAATTGGTTTAATAATGAGAAAAACAACTTTTTCATCTGTTGGTTTATATGTGTTAGTATTTCCAATTCAGCTTCTAACACATGGTCACTTGAAATATGAGTATCTCAGACATAATAAAGCAAAAAATTGAAGATCAACTCATTGTTATTTTTTGGCAGTTTATGAGTACAAAAACAGATAAGTCCACAACACATACTTTTGCAAAAACAGACATGTCCCAGAAACCATGCTAGTTTGTCTAGTGAACGCATCACTGGTTCATCTGCTTCATCAAAATTATCCATATTTGACATAAAATGCAACAAAACTGTAAAAAAAAAAAAAAAAAAAAAACTGGCAGGGAAATCACGCAAAGCGCAGACCCAAGTAGGGATCTCTGCAGAATGCTGCTGCAGCAGATAGACACATGATTGGCTGGTCTCAGCATCTAGACACGTGATTGGCTGATCCTCATTGCACTATTGAGCCATATCACCCAAATACCAAGTGCTGATTTGCCGTGTGTGGAGTTATCTGGTTTTGTAAAAACAGGGTCCCGGCGTTTATCGGCATTTGAAAAAAAACATGAACTTTGTAGTGTATATAACAGCAGATATAGCGGCTTTTTAGAAAAAACAATTTGAACTTCTATAAGTAGGTAATGTGAAGAGTTGTTTGTTGTACAGAGGGAAATTTTCTTGGAAGTGGCATTCATCGGTTTTTGCAAATGAACTCTTCATATATATGTATATAAAATCTATTCACCCCCACCTATCAGTGATGCCAACCAGATTATCTACCAACACTTGACCATATATGTCATTTCTAGAGGATATTTTAGCTAATTTTACTATCATTTATGGTGGGACCAGCTTCTGTTAATATCAGTTAGCAGACCGAGAAATTCAGTTACTTGGGGTTGTTTCAGTTCTTATTCCACTCGGTTATATGCCATTGACAACTCAAACCACACACCCCTGTCTCCAGTAATGCTTGATTTGGGCTTTTACACTCAGCTAATGTGTTAGTTATTTCATGCAGTGTTCCCCTCTGGAGCTAAGAGCTAACCAGCTTACCTATATCAGACTGCAACGTTTTGACCAAGACATTTCATTATCAAATCTGAGCTGTGTCAACGTGGAAAAAGGGCATGCCACAGGCACTTAAAAAGTACAGTTGTGGAGAGAGGAATAATCAGGCAGAGCGGTCCAGGGCAGAGTAGGCTTTATTAATTTCTCTCTCTCACATTCACCAGAATCACAAACATCAAAATGACTAACAGGTCAAAGGCACCTCTCCTTTTATATCATACAACTCGCTCAGTCACCTGTGGTGCTGCATTAACATGAAAGCCTTTGTAATTCCCAGTTCTCTTTGTCATTGTTCACATCAACCCACCAACACCCGCATCAACACACCAACCCCCCATGACCATTCCGTCTGAGTGGAAACATACTGAGTGCTCCCCCACAAAAAAACTCAGACTGAGCCTTAACCCTCATGTCCTTTGGGCTTCAGCCTACATCCATAGTGGCTGCAACGGGGGGTGCTGCGGCTCCAAGGCGCTGCTGTGCCGGTGAGGTGCTCTTGGGGGTGCGTCCGTCTGTGGGGGGACATTGGGAGGGGGGGGGGACATCTTTAGCATGCCATTGTGACTGACCTGACGAGTCATGTACCTGGGGAGTTCTCAGTGGGGGTCGTCCGCGCCGAGGAGCTTGGGCCAACACCACCTGCTTGTCTGCTAAAACGAAAGTGGGCTTAAGCCTCTCTATACAGACTGTTTCCCTGCGTCCCCCCAAGTCTAACACAAAATGTTTCTCCCCAAGTTCCAGCACTCTAAACAGGCCATCGTAAGGCGGGCGCAAGGGGGTCCGGTGGCCATCGTGCCTGACAAATACGAACGCCGCGTCCTTCAAGGCCTTTGGCACAAAAGCGCCTGGAAAACAGTGGTGGACCGTCCCTGCCACTGTGCTATGTGGTGAAAGCGGGGATGGATCGGTGTTCGGCGCGGGGCTGTCCGGCAAAAATTCCCCTGGGAGCCGCAGCAGCTGGGAAAAAAAACAGCTCTGCTGGGGAGGCTGCTAAATCCTCCTTCAGTGCTGAATGCAACCCTAATAGAACCCACGGCAACCTGTCTACCCAATTTGCATCCGTAAGCAAAGCCCTGAGCACTGCTTTAAGTGATCTACGGAAACGCTCACATAACCCATTGGCCTGGGGGTTGTACGCGGTCGTGCAATGAAGTGTGATGCCCAGGCTCCGGGCCATGGTGGACCAGAGGTCGGAAACAAACTGCGGGCCCCAATCGGATGTGATATCCAAAGGGGCGCCAAAACATGCCACCCATGTCATCAAAAAAGCAAGTGCAACTTCTGCGGATGTGGTGGAAGCTAGTGGGACTGCTTCGGGCCAGCGCGTGGTGCAGTCCACCACTGTCAGGAGGTGCATGAACCCCTGCGATGGTGGGAGGGGGCCCACGTGGTCCACATGAACGTGGTCGAACCGCTTAGCCGGGATATGGAACGGCTCCAAGGGGGCCTTTGTGTGCCTGTGCACTTTGGCTCGTTGGCATGCTACGCAGGCTGCAGCCCACTGTTTCACCTGTTTGCGCAGGCTCGGCCAGACGAACTTCGCTCCCACCATTTTGACTGACACGCGCACTCCTGGGTGCGCCAGGGAGTGAACTGACTCAAAAACGTGGCGGTGCCAAGCGCGTGGGACCACCAGGCGTGGACAGCCCGTGGAGACATCACAGACTGGGGGGGGGGGGGGCGTCCTGTAGTACTCTGCTCTCCAGCCTTAACCCTGTTGGTCCAGACTGGAGTGTGCAAACGTCAGCATCGCCGATCTGATCAGCGGCCACGGCCGTGTAATCTATCCCACGTAGACTGGGGCCACTAATGCGCATGAGAGGCAGTCTGCCACCACATTGAGTTTACCGGCCACATGCTGAATGTCGGTCGTAAACTCCAAGATCGCGGCCAGCTGTCTCTGCTGCCAGCCCGAACATGGGTCCAAAACCTTGGCCATTGCGCACGTTAGTGGCTTGTGGTCCACGAACGCAGTGAAGGTGCGCCCTTCCAGCCAGAGCTGGAAGTGGCATATGGCCAGGTGGAGAGCCAGTAACTCTCTGTCAAACACGTTGTATTTACGCTCACTGTCGCGCAAAGATCTGCTAAAAAAGGCGAGCGGCTGCCAAGAATCAGCGACGTGCTACTCCACGACGGCCCCTATGGCTACGTCCAAGGCGTCGGTAGTGAGCGCTATCTGAGCCGCCGGGTCCAGGTGCGCCAGCAGTGCGGCGTTCGCTAGAGCTGTTTTAACCTCAGAAAATGCCTGCTCTCGTTCAGGAATCCAGTCGACTCTGTCCACCGGTTTCTGTTTCTTAAGCGCAGCGTACAACGGCTGCATGAGCTGGGCTGCACGGGGGAGGAAATGGTTGTAAACGTTAACCATCCCCCAAAACTCCTGCAGCGCCCTGACCGTCTGAGGCCGGGGAAAATCTGCCACCATGCGCATTTTGTCCGGCAAGGGTATTCCGCCCTCCGGTGAGATGCGGTGGCCCAAAAAATCGATTCCCATCACCCCGAACTGGCACTTTGCCGGGTTGATTATTAATCCGTGCTCCTCCAACCTCTGGAAAACTGTCCTGAGGTGGGCTACGTGTTCGTCCTTGGACGCGCTGGCCAGCAGGATGTCGTCTAGGTAGACAAACACAAACAGCAGATCGTGCAGCACCGCATCCATCATGCATTGGAATGTCTGCGCCACGCCTTTTAACTCGAAAGGTATGCGTAAAAACTTAAAAAGACCAAACGGGGTTATTACCGCCATCTTAGGTATGTCCTCAGCGTGCACTGGGACCTGGTGGTAACCGTGGACCAGGTCTATCTTGAAAAAAATACATGCCCCAGTGAGGTGAATGGAAAAATCCTGAATATGGGGGATCGGGTAGCGGTCGTGCGCTGTGGCGTTGTTCAATCTGCGGAAATCTCTGCACAGTCGCCATGATCCCTCAGCTTTAGGAACCATATGTAACGGGGATGCCCATGGGCTGTTTGAGCATCTGATGATGCCCAACTTTTCCAAGTTGGCAAACTCCTTGCGCGCTATGGCCAGTTTAGCTATGTCCAGATGCCGAGGTCGTGCGAAACGGGCGGCCCCATGGTGGTAATGAAGTGCTCCACCCTGTATTTAGTGACGGTCACCGAAAAGGTCGGGACCGTGAGTGCTGGGAACTGGGTGAGAACTGTGTGGAACTTAAACCCTGGAATTGTGACGTTGGCTAGCGTTGTGGGCCCGGCTCCTCTAGCTGTACAGGGGAGAGAATCAAAAGACATTGCGTTAATCAGGCGTCTGTTAGCCACATCGACTAGTAGACCGTGTGCACACAAAAAATCAGCGCCCAAAATGGGGAAGCTGCATGCCGCTATGACGAATGTCCATTGGTATGTACGGCCATGCAAGGATACAGTCAGTGTCCTCTCACCAAAAGTCTTAATGTCTGAGCCATTTGCGGCCGTCAGCTCGGGGCCGCTAGTTCCCTCCAGCCGGTCTGTGTAGGACGGTAGGATGAGACTCTTTTGGGAGCCGGAGTCCATGAGGAACCGTCTCCCCGAGCGGGAGTCTGTCACATAGAGCAGCTTGCTCGCTTCACCGGCGGTCGCAGCTGCTACTGACTGCTGGCCCTGGCATTTCCCGAGCGCTTGAATTGGCACGGTGGCACGCATCGGCGTGTGTCCTCTCCAAAACGGCGGTGGCAGAAGCAGAGTGTGTCTCTCCGGTGCTTCTTGGCTTCTGCTGCAGCCACCGTCGTTGGTTCCTCGCCCCCGCTGGCTGTCTCGCTGGGTTCTGATGCCGCTGCATTCACTGCAAGGGCTCTGGTGGTGAGGATAATCTGATATGCCTCTTGCGCTAGCGCCTGGTCGTTGGGCGCGGCCAGCAACGGCAAATTGGCAAGGACCGCCCTGGCCGCCATCGGGAGGTTCGGGAGGAAAAGGTGGGCAAAGAGGAAATGCCCGTCATCTGTGCCCATCAATGCCAACATCTTCTCCATTAACTTGACCACCGACCCGTATCCCAACTTGGAGCGCTTGAGGAGCCTTTCCACTCTCTCACAGTCTGAGAGCTTATAGCGCCGGGTCAGCACGGTTTTGAGAGCCTCATATTTGTCGTGGGCTGGGGGCCATTGGAGCAGGCTCGCCACCTGCTGAGTTGTGCGTGCGACCAGTGCTGCAACCACGTAGTAGTATCTGATGTCATCTGCTGTTATTCCCTGGAGCGCGAACTGGGCCTCGGTGTGGAGGAACCAAGACGTCGGGTCGTGTAGCCAAAAGTCTGGGAGCTTGACTGAAATGGCGCATGCGGTGCTGGCACCTCCAGTCCGGGTCATCTCCGGGGTGTTCGCCTCGAGTTCCATTGTGCGTCAAGGGTCACCAATGTGGAGAGAGGAATAATCAGGCAGAGCGGTCCAGGGCAGAGTAGGCTTTATTAATTTCTCTCTCTCACATTCACCAGAATCACAAACATCAAAAAGACTAACACGTCGCAGGCACCTCTCCTTTTATATCATACAACTCACTCAGTCACCTTTGGTGCTGCATTAACATGAAAGCCTTTGCAATTTCCCATTCTCTTTGTCACTGTTCACATCAACACACCAACCCCCCATGACCATTTCCGTCTGAGTGGAAGCATACTGAGTGGATTTCCACACAGTATCTAAAAACAGCTTGCATGTTCTTGTCATTTTTCTATGGCTTTGTTCCACAGTCCAAAAGCCTGCATGTTAGATTAATTGGAGATTCTAAATTGGCCATGAGAGCAAGTAGTTGCCTGTCTATCTCCAGCTCTACAGCCAATTAAATCCTTTGGAAAATGGCATCCAACTCACCTGGAGTTTGAGGAGACACCCAACTCTATTAACGGGAGACTGATGGTATTTTTCAAGGTAAGCTCCTCTGCTAAGCTCCTCTGCTGCCATTGCCAGATCCTGCAGGGGTCACCGTTTTTTTTGTTTTTTTTTTCTTGCTGTAACCAATACCAATTCAAGATTCATTTAAGATAAGATAAGGTAAGATAAGATAAGCCTTTATTAGTCCCACAATGGGGAAATTCCAGGATTGCAACAGCACAGGGATAGCAACACTCAGAGCAATAGTAGATAAGATACTAAGATAAGAAGTGGTTAACCAAAGCAGTAAATAAATATACATATGTGCACAGTTATATACACAGTGCAGGAGCATTGCAGCTAGATGGTATCAACAGCATTACAGTTAGTTAAATTACCCAGCACAAAAAAATAAATATGGACCCAGACAGTATATTTCACATTTGAATGAACAGTGTTGTTGCCACCCTTGATAATAACTGTAATTGTCTTAGTTGTGTATATTGAAGGGGACGATCTCTATTATGGACAGTTGTGACGTTTAATATGGCCTCTATGATCAACACCGGTTAGATTATAAAGTCTGGCAGCCATAGGTAGGAAGGACCTGTGGAACCTCTCACTCAAGCACTTAGGATGGCACTGTAGCCTGCATTGATGAAGGCTGCAGTGAACAGTCAAAACATGTAAAGAAGGTAAAAACATCTCCTTTCTATTTTTGTCTTTAATAAGAACAAAAGGTAAATAGTAGTAGTAGATTAGTTTATTTGACAGGGACAGTGCAATAAACAGACAATTAATCAAAGACAATCAATCTGATGTGTTGCACATAGAGTGTTTAGCTATTAGCTAATTTGCAACTCTTGTCCCTGGATGGGCTTTAGAAAAAAGAATCAAGATAAAAATATACACAATAACCACATACATCAATGCAGAAAAATTATAAATACACAATTATAAATATTATAAATATTATAAATACACAAATATAACAGCCTGACTCACCTTTAACATAAATATTATAAATACACAAATATAACAGCCTGACTCACATTTAACACATATAACATAACTCACATTTGCCTATTTCAGGCCTTCCTCCCTCTGTCACTCACTATAAACAAACACATTTATTCCTTCCCTTCATTCACTCTCACTTTGCAGACAAATAATTCATACATGAGTACATTCTTGTTTATTTTTCAGCCAGTTTTTAACATTTTTAGTGAATGTTTTAAAGTCCGTTATTATTTTAATTTCATTTGGCATTGTGTTCCAGATGTGACTGCCCTTTATAGAGAAAGCTGTTTGTCCAAATGTGGTTCTGCGGTGGAATATAATAACCTCGTTTTTGTTTTTATTTGCATTTTTTAACATTTATTTTAGCCATTTTAAGTGAGAGCCTGCGTGGGTTTACGCCGGGTACTGCGGTTTCCTCCCACAGGCCAAAGACATGCAGGTTAGGTTAACTGGAGACTCTAAAGTGGCCCCAGGTGTGAATGTGTGTGTGAATGGTGAAGCGATTGGCGCCGCACCGTGGCTGCTTCATCCATCCATGTGGAATGGATGAGGCAAACAAAATGAGGTTTAATTAAAATATATACACTACTGTTCAAAAGTTTGGGGTCATCCAGACAATTATTTTGTGTTTTCCATGAAAAGTCTCACTTATTTACCACCATGAGTTGTAAAATGAATAGAAAATATAGTCAAGACATTGACAAGGTTATAAATAATGATTTGTATTTGAAATAATAATTTTTTCCTTCAAACTTTGCTTTCGTCAAAGAATCCTCCATTTGCAGCAATTACAGCATTGCAGACCTAACATGATTGCACAAGGGTTTTCTAATCATCCATTAGCCTTCTGAGGCAGTGAGCAAACACACTGTACCATTAGAACACTGGAGTGATAGTTGCTGGAAATGGGCCTCTATACACCTATGTAGATATTGCACCAAAATTTAATTCTAATTATCCCAAAATTTTCAAAACAGTCAATTCTCTTAAAAAACACAGACTTTATCTCGTTTTTTTTCTCCCAGAAATGTTTTTTTCACTTTTCTGTGGAACTCTTATACGTCATGAATCAAAAAAGCCAACCCACAGTTGTAATTGAGACCTGCCCACTGCTCCATCATTGGCCCACCTAGTCATCTGTCATGTAGATGGAAGGGGTGCTACAGGTAGCCTATTAGCCCCCAAGCTAACACTTGTAACAGGAAGCTCGAACTGAGCGCGGCTTATATTGTTATTGTGGTGATCTGCTCCGCGCTCGAGTCACTCAGTATTTTCCCCTTTTCTTTGTATTTCTAGTTCTGTTATTATTTGTATCTCTGGTGCTTTTACTGTGATAGCGCCGCGGCCGGACTTCCGGCTGTCAAGCCAGCCTGCTCCCTGTCACAGCTGACTACGATTAAGTGATTATGTTTTCTCCTCACCTGTTTGGCCCTTAGCCCTGAGTGTTGTTATTTTAGGTTGCG
Organism: Pholidichthys leucotaenia; assembly: GCA_020510985.1. Classification (NCBI taxonomy): domain Eukaryota; kingdom Metazoa; phylum Chordata; class Actinopteri; order Cichliformes; family Pholidichthyidae; genus Pholidichthys; species Pholidichthys leucotaenia. Next base: position 367,435,191 of record CM035842.1, on the reverse strand, counting down.
GTTGAGGCTTGTTCCTGTTGGGGGGGGGGGGTCGGGATGACGTGAGCTGCACTAACGACTGCGGATCGGTGAACCTGCTCATCCAAGCTAGAAACTACTCAGCTAATGGCTATCTGCAGTAAGAGGGAGGACAGAGTACAACAGCTGAAGGATATTTATTAAAGTGACAGGCTTTAAAAATCAGAGCATTTCAAGAAAGCCAGGAAAAATAAAAAACAAATTTGCTTCAGTAATTAAAAATTAAAGAAAATGTAAACAAAATATGTCAGAAACACTTCATGAACACATGACTGAGCTGTTAAAATGTGGAAAAAATGCAGTCAATGACCCCTTTAAGCAAAAAGTTTTACATATTGTTGCTTTAATATGATGAGGGTTAAAGGTGACCCAGACAGTATTTTCATGATAACAATTTTTTTAAATAATGCATCAACAAAAAGTTTAGAAAGGTGCACAAGTGAAGCCTTTATATTAATAAATAAAAAGTAGTTTACAGGTCCAAAATAATCATAATATTTACATTTGAACTGTGGTGGCCAGTATCATATAAACTAATGGTGGGCATGTTAATCACAATTAACGCTTAACTTGTTAATCTCGTCATATGGTGAGAGACAGGATATACAGGTGCACCTCAATAAATTAGAACGTCATCGAAAAGTTGATTTATTTCAATAATTCAATTCAAAAAGTGAAACTCATATTATATAGATTCATTACACACAGTGATATGCTTCAAGTGTTTATTTCTTTTAATTTTGATGGTTATGGCTTATAGCTCATGAAAACCCCAAATTCAGTTTCTCAAAAAGTTAGAATATTACATAAAATTAAAAAAAAAAAAAAGATTTTTAATAGAAATGTTTGCCGACTGAAAAGTATGTCCGTGTACACACTCAGTACTTGGTCGGGGCTCCCTTTGCATAATTACTGCATCAATGCAGCATGGCATGGAGGTGATCAGCCTGTGTTATTGCTGAGGTGTTATGGAGGCCCAACTTGCTTTGATAGCGGCCTTCAGCTCATCTGCATTATTGGGTCTGGCGTATTTCACCTTCCTCTTGACAATACACCATAGATTCTCAATGGGATTTAGGTCAGGAGAGTTTGCTGGCTAATCAAGCGCAGTGATACCATGTTCATTAAACCAGGTATTTGTACTTTTGGCAGTGTGGGCAGGTGCCAAGTCCTGCTGGAAAATGAAATCAGCATCATAAAGCTTGTCAGAAGAGGGAAGCATAAAGTGCTCTAAAATTTCCTGTTAGATGGCTGCACTGACATTGGACTTGATTAAACACAGTGGAAAAACACCAGCAGATGGCATGACTCCACATATCATCGGCTGTGGAAACTTCATACTGGACCTCAAGCAACTTGGATTCTGTGCCTGTTCACTCTTCCTCCAGATTCTGAGATCTTGATTTCCAAGTGACAGGACTTGGCACCTGATTTGGGGAGCCATGCCATCTGCTGGTGTTAGTCCACTGTGTTTTATCAAGTCCACAGACAATGCAGCTGTTGACCAGGACGTTTTAGAGCACTTCATGCTTCCCTCTGCTGACAAGCTTTATGGAGATGCTGATTTCATTTTCCAGCAGGACTTGGCACCTGATTTGGGGAGCCATGCCATCTGCTGGTGTTAGTCCACTGTGTTTTATCAAGTCCACAGACAATGCAGCTGTTGACCAGGACGTTTTAGAGCACTTCATGCTTCCCTCTGCTGACAAGCTTTATGGAGATGCTGATTTCATTTTCCAGCAGGACTTGGCACCTGCCCACACTGCTGCCAAAAGTACCAAAACCTGGTTTAATGACCATGGTATCACCATATTTTACTGGCCAGCAAATTCTCCTGACCTAAACCCCATACAGGATCTATGAAGTATCATCAACAGGGAGATGAGACACCAGACCCAACAATGCAGATGAGCTGAAGGCCGCTATCAAAGCAACATGGGCCTTCATAACACTTCAACAGCAACACAGGCTGATCACCTTCATGCCATGCCACAGTGATGCAGTATTAATTTACGCAAAAGGAGCCCTGACCAAGTATTGAGTGTGTGCATGGAAATACTTTTAGCTGACCAACATTTCTATTAAAAAAATCATTTTTTTAAAATCTTATGTAATATTCTAATTTTTTGAGAAACTGATTTTGGGGTTTTCATGAGCTGCAAGCCATAACCATCAAAATTAAAAGAAATAAACACTTGAAATATATCACTCTGTCTGTAATGAATCTATATAAAATATGAGTTTCATTTTATGAATTGAATTACTGAAATACGTCAACTTTTTGATGATATTCTAATTTAGTGAGATGCACCTGTACAGATCTGGAAAAATTAAGAGTCCTAAAGTATTGTAGTGTTTAAGAACAAAAATTAATTTGTTTTCTTTGCATTATCTGAACTAAAAGCACATATAAAAAGAGCATCTTTTTTGTTGTTTTGGCCAGTTGTCATTTTCTGTAAATAAATGCTGTAAATGATTATATTCTGATTTTGGGTAAGTTGTTTCAGTAGGTTGGAGAATAAAACAAAATTGTTCATTTTACTCAAATACATACGTATAAATAATAAAACCAGAAATACTGATAATTTTGCAGTAATCTCTTTGTCTCTAATTTTTTCAGAGCTATACTTTGAGGATATCACCAGTCCACCACAAGTCCACCAAGTCTGATTTAGATTAATCAAACTGGACCTAATAAATTGGATTTTAAAATGTGTATACGTAAATAGCATGTTCTAGTCAAGGCTAGGCATTTTCAACTTTTCTTCCAATTTTGCAATAAAAATAAAAAAAATCATCCATCCATCCATACATCTTCTACCACTTTTCCAGAGGTCCGGGTCACAGAGACAGCAGTTCAAGCAGAGAAGCCCAGACTTCCCTCTCCCCAGCCCTCTGCTCCTCAAAGAGGATACCAAGGCATTCCCAGACCAGCTGGGAGACATAGTCTGTCCAGCGAGTCCTAGATCTGCCCCGGGGTCTCCTCCCAGTGGGATGTGCCCAAAACACCTCAAATGGGAGGCGTCCAGGACGCATTCTGATCAGATGCCCATACCACCTCAACTGGCTCCTTTCAATGTGGAGGAGCAGCGGTTCTACTCCGAGCCTCTCCCGGATGACTGAGCTCCTCACCCCATCTCTGAGGGTGAGTCCAGCAATCCTACGAAGAAAGCTCATTTCAGCCGCTTGTATCCGCGATCTCGTTCTTTCGGTCATTACCCAAAGCTCATGACAGTAGATGAAGGTGGGAACATAGATTGACTGGTAAATCGACAGCTTTGCCTTAGAGCTTAGCTCCCTCTTCACCACAACAGATCGGTACAACGTCTGCATCCCTGCAGATGCTGCTGCGATCCGTCTGTCAGTCTCTCGCTCCATTTTCCCCTCACTTGTGAATAAGACCCCAAAATACTTAAACTCCTCCATTTGGGGCAGGAGCTTGTCCCCAACTCGGAGAAGCCAATCCACCTTTTTCCGGCTGAGGACCATGGACTCTGACCTGGAGGTACTGATTCTCATCCTAGCTGCTTTACACTCATCGGCAAACCATCCCAGTAAGACCTGCAGGCCATTGCTGGATGAAGCCAGCAGGACAACATCATCTGCAAACAACAGAGATGAGATCCTGTGTTCACCAAGCATGACACCCTCCGTTCCCTGGCTGCGCCTAGAAATCCTGTCCATAAAAATTATGAACAGGATCAGTGGCAAAGGGCAGCCCTGGCGGAGTCCAACTCTCACTGGGAATGAGTCCGACCGAGTGTTGGCAATATGAACCAAACTGTCACAACGTTCGTGCAGAGACCGAATAGCTTGTAACAACAAGCTCAATACTCCACACACCCGAAACACCCCCCACAAAAAAACCACGAAGGATGTGGTCGAATGCCTTCTCCAAGTCTACAAAACACATGTAAACTGGGTGAGCAAACTCCCACGAACCCTCGAGGATTCTCGAGAGGGTAAAGAGCTGGTCCAATATGCCACGACCGGGACGAAAACCACATTGCTCCTCCTGAATCCGAGGTTCAACCAACGGCCGGACTCTCCTCTCCAGTACCTTGGCTTAGACCTTCCCAGGGTTGCTGAGGATGTGATCCCTCTAAAGTTGAAGCACACCCTCCGGTCCCCCTTTTTGAAGAGAGGAACCACCACCCCGGTTTGCCATGCCAAAGGCACTGCCCCCAGCCTCCACGTAATGTTGCAGAGGCGTATCAACCATGACAGCCCTACAACATCTAGGACCTTTAGGTACTCAGGGAGAATCTTGTCCACCCCCGGGGCCCGGCCACCAAAGAGATTTTTAACCACCTTGGCAACCTCAGCCCCTGTGATAGGTGAGTCATCGCCCTCGTCCACAAGCCCTGCTTCCTCTGTGGAAGGCGTGTCAGTGGGATTGAGGAGATCTTCGAAGTATTCCTTCCACCGCCCGACAATATCCCTAGTCAAAGTCAGCAGTGCCCCATCTGCACCATACACAGTGTTGACAGGAAGCTACTTCCCCCTCCTGAGCCGCCAGACAGTTTGCCAGAATCTTTTCGAGGCCGACTGAAAGTCTTGTTCCATGGCCTCACCGAACTCTTCCCATACTCAAGTTTTTGCTTCAGCAACCACCTGAACTGCATTCTGCTTGGCCTGCTGGTGCACCTCAGCTGCTTCAGGAGTCCCACAAGCCAACCAAGCTTGATAGGGCTCCTTCTTCAGCTTAATGGCTCCCCTCACCACTGGTGTCCACCACTTGGTTTGGGGTTTGCCACCACGAGATGCCCCGATGACCTTGCAGCCGCAGCTCTGGGCAGCCGCTTCAACAATGGAGGTGGAGAACATGGCCCATTCAGACTCCATGTCTCCAGACTCCCTCGGAATGTGGTTGAAGTTCTGCCGGAGGTGGGAGTTGAAGACCTCCCGGACAGGGGCCTCAGCCAGACATTCCCAGCACACCCTCACTATACATTTGGGTCTACCAGGTCTGAATGGCATCCTCCCCTGCCATCAGATCCAACTCACCACCAGGTGGTGGTAGGTTGACAGCTCTGCACCTCTCTTTACCTGAGTGTCCAAGACATACGGTCGCAGGTCTGATGACACAATAACAAAATCGATCATCAACTTGCGACCTAGGGTGTCTTGGTGCCAGGTGCACATATGGACACCCTTATGCTTGAACATGGTGTTCATTATGGACAAATTGTGGTTAGCACAGAACTCCATTAACTGAACACCACTCGGGTTCAGCTCGGGCAGGCCGTTCCTCCCAGTCACCCCCCTTCAGGTTTCACTGTTGTTGCCCACGTGTGCATTGAAATCCCTCAGTAAGACAATGGAGTCTCCAAGAGGAGCACTCTCCAGCATCCCAGTCAGAGACTCCAAAAAGGGTTGGTGCTCCTAACCGTCATTTGGTGCATCGACACAAATGATGGTCAGGACCCGTTTCAGAACCCGAAGGCACAGAGAAACAACCCTTTCATCCACTGGGGAAAACTCCAACATAGAGGCAGCAAGGTGGGGGGATACAAGAATACCCACCCCTGCTCATTGCCTCTCGGGGCAACTCCAGAGTAGGCCAAGCTCCAGACCTTCTCCAGGAGACATAGTTCCAGAACTGGAGCTGTGTGTTGAAGTGAGGCCGACTATATCTAGCCGGTATCTCTCAACCTCATGCACCAGCTCAGGCTCCTTCCCCACCAGAGAGGTGATATTCCAGTCCTAAAAGCCAGTTTAGGAAGCTTGGGATCAGACCGCCAAGGTCTCTGCCTTTGACCGCCACCTGATCCACATAGCACCAGACCCCCATGGTCCCTCCTGCAAATGGTGAGCCCACTGGAGGGCGGACCCATATAATTCCTTCAGGCTGAGCCCGGCCAGGTCCCATGGGCAGAAACCCGGCCACCAGACACTAGCCATCGAGCTCCTCCCCCAGGCCTGGCTCCAGGATGGGGCCCCGGTAACCTGAATAAAAAATTCAGGGTTAAGAAAACGATCAGTGTTGGGCAAGTTACTAAAAATAGTAAGTAATTACAGTTACTAGTTACTTCTTAGTAACTAGTAACAGTTACTAGTTACTAGTTACAAGTTACTTTACCAATTACTGCATGATTACAGTAACTAGTTACTTGGGAAAGTAACTTTCATGTTACTTTTAAATGCACACTTAAATCATTTTGCACACATAGCAAGATAATTTAATGGATTACATTAAATGGATTAATGGATTGCTGTTCTACTACTGTTATTATTGTTACATTGCATCTTTTTTATCATTGTTGTGTTGTTTATTGTTGTTGTATTGTGTTGTCTGTTCTATGTGGCTGGTATTGGCTGGCCAGGGGACACAAGATGGAAATTAGCTTCAGATATAATCTTGTATGCTGCATATTTACATGTCTTACGTTCATTAATATGCACTGTCCCTTTTATAAATAAATAAACTTATAAACTTGCATTACGGGCTTATTAATGTCAGGCTAAAATCAGACAGAGCTTTTAGAACATGTTCAGTCTGCTTTATCCTGCCTTGAGAGCTCTTACTGTGGGAAATATCTGAAGGAAATCAACATGATATTGCCAGTCGTTTCGTCATTTTGCAGTGAGAGTTGGCAACACTGCATAAAGCTGTCCATGTTTACCTTACCTTTATGATACGGATTTAATCTGATGTGCAGTGATCCAAAGAAAATGTCCATTATCCACAGTCCAAATGTCTGCTGTGACAGAGACATGATCCACTTCCTCAAATCCCTTTTGGAGATCAAAATCTATTTTTGAATAATCTTTATCCAGGTAGTAAGTAAATGTAACTTCAGTGGATCACAGTCCAGCTGTCTAATGGAATGTGACTATTATCACATCTTCAGTCTGTAACGACGTATCTGGCAATCAGGTTTAATTCTTGGTGGGTCACAAACTGTCCAGATGCATACGTCTGCTTGAAATCCAGCCGTGGCTGTTGAGACAAGAGTATTTCCACATTACATCCAGCCATGGCCGTTCAGATAGCGTAGATCCACTGTTGTTAGCATAGCTAGCCGTTACTTAACACTAGCTGTTAGAGCTTTGTTGCTGTTCTCAGGCACTCCTGAAGATTGCAGTAGGTCTCAACTGCATATTAGCTTCCAACCCACCAATATGCTTTTGTCCTTAACCGCAACAAAGGAAAAAACTGGAAATGATATGGTGTACTTTCACACAACATGGCGTAAAACAACACATCAAAAGTAACCTCACGGATAGAATTTATTTAATATACATATACCAAATAATATCAAACCACGTGATTAATAATAATTTACAATTCATAAATGAAGATCATCTGAATGACTTTAAGCAGAAATTCAATTCTGCAAACAGACACAACAAAAAGGATAGTCAGTCATCTGCTAAATTCATACCCATGTTTCTTTTCTGACCGGTTCACTCTGACCCTCAAAGGCACAAATCTGCCACCACATCAAGCACTTTCTTTTTAGTTCTCAGTATAGGCTTTTGCTTTATACCTTAATTTATCCTGAGAATATTTGCCAAGCACACATGCTCTCTTTCATCAACACCCTTCTTCACACATACAAAGTTACAAACATTCATACCTGGCCGCTCCTGAGCGCAACCACAGTCCTCTACTGTTGGTCCAGTGGGCAGCTCCACTGAAGGAATTTGGAGCTCACCATATGGCTCAAGGGCATTTTTAAGCTATTAGCAGAAAAAGAGGAAAGCAGGTCACATTCATGTCTCTAAGTTACGTTTTCATTGGCATGTTCAATATCCATCTCAGTTTTCTCATCAGGCTTCCTGTCTAAACTCAAGGCCTTCACATGTCTCTTGGCTAGGCTTGCCAAGTGAACCTTTTTCTGATCTCTGCCTCTTTTTTTTTTTGTCAGTGCAGCCAGTGGGGAGTGCTGCAAGATTCAATTCACATCGCAGCAGTAATGGACAGTCAGTGGAAATTGGGGTAAGAGTGCAAAATAAGCTGAACAAATGTAAATTATAAGGTGTTTAAGTATGACATTTAAAACAGTTAACTTATCAGTCTGAATAAAGATGAAAAATTAATTTTCAAAGAAATAACTATCCTCTCAAAATGACCTCTTACACTAGGTTGAAATTATGTGTCATAACTTAGCAGGAAGAGCAGGGATTTCTAGACACTGTACTGTTATTTGTGTAGAGAAATTAGTGAGTCTGAAGACGAATGTTCATTATGCAATCCTTTTCAAGGAAACAAACAAACAAACAAAAAAAACAACATAACTAGTCCTCAGTAAACAGAAATTCTGCTTTTGATCTCTAGTGTCAACTGAAGAAAATAAAGGGGCTCAAAAGCCACGCCAAGGTCACCACTTTTTAGTCCATGAGCCGAACACTATATTGGTACCAAAAAGGTTCCCAGGTTTGTTTGCTATCATTGGAAAGCTAGTGACCTAAGCAGTATGAAAATGGGTGATAGCAAGAAAAAATGAGTAGCTTAAGAATTTTATTGATGTATTTAAAAAGCATCAAAAGACTTTTCTTTTTAAACAGGCTTTTAGTTAGATAAGGGTTTTATTTATTTTATTTTATTGTGTTTATTCTGTTTTAAATCTATGTTTTAATCTACCATGTCTGTATTTTATGTATTTTTATTTTTACTGCTCTGTGAAGCACTTTATGATTTTTATCTGTGAAAGGTGCTATTTAAATAAAATTTACTTACTTAATTACTTACTTACTATTGCCTTATCCATCCATCCATCCATCTTCTGCTGCTTTTCCGGGGGTCCGTGTCATGGAGGCAGCAGCTCAAGCAGAGAAGCTCAGACTTCCCTCTCCCTCTTGCCCTCTGCTTCAGCTCTTCAGAGAAGATACCAAGACATTCCCAGGCCAGCTGGGAGACGACGTCTCTCCAGCGTGTCTTGGGTCTGCCTCAGGGTCTCCTTCCAGTGGGACATGCCCGGAACACCTCAAGTGGGAGGCATCCAGGACGCATCCTGATCAGATGCCCAAACCTCCTCAACTGGCTCCTTTCGATGTGGAGGAGCAGCGGTTCTACTCTGAGCCTCTCCTGGTTGACTGAGCTCTTCACCCCATCTCTAAGGTTGAATCCAGCAATCCTATGAAGAAAGCTCATTTCAGCCACTTGTATCCGTGATCTCATTATTTCAGTCATTACCCAAAGCTCATGACCAGTGTTGGGCAAGTTACTAAAAAATAGTAACTAATTACAGTTACTAGTTACTTCTTTTCAAAAGTAACAAAGTTACTTACCATTTACTGCATGAATAAAGTAGCTAGTTACTTGGAAAAGTAACTTTCACATTACTTTTAAATGCATACTTAAATCATCTTGCATATATAGACTGAAAACAGACTGTTTCAGACAGAGCATTTAGAACATGTTCATTCTGCTTTATCCTGCCCTGAGAGCTCTTATTGTGGGAAAAATCTGAAGAAAATCAACATGATATTGCCAGTAATTTCCTCATTTTGGAGTGAGAAATAGGGTTTGTGGAGTGAGAAAGAGGGAAAAAGAATGAAAATCACTCCAAAAGAGTGAGTTGGCAACACTGTATAAAGCTGTCAGTGCTTATCTTACTTTTATGTTATGGATTAATCCAATGTGCAGTGATGCAAAGAAAATGTCCATTATCCACAGTCCAAATGTCTGCTGTGACAGAGCCATGATCCAGTTCCTCAAATTCCTTTTGGAGATCAAAATCCATTTTTGAATAATCTTTATCCAGGGAGCAGGTAAATGTGTTTTAACTTCAGTGGCTCACAGTCTTAGCGGTCTGATGGAAGTCACTAGCCATGTTTACATGTGCAAAACTTCTTCAATCTGATTGCAGTTCAGATCAGAATTTTACTGTTTAAATGGACCTTGAAAAAGTTGATCGGATATGACATGCGTCACATGTTTGAACTGACTAAATCATTTTGACATGCGCAAAATTGTCTGACATTCCGGAAATAGTAGAAGAAGAAGCAACTTCCAATGTAAACAAACCCACTTCTTGTAGCTTTCTCTTTTTGAAATGGACCTGTATTGTGACTGTACTTTTGCTTCTGCTGGTCTCTGTAATGAAGCTACAAGCCCAGCAGTATATATTCTGCATATGACGAACAGAGGAAGACAGCAGGACGATACAGGCCAGTTCTGTTTTACTCCCGCCATGTCTTCCGCTAGCTGCTGTAACGGTGGAAATACGTCACATCGACGTGTGGCTGATGTACAGATATGTGCAGTAAACATATTTTCTACCCAAACTTTGGAATAAGTGTTTATATACACACCAATCAGATCAACAATTGGCATAACCCACCCATCTTGATCGGAAGGAAATTTTGATCCGAAGGAGTGTGATCGGGTCAGAATCTTCAGATTGGCATTTTTACATGGAGCATTTTTATTCTGATCAGGCTTTTAATCAGGTTACTTGTGTCCATGTAGCCATGTCAGGTGACATGGTTACTGTTTATATCACATCTTCAGTCTGTAACGATGTATCAGTCGGTTTAATTCTTGCTGGGTCACAAACTGTCCAGATGCATACCTGTGCTTGAAATCCAGCCCTGGGTGTTGAGATAAGAGTATTTCCACTCTACATCCAGGCATGGCTGTTCAGAATACAGTAGATCCACTAACACAGTGTTAGTTGTTAGCTAGCTGTTAATTAGCACTAGCTTTGTCAGACCTTGTTGCCGTTTTCAGGCGCTTCTGAAGATTGTAGTAGGTCTCAAAAGGCACTTAGTTTGCAACCCACCAATATGCTTTTGTCTTTAACCGCGACAAAGGAAAAATAATCTGTCGATTTCCACAGAAACAAAGTAGCTTCATCTTTTCCTCTGCTCAGTAGTGAAGACTCAGCTCTCTGCAACAGGTGACGTCGACTGACGGCTGCATCAGCTACGGTAGGGTCAGTTTGTATGTCCATTTATTTGCACTAAAAATATCTATCCATATTAATATAACGAGTAACAAGTAACACATCTGATCAAATTTCAGTAACTGTAATGCATTACTGAATTTTTAAACAGTAATTTCATTACACAGCATGTTACTGCAAAAGTGGTGTTACAGTAACACATTACTCCCAACACTGGTCTTGACACACACCTGTCTCAAATACTCATCTTTCCTTTACCGAGAGGAGGGACTCTCTTTGGGGGTTTGCCGGGGTCGTGCATTGGTCCAGTCTAGAAATTCACAGTTTTAAAGCTCAATGACAAGATGTAATAATGGTTTTACCTCTAAGGATATATAAAATATTACAACACTGGCTGTAGTGTTAGATTTGCTCATTTGTTTGTGATTTTACAACGTCTCTCCTCGCATGCTTCCACAACAGGGTGGTTTTCAGGCAGGTGGACTTTTTTTTTTGTATTTTTTGTATTTTGTATACTTTATTAATCCCAGAGGGAAATTACAGGGCATCCACCTGGATGGATGAGGCAGTCACGGTACGGCGCCAATCTCTTCACCATTCACACATACATTCACACCTAGGGCCACTTTAGAGTCTCCAGTTAACCTAACCTGCATGTTTTTGGCCTGTGGGAGGAAACCAGAGTACCAGGGTAAACCCACGCAGACATGGGGAGAACATGCAACCTCCACACAGAAGAATCATCGATGGTCAGGAGGTGGGACCAAACCTACAATGGTCAGGGGTGGAATTGATCCCATGACCTTCTTATTGTGCTGCCACAGTGCAGAGACATTGGGAGACATCCACTGATGAGCTGGAGGAGATGGAGGAAGGGACAGTGTAGGAAAACTCGCAGGTGAGTTTTTTTTTTAAATCACACATTCTGTTTTTTGCTGATGTGTTCCGTTAATACTCACTGTAAACACGGAAGTGAGCATGGTGCAGTGACGCATTTGATTGGTTAGACTGAATGTTTGAGTACTACTCAGAGACAAATATGATTGGCGAAACTAGTGGAAGTTCATGAGGACTGGCCAAAATTGGGGGAAAGTTGCAGTGATTGGACAAAGTTGAAAGGTCGCTCAAAAGATGCAGTGATGGCCCGATTTTGCGTGGATTAGTGCAATCGCAATATTGCAAAATCCTGGGGGGACTGGTAAGTGTGAACAAACAACAGATCTTCCACGTGAATTTTTTTTTTTTTTTTTTATAATAGACAAAAGTCTACATTCAATTTGTTAAACCGCTTTGTTTTTCTACAGATGTAATTCCTGATGCCTGAATGATGTCATAATTTGAAGACTTGCGAGGACAATAAGTTTCAGGTAGGATTTCAATAAGGCCTGAAAAGAAAGTGTAGAACAAAGAAAAAGCAGGGCCCCATTTCTGTCTTTGCCTTGGGCCCCAAATGGACTAAGTTTTCCCTGCACAAACCCAGTACAATCCAGCTTTCCGCTATTGTCTGAATAGGTTTACCCATGCTGTCATGAATCACCTCTAACGAGGCGAGGGACAGATTCACGCGCAGGGTTACACCACAGACAAATTTATTAAAGTCCCAAAAATAGTGCTGACATACAAAAAAATGCAAGGGCGAATAAACTTACTGTGCTCCACGGCGTAACGTGGAGAAGGGTAACCACAGCATAACGTGGCAGAGCTTTGCAGAAAAGTCACGGCGTAACGTGGCAGAGACAAACACATGACAAACACACACAATAATCCAGCAATGAGACAGACCATCATGAGCTGACTAAAAACATGGGCAAATAATGCAGTGATTAGATGCACCTCAGCAAGGACGCAAGGGGAGTAATCACAACACAGAGAACAGCTGAGTGTCATGAGAGGGGGTGTGGTCGGACAGGCAGGCTGACAGGTAGCGCCCACACAAGTGCAGGCCAATGAAGCTGCCAGCCAGAAAGCAGTGTAAAACAATAAAAAACTAAACTAGAAATGATGTGCAAATAAACAAGACATGGCAAAGGCAAACTAGACAATAAACTAGGAGACCACAGAAAAACTCAAAAGACAAAGCAATACACAAATAAATATGCACACAGAACAAACTCAGAACCAGACTGGAAATGAATAGCAAACAATACATGGATAATATGGCACATAGAGGAAAGTCACGGAACCAAGCCTAAAGGACAGACTGGCTCGATTCATGACAGAGCCCCCCTCTCAAGGGGTGGATTCCAGACACCCAACATACCATCAAAAGAAAAAGAAAAAACTTGCCCCCCCCCCCCCCAGCAGGAACAACAACCATCAATCCAGGGTGGGAGGTAGGGGAAAACAGGTCAGGAGGGATCAAAAACAACCTCGCTCAAGGCCCACAACAGAAAAACATGACAATTAACCCCCCAAGTCCAAAGGCGAGCAGGCTCGGGAAGCCGCCCAGAGTCCCAGGCCCAGCAGATGGAACGGCACGCCCAGTCAGGTGGCCTACCACGGTCCAGGCCAACTGGACGGCCCGGTGGAAGGAGACAGGTGGCCTACCAGGAAAAACTGACCACCCAACCAAACGGCACAGTTTATCAGGCGGTCGGCCTGAGTCTTTCAGCCACCAACATAGATGAGGCGACCCGGGAGGCGGCTGCCCCACAGGGAGATCCACAACCAGGAAGGAGAGCCGAGGATGGGGAGTCCCAGCGTTGACTGGCAGCAGGAAGAAAGGAACTATGACAGCGTCTGGTGGCGAGGGAAGAGAACCCACAACAGCGTCTGGTGCCGAGCAGGGAGGAACCATGATGGCGTCTGGCAGGGAACAAGTGAGTGGAACCACGACGGCATCTGGCAGAGAAGACGAAGGAACGGCACCGTTGCTGGTCCCAGTAAGGAGAACGGTAGCACCAGCGGTGGACCCCGTCTGGGCCATAACTGCACCCGTGGTGGACTCCGGCTGGGCCATAGCTGCACCCGCGGTGGACCCCGGCTGGGCCAACGCTGCCTTAACAGTGGGCCAGTCGACCCGCATGAACACCCGAGCTAGAAGGCAGTCAATCATAGGCACCTTGGGCTGGCACAGAGCACCCATAACAACTTTGACGAGAGGAGCTTGACTCACGACATCGTTGGGCGGTGAGACCAGATCCATGGAGACCCCAGGTGATGGAACTTCTCCGGCAACCCTAGGAAAAGGTTCAGGAATAACAGGAAAAAAGAGGTGGTTAGGGTTGCCGGCAGTGGCGGAGCCCGGCAAGGTGAGTTCAGATGCAGTTGAGGGCTGCACCCGACTCTCCTCACTAAGAGCCTGACAAGATCTCTCTAAAACTGGCATGAGAAAAACAAGAGAGGGCTCATTTCCACCAAAATAAGAGCCAGTGCTAGTTTGGTTCTGGGGTTGGTGTCAGTGCTTAACCAGTGCTGTCATAAGAACCAGTTGGTTTCACACCAATACGGAGCTAGTCGGGGATTACGTCAGGGCTACGTCCTTATGTAGTACAAAGCGCCTTTATGCAACCCCGCAGAACACCACAGTACACACTCTTGTACAGTAGGTGGCGGTAGGCACCTTTCAGTTGTTTGCTATCCGCCAGTAACCGAGAGAAGAAAAGAAGTAGCAGCGCTAGCTTGTCAACATGTAGAATTTTGTTGTCTCTTTGGGAGCGCTGCTTTTATTATTCCAAACCTGTATTACCATCCAAAAACAGTTTTATTCTTAATGGCAGAGAATGGCGGCTACGTTTAAGGAGACCGGTAATTATCAATATTTCAGTTATCAGCCATTGTTAGATCAAGTCTGTAGCACGAGCATTGACTACACTTTTAAACGTAATATTTATATCATTTCTGTAATAGGTGGTGTTACGGCACATTACAAGATGGAGGTTGCCTGTTCTGTCGTGCCAAAAAGTGATCAGCTGCCCAAAAAATGATCACCAGGGGCCATATTGTTATGGGTTTATATTAGCAGTTAAATATATATATTTCAACAGATAAACAGTACTTAGTTAGGTATAACAATATATATTTAACACTTATGATGCATTTTGAACCCTAAACAAACTTGATCTAGGATTAAAAGGAATTAAAATGGCTGGCAATGGAGTAGGTGTGTGCGTTGCTGGCTCCTGCTATATTTTTTTTCAGTCTTACTTTTTAAACCCTACTTTGCTGTAAGCTATCAACGTTTTGGACGTTTAATACGTGCGGAATCTGGTTTTGAGTTGAGAAATATGTCCAAAACAAGAAAGCTGACTGAAAAGGAGGCAGCATTGAGCAATGCTAACACCAGCTTGCCGAGGATGCTAATATAAGCCTTAACCCTGCACTTGTTGCCTTGCTTGAGCAACACAGAATGTCCACAGCTGCTGACTTTAAAGCTTCATTTGATCTTATTAATGGCAAGCTGGACAAAATTCAAGCAGATGTGGCTAACCAGGAGCAACGCATTGGCGACCTTGAAAGCAACGCGGAGGACATCAGCCAGCGCCTAGCGGCGCTTGAAGCTACGTGTGAGTCAATAGAGGAGGAGAACAAGCTTTTGAAAAACAAACTTTCTGACCTGGAGGGAAGAAGCAGGAGGCTGAATATTCGTCTGGTGGGTCTGCCGGAGTCCTTTGATGTGGGTCCACGGCCATCTGAATTTTTTTCTCGGCTGTTGGTGGACGTCTTTGGCACACAAACATTGCCATCTTCCCCAGAGCTGGATAGAGCCCACCGCAGCCTCACGCTCAAGCCGGGTCCAAACGGGAAGCCGCGTGCTGTCATTATTTGTTTCCACCGGTTTCGGACCAAAGACTTGGTGATGAGAGAAGTGCGGAGACGCTGTGGGACTTTGGAACGCCGATGTTCAGAAGCAACGAGCCGAATACAAGGAGGTTATGTCCAAGTTGTACAAGAGAGGTTTTCGTCCTTCTCTTCTCTTCCCCACCAGGCTCCGGATAACTCTTCCAGATGGCAAAAGCCAGTGGCTGGCATCCGTCTCGGAGGCCACCCGCTTCATGCAAACCATGGAGAGAAATCAGTGATTTTCGCCCTGAACTGGACATTCCTGGGTTGACCAACTACTACACTGGACTACTTGATTATTACTTCATTAAAGCTGCACTGACTGGACATTGATGCATTTTTAGATGTTCAAAAACAAGGTAAAATTGGCTCCCTATACGTTGTTGTTTACTTAATTTTTTTTTTTTTAGGGTAAAATGTTCATACTATGCAGGATTGAAGCCAGTTGTATGGGAGTATTTTGTTAGGATGAGAATAGAGCAGGAGATGGAGCAGTTGCTGTTCTTTGCAACTGGCTGGAGTGTTGTTATAGGTTTGGTTGTTGAATTTTTTTTTTTTTTTTAATCGATTTATTAACACCCCCTCACCCCCCCCTTTTTTTTTTTACCCGTACCTCACCCCATTCTTTTTTGGGCTACACAGCGCAATATATAAATTTTGCTTTTTGAATGAATAGTAATTTTACTTTGGTAAGTTGGAATGTGAAGGGGTTGAACCACCCAATTAAACGAAAGAGAGTCATGTCACGTCTAAAGCAATTTAAGCCTGGGGTACTGTTTTTGCAGGAAACCCATTTGCAGGATTCCGACCACTTGTGCTTGTCAAAATGTTGGTCGGGACAATTTTTTCATTCAAATTCTAAAGCTAAGGCCAAGGGCGCCGCTATTCTTATTGATCGAAATATCCCATTTATTCCCTCTAATGTTGTATTAGATAAAAATGGATGATTTGTAATAGTATCAGGTAAACTTGGCAATAAACATATCACCTTGGCTAATCTGTATGCGCCGAATTTTGATGATGTACACTTTTTTCGCAACCTTTATTCGCAGCTTCTAGATTTAAATACTCATTCTCTAATTCTTGGGGGTGACTTTAATTTGTATATGGATCCGATCTTAGACCGCTCATCCTCAAAACCTGCTAGTCTTAATAAATCTGCAACTTATGTTAAGTCTTTTCTTGAGGAATATAGCCTTACAGACCCTTGGCGTTTTTTACATCCTAACGGCAGGGACTATTCTTTTTTCTCTCACGTACACCATACTTATACCAGAATAGATTATTTTTTTGTTGACAATTTATTAATTAATAACCTTAGCTCTTGCAGTTATGATAGCATCTCGGTTTCTGATCATGCCCCTCTTGTACTTAAAATGATCCTCCATGGATGTGACTCCATGAGAAAGCATTGGAGACTGGATCCATTATTACTTACAGATGAAAAATTGGTTGCGAATATTTCTTCTAAAATTAAGGTTTTTTTGAAAGAAAATAAAACTCCTGGTATGCCAAACATAACGATATGGGAGGCCATGAAGGCATTTCTTAGGGGGGAATTTATCTCATTGGCAGCATTTAAAAGACGATCCGCAATACAGGAACAGAAGGCTATTTTAGATCAAATCTTGGACGTTGACAGACAATATGCTCAATCTCCATCACCCGCTCTGTACAAGGAACGTATGACATTACAAACTAAACTTAATTTACTCTCCACTCGACAAATTGAAGGTTGTTTAATAAGGAACAAGAGTGAATTTTATGAACATGGCGAAAAAACCGGTAAACTTTTAGCTAATCAACTGCGTGGTATTAAAGCTAAGCAAATTATTACTGGAGTTAGGACAGATAAAGGAGAGGTGACATCTGATCAACAAGTGATTAATGATATCTTCAGGTCATTTTATTCCAAATTATATACCTCACAACATACAACAAACTTAAAGGATCTGCAAGATTTTTTTGATTCTATTGATATCCCTTCGATTTCCTCAGAGTCTCGGCAAATTCTAGAAGCTCCCATCACAAAAGAAGAAATTCAGCTGGCAATATCATCCATGCAATCAGGAAAATCTCCAGGACCTGATGGGTTTTCCGCTGATTTTTTTAAAAAATTCTCTGATGACCTTGCCCCTTTCCTTTGTCAAGTTTTTACAGAGTCGCTTGACTCCGGTACACTTCCTCCTTCATGTTATCAGGCCTGTATCACTGTGTTGCTTAAAAAAGACAAGGATCCTGTTGATTGTGCTTCTTACAGGCCTATTTCCTTGTTAAATACCGATGTTAAAATTTTGTCAAAGTTGTTAGCTTCAAGGTTGGAAAAGATTCTTCCTTTTATAATTTCACAGGACCAAACCGGTTTCATTAAAAATCGCCATTCTTTTTTTTAACTTGCGGCGGTTGTTTAATATTATTTATACTCCTCACCACAACATACCTGAATGTCTTATTAGTTTGGACGCTGAAAAGGCATTCGATAGGGTTGAGTGGGAGTATTTATTTTTTACTTTGGAGAGGTTCGGTTTTGGTCCTTCCTTCTGTTCCTGGATTAAACTTCTCTATGCTAGTCCTTTAGCTTCAGTGTTAACTAATTGTCGCTATTCTGACTATTTTAGACTTTACCGTGGTACGAGGCAAGGCTGTCCTTTGAGCCCGTTGCTCTTTGCCTTGGCAATTGAGCCGTTAGCTATTGCAATCCATGGGAGCTGGGACTTTCTAGGCATTTGTAGGGGTGGCATCAAGCATAGGGTTTCACTCGATGCCGACGATCTTTTATTATTTCTCTCCAACCCACTTGCTTCATTACCTGCTATACTCAACATTTTGGATAGTTTTAGTAGGTTTTCTGGTTATAAAATTAATTTCAATAAGAGTGAATTGTTTCCGATTAATGAAAAGATTCGAGTCCAGGATCTTGAAAATTTTCCTTTCAAGGTTGTTATTGATCATTTTAATTATCTTGGGATATGTGTTACTAAACAATTTAATTACTTGTTTAAAAATAATTTTCTCCCCTTATTTGACCAGTGCAAGCTAATACTTTCCAAATGGTCCCCATTATCCTTGTCCTTAATTGGCAGAATCAATTCTGTAAAAATGATGTTACTTCCAAAGTTTTTATATTTGTTTCAATGTCTCCCCATTTTTATTCCTAAATCCTTTTTTAAGTCTTTGGACTCTCTGATTACCTCATTTATTTGGAATGGTAAACATCCGAGATTGAGGAAAGCTTTTCTTCAAAGACCCAAATCAGTGGGTGGCATGGCTCTGCCTAACTTTCAATATTACTACTGGGCAGCAAATATCAGGTGCATGTTATATTGGAAACATTTCTATCTGGAACCCAAATCACCCATTTGGATCCTTATGGAGTCACATGTGGACAATCAAACCTCCCTACCGGCAATTTTAGGTTCACCACTTCCCCTTGCCTTGTCTGCACTGGGTAATAACAAAGTAGTTTGTCAGTCTCTTAGAATTTGGTCTCAATTCAGGAAAAATTTCGGTCTTCAGTTTTTCTCCATTAGAAGTCCAATTGCTGCAAATCATTTATTTACCCCATCAACTATTGATAGTGCATTTCATATATGGCACAGAAAAGGTTTAAAATCTTTTGCGGATTTATATTTTGATGGACAATTTGCAAGTTTTTCTCAACTTTCCACTAAATTCGACATCACTTCTACACATTTTTTCCGCTTCCTCCAGGTCAGACATTATGTGCAAACCATGACAAAACAATTCCCTCATAAACCTTCTGATAATCCTCTAGATGATTTTTATGAGTTAAACCAACTTCTAAGGGGGTAATATCAGTTTTATATAACTTAATTTCAAATTTACAATCTTCTTCTCTGGCCGCTATTAAATTGAATTGGGAACAAGATCTTAATTTTACTTTTACTGATGAACTGTGGGACTCTATTCTTGGCCAGGTTCATACTGTATCAATGTGTGCTCGTCACGCTCTTATTCAATTTAAGATCGTGCACCGGGTGCACCTGTCCAAGGTTAAGTTAGCACGTATTTACTCGGATATAGACCCAACTTGTGAAAAGTGTGGTAGCGCTCCTGGCACTTTGCTTCACATGTACTGGTCCTGTCCTTCATTGATGAATTTTTGGCATTCTGTTTTTATCACTATGTCTGAAGTCCTGCAATATCAAATTAAATCTGATCCATTATGCGCCATTTTTGGTGTGGTTCCAGAACTTGTCTTGCCAAATTCCAAATTAAAAGTATTCAAATTTTCATTATTATTGGCTAGACGTGCTGTATTACTGAAGTGGAAAGACTCTTCGCCCCCTTCACATTTACAGTGGATAAAAGATATAATGTCCTGTTTGGATTTAGAAAAAATCAGATATACAGTTCGTGGCTCTGAAAACAAATTCTATAAATTATGGCGCCCGTTTCTTGATTTCTTTGAAAGACCCACGATTATAGTTTCTGAGTAGCTCATATCCCCTTTACCCCACCCCCACCTCACACACACAATTTTTCTTTTTTTTCTTTTTTTTGTATCTTTTATTATTATTATTGTTTACTTAAAGGTTTTTGTGTTTTGAAGCATCCACATTTGTTAGTTTTAAATTCTATTTTTGCACTGTTTGGTTAAAACAAAGATGAAAATTTCCAATACTTTGTATTGTATTGATACTTCACTTAATAATAAAAAGACCTTTGAAAGAAAGAAAAGGAATTAAAATAATGCAGTCACAAGGTTACGTGGAAAAATGCATAGATTTACTGCATATATACATGAAGATACTGTATAAATACATATTCTATATACCTCCAAACAACGATGTTTTTCCATATAAATATTGCAATCAGATACATTCTATACGTTGTTTTCCAAACTGCAACACTTTGGCCAACACTATAATTTTTCAGATGTAATAAAGCCTCAAAACATATAGATACATTGTAGGTGGACTGAGACCAGGCAGTCCACCTTTAACAAGCGGGCACTCCTGGCTCCTGTAGACTGTAATCACTTTTTGGCACGACACCGGGTTTCACCACCCAGCCGACCCCATGCAGCAGTGGCTGATGAAACCCTTTTCGGACACAGGCAGACTTACCCCTGAACAACGTAACTGCAACTGCCGATGAGCCGTGCACATTCAGTTGTGGAAATGGCTTTCGGCTGCTTGAAAGGACGATGGAGGTCCATCCTGACAAGGAATGACTGCAGACCGGAGTGGAGCAAGAAAATGGTGCTCACCTGCTGCATACTTGATATTTGTGAGGAACATGGTGACAACTTTGGACTCCCAGACACACATGATCACAGTCAGCCTCCAGTTCAACCACTACCTGACCATGCCAGTGTAGAATGATATTAGGGCAGCTTTAATGGAGTATTTTAACAGTGGGGAGCAATAACCTGTTTAATGCCTGCCATATCATTTACAAAATGTAACGTATGTGAAGTAGTTCAAAATAATTAATGAATAAAACATTCAGCTGACAATCAGTCCTCAGTGTACTCTGTTTTAAAGTATTTATATATTTTATAGGCACATTTACAGAGTTGTTAAAGGTATACCCTTCTGTACTTGTATGTAATCTATTCTGTTTAAAGTACTGATTCCAGTTTTTATTCATGTAGGGGTAACAAGAGACAGACTGTAAAGTGAACAATTTAAAAGTACTTTCCCCAGAAATGATCTTGTCCAGAGCTGACAGAATGTCATGTGGTACGTTGTCAAAAGAATATAAACTATCATTTTTGAAGCTGGCAACTTAGAACATTTTCCACACAAAAGTACATAGATTTAAAGTTTGTTGCTGCTTGTTCTTTAGAAAATGTGAAGAAGTTGTCAAAAATATGAGTAAGTCCACAAATACCTGATATATTGTCCAATACCTGAAAAAATGAACTTAAGTGCAGTAATTCAGTACTTGTACTTTCACTTCCCACCACTACAATGTTATAGTGATTTCCATTGTTTGTCCTAAATAGCTTTACATTTCATGCATATGTTTGGTGTGAGGATAACAATTAATGTAGAAGCAGAAAAACACTTAAGGAAAGAAAGCTTTTATTTACAAAATGTTCAAAAACTTAAGACTGCTACATATGAAATATTATGTACACACAGCCCAAAATATCAATGCTGTGATAGTTACTTTGTTTGCAGTCCCTCAAGCACAGACAACATGTCCCATCAGTCCAACAAGGGTGTTGGTCCTGTCCTCCATCTTCTGAATGCTTTGCAGCAAAGCGGAGGTCAGCTGCTCCTCCCTCCTGCTCTGCTCCTGCTGTCTCTCCTCTGACCTCTCCAGGTAGTCAAGAAGGAGGTCCATGTTTGTGTCCCACTTCTGTTTCCCTGTTTTAAAGAACAAAAATAAGCAATATAAAAAAAACACACACTGAAAAATGCAGGAATCTTCAGTCCAAGATTGAATGTGTCTATTCAACATCCATTTACTGTTAGTGGCATCACAACATTCAATTCAAGTGTATAATTGGTTTAATTCACTCCCTCCTTTGTGTGAATGGGTCATGATCTGAACATATATCACCTAATCTGGTCTGATGAGGAGAGGAGGAAGAGCAGGAGGAGGACAAGCTTGGTGCTGGTGAAGGTGAGCTGGACACCACAGGTCTGGGTGGTTCTCCATCATCATCCAACTGTGATAAATCTGTAAATACAAAAAAAAGGTGTTTTAGTTTGTGCAGTGTCCAACTTAAGCCCTCCATTAAATGTGCAGACATAGAAGGCAATTTTATTCAATATCAATGTTAGCAAAGCTTACAGGTCTGATTATGGAATAGAAGAATAGGAATAGAATAGGCTTCATTGTACTGTACAATGACATTTTAGGTGCTCCACCGGGCAACTGTGCAATAAAGTAAGAGAAGGATTAGATAAAACACGGTTACACAACACACAATTAAACACGATACACAGTACTGATACCACAAAAGCGTATTTTGCGCTGGACGTCTTTATAAAAAAAAGTATTCTGTAAGACGCTAAGATTTCTGTTCTAGTTTCTCAAACGTGCATTTCTTTATGGTGAGGAGAAACGTTCATGGTAAAAACACTGTTAGCTCATTAGCATAGCTAACAGAAAATACTATAGTCACAAGAGTGAGTAAAAAAATATCCGCACTTTGGCCATTACATATCAATACAAGCGGATATACGTTTGTCAACAGAGATGGCCTGTTCATTTCTTTATGGCGAGGAGAAACGTTTGGTAGTAGTAAAAGCACTGTTAGCTTGTTAGCATAGCTAACCAAAAATACTATAGTCACAAGAGTGACTAAAAAAAGCCGCACTTTGGCCGTTACATACGTATCAGTACAAGCGGATATATTACAGTATATTCGTTAACGTTTGGCATTTTAAAGATAATACACTTACCAGTCTGTTTTGAGTAGTTTGTTGTCCAGACTAATCCACTGCAGTGACGATGGTCCAGCTGGCTGGCCGATCCCCCAAAACAGTTCATCACATGAATGGCCCCCTCCAGCTTATCTTGTACTACTGTTTATGTCCATGGAGCCAAGAAATGTGTCTCCTCTTTGCTCTAAATCTGTTTGGTTTTGGAATCCGTCTCTTGCTCCGCTGTTTGGAAAGCAACATGGCGGTCAGTAATGTTTTGAAGCTGGTCAGTTAACCACGCCCATGGCTGTGGACGTAACCAACGTAAGCTGGTGCTGCCAGTGGCCCAGCTAGGAGTTGGGGCCACGATAGCCCCACTTTTGAGAGCCTGGGAATGGTGCTTTAGTCGGTGGAAAACCAAAGAACTCGTGCCAATCAGGCTCTGGCTCCACTTGAGCACTGGAACCTGTTTGATGGAAAAGCCCTAAGAGATAACTTGCCTGAGCTCGAGCTCCACCGCCGTCCAGGACTCTGTCAATTCTGGCAATGACATTTTGGGCCCGGCCTCCAGGAGGTCCAGCTCTGGCTCCCACTCTGCCGTGGTTGTATCTGCAGCAGGCATGATGGTGGTGGCAGTCCTGGTGCCCCCAGGCGAAATAACCCATGCTGGTAACTCCTCTAGCATGGCAGCTGGGGGTCCTCTCCATGCTGGCACTGGCCCTGGATCTTCCAGAGCCACAGGCTCCTCCACCATCTGGTGGCTTGGTTCTGGGGCCGGCGGACACTCAGGAAAAAATGGAGGAGACACGGAGAGGATTGGGAGGGATTTAATAACTGCAGCTGAAGGAGAGGGCCCAGCAGATTGCTGGGACTGGGCCTTTCTCCCGGGAGACAGACGAGGTTTATCATTATATGATATAACTGAATGAAAAAACACTTGCCTGTCATCCCGGTCTTTGATGATGACAGCTGCAATTGACAGGCAGTCATCCCTCTCCGTGTCAATGGGTATTTTGGCCCCTTCAAAGGATGGTGGAGGAGCCGGCTCTGATGACACAGAGATGGGCGTAGCCAGGGAAGACCTGGAAAGCCTCTCGACAATGGGAAGAATCATCAACGTGACTGTTAGTGCAGCAGCGGCAGACAGAGAGCACGAGGGCGGCCCTGCTGCGGGAGAACTCAGGCCCGACGAGAGGGGAGTGGCTGTCAAAGAGGAGGAAGGCTTCCTCCGATGGTTGACCCTGGGATGGTGCTGCCGCCACTGTGAAACTGGTGGCGGGCATCCAGGAGCTGGAGGCAAGGCAGAAGGGGAAGTGGCTGCAAGGTGCGGACAGCGTCTCTGCTTGGGCTCCGCAAAGAACGCCCCCCTCCTCAGGTCTGGAAATGCTTGCTGCAGCGCACAGACAGAGGATAACAGCTCCGCGTTCTGCGGATAATTCCAGAGCCTGGGATGCGCCTCCAGAATTCCTGCAGCTGCATCCAAGCAACTCCACTTCTCCTTCAGTCCGTGGGCTTTGTCCATGTAATCCTGGATGAACGTAGCCACCCATTCCTCCTCCACAGTCGGAGTTCCTGCTGCCAAACCTCTTCTGTCGGTGTGGGTGCGGTGCCGGAGAAATCAAGGAAAAGGCTGAAGCCAGAGGTGGTGGCGGAGGAAGTTAGGGAGCAATCACCTGAGGATGAAAACTCATGCTGGGTCTGAGCTCCAGCTGGTTGGCAACTCCACCCCAGCATATCAACATGTCCTCTCGGGATGAGCAGTTCCGGGCGTCGGCTGTCATGTCCTCTATTGCAGCCACACACTTCAGCTCATCCCGACTCCACCTTCTCCTCCCAACTGCTTCACCTGCTGGAGACATGCTTGCCTCCCCAAAACAGGTGAGTGGGAAAACAGTTCACAAAAGAAAAAATAATGCCTGTGTGAAACCCGCTGAATCTTTTTCGGGCTGGATTATTCTGTCATGAATCGCCTCTAACGAGGCGAGGAGAGAGCCAGATTCAAGCACAGGGTTACACCACAGACAAATTTATTAAAGTAAAGTCACAAAAATAGTGCTGACATACAAAAAAATGCAAGGGCGAATAAACTTACTGCGCTCCATGGCATAAAGTGGCGAAGGGTAACCACGGCATAACGTGGCAGAGCTTCGTAGAAAAGCCACGGCATAACGTGGCAGAGACAAACACATGACAAACACACACAATAATCCAGCAATGAGACGGACCATCATGAGCTGACTAAATACACAGGCAAATAATGCAGTGATTGGATGCACCTGAGCGAGGACGCAAGGGGAGTAATCACAACACAGAGAACAACTGAGTGTCATGAGAGGGGGTGTGGTTGGACCAGCAGGCTGACAGGTAGTGCCCACACAAGTGCAGGCCAACGAAGCTGCCTCACAGCTGCCGGCCAGAAAGTAGTGTAAAACAATACAAAACTAAACTAGAAATGATGTGCAAATAAACAAGACATGGCAAAGGCAAACTAGACAGTAAACTAGGAGACCATAGAAAAACTCAAATGACAAAGCAATACACAAATAAATATGTACACAGAACAAACTCGGAACCAGACTGGAAATGAATAGCAAACAATACATGAATAATATGACACAGAGGAAAGTCATGGAACCGAGCCTAAAGGACAAACCGGCTCGGTTCATGACACATGCCAGATGACGTGGGCAAAATTACCCTGCAAGCAGCATGGGTCACTGACCACCTCACCTCAGCTTAGCTGACATTTGAATAGGAAACACGAATAAATGTATGATGAAGTAGGTGTCACCATCACCATGTCACAGCACAGAGACAGAAAGTAGAAATGAATCAGAAGGCTATCTGTCATTATTCTGACAGATTCTACTAATTTTGAAGCTGCAGCAGACAACTGTGTGTGCACAATTACACAAATATCACAGCGGCTGAGAGTGAGAGGTTCCCTCTGGCATGGCATACAGACCCTCACCAACTACAAACCTCCACCTCAGACCTGTGCGAATGACATCACATTGCTTAACAACCTAAACGACTTCTTCGGCCGCTTTGAAGCACATAACAGTCAATCAGCACATAAGACCACTCTTCCTCCAGACGAGCAGGCCATAAGTCTCGATCAGGCTAGCGACAAGAGGACCCTCTGCTGGATCAACCCACGCAAGGCAGCTGGACCAGACAACATACCAGGTCGCATTTTGAAGGACTGTGCAGAGGAGCTCAAGAATGTCCTGGCCGACATCTTCAACATCTCCCTGACTCAAGCTGTGGTCCCCACGTTTCAAAACTGCCACCATGTTACCAGTCCCAAAGAAGCCTGGACCATCCAGCTACAATGATTACTGACCTGTAGCACTGACCCCCATCATAATGAAGTGCTTCGAGCAGCTGGTCATGCAGAACATCAAGTCCATCCTCCCTCCCTCCCATGACCCATCTCAGTTTGCATACAGGTCAAATAGATCCACAGAGGATGCCATCGCTGCTGCTCTCCACCCAGCTCTCACCCACCTGGACTCAAAGAACTACTTGCAAATGCTGTTCTTGGACTTCAGTTCAGCATTCAACACAATCATCCCCCAGCACCTAATACAAAAACTCAGACACTTGGGACTCAAAACCTCTCTCTGTAACTGGGTGTTGGACTTTCTCACAGGGAGGCCACAGCATGTGCGGGTTGGTAGCAACACATCAAAGACCATCACACTGAGAACAGGGGCCTCACAAGGGTGCGTGCTTAGCCCACTCTCTTCACCCTGCTGACCCATGACTATGTACCAGCCTACAACACCAACCACATCATCAAGTTTGCGGATGACATAATGGTGGTGGGCCTCATCACCAGCAATGAAGAGGCCAACTACAGAAATGAGGTGAGCCAACTGGTCCAGTGGTGTAAAGACAATAATCTCTTCCTGAACATGGGAAAAACCAAGGAGATTGTGGTCAACTTCAGGAGGGGACACACACAGCATCCACCTCTGATCATCGATGGAGCAGGTGTGGAGAGGGTGAGCAGCACCAAGTTCCTGGGGGTGCACATCTCTGAGGACCTCTCCTGGTCCAACAACACCACATCACTGGCCAAGAAAGCTCAAACTCGCCTCCATTTCCTCCGCAAACTGAGGATAGCACAAGTCCCACCCCCCATCATGTGCTCATTCTACTGGGGCACCATTGAGAACATCCTGACCAGCTGCATCATGGTGTGGTATGGAAGTTGCACCACCTCCTGCTGGAAGACACAACAACGCACAGTGAAAGCAGCCAGAAAGATCATCGTGCCCCCCTGCCCCCCCTCTCGGACATCTACCTCATCCACCTCACCCACAGAGCCATCAACATTGCAGGCGATACCTCACACTCCTCACACTCCCTCTTCAGCCCCCTGCCCTTGGGGAAAAGGTACCAGAGCCTTCGGGCCCCCTCCACAAGACTGCTAAACAGCTTTGTTCATCAGGCCATCAGGACCCTGAACTCTGTCCACCCCCCCACCCCCCCCGGACCTTAACGCACTCACCCGCACAATAACTACCTCAGCTGTTGGCACAGAAAGACTGGCACACCAACAGTAATACATTTGCTGCTGTATGTCTCTGCACTTTACTGCAACCATCTGCATAAATGTCATATCTGCTGCTCTCTGTCATTGCAATACTGATCATGTGCAGTCTTATCCATCACTGTCTGTGCCTACTGCATTGAACTTGGTACTACGAGTATTTTTGCTCTACTTTTCTGTACATAAGATTGCTGGGTCTCATCGTTTATCTTTATTTGCACTATGGGAAGTCTGGGTCTATCTTTTGTTACCATTTGCACTAGTGGGTAGCATTACTGTACATGGACTGCTGTTGTTGTTTTCCCAGCCTTATTCCTTTTTCTTTTTTTTATATTGTGCACACCACTGAAGAGAGAGAGAAAATGACAAATACAAATCTTTGAATCTTTTAAAGTGACACTCTGTCAAAAATCTAGTTTTTCTGTTGTTAACATGTCTGTGACATGTTTTTTTGTGAATTACAAGACATATCAAGAGCAAAATTTGACCAAAGTCACAAGTCTGTGTTTTTCTGCTGTGAATTTCCAGTTTGGTGATGCCCTCTTCCAACGGGCGAGTTTGGACAGACCATTTCTCACAACATAAGAATTCCTGTTTAGCCTGATTGGTTATAACATTAATTAATCACACCGATACTCTTGGCTACCTCGGGGGAAGAGGGAGGAGCCAAGAAGCAGCAGGATTGAGGGGGCTGAAAGCGTCCGTTTTGCATAGCAATTAGCGAAGCAGTGGAGGACGAGGGAGGAGAGGAGGGGAGGGGGAGGAGGGGGGCCTTGTTTGATTGTTGCTCAGCAAGATCACTGCTCTCAGCTCACTCAGCAGACGGGGCGCCAAGCTGCGGAATGTAAGCCGCTCAGTGGGCCACTTTTGGTAAGTAGAACTAGTGCTGGCTTGCCGTAATCACCAGCAGACGGGGCACTACACTCGGCGAGACCACTTTCAGAAAAATGTTTTGCTTTATACTTTTGAAGATATAGGCAAAACTTTAACGCCCAGAAGCATCATGAACAGACTAGCAGCACACCTGCTGCTAATTAGAATATTCATAGATCCACACATACTCAAGTAGGTGAAAGATTTAAAAGCTCTTTCCAAACAATTCTAGGGCAATGACATTTTTTGTGGGTAAAAAGCCACAATATACTATTTTGGGCAATACATATTTGTTTTTGAGGTGGTTTTAGAGCCGCCGGAGTGCATCTTTAAGAGATTTTTCCCCTCACTCCCTCAGAGCCTCCTACAGCACTGACCGTCCCCTGACTTCTGTGGAGCCAATACCAGGCTGTCCTTGTTCGGCAAGGGGCTATCTCACTGTTCAGCTCCACTCTCTGCTTGTTCATGCATCCTGGTCCACCCTGCATTAATATGTCCTCTTCTCCTCTTTTTTCATGACAGCCCCATCTAAAACATTTCCTGCTTTGTGTAGCCCTGGAAATGAAATGCGTGACACAAACTCTCTCTCTCTCTCTCTCTCTCTCTCTCTCTCTCTCTCTCTCTCGTGCGCATGCGTGGGCGTTTGTGGGAGCAGGGGTGTGGAGTGGTGTCGAGTGAGTACTTTAAACTTTGTATTTTCTAACTTTTTCTCTATCTTGTGTGTTTGAGGTGTGTGTGTTTAATATAGTGGGTTGAGTGTGTGTGTGCTGGGGTGTGAGTGTTGGAGTGGGTGTGTTGGGGAACGGTAGCTTCTGCTGCCGGTTTTTCCCGGCCAGCATCATGCCGGTGATTGATGGTGGTGTGGAGTTTGAGCGCTTAACCCGGCGTCATGGTGTGAGAATCCTCCCGACAGTTCCCTGTTCTGTGGAGGAGGCCAGCCTCGCTGTAGGACAGGTGGTTGGGCATGGCAGCATAAAATCAGCATCGAGGATGAACAGCGCAGTTGTGATCTTTCTGGATTCGACTGAGAAAGCTGATCAGGTGGTGGCACAGGGAGTGGTCATAGGTGACACTTTTACTCCCGTTTTACCGCTGGCGAATCCGTCTAGGAGGATCACCCTCTCAAACGCTCCTCCTTTCGTTAAAAATGATCAGCTGATTAGAGAGTTGTCCCGTTTTGGCCAGGTTGTGTCCCCTATCAGAATGGTCTCTCTGGGTAGTAAATCACCCCTGCTGAAGCATGTTGTATGTCATAGGAGGCAGTGTTTCATGGTGTTGAAAGACAGCTCTGCTGAACTGAACGCGTCTTTTAATTTCAGGATTGATGGCTTTAGCTACTTGGTGTTTGCAACATCTGAAACCATGAAGTGTTTTGCATGTGGCGCAGAAGGCCATCTTATTAGGTCATGTCCTGAAAAGGCGAACACAAAGGGCACTGGCGGTAAGAAAGGTGACGCCGCTGTTTCTGGTGGTCCGGAGGGTAGCGCTAAGTGTGGTGCGGCGGATGCCGCTGCGGCGCCCGCTTCTGCTGGGGCGGCCGCGGCCGCATCCGCATCCGCGTCCGCTTCTACTTCTGCGGGGGCGTCCGCGTCCGCGTCCGCGTCCGCTTGTGCTGGGGCGGCCGCGGCCGCCTCTGTTTGGGGTGGCCGCGGCGGGCGCGGTAGTTGCCCCCCCAAACAGTGATGGTGGGGAATTTCTGTCTGGCGGCAGCTCTGATCATTGTGACGAGCCTGTCGCCCGGGGTAAACAGGTGGAGGGTGTAAGTAAAAGTGCAGTTAAACGAAGGAACGTGAATGAACAGACTTTGCAGGCGGGGGAGGAGCGGTTTGAGGCTGTAGCGGACACACAGAGCAAACACTGCATGACAAACGTTGCGTTTCATGAAGAAATGCAGGAATGTAGTTTTGTTGAAGAGGATCCTTTTAAAGCTGCACAAAAAAGAAAAAGTGCTGAAAACTTACAGAGCTCTGCTAAATCTAGTAGGGTTGGGAAGTTAGATTTACTAGATGAGAGCGTCTCTGACGAAAGTGGAGCTGAGTCTGAAATGATGCAGACGCAGACGCAGGAGGAGCAAAGCTCCTATTGTTTTTCCAAAATTAGGCAATTTCTCCAGGTGACCAAGGGGAGCAGAGCTGTGAAAGTGGAAAATTACTTTCCAGATCTGGAGTTATTTGTGGCATCAGCTCGCAAGCTGATGAAACTGAATGATGGGAATGAGACTTTTACTGATCAGGAAATTTTTCGTTTAAAGAAACTGGTTGTCAAACTGAAATCACAAATTACTAACAGTCATGTTGACTCTTAGTTTGTTTCTTCCCTTTTATGCTATGTGTGTGTTTTTTTTACTGTACCCTATTTTTATCCTTTTTAATGCCCCACCTTAGAATTGGCACTCTCAATATTAATGGGGCCAGGGATGATGTAAAAAGGGCCTCTTTATACAAGCTTTTTAATTTAAAGAAACTTGACGTGCTGATGGTCCAGGAGACTCATAGCACTGTGGACATTGAGAGCCATTGGAGAAAAGAGTGGGATGGCTGCATTTTTTTTAGCCACAAATCCAGTAGCAGTGGGGGGGTGGCTGTACTTTTCTCTAGGGGTTGTGTGCCTGTCTCTTATGAGGTAGAAGAGGTGGTGAGAGGTCATTTCCTCTTATTAAAGGTACAGTTTGAAAACGTGAACTTCGTTTTTATAAACGTGTATGTGCCAACACAGAGAGCAGAGAGGATCAGGGTCTTTGACGTGCTTTCGGATACGGTTAAGTCCTGTGATCCAAATAGTTTTTTATTTCTGGGGGGTGATTTTAACTGTACATTAAACCACAGACTAGACAGGAACCATCAGGAGCCTCACCCTGCTTCTGCCAATAGGCTGAGAGAACTGGTGAAAACACATGAAATGGCCGATGTGTGGAGATCACATCATGGGGACCAGAGGCAGTACACCTGGAGCCATGTCAAAGATAACCTTTTATCTATGGCTAGGTTAGACCGTTTTTATGGTTTTAAACATCAAATGAGTGTTTTTAAAAATAGTTGTATCTGTCCTGTTGGTTTCACTGATCACTGCCTGCTGTTTTGTTCTGTGTTTATTGAAAATGTAAAGTGTAAGAGTGCTTTTTGGCATTTTAACAATACACTTTTAAATGATGTGTTTTTTAAAGAGGTTTTTCATGATGTTTGGAAGTCACACAGGGAACAAAAACCCTCTTAGTTCTCTCCAATTGTGGTGGGATTTTGGTAAGGCCCAGATAAAACAACTCTGCCAACAGTACACTCAAAATGTCACTCGTAGCTTGACCCAATCCTTGAAAGTTCTGGAGACTGAGGTGGTAGAACTAGAGGAGTTGCTCAGTTCTACAGGAAAACAGGAGCACTTAGAGGCTCTCAAGTCAAAAAGGTCAGCCTTGGCTAGCTTGCTAGGGGTCACCGCACAGGGTGCTCTGGTCCGCTCACGCTACATGGATGTAGCTCTGATGGACTCGCCCTCCCAGTACTTTTTTGGACTGGAGGGGAAAAATGGACAGAGAAAGCTCATTCACTCCTTGTTGGGCGATGACGGGAGAACAATCTCCACAGCAGCAGAGATCAGGAAACACGCTGCTAGCTTTTACAGTGATTTGTTTAGAGCAGAGTGGAGGGAGGACACGTCACTGGGCCAGGTTTTCCTTGATGGTCTTCCAGTGCTCTCAGAGGACCTTGTTGCCGGCTTGGATGCTCCACTGTCTCTGTCTGAGCTGCATACGGCGCTAATGAGCCTCCAGAATGGAAAATCACCAGGCATAGATGGTCTCTCTGTGGACTTTTTTAAGGAATTCTGGCCCCTGCTTGGTCCAGACCTGCTGGAGGTTCTCCAAGATAGCTTGGAAAGGGGGACCCTACCCACGACCTGCAGGAGGGCCATCATCACACTGTTGCCGAAAAAGGGGGACCTCCAGAGCCTAAAGAACTGGAGGCCAGTCTCTCTGCTCTGCACAGACTATAAGATTCTCTCAAAAGCTCTGGCCCGAAGACTGAGAAAGGTGATGAGCGAGCTCATTCATGTAGACCAGACTTACTGTGTGCCTGGCAGGCTGATTAGTGACAACGTCACTTTAATTCGGGATATTTTGGAGGTCTCTGGTTCATTGGCGGTAGAAACTGGTTTGATTTCAGTTGACCAGGAAAAGGCGTTTGATCGGGTTGAACACCAATATTTATGGACAGTTTTAACAGCTTTTGGGTTCAGCCCAGGCTTCATAGCCAGGATACGGGTCTTGTACAGTGACATTGAGAGTGTGCTGAAGATAAATGGGGGCCTGTCTGCCCCTTTAAAAGTCCAGAGGGGGGTTCGGCAGGGCTGCCCTCTCTCAGGGATGCTGTACTCCCTCGCCATAGAGCCTTTGCTTCACTGCCTGAGAAGGGATCTATCAGGAGTTACTTTTCCTGGCTGTGACACCACGTTCAAGCTGTCGGCCTATGCAGATGATGTAGTCATTCTGCTAAACAAGCAGAGTGACATTGACGTTCTGGTTAGGAGTGTCAATCTTTTTGGCCAACTTTCCTCTGCAAAGATAAACTGGGGAAAAAGCGAGGCTCTGATGGTGGGGGAGAAACTAGAAAATCAGCTTACGCTGCCGGGTGGGTTGATTTGGAAAAAAGGAGGTTTTAAGTATCTTGGCGTCTTTATTGGAAATCAGCAGTTTGAGCAAAAAAATTGGGATGGGGTCATAGAGAAGATTAACGGGAGACTAAACAAGTGGAAGTGGCTAATGCCAAGAATATCTTTTAGAGGAAGAGTGCTCATTTTAAATAATCTTGTTTCCTCATCCCTGTGGCACCGCCTCATGTGCATGGACCCCCCTGCTGGTTTGTTGTCCAAAATTCAGTCTGTTTTGGTGGACTTTTTTTGGGGGGGTGGACTCCACTGGGTTCCTCAAGCCCTGTTATTTCTTCCCAAAGAGGAGGGGGGGCAAGGAGTGATTCATTTAGCTAGTAGAGGTGCTGCTTTTAGACTGACTTTCATACAGAGACTGCTGACGGGCCCCCAGGACCTGGTATGGAGGCCTTTGGCCTGTGTTATTTTACAGAGAGTCCTTGGGCTTGGGCTAGACCTCCCTGTGTTTTTAATGGATTTTAAGAACTCTAATGCACTGTCTTTACCCAGTTTTTACCGCAGTCTCTTTTCAGTGTGGACTCTTTTTAAAAAACAAAGAGGGCCATGCGATTCCCTCTACTGGTTGTTGAGGGAGCCGCTGGTTTTTGGTGGTCGCCTTGGTGTCCTGCCGGGAGTTGGAAGGACCTTCCTTGATAGGCTGTGTTCCAGGAACATTCTCACTCTGAAGCAAGTGGTGGAACTGGCTGGTCCTGGCCTCAACAACGCCTCAGCTTTAGCAGCTCATCTTGGTGTCAGGTCGATTCGTTTCATCGATGGTCTTCTTGCACACTGGAAACAGGAGCTTCATGGACTTGAGCACTCCCTACTCTTGGACTTTAGCAATGGCACGCTGCAGCCAGAAAGCACTGACCCCTTTCCCTCTCTCACGCTCTATATGGACTTTGACGTCGCTCCTTGCTCCTTACTGGCATTCTGTGCTCCCACTGGTGTGGACTTTGGAGGAGCCGGTGGTAAGGCACTCTACAGACTGGTGGTGATGGCACTCAACAAGGACCGATTGAACACCTGTGTGGACACTCCTTGGAGAGCCTATTTTAAACTAGGAAAAGGGCATCGGCCTGCCTGGAGGGCTCTTTACAAAGCCCCTCTCCCTAAGAGACATGGAGACTTACAGTGGAGGGTCCTGCATGGTATTATAGCTGTCAATGCTTTTGTTTCTGTGATTAACAGCAGTGTCAGTGATCAGTGTGTTTTTTGTTCCTCTAGGGAGACTGTTTTTCATTGTTTTATTGAATGTCAGCGCCTGAGTGGCCTCTTTGAACTTCTCACAAAACTTTTTCATATTTTTAAGGAAGTTTTCTCTAAGCAGGTTTTCATTTGTGGTTTTATGTACAATCGTCGTTTTAAGCAGAAGTGTCAACTACTGAACTTTGTTTTAGGACAGGCAAAGTTGGCTATCTATGTAAGCCGGAGAAGAAAACTTGAAAATGTTGAGAATGATGTTGATGTCAAAATTTTATTTGTGAGGCTACTTAAAGCCAGAATCAGGCTGGACTTTCAGTTTTTTATGGGGAATGGGGATGTGGAAGGTTTCAGGACCCTCTGGTCCCTGGAGAATGTCCTCTGTTCAGTTCATGATGGACAGCTTTTTTTGGGGCGTTTTTTGGGGGATTAATTTTCTGTGTAACATAGCATGATATAGAAATTGTATTGACTGATGGACAAGTGTGTTTATTAAAGATCTTTTAAAAATCAAAAAATCTCACACACAAAGCTGATATGAAAAAAAATTACGGTAATTCTTTAAAATGTCAGGGGCATGACATCCACAGAACAGGGAGAGCCTCGACAATAAGCAGCCAAAGCAGAGCAAAACAGACTTTGCTTATAGAGCCATCCATCCATCTTCTACCGCTTTTTCGGAGGTCCGGGTCGCGGAGGCAGCAGTTCAAGCAGAGAAGCCCAGACTTCCCTCTCCCCAGCCATCTGCTCCAGCTCTTCAGAGAGGATACCAAGGCGTTCCCAGACCAGCTGGGAGACATAGTCTCTCCACCGAGTCCTGGGTCTGCCCCAGGGTCTCCTCCCAGTGGGACGTGCCTGAAACACCTCAAGTGGGAGGCGTCCAGGAGGCATCCTAATCAGATGCCCATACCACCTCAACTGACTCCTTTCAATGTAGAGGAGCAGCGGTTCTACTCTGAGCCTCTCCCGGATGACTAAGCTCCTCACCCTATCTCTGAGGGTGAGTCCAGCAATCCTACGGAGAAAGCTCATTTCAGCCGCTTGTATCCGCGATCTTGTTCTTTCGGTCATTACCCAAAGCTCGTGACCATAGGTGAGAGCAGGAACGTAGATTGACTGGTAAATCGACAGCTTTGCCTTAGAACTAAGCTCCCTCTTCACCACAACAGACCGGTACAATGTCCGCATCACTGCAGATGCTGCTCCAATCCGTCTGTCAATCTCTCGCTCCATTTTCCCCTCACTCGAGAACAAGACCCCAAGATACTTAATCTCCTCCACTTGGGGCAGGAGCCTGTCCCCAGTCCAGAGAGGACAATCCACCTTTTTCCGGCTGAGGACCATGGACTCGGACTTGGAGGTGCTGATTCTCATCCCAGCCGCTTCACACTCAGCGGCAAACCGTCCCAGCAAGAGCTGCAGGTCATTGCTGGATGAAGCCAACAGTGTCATATCCGGCTCTAGGGAGCCGGGCAATCAGAGCCAGGGACAAGCCAGTGAGTCGAGATGGTTTATTTTGGGTAAGGGATAAGGGATGAGGAGAGCACAGATACTCATGCAGAGGTACACTCACAGGTTGCACAGCGCAGAGGTAAGCAGCTCGTACCGGACGTGGGGGTAGCAAGACGTACATCCTCACAGCGGGATACAAACACAGGAATGCTGCAAGGGGAGTTGAGGCTGACACCAGACGAAGGGGCTTCAGCCTAGCAGTGCTTATGTCGCAGCCCCGAGTCATCGAGGCTGCTCCTATTTATCCTCATTGGCAGCGCCCCAGCTGATGAAGACTAATTGGCCCCAGCCGTCCATAATGCTGCCAGCTGGGGGCCAGCTGAGACGCTGCTCAATGGGAGGCAGGGATGAGGGAAAACATGGGCTCAGTGCCGAGACGGCATCTCAACCCATGGTGACAGAGCCCCTCCCTCAAGGTCGGGCTCCTGAACGACCAGGAACATCCCAGCCCCCCCCCCCCCCCCCCCACCTAGGGTGGGAGGAAGGGAGGCGGACCGGAGGGGAAGAAGCCAAGGGAAGGACAACACCAATGGGGCAATGTAGGGTAGCGGGAAAGAAAAACCCAAATACAATACTGACAACAGAATAATTAACCCAGGTACAGATGGGGAGAAGAACTGGGTCAGCACGCCGGTTACATACTACCCAGAGAGTACCAACCATGCGTGACCCAGAGCAAGAAAAAAAAAAAAGAACCACCAAAAAGGTACAGGGCAAAAAATGCTGAGTATGGTCAAATAAAGGGAAAACACAATACACAGCACCAATATAAGTACATACACACAGTCACCAAGAAAAGTGAGGGTGACTGGAACAAATGGACAATTACAGAGCATGGTGTTACGGAAAACAAGGCACATGACTCTATAATGAACCAACAGGGCATAAAAAAGAAATACTGAGTGCAGGCAAAGAAAAACCCACACACATGAATATATAAATACCCAGTCACCTAAAGAAATGAAAGTGACTGGAATGAATGGGCAACTGCAGAGTATGGTCTGAAAGGGAACAAAACATAACTCTACAATGCAAAAACGAGACTAAAAACATGGTACAAAAAATAAAATGCTGGGTACGAGGGAAGGAAAACACACAGCACTATAAATACACATCCACCAACAGGACAGACATTACACCCAAGTGACCTTAATAACGATAAAAGAAAAAGTGACACCCGAGGTGTATGGCAGGCAGAGTCCAAAAATAGCCGAGATGGCTCCGGAGATCTCCCCGCCCATTGTCCAGCTGGCGAATCAGGGGAAGAAGTGTTCGGACGGCGAACTCTGGACCCAGATCCCAGGAATCCAGTCCACCGGCAGCCGAACCAGGCTGCCCAGAGGGAAACACAGACCAGTGGGGGGAACCAGATCACCGAACCGAAAGTTTTGCGGGTCGGGTCGTCGACCCGCATCACTCAACCACCAGGACCGTTGAGACGGACGAAGGGTCAGAGCGGATCCCGGTGGAAGAGGCTCAGGGGAGAGCCGATGACGAGGGCGGCGGGCCTCAGGGAAACGGCCACCTCCTCACCGGACCTGGACAATACTGGGGCAGCACCCACGTCGGACCCCGATCGGGCCTCAGGCGAACCCACGTTGGACCCCGACTGGGTCTCGGGCGATCCCACGTTGACTACTGCACCAGAACCGACCTCCAACGTTGAACCCGGACCCTCCAGCACCACGAGGAACAGCAACTCCTTGCCGGTGACCCTGGAAGAAGGCTCAGAAGAGAAAACAGAACCGGGATCAGGATCACCGGCAGCGCCAGAACCCGGCGAGACGAGCTCAGACGCAGCGGACGGCTGCACCCGGCTCGTCTCCCCTGGAGATAGGCTGAAGTGCTCGGGGATAAAAAGAGAGAAAAGAAAGGAGAGCACTCGCCTGATCTCGGGTTCTGACGCCGTCCAGGACTGCGAAGATCCAGGATCCGTCGTCAGGAGGTCGTTGTCAGGCTCCCATCTAGCCGCGTCGGGCCCCGCAGCCAGCACGATGGTCAGCGCAGCTTGAGATCCCTCCAGCTCAGGTAACCCCGCCGACGATCCACTCGGCGTGAAGCCAGATGAATCTCGTCCCGCTGGACCGAACCGCTCCTCCGTGGAGACCCGGGGACGCTCAGTCGTCGGCGGAGACTCCACGCAGCAGTCAGTCCCCCTCCTCCGTCCGCAATGTAGCTGCGGAACCACAGGCCCTCTCCATATCCCACCACGTTGACCCGGAGCCGGGGACCGCTCGGCGGAGAGAGACACAGAGGATGCGGGATTAGGAATACAGGTTACAGCAGGTGGGGAGAGTTCAGGGAGCTGCGAACCCTGAACTTCTCCTCCAGGGATGTGACAGAGCAAATCATTAAGCAGGTGTGAAAAAACAATGACTTGCCTGCCCCCTGGAGGTTGAGTATCGCCTGCTGTAGTGGAATCTGCTTCTTCCTCTCCCCGCCCGGCGATAACGGAGGACCCCCCGGGAATTCGTCTGAGGGTCGCTCGCGTTGTCTCCAGCAGAGAGCTCACCAGGCCGGAATTCCAGGCACACACAGCGGTCAGGAAGCGCGTCGAGGAGGAGGGGAAAACAGCCGGGGTGAGCCAGCCCGAATGTCCAGGAATGACAGCGGGGGAACGAGGCTCAGGGGACGAGGCTGTAGGATCTCCACACTGACGAGGCGAAGGGATGACAGCTGCGTGGGAGGAACGGTCCTGACGATGACCCAGAACTGGATCCGGACGAGGTTCGTGCAGAGGTGACTCGGCGATGTGATGACGACTACTCCCAGGGGACGAAGCGAGGGGGAAACCCAGGATTCGCCGCTCCAGATCGGAGATCGAGACGAGGAAGGCGTCGAGCACGGGAAAGCTTCGTAGCCCTGAAGTCCTCACCATCAATCTCACTGCCGCCGCCACATGCCTGAAGGTGGTGACAGGAAACACAGTAGAGCTCGCGACAGCCACTCGACCCCGGACATAACTGCTGTCAGCTGCGGCTCCTTGAAGGGAATCCCGAGTGACGTGGCGCAGGTCGGGGGAAGTCCTCTGGTTGGCGCGAACTCCCGGACTGGAATGGCGGCAGGAACGGGACTCCGAAGCGGGGAAAGACGTCGCCCACTTCGACTCCCTGCCGGGATTTCCATCCACCCCGTGGAGCTTCTCTCGCTGTGTACCTGCAGCGTCTATCCTGGCACTGTCCTCCAGATGGTACAGAGAGTGAGGGTGACAGTCCAGGAGTTCCTCAGCACGGCCCGGATGCCAGCGTCTCGCGTTGGAGACGTCGTGCAGGGTGAAGAACGTCCCGTCGACAGCCTCCGAGATGGACCTCAGCTCGTCGCCCTGGCGCCGGAAGTGACTCCTGGGAAACGGCATGCTAGCAGCGCAGACACCCGGACAGAAAGGTACATTTCCACAGCGACTCACGGCCGCCGGCAACTCTTCTGGCTGCGACATACTGTCATATCCGGCTCTAGGGAGCCGGGCAATCAGAGCCAGGGACAAGCCAGTGAGTCGAGATGGTTTATTTTGGGTAAGGGATAAGGGATGAGGAGAGCACAGATACTCATGCAGAGGTACACTCACAGGTTGCACAGCGCAGAGGTAAGCAGCTCGTACCGGACGTGGGGGTAGCAAGACGTACATCCTCACAGCGGGATACAAACACAGGAATGCTGCAAGGGGAGTTGAGGCTGACACCAGACGAAGGGGCTTCAGCCTAGCAGTGCTTATGTCGCAGCCCCGAGTCATCGAGGCTGCTCCTATTTATCCTCATTGGCAGCGCCCCAGCTGATGAAGACTAATTGGCCCCAGCCGTCCATAATGCTGCCAGCTGGGGGCCAGCTGAGACGCTGCTCAATGGGAGGCAGGGATGAGGGAAAACATGGGCTCAGTGCCGAGACGGCATCTCAACCCATGGTGACAAACAGGACAACATCATCTGCAAACAACAGAGATGAGATCCTGTGGTCACCAAGCATGACACCCTCCATTCCCTGGCTGCGCCTAGAAATCCTGTCCATAAAAATTATGAACAGGATCGGTGACAAAGGGCAGCCCTGGCGGAATCCAACTCTCACTGGGAATGAGTCCGACCGAGTGTTGGCAATACGAACCAAACTCTCACAACGGTCGTACAGAGACCGAATAGCTCGTAACAACAAGCCCGATACCCCATACTCCCGAAGCACCCCCCACAAAAAACCACGAGGGGCGCGGTCGAATGCCTTCTCCAAGTCCACAAAACACATGTAAACTGGTTGGGCAAACTCCCACGAACCCTCAAGAATTCTCGAGAAGGTAAAAAGCTGGTCCGATGTGCCACGGCCAGGACGAAAACCACATTGCTCCTCCTGAATCCGAGGTTCAACCAACGGCCGGACTCTCCTCTCCAGTACCTTGGCATAGACCTTCCCAGGGAGGCTGAGGAGTGTGATCCTCTAAAGTTGGAGCACACCCTCCGGTCCCCTTTTTTGAAAAGAGGAACCACCACCCCGGTTTGCCATGCCAAAGGCACTGCCCTCGACCTCCACGCAATGTTGCAGAGGCGTGTATTGTGGTGGCTTATAGAGCCACCACAATAAATTTT
The DNA here is from genome assembly GCA_020510985.1 of Pholidichthys leucotaenia. Classification (NCBI taxonomy): domain Eukaryota; kingdom Metazoa; phylum Chordata; class Actinopteri; order Cichliformes; family Pholidichthyidae; genus Pholidichthys; species Pholidichthys leucotaenia. The sequence goes on along the minus strand of CM035842.1, from coordinate 367,394,837 downwards.
GTCTTACTTTTGCTGTTTTGTCATTATACAGTAAATCATATTCAAGAGGCAACACACAGGACTGGTGGGTGGAGCTGTTTGTAGCTGGAAAGTAAAGTCCACACTGTTGGCCAGCCGGAAGTGGAATTGCCACTGGTACAACTCACACTGGTTATGCTGTCACAGCAGTCATCTGGCATGTAGAGGAATAAGTGAAGCTGGACTGTAGTCTCTCTTTAGTCAACTAGCATATTTATTTCATTTTACAAATTTCAACAAGTTCCTCTCTGCAGTTTGTTTACATAAGACATGCTCTGGTATGACAGTGAGAGGTGGGGGTGGGGCCCCTTTAGGGAGTCTATGAAGGCCTACCATGGTCATCGCAAACACTCCATATTGTCACTGCTGTAGTGATTCAAAGTTAGTCAGCCCTCAGGGCCCCTCTTCTGGCCTGGGGCTCCAAGCATTTGTGTGTCTTGTCTGCTGGCACAGCACCTGTGACTATTATGAATTTTATTTTATTAATTTAAACAAATTTTCAGAGCTGGCAGCAGCACCCCTCCACCAGGCGGCACCTTAGGCAACTGCTAATATGGCCTATGCCAAGGCCCAGTACTGGCCACCCTCACAATAAACATTATAAAACTTTTATGTTGTGCATGCTTTTGGGTCCCCTTTGTTCAACTGGGTCCACTCTGTTCAGTTTTAGTGTTTTTTTGGACACTTTTTACAAAATTCAATAACAATAAACATTATTTTGAATGCCTTGAGAGATTATACTTTTTTTTAAGCATTTAACATTCTTTGTGGAAAATGTTACTATGGACAACCACATAATATTTGGCAATGTCTCTTATTTTATATGTGTGTAAGAGAAGTAGGGGTGATGTATGTGCCTGTGTGTTGTGTTTGTGGGTATGTTTATGGGAGGGTTGGAAGGGGTGGGGATGTATCATGTAAAATATGTAACTAAATGTGTCAACTGTTTTTATCTATGTAAAGCACTTTGTGCCGCATCTAATGTTTTAAAAGTGCCGTACAAATAAAGTTTGATTGATTGATTGAATATATTGGCAGAAACTGATGATAATGAGCCTACCAGTTGGTAGAATCAAACCAGGAACCTTCTTGCTGTGAGGCTGCTTTGAAACCTTCATAGCAAGCTATTCAGTAACTTATTTTAACAGCAGTCATAATGAACAACCATATGGGACTATGTTGGATAGTTCTTGATACATCTTGATCCACATTTACAACTTTTAAACCATCCTGTGATCAGTGTACTACTGAATTAGAAGAAGCAGACAACTTTATTGTCATTCAGTTCATACAGCCAATCATGTACAGTAGAGCGAAATTACGTTTCTCCTATCTACAATGTTAATCACATCTAGAATCAGAGGGGCCGCTGCCATGCAAGGTGCTGCCACAAACAACTTTTCCTTCCTTCCTTCCTTTTCCTTCCCCCATTCCATTATGCTGAGCACCAAGCTAGAAGGCGGGAAGTGCCATTTTATATGGTCTTTTGATATGACCCGGCCGGGACTTGAACCGTCAGCTTCCCGGCTGTGGGGCGGATGCTCTATCACCTAGACCACCACTCCAAATTAACTAATATTGCATGAGAGGGAGTAGGGTATCAATCAATATACGTAGAGAACATTAGAAGTATGAGTCAGGCATTAGCCGTATCACACCCGTAGTTAGTATATTCATTGATACCATATGACCTCAAGTGTAATATTGCTTTTATACAACAGTTCCACAAGCATAATTTATTAAATAACAGCAATACTGGGCAAAATATTATGATTTGTTTGTTTAACCAGTTGTTTTTTGCAGCTGAGAAAAAAAAATAGTCCCTTCTAAATGTACTGTAGCTAGTAACTGTTGCTAAGTACCTAAATACATACTGGTCACCTGCTGAGTCTGTACCACAGAAAGGCCCAGAAAGGCCCAGATCGATGCCGGTGGCTCATTAGCATGCTAGCAATTTGGCTTTGGCACACTTCGCTCGCTTTTTCTTGGCATTTTCAGATGAAACAAAGAGTCGATCACCACAAAGGTATTGTGGTTTTCTAATCGAGTCAATAAATTCAACTCTAGCCTGTCTGTTTTGTTTAAACAGACGTAAAATATACCGCTGGATGTTTATAAGGACAGGACTTCCAGATCGAAGACGGCAGAAACTGTGGTTGCTTTTCAAACAGTGCCTCACTGTGGAAATTAAGGTATTTTTAGTTTTTAGGTTTTGTTATTTTTTTTTTTTTTTTTTTTTTTTTTTTTCTCTCTCGGCGCCACACCAGTCGGCTGCCTTTTGCAACAGCGGCTCGATTCCGAGTCTTTTTCCCTTCCTCTCTCTTTTGATCCGTCTTTTTTTTTTTTTTTCACCCCACTTATATCACGGACACACAGATCGTCCTAAATGTCTCCTGAGCCGGTGGACGGAGCCACTGCTTATAGCAGGATACGATACAGCAGAGAACAGCTGCTAGCATTCAACCGCCACCCGGTCCCATTGGAAAAACTCGACATACCGAGAGAACTGAGGCGAAAACGCCGCGGCTGCCGGGCTGGAGTAAGACGGAGGACAAAAAATATAAGGTACAGACCCTCCCTTCCATCTGTTGTCATGGGAAATGTACGGTCGATACTGGGAAAGTTAGATGAGCTAGCGGCTATCTCCCGTTATGATAGCACATACCGGGAGTGCTCTCTCCTTTTGTTTACTGAGACGTGGCTAACTGAACTAGCAGCAGATGCTAACATTGAGCTGGAGGGTTTTCACATGATACGAGCTGACCGAACACCAGACAGTGGCAAGGCTAGGGGCGGTGGAGTGATAATGTATGTTAACAACAACTGGTGCAGACCGGGACATATCACTGTTAAACAACGACACTGCAGCAAAGACATTGAGTTGCTAGCTGTTAGCATGAGGCCTACATATCTCCCGAGAGAACACTCACACGTGATCTGCATTGTTGTTTATGCAAATCCGACGGCGAACGCTGGGACAGCACGTGACGTCATCCATTCAGTAACCAGCAGGCTGCAGACAGAACACCCAGATGCTCTTCTCCTCATCTCAGGCGATTTCAACCATGTCTCACTGTCTCCCATTCTACCCACGTTCACCCAGTATGTCACATGCCACACTAGAGACAATAAAACACTGGATTTATTCTACGCAAACACTAAGGAGGCGTACACCTCATCACAACTCCCCCCACTCGGGAGATCGGATCACAACTTGGTTCATCTCCGGCCGGTGTACAAACCCCTAGTGCACAGACAACCTCCGGCCATGCACACTGTGGAGTTATGGTCTGAGGAGACAATGGACACCCTAAAGGGCTGTTTTGAAGCCACCGCCTGGAAGCAGCTCTGCGATCCACATGGTGAGGACATCGATGGCCTCATTCACACCTTCACGGGCTACCTCAGCTTCTGTGTGGACAAATCCGTTCCCACCAAGACCATACGGCGTCACTCAAACAACAAACCCTGGATCAACCCTGAGATAAAAACACTTCTGAGAGAGAAGAAGAGGATCTTCAGGTCAGGGAACAGGGAGATGCTGAAGTCCGTACAGAGGGAGCTGAGGAGAAAGATCAGAGAAGGCAAGGACAGCTTCAGGAAGAAGATGGAGGACAAGCTGCAACAGAGCGACATCAGCGGGGTCTGGAGAAACCTCAAAACCATCTCGGGGCTCCAGAATACCTCCCCCCAGGCCACAGGGGGCAGGGAGTGGGCGAACAACCTGAATCTGTTTTTCAATAGATTTGACCAACCGCCCTCCCCCCTGACTGCACAACAACCACTGCTGCCTCTAAAGAAATCAAGTCCTGCTGCCCACTCCCCACTCCACCAACACCCCCCCACTCCCAACACACAGCCCCCCATCCTGACCCTGACCAGGACCCAGGTGAGGACGGAGCTGAGGAAGATCAAGGCGAGGAAGGCGCCGGGACCGGACGGCATCAGCGCAAAGCTCCTCAAGTCCTGTGCAGACCAGCTGTGTGGGATTGTGACGTATATCTTCAACATGAGCCTGAAACTGGGGAGGGTACCACAGCTGTGGAAAACATCTTGTGTGGTACCTGTACCAAAAACTTCCCACCCCAAAGACCTGAACAGCTACAGACCAGTGGCCTTGACGTCCCACTTGATGAAGACCCTGGAGAGACTGCTCCTTGCTCACCTCCGCCCCCTGGTGGAACCAGCGATGGATCCACTCCAGTTCGCCTACCAGCATGGCATTGGGGTGGAGGATGCGGTGATCTTCCTCCTTCACCGTTCTCTGTCCCACCTGGAGAAGCCCGGGAATATGGTGAGGATCATGTTCTTTGACTTCTCCAGTGCTTTCAACACCATCCAACCGATGATCCTGAAGGACAAGCTGCTGCGCGCAGGGGTGGACCAGCACTTGTCATCATGGATCCTGGACTACCTCACGAACCGGCCTCAGTTTGTGAGAACCCGGGACTGTGTGTCCGACACGATCATCAGTAGCACGGGGGCCCCCCAGGGAACGGTGCTGGCTCCCTTCCTGTTCACTCTTTATACTGCGGACTTCTCACACAACACAACACACTGCCATCTACAGAAGTTCTCTGATGACTCTGCGATCGTTGGCCTCATCTCCAATGGAGATGAAGCTGAGTACAGAGGGCTTATCCAGGACTTCGTGGACTGGTGCCATTGGAACTGCCTCCAGATCAACGCGAGGAAAACTAAGGAGCTGGTGGTGGACTGCCGCAGGCATGGGCAGCCCCTCACAGTACCAGTAAATATACAGGGAACAGACATCGAGATGGTGACATCCTATAAGTACCTGGGTATTCATCTGAACAATAAACTAGACTGGTCACACAATACTGATGCACTCTACAAGAAGGGACAGCGCAGGCTGTTCCTGCTGAGGAGACTCAGGTCTTTTGGTGTACAAGGGGCGCTGCTGAAGTCATTCTATGACACGGTGGTGGCATCAGCCATCACTTTTGGAGTGGTCTGCTGGGGCAGTGGCATTACTGCAGCCGATAGGAAGAGACTGAACAAACTGATTAAGAAAGCTAGCTCTGTCCTGGGGCAGCGCCTTGATCCGATGGAGGAGATAGGAGAGAGAAGGACGGTGGCTAAACTGTCATCTCTGCTGGAGTCCGAGTTCCACCCTATGCAGGACATACTGAATGCACTGAGGAGCTCATTTAGCAGCAGACTACATCATCCCAGGTGCACAACCGAGAGGTTTCGTAGGTCCTTCCTACCAACGGCTGTCAGACTGTACAACCTAAGCAGGGCTGCTCGCAGAGATAGCAAAAAGACGTAACAAACTAATAGTTTTTTGAATGCAAAAGATGCAATAGACTTACACAATGGTCCCCTCCGGCATACAACTAGGAACTTACCGGTCGCTATGGAGGGTGAGAATATGTATGGGCACATAATCATACCATGTAGGATAACTAAGTAGACGGTTATGCTGTTTCATTCCATCTAGCAACAATGCTCTGCACTGTGTGTGTTTATATATTTACATATTTATTCCATCTAGCTACAATGCTCAGCACTGGGTGTGTTTATATATTTATATATCTACATATTATTCCATCTAGCTACATTGCTCCGCACTGTGTGTGTTTATATACTTGCATATTTATTCCACCTAGCTGCAATGCTCCGTACTGTGGGTGTTTATATATTTACATATTTATTCCATCTAGCTACAATGCTCTGCACTGTGTGTTCATATATTCATATATTTATTCCATCCAGCTACAATGCTCTGCACTGTGTGTCTGTGTGTGTGTGTATATATATATATTTTATAGTAATACGTACATATGTATATTAGCTGCTCTTGCTTGTTTTTTTTTTTTTGTTTTTTGTTTTTTTTTGTTTTTTGTTTTTTTTTTCTTGCCTTCTGATTGTTGCTCTGAGTGTTGCTATCCCTGTGCTGTTGCAATCCTGGAATTTCCCCGTTGTGGGACTAATAAAGGCTTATCTTATCTTATCTTATCTTATCTTATCCAACACAGTAGTGCAATTCTCAAGTCTGCAGAGTTGATAGTAAATTACTGTTAGTAATTAATGGTTACTAGAACACCTTTGAAGCAAAGTGATACATACAGTGGGGCAAAAAGTATTTAGTCAGCCACCAATTGTGCAAGTTCTCCCACTTAAAAGATGACAGAGGTCTCCAATTTTCATCATAGGTATACCTCAACTAGGAGAGATAAAATAAGAAAAAGAAATCCAGAAAATCACATTGAAGGATTTTTAATGAATTAATTGGTAAATTCCTCGGTAAAATAAGTATTTGGTCAATAACAAAAGTTCATCTCAATACTTTGTTATATACCCTTTGTTGGCAATGACAGAGGTCAAACGTTTTCTGTAAGTCTTCACAAGGTTTTCACACACTGTTGCTGGTATTTTGGCCCATTCCTCCCCGCAGATCTCCTCTAGAGCAGTGATGTTTTGGGGCTGTCGCTGGGCAACACAGACTTTCAACTCCCTCCAAAGATTTTCTATGGGGTTGAGATCTGGAGACTAGCTAGGCCACTCCAGGACCTTGAAATGCTTCTTACGAAGCCGCTCCTTCGTTGCCCAGGCGGTGTGTTTGGGATCATTGTCATGCTGAAAGACCCAGCCACGTTTCATCTTCAATGCCCTTGCTGGTGGAAGGAGGTTTTCACTCAAAATCTCACGATACATGGCCCCATTTATTCTTTCCTTTACACAGATCAGTCGTCCTGGTCCCTTTGCAGAAAAACAGCCCCAAAGTATGATGTTTCCACTCCCATGCTTCACAGTAGGTATGGTGTTCTTTCTCCTCCAAACACGACAAGTTGAGTTTTTACCAAAAAGTTCTATTTTGGTTTCATCTGACCATATGATATTCTCCCAGTCCTCTTCTGGATCATCCAAATGCCCTCTAGCAAACTTCAGACGGGCCTGGACATGTACTGGCTTAAGTAGGGGGACACGTCAGGCACTGCAGGATTTGAGTCCCTGGCGGCGTAGTGTGTTTCTGATGTAGCCTTTGTTACTTTGGTCCCAGCTCTCTGCAGGTCATTCACTAGGTCCCCCCATGTGGTTCTGGGATTTTTGCTCACCGTTCTCGTGATCATTTTGACCCCACGGGGTGAGATCTTGCGTGGAGCCCCAGATCGAGGGAGATTATCAGTGGTCTTGTATGTCTTCCATTTTCTAATAATTGCTCCCACAGTTGATTTCTTCACACCAAGCTGCTTACCTATTGCAGATTCAGTCTTCCCAGCCTGGTGCAGGTCTACAATTTTGTTTCTGGTGTCCTTTGACAGCTCTTTGGTCTTGGCCATAGTGGAGTTTGGAGTCTGACTGTTTGAGGTTGTGGACAGGTGTCTTTTATACTGATAACGAGTTCAAACAGGTGCCATTAATACAGGTAACGAGTGGAGGACAGAGGAGCCTCTTAAAGAAGAAGTTACAGGTCTGTGAGAGCCAGAAATCTTGCTTGTTTTTTAGGTGACCAAATACTTATTTTACTGAGGAATTTACCAATTAATTCATTAAAAATCCTTCAATGTGATTTTCTGGATTTTTTTTTTCTCTCATTTTGTCTCTCATAGTTGAGATATACCTATGATGAAAATTGGAGACCTCTCTCATCTTTTAAGTGGGAGAACTTGCACAATTGGTGGCTTACTAAATACTTTTTTGCCCCACTGTATCCAGTGAAACATTGGAGTGCAATTATCATGGATTATAGTAACTCCTGGAATCCCTATTGTCCAATCAGATTGCTCAGTCAGAACCAACTGTTGTATAAATGGCATTATATAATCCCCAGTTCCAGACAGCAGGGATGGTCCTCCACAATGGTTTGAGCCAAATCCCAAGGTGTCCTTTGAAGCAGCAGTGGTGTTGCTCTGCTCAGACCAGTCTGAACTGCCCCTCTCTGACGCGGCCGCTTCAGCATCAAACGATATTTTTAATAAAGTGGTCGAAAGCGATTGCACAAACATTCTAAAGTAGTTTAGGTCAACAGTGTCCCAGAGCCTGTTCTGTTAGCTGGAATGCTCCTGTGTGCTGCGAACAGGCCCCTCTTTGTGTTTCACTCCAGTGGCCTCACACCACACTGCGCTGCTCTGGAATCCTGTTTGTTTTCTTTCAAATTTCTCAACCTAGTTTACTGCAATATGGAAGAGCGGTCCGCTGTGTATGTGTGTGTGCCTAATGTGTTTTAAGGTGCATCTGTGTTTGCACCAGTGCAATAACAGTATGGCTCATTGAGCATGTGCTCATTTTTAAGCTGGTGCCAAACTTCATATGCTTTAAAGTGGAACATACTGGAAAGTGTTGCCTGTGCATGTGTAAATTGAGCCAACCCCAGTGTAGCCTGTTAATGTGAAGGGTAACAGATAGATGCCTATTGGATTTAAACCGTCTTTCTGTGGCCAACAAGTCTGGTTTTAAAATTGCATTCAGTCTTCAGAAGCTTTTCTGCTACTTCTGGTAACTATATCTGATTGGAGTTCCGGGATTCCTAAAGGATTACTGACATGTTACATGCATCAATTTGATGTTTTTCATTTTTTCCACTCCTGCACATTCATTTCTAGTCAATCCACTTATCTAACTAATAATCTGCAATTACACAGGGCTTGTTAATGCCCTCAATGCTGACTGGACAAGAACCTCCGGCCTCCCCTTCCCTCTTTAAGTCTTCTTTATCCTTATTTTGTACTGTTGACTTACCAGACCAGACAAATTGAATATCCCCACAAACCTGGCAGAATAGTGAGTGCCAAGCTTGTCAAAACCAATCTTCTTTCCTGCTCTTCCTGACAATGAATCCAACTGGCCTGTCATTACTTTTTACTGGTGACCACTGTTCTCCTGTCATATGAACATTAACCCTGTTATCTGGAAGCTCTGTTAATTCCCTCACCAGCTTTGGTCATGTGAAGGTATTGAGATTATTCTTTTTTTTTTTTTCCTTTTATGGGAAACAGCCAAACACTAATCTTTGTTTAGCCAAATGCCTTATTTTGAAGGAGAACTCTGTGTGTCCTTTTCATAGAAATGTTTAGGAAAGGGAAATAATTACATGTAAAGCAGTTTGGTGATCAGCTCACTCTTTTGATAAAACCTTATTTTGTATATAGACCGACTGTATCTTTAAATATTCTTTGCCATTTCATATGGCCATGTAGGTGAAGAGAACAGAGGTGATGAGGAGGTACTGGGTAGGTATGGTCTTAAAGTGACACTCTGCCAAGAATCAAGGTATTTTTGTTTGTTGTTAACATGTCTGTAACATGTTTGTTTTATGACTTACAAGACATATCAAAAGTGAAATCACTCAAATGTGTCATGTCTGTGGTTTTATTTTTTGCTGTGAAATTTCAGTTAAGCTCCTCCCCTTGGAAAAAGGCAAGCTTAGACAGAGTGTTTTGGTGATGTCACAATAACGGGTCCGTAATGTTGAGCCAATCAGGACTAAGAACTGTCTCTGGCCTAAATGAAATTAGCCTCCAGGGCCAGTTAGCATTTTTGGACATCTCCTTTGAAAGGAGTTGGAGTGAGGTGTGTGGTGGTGGTGCACCTGTAAGCTGGTTGCCAACCGCCAATCAAATCTAAAAGAAGAAGAAGCTGCTTTGAAAACTTGACCCAAATTAAAATGGGTTTTACAATTAAATTAATTTAAGAACAGAAGCAGTTTCAGTCGTTATCCTGGGCCACCATTAGGGTTTGACATTAACTTTTGTGCCCACCAGCCACTGTGGCTAGCAGTGTTGGGAGTAACGCGTTAACGCGTTACTGAAACGCCACTACTTTTGTAGTAATGTGCTGTACAACAAAATTACTGTTTAAAAATTCAGTAATGCCTTACAGTTACTGAAATTTGATTGATGCATTACTCGCGTTACTCGTTTTATTAATATGGATAGATATTTTTAGCGCAAATAAATACAAACTGATCGTACGTAGCTAACGCAGCCATCAGTCAATGTTACCTGTTGCAAAAAGCCTCTTCACTGCTGCAGTCAGCAGCCACAAATAGAGCTTGCTCCTCCTGGGAAATAATGAAGCTACTTTGTTTTTGTGGAAATAGATTATTTTTCCTTTGTCACAGTTAAGGACAAAAGCATATTGGTGGATTGCAAGCTAGACCGACTACAATCTTCAGAAGTGCCTGAGAACAGCAGCAAGGTCCAACAAAGCTAGTGCTATGCTATGCTAACAATACCGTGTAGTGGATCTACGTTATCTGAACACCCACGGCTGGATTTCAAGCACAGGTATGCATCTGGACAGTTTGTGACCCAGCAAGAATTAAACCAACTAATTGCCAGTACGTCATTACAGAATGAAGATCTGATAACAGTCATTTCCCATCAGACAGCTAAGACTGTGATCCACTGAAGTTAAAACACATTTACTTGCTACCTGGATAAAGATTTTTCAAAAATGGATTTGATCTCCAAAAGGAATTTGAGGGACTGGATCATGTCTCTGTCACAGCAGACATTTGGGTGGGGATAATGGACATTGTCTTTGGATCACTGCACATGGGATTAAATCCATAATGTAAAGGTAAGATATACACTGACAGCTTTATGCAGTGTTGCCATCTCACTCTTTTGGAGTGATTCTCTTTTTCCCTCTCTCTCACGCCACAAACCCTATTTCTCACTCCAAAATGAGGAAATTACTGGCAATTTTTTGTTGATTTTCTTCAGATTTTTCCCACAATACGAGCTCTCAAAGCAGGATAAAGCAGACTGAACATGTTCTAAAAGCTCTGTCTTAAACAGTCTGTTTTCAGCCTGACATTAATAAGCTCGTAATGTAATCCATCCATCCATTTTCTACCGCTTAATCCTTTTTGGGTCGCGGGGGGTGGAGCCTATTCCAGCATCTTTGGGCGAGAGGCAGGGTACACCCTGGACAGATTGCCAGTCCATCGTGGCCGTAATGTAATCCATTAATTAAATTATCTTGCTATGTGTGCAAGATGATTTAAAGGCCAAATGTCACGTAACAGGGTACTTTAAATATCTTGAAACTAGATATAAAAGGGAACTGATCCGTTCGGGTCTTGGTGCATATGCTTCAGTAACAACGGAATATTCGTTAATTTAAAAATGCCGCGCTTGGCCTGACACGGCCCCTGGAATCGCCTGGGGAAGAAGGCGGAAGTGACGAAATCGATTGTACCCTAGTTTGATGCTTGGGGTATTTCAATTGATTGTTTATATGGAGACTGGAAGGTTGAAGTGAGCAACAAGAAAGAAAAAATTGGATATTTCACCCATACCTTAAAACGGGACTATCAGGGACAGCTGGGTAATAAGGGACACTTCTCTGGGAAATGTTTTCTTACCTGTCAAGTGAGACGTTTTCGCCGTACTTCAACACCGTAAAAAGCGGCTATAAGCAACGGCGGAGCAACAAGGCACACCTCTCTGGGATCTCTGTCTGTTCCGCAACCGCTGCACAGCTCAACGTGTTAAACCATTGTCCTAATGACTTCTCATTGTAGTGAGAATTGCTCCCGCTGAGCGATCAGCCCGCCCAGACAATTAAACTAATGAGTGACTCCACACTTCGAACAGTAGTGCGAATAGCTCCCGCTGAGCGATCAGCCCACCCCAGCTGTGAGTGATCACACACAGGACTGCTCCTCAACACACTCAGTTTTTTTTCCAGTATATTTTTTCTTTTGGGCATACAGAAATGGCAATACGCCAGTTTTTGCTAAAATTGCATTTTCCCCGTATTTTCCTTAAAATATTTGACAATAACAACACGAACTACATTTAAAACATTTCCCAGAAAAGTGTCCCAAACCACTGCGCCGTCCCCCACAGCCGCGCTTGGCACCAAAATACGGCAAAAACGTCTCCCTTGACAGGTATGCGCCTCCATTTTCATATTGATCTGGTCAACCAAAAACATGTAGGTTTAGGGCGCTCGCGCACGCAGCGACCAGCAGCCAGTGGCTTGTCACCAGACTGCAAACCAAGTCTACCTACGGGTACAAATAAGTAACAAAAAAAAAAAAAAAAAAAAAAAAAAAATTTCTTGACAGCAGCGGCTCTCCTCCACTGTAATAATAATGGCTTCCGAAAAATCAATATTTATGGGGCGCCCTCGACAGACCCCCTCCGGCTTCGCAATTCTGGAGGCGATTAATGTCCAGTTCAATGACATTTTCCACTGGTTCTGCTCTCTGGTCATCGTTGGAACTGTTGTCATCAGACAAAGCATCTGATTCCGTCTCGGACGGCTCGAACCTGTAAGGTTCTATGCCTCTGTCACTGTCTGAACCACTGACAAAAAAAAAAGACAAAAAAAAAAAGACAAAACTAAACTAATTTGTTCACAATCGCTGTCACTTTCCGTCATGATTGTCCAATGTTGATAAGTGTGAATGTGGATAGGCAGGGCAGCCAGGGTACAACTGGTGATGTCAAAAACATGGGCGTGGTCTGGACTGGCTGTCACAAGCCGGCAAGCAAGGTGGGGCCTTCACCTGGTGTATTTTGTGCAATTATGTAAATACAGGTGGGTGATATGGTCTCCGGTATGAATATTTGGTTTAAGCTATGTGTATTTTATCTAAATTCGTTGTCATTTAGAAAAAAAAATTACGTGACATTTGGCCTTTAAGTATGCATTTAGAAGCAATGTGAAAGTTACTTTTCCAAGTAGTTACTTTAATCATGTAGTAATTGGTAAGTATCTCAGTTACTTTTGAAAAGAAGTAACTAGTAATTGTAATTAGTTACTATTTTTTAATAACTTGCCCAACACTGGTGGGTAGTGATTTTCCAAAGTTACTAGCCACTCTGCCTTTTTACTAGCTGCAATTTTGTGGTTTGAAAATTATGTGTAATCTGATCAAATTTGACAATGGCATGCTAAATTTTACTTGAAATAAATGTACAACCTTTTGAAATATAAATGGTCCCCATGCATACATACTGTAAAAATAGCAAAAGAAACACTTCTTCTTCTTCTTCTTCTTCTTCTTCTTCTTCTTCTTCTTCTTCTTCTTCTTCTTCTTCTTCCGGCTGCTCCCTTTAGGGGTCAGTACAGCGGATCATCTGCCTCCATCTCACCCTATCCCTTGCATCTTTCTCTGTAACCCTCTCCATCTCCTCCTTCACTACATCCATGAGTCTTCTCTGTGGTCTTCTTCGTTTCCTCTTGCCTGGCAGCTCCATTTTCAACATCCTTTGTCCAATATATCCACTATCCCTCTTCTGCACATGTCCAAACCATCTCATCCTTGCCTCTCTTACGTTGTCTCCAAACCACTCAACATGAGCTGTCCCTCTGATATACTCATTTCTAATATTGTCCCTCCTAGTCACTCCCAGTGAAAATCTTAGCATCTTCCACTCTGCCACCTCCAGCTCCACCTCCTGTCTTTTTGTCAGTGCCACCATCTCCAAACCATACATCATAGCAGGTCTCACTACCGTCTTGTAAATCTTCCCTTTCACTCTTGCTGCTACCCTTCTGTCACAAATCACCCCTGACACTCATCTCCACCCACTCCACCCTGCCTGCACTCTCTTCTTCACCTCTCTTGTGCATTTTCCATTGCTTTGGATGGTTGACCCCGGATATTTAAACTCATCTACTTTCACTACCGCTACTCCTTCCATCTTCACCGTTGCACCTGCCTCCCTCTCATTCACACTCATGTATTCTGACTTTCATTCCTCTTCTCTCCAGAGCATACCGCCACTATTCCAGGTTCTCTTCCACCTGCTCCCTACACTCACTACAGATCACAATGTCATCTGCAAACATCACGGTCCATGAAGACTCCTGCCTGACCTCATCTGTCAGCCTGTCCATCACAAACAAGAAGGGACTCAGAGCCAATCCCCGATGTAATTCCATAGGGACACAGTGCAACTCCTTCTGACCTTTATACTTCTCCATCAGCACTCTTTTAGAGCAAGCATTGTATCTATAGTACTCTTTCTTGGCATGAAACCATATTGCTGCTCACTGATTGTCACCTCTCCTCTTAACCTGGCTTCAACAACTCTTTCCCATATCTTTATTGTGTGGCTGATCAACTTTATGCCTCTGTAGCTACAACAGCACTGAGTATCACCTTTGTTCTTGAAAATTGGTACCAAAACACTTCGCCACTCCTCGGGCATCCTCTCACTCTCCAAGATTGTGTTAAACAATTTGGTTAAAAAGTCCACTGTCATCTCTCCTAAACATCTCCATACCTCTATAGGTGCTATGTCATCTGGACCGACCACCTTTCCATTCTTCATCCTCTTCAACGCTGCCCTCACTTCCATCTTGCTAATCCTTGGGACTTCCTTATTCACTATCTTTCCTTCATCCATCCTCCTCTCTCTCTCATTTTCTTTATTCATCAGCTCTTCAAAGTACTCCTTCCACCTTCTCAACACACTCTTGTCACTTGTTAGTACATTACCATCTCTATCCTTAATCAGCCTAACCTGCTGTACGTAAAAGGGAGTCCCACATGGTACTCCCTTTTACTGTCAAGTGAATAAAAGAAATAGCAAGTCTTGGCACCTCCAAACTGACATAATTTTTCATCAACAGGAAGCTACGTCTGGGATGAGACAAAGTTTTATGATGCACATTTGTTCAGAAATTACATTAAAATTGAATTGTTTACTAAGAAAAAATATGTGTTAGTATACTTTTGCAGAACAGAAAATTAACACTCATCTGTGATTAGGCGACATGATGTGCAGCCCACTAGTTCAGCAGGTTCATCTAAATGTATTGAACCTGCTTCTCATGTAATTCCATTCAAATTAAAGACTCCTATACTGTACGACCATCAAGGAAGACAGGAACTAGCTGTAGCAAGGTGGGTTTACCTGACAGTGATCAGCATAGCCTAACAAGGCTTAAAGGAAAAAATAAGCTGGAGGGAAAAAAAGATTTAATGAAAACATGTTATTTTCATTGTTAAAATTGGTCAGTCTTAACTTTGAGCATGGGGACTTAGCCAACATAAAGTGCATATGAGAGAAGCTGCTGTCAAATCCATCTTGGCTTTGTTTTCACTGGAGGTTGGTGCTTGGATGAGAGGAAAAATATAGTGGATAATGTAATGCATGCACAGCACTGTTGTTGCTGATCAGTGTGTCTCCGATCATCCATCTGCCTGCTGTCATTAAAGTATTTCTCACTATGATTTGTTTGAATCTGTTTCAAGCTCTTTACGACTCCAGTTTCCAGTAAGCTGAGGAAATGCCTTCTCTGGGCTGTTCCACTTAAATGCCACATATAGGCGGCCCCTGTTAATACTGCAGGGTAAGCTCCTCTGAAAAGTACCTCCAAAATACTCTGCAGGGCATCATGTCCTCAAAGTCCTGCACCTGCACAAACACACCGAGCCAGGAGAGCTGCCTGCCGCCCTGCCAGGCACTCTAAACCACATGTCCAAAAGGCAGAGAATAACTGGGAACAGTTACCGTGAGAAGGGAAGGTAACACAGGCTACAGTTAACCACAAAGGGTCACACTCAAAAGGCAGGGGAGGTGCAACCTTTAGTGCTTGGTGAAAATCAGCATGCCGAGAAACAGAATACAACACAGCATATGCAAATATATGATAAGTTTTAGAGCTATTAATCAAAGCGGAAAAAAGAACAGGCATATGGATGAAAGAGAAAAAGGGAGCAATTGAAATCTGAATATGTTGGAAACCTCTGAGACAAATACAAATAAGGCAATGTGAGACTATAAAGAATAAAAAGAAAAATGTGTTGCAGCGATAGTGAGAAACAGACTCCTGAGACTGTCAAGGGCAACCTCTGACAGCAGGAACAGATAGACTGGAGCAGGCAGGACCACGGTGTAACTGGTTTATTTTCCAAATAAACATAAAATAAAACCAGCACGGGGGCTGACCACAAAGTGAGCCGTGAAAGGCAAAACACACTTGCATACACTTGCTCAGGACAGGAACAGAAGTCAGAGGGTAAACCAAGGTATGACACCACACCAGAACACAAACTCAGACAGACATAAACAGGGTGAACAGATAATCAACAGACATGAGACAGCTAAACAATCAGGGCCAAACAATAACATGTGAGAGAAAGTGGTTATGAGCATGGGAAACACGAGGGACTGAGAACAATAGGTAAACAAGTACAGGGGTTACACACGAGACTTACACAGAAGACCAAGGGGGGACACAGAGAACAATAACAACTGGGACGACACGACAGACTGAGGACCGGGGAGGACCGTAACAATCACAAAGGACCCAGGGGAAACACAGAAGGCAAAATACAGGCAAATAATCATAATACTAAACACAGAGAGATCAGAAATAAACACAAAGCGTGGGCATGTTCCTAAGACCATGACAGAGACAAGCTATACATTGACATGCTGTGACCTCCCAAACATGACCCATAAAGACTTGCCTCACTTGGACAAGGCAGCATATTCACATAGCATCAGATGGCACCTTGTACTTATGCAAATGTCTAACCTGTACTCAATTCCCCTGTATGTCCTGTCCGTATAGAAGTATTGACAAATAAAAATCTTTGAATCTTTGCATCTTTCCATTTTTTTTACAGAAAGTGAGCCCTCATAAGGGGCCCTGGTCATATATGCAGCATTGCTTAAAGGACATCAGAGGTACCTCAGTGTACCTCTTTGTTTAAATTATTAAATTGTGGCAATGCCTAAATTCCTGTAAGAAGGGATTTCCTTTGTCTTTTGGTTGTTTCAAGTGGCTGAAAATATTTACTTTTAGAAGTTAGAATTGCAGTCAACAGAGATGTAGACCCACACCTCTCTGATATACTCCGTCACAACAGCTCTAAGTAGTTCTCACATCTTTTTCTTTCCATTCATCCATTTTCTACCATTTATTCGGGGGTCTGGGTCATAGAGGCAACAGTCCAAACAGAGTAGCTCAGACTGCCACCTACTTCACATAGTTACCATGATCCCTCCTGCAGGTGGGGAGCCCACTGGAGGGCAGACCCATGTGGCTTCTTGGGAGTTAGTGTTGTCCCCAAACCTATACCCACAGGTCAACCTGTGTACCAAATCTGGTGACCCTAGCTTTAATTGTTCTAAAGGCGGGCAGCAGTGGTTAGCACAGTTGCCTCACAGCTAGATGGTTCTTAGAATCCCAGGCTGGCAGGGGTAGGAGTCTTTCTGTGCAGAGTCTACATGTTCTTCCAATTGTGTGGGTCTGCTCTGGGTGCTTTGGTTTCCACAATCCAAAGACATAGGCTAATTAGTGATTCTAAATTGGCTCAAAGAGTCTCTGATAAGCTTGTAGAATAGAGGGTTGGTGTAGTGCTTGAAATTCAATGTGAAGACTTTCTGTACCGTTTGACTTCTTTTAAGATAAGATAAGATAAGATAAGATAAGCCTTTATTAGTCCCACAACGGGGAAATTCCAGGATTGCAACAGCACAGGGATAGCAACACTCAGAGCAACAATCAGAAGGCAAGAAAAAAAAAACAAAAAAAAAAACAAGCAAGCAAGAGCAGCTAATATACTGCCGTCAGGCTATTATGCAGCTTTAAGGCAGCACTGCATTAGCTTCAGACATGCTTTATTTGTTAGATGCACTCTTTGGTTTTATCCAAAGTCAAATTATACTAAACATACACTGTGTACTGTATATAACATTTAAACACTGGCCATCAGTATGAGGTAGCAGACATTTACATGCTACGTCATGCAAGTGGTGAAGGCTAATATGTTGCTAGCTTGTTTTAAACAGGTCTGCTCCATTCATACTCTTTTTACTGTAAGTCAGTACTTGTTATTCTCATTATTTTATGTTAAGTTTTGTGTACATTGAAGTTAGACTGTGGACAAAATGGGTATTTCAAAGAGGTGTTAGCAACATGCAGTTAAACACAAGCTAGCTGTAGTAGTTTTCCAACTTATCAGAGTTACTGCTAATAGATAATACTGTTTATTCTAGCTTATTCATTGTTGACAGTGCTTAATGTTACCATACAAAGTAAATGCTAACAAAAAATAAAGGATGTCACAGTTTAAACTGGAGATAGATTTAACTTGATAAACCAAACTATGCTAACTTCACATTTAGAAAATAAGAGGATTCTAATCTAATCATCTAAATCTGAGCAAAATGCCAACAAATACATTCCAGAAAATATTAATTCCAAAGTAAATATATTTTTCATTGGTTGGTGCCCATTTTTTTAATTTAATTTTAGTTATTATTTTTAAACACTAAATCATTTTAACTGTATTTTTCCTTGGCTTCACTCTTGTGAAAACATGTTTCCTGCTGTCAGGGCTAAGTTAGGAGAAACCTGTGAAACCTGGGCTGTCTGCTGCCTCATTGACAGCTAGCTGAGTGATAACTCCTGCCTGCGTCATCACTTCCTCCTCACTTTGTTGAGGAATCCACCCTCCACCTTTCCAGCTGGGAATTAGTCCATGTTGTGAAGAGGACCATATTTTCCAATGTCAGCGTACAGCGGGGAGGTATGCTGAAAGGTAGAGAGTGCTCTATCAATGCAATGGAAATTTGTCAGAGGACGTCCCTCAGTTTCTGTTAATACTGCACCTTATATGTCTACACTTTTTTGTTCTTTTTTATGCCTTGCATTGCACCTTTCAGAAATCTCATGAGTACTATGAGACTCATTTTTCACACGGTATTCATCTGTGATGCACTGAAAACCTTTTCACTTTTAACCAATGGACAGGGGCCGTAAATAACAAAAGAGGAGATATGACCTTTAAAAAATAGAGTCAGATATACAATCAGAGGATGTGGATGCACCTATAGGCTGAGCGACCAACCAAGAGGCAAGACGAGGGTGTAGGCAGCAGTCTGACCTTGAAGCTTGCAGACAAATGGGGAGAGGCCTTTCACTCCAGACAGGGAGGGGTCTTGTTAGCCACTGCGCAGAAACTGTATATCTGGAAACAATTAGCTCCAATGAGAACTCTAGCCAAGCCGATTCTATAAGGCACAGCACATTTCTGTCAAAGCTTATTGGGAAAGGTTTACTCTCATTCGCTCATCAAAAACCACCAGTCAGAAAAGTCCTTTTCATTATTCCAACAACATCTCATGAAGCAGCAGTTCTCATCGTTCTCACAGCTGACAATATTATTTTGTAATCCTTTCTTTCAGCACATTTTAGTTTACATTGACAGCTTAGCAAAAGGGAATGACCTTGAAAAGCAATATTTTCACAGCCGTCTATGAAACAGAAGTCCACTTTGAATTAATCTTTTTTTTGTCCGTTCACATTAGACATCTGAAAACCATGTTTTGCTTCTACAGTGTTCAGCATTAACAACTCCATCAGAGGACAGATCGGTTGTCGACATTGAATGTTCCTTCACACCATCCACCACAGGTTCTTTTTTTCCCTCATCAATGCCAGGTCTGACTAGGTTCCACTGGCACACTAAAAACACAGAGATGAGCCACTCATCACTAACTTCCC
Organism: Pholidichthys leucotaenia; assembly: GCA_020510985.1. Lineage (NCBI taxonomy): Eukaryota > Metazoa > Chordata > Actinopteri > Cichliformes > Pholidichthyidae > Pholidichthys > Pholidichthys leucotaenia. Next base: position 367,375,364 of record CM035842.1, on the reverse strand, counting down.
CAATAAAAGTGTTTGCGGTTTCAAACAATGTTTCTGTTGGTCCCATAAGAGGAAGCTGAATCTATTGGCAGGATTTATGTCCTAACCACTCTTAGAAGTTTGAACTTGATGAAGTGGAGTCATTTGTAAAGCAGCCATACAATGTCTCCAATGTTTTCACTGCATAAGGACAGTAGGTGTGCTGACATAAAGAGCAAAGCAGATTATTTTGTATATCAAATTCATTTTTAGCTTCAGTTTCTCAGTAATAACATTTAGCCTGGGAAAATTTTTTGCACCACCCAACTGTTTATGTCTAGCATGGCTCAGGAGTTTTGTCAACTCTCACAGAATAAGCCGATCAATGATGCCATTGTTTTCGCAGCTTTAGTTTGAATTCAACAAAAACTCTGCAATACAAACTTGATTAAAAAAGCCATGCTGCTGACCAAGCAGGGAGGGTCTAGCAAAACTTGAGAGTTGCATTGTAATAAATCCAAGACTTAGCATTTTGGTGTTGAATTATTTCAGCCTCTGTGGTACCACATTTGATCAGTTCTCAAAATTTTACTCATGCAGTTCCAATTGTGAAATTTCTGAATTGGGCTGTAAGAATAATCCACCACAGAAGTTTTTAGAATTGTAATACATTTAATGGTTACTTGGCACATGTTCAACAAGTGATTCAAACCGCATTATATGTCGAAATGCCCAGCGTGTTTTAAAATTTTCATTTTCTGACACCAACAAAATTTTATCTCATGTTATCTTTGGTTGACTTTGAAACTCTCGCACTGTGCATTAGAGAATCACTGTTTTTGTAAATGGCCAAAGATATTGCCACAAGTTTAATTTCATCTGGGATGGCACAAAATTGCATGATGTAAACTTGGCCTTAGCAATTTTATGTCACATCCTACTATATTCAGATTGGGTTAAAAAAAAAAAAAAGACTACCTTACAGTGGTCAAAATAGTAAAGTGGAGTAAAGTGGAACTTTCAAAACACAGGTACTGTTTCCATCAGACAGTCTATGGCAGGACTAAAAACAGAGACGCATGAACCACAATTCATGTAACAAACTCCTCATTTTATTTCATTCTAAGTGTTCAAATCAGTTTCCTGGCACATCGCTGTCATCCTATGTGGAGATATGGACCGTATCAATGAGCAACTCTGACCTCAATCCTTATGAGAAGAGAAGAGACCAATGGAGCGGTGGAAGTGTGGCTGCTGAGGAGGGGTTACAGCTATGCTAAAGGTTAATCCCGGTGTAACAGGCCACAGTATACCCCCAGTCCGGACTACACCCGGGGTTAAAGCAGCCTAGGCTAGATTATGCCCCGGGTATATTATGGCTTAGGCCAATTCATACCCCCCCCCCCCCGATACCAGCAGTGTTGAGTGATATACATAATAATTAATTACTGCTGACAAGGAGGTAATGTAATTGGGGTGGTCTGTCTGTCTGTCTACCTACCTGTTACCAGGATTACCCAAAAACTACAGGACGGATTTTGGTGAAAATTAGACCAGAGGAAGCCCTTGGGCCACGGATGAACCCATTAAATTTCGGTGATGATCTGAGGGTGCATACCTCCACCCAAGGACCTTGTTTGTATTTGTGCAGCAGGATTACACAAAAACTACTGGATGAATTTGGATGAAATTTTCACCAGAGGTGGGCCTTGGCCTAGAGAGGAACCCATAACATTTTAGTGACGATCTGAGAATGTATACCTCTGCCAAGGCTCTTAACTTCTCACAATGTGTTAGCAAGAATACTCCAAAACTACTGGATGGATTTGGATTAAATTTTTACCAGAGGTGGTCTTTGATCTAGTGCAGATTTGAAACTCTTTCCCAGTTTTTAAACTGTGTTGATAGGGCAAGTAAAACCAGAATTATGATAAACAATTTCTGTCATGTTTTTTGGACTATTTTCATCATGTTTGGGGTACATTTGGAGCGGCAAAAAACAGTAAAAACGGAAAGTGCAATGGAACGTAAAACCGAAAGTATGGATTCTAAACACTATGTTTGGCGTTGATAGACAATGTAAACACTGAGATATGGTTTTAATATTGTAGCACTGCCACATAAAGTGTAATGCATCAGCATATTATGTTGATGCATTGCACTATATAAATACATAGAAATAGGCCTAATTATCATAAATAATAAAGTGTAATTGTAGTCAAAGGGATTGGTGGTTAAGTCCAAATAGTGGCATCCAACCGGGGGTTCGAACCCACAAACCATGGGTTCCAGAATCCAGCAGTCTACCTGTATTGCCAAGAGGGTCGACTCCCTTAGCAAGCCAAGTAGGAATGCTTTTATTGACTCTGCTACATAATCTAGAAACCTTCATTTGTTGTTTGTGGCCCTTTAGCTGTCTAAGTTTCGCAGTATTGTTGCATGTATTTACAGTGGTGTGAAAAAGTGTTTGCCCCTTCCTGATTTCTCTTTTTTTTGTATGTTTGTCACACTTAAGTGTTTCAGATCATCAAACAAATTTAAATATTAGACAAAGATAACACAAGTAAACACAAAATGCAGTTTTTAAATGAAGGTGTTTATTATTAAAGGTTAAAAAAAAAATCCAAACCTACATGGTCCTGTGTGTAAAAGTGCTTGTCCCTCTGTTAAAACATAAATTAACTGTGGTTTATCATATCTTTAGAAAGTCAAGTTCAATTTCTCTAGCCACACCCAGGCCTGATTACTACCACACCTGTTCTCAATCAAGAAATCACTTAAATAGGACCTGCCTGACAAAATGAAGTAGGCAAAAAGATCCTCAAAAGCTAGACATCCTGCTGCAATCTAAAGAAATTCAGGAACAAATGAGAAACAAAGTAATTGAAATCCATCAGTCTGGAAAAGATTATAAAGCCATTTCTAAAGCTTTGGAACTCCAGCGAACCACAGTGAGAGGCATTATCCACAAATGACAAAAACATGGAACAGTGGTGAACCTTCCCAGGAGTGGCCGGATTACCAAAATTACCCCAAGAGTGCAGTGACGACTCATCCAAGAGGTCACAAAAGACCCCATAACAACATCCAAAGAACTGCAGGCCTCACTTGCCTCAGTTAAGGTCTGTGTTCATGACTCCACCATAAGAAAGAGACTGGTCAAAAATGGCCTGCATGACAGAGTTCCAAGACGAAAACCACTGCTGAGCAAAAAGAACATAAAGGCTCATCTCAGTTTTGCCAGAAAACATTTTGATGATCCCCAAGACTTTTGGGAAAATACTCTGTGGACTGACGGGACAAAAGTTGAACTTTTTTGGAGGGTGTGTGTCCTATCACATCTGGTATAAAAGTAGCACAGCGTTTCAGAAAAGGAACATCATACCAACAATAAAATATGGTGATGGTAGTGTGATGGTCTGGGGCTGTTTTGCTGCTTCAGGACCTGGAAGACTTGCTGTGGTCAACGGAACCATGAATTCTGCTGTCTACCAAAAAATCCTGAAGGAGAATGTCTGGCCATCTGTTTGTGACCCCAAGCTGAAGCGCACTTGGGTTCTGCAGCAGGACAATGATCCACAACACACTAGCAAGTCCACCTGTGAATGGCTTAAGAAAAACAAAATGAAGACTTTTGAGTGGCCTAGTCAAAGTCCTGACCTGAATCAGATTGAGATGCTGTGGCATGATCCTAAAAAGGCGGTTCATGCTCGAAAACTCTCCAATGTGGCTGAATTACAACAATTCTGCAAAGATGAGTGGGCCAGAATTCTTCCACAGCACTGTAAAAGACTCAATGCCAGTAATCACAAATGTTTGGTTGCAGTCGTTGCTGCTAAGGGTGACCCAACCAGTTATTAGGTTTAGGGGGCAATTACTTTTTCCACACAGGGCTATGTAGGTTTGGATTTTTTTCCCTTAACAATAAACACCTTCACTTAAAAACTGCATTTTGTGTTTACTTGTGTTATCTTTGTCTAATATTTAAATTTGTTTGATGATCTGAAACATTTAGGTGTGACAAACATACAAAAAATGAGAAATCAGGAAGGGGGCAAACACTTTTTCACACCACTGTATAGGCATGGCAATTTCCTGAATTGTATACATAAAAATGGACTGCAACATCTGCTATATTTATATGGTGAGTCTGATTTGTCCATGTCGAGAATGGTCGTTGACTGTTGCTTTTTCCACTCTCCATCGCCAAACTTGGTCATTAAACTTATATGTAGATGATCTTTGTTGACATTGTAGTTATATAGGCGTTAAATAAGCAGTAAAAACCGGTAAACACCTTGTAAATAATTTGCCTGTTTGATTGGGTCAACAAGCTTTGTAGCAACTACACTTATTTTTCTAGTAGTAAACAAACAGCAAGTAAAAGCAGCTACTGAGCTTTATATGAAACTGTATGAGAGCACAGTTCTTCCACCGACAGCCAGCAAATAACCATCCAGTAAAACAGACACTAAATAAACACTCTTGAAATCAGCTTGACATCACAGGCAAACTCACCATGAGAGAAAAAAAAAATCCCAAGACTAATGAGAGAAAAAAACACCCTGAGCTTATTTGACAATGAGGAATTTTCAGGTAACATCTTGACCTGGATCACAGCACATCAGGGATTCAAACACCTGTGGGAAGCTGAAAGCCACATAGCAAAATGCCTTTTTTTTCTGCACTTGATGTAACATTTATTTTGGCAGTGAATGAGACAAAGCAGAAGCCTGTGATTAAAGCCAATGTTTTCGTTAAAGGCTTTGACAGGAAGCTAATTAGCTAAGGTATGCAGTCGTGTGCCAAGCTAATAGGGGGAAGATGTCATTCCTGGAGGGAAGTGCTAGCCTCAGAAAGCTAAAGTGCATGTGTTTACATTTAAAGCCTTCCCTGTGTGAGCCATAGCACGTTCACAACAGTTTATATTTTTTTTAAATGATCGATTGAAAACAAATGAGATGTGTGCGCATTCACTGGGCTGTGAGCGTCATAAATCAATGTACATTTAGAAAAGGCTTAGTGATAAGCTTTAGAGATAAGCAAATAACTAGTCATGAAGAATCTTTAAAAACATTAAAATATGCAGTGTTAGTCATGAATTGTATAAAAAATAGAACACATTGCTTATCATGAACTTCTCCTTATATGCAGCATTCGTATCTCATTTGATTTCAACCTAAAGATGAATACCTACCAACCTAAATATGACTACTTTAATTGTGATGTACTTACAACATATAAATAACTAGAAAAGCACTCAGAGAGTGCATACCTCCACCAAGGCTCCTTCCATCCCTCATGGATCACCTCCAAAATGGAATGGGTTCGCGTGTAGGCCAAAAGCCACTTCTGTTGAAAACTGCAGCAAAGTCTGTCCAATAGTTTTGGAGTATTCGTGCTAACACACTGTGAGAAGATAAGAGCCTTGGTGGAGGTATGCATTCTTGGATCATCACCAAATTGTAAGGGATTCCTCTCTAGTCCAAGGACCACCTCTGGTGAAAATGTCATCCAAATCCATCCTGTAGGTTTTGTGTAATCCTGCTGAGAGACAAACCAACACAGATGAAAACATTACCTCCTTGGCAGAGGTAAAAATATGTTGTAAGCAGAGCATGAATAAATTGTTTTGTAAGTATGTTGTAACTAAACTGTAGTTCTTCACTGACTTCCATTAGGTGCTTTGATTGTGTCCAGGCAGTGCAATTACTGTACATCAGGTGGAATTCAGTGACGAATACTGCCTGCACACCAACCAGTGAAGTGCAGTTAGGGAAGGTAGGTGAGGCTCTCATGAAAAAAAAATAAATAAAGAATTATAAATATACTTTTTTTTTGTCTACTAATTTGTCTTGTAGGTCTAAATGTAATTTCTGAATCATCCTGTAATTTCCCAGTTTGGGATTAATAAAGTACATCTATTTACTGTATCTATCTATCTATTCCAATCAATTCATCAACATTTATATATTTAAATATGCTGAATCTGCGCATTTCCTCTTCAAATACAAGGGAGAGAGGCCAGGTGAAGCCACAAGAAACGCACCCTTAAAAGGATAGCGTAATCCTCCACAGCCCGGTTAGAGCTCGTGCAAGATGTGCGTTGCTGGTGACAGCTCTGAGTATGTCAAAAATGTAATGTTTGTAGTGTGGAGAGTGTGGGAAATGATGAGGCAGGTTTACGAGCAGACGGAGCTTTATTACACTCTCACATCATCCAAACACAGAAAAGCAATAAAACAGCCAAACCAGGTTTCTCCTTATAACCTCCACAGATCATTTCACATCTGCATGACATTTCACATCACACTGCATGATATCCAGCTCCACAATACATTTTCCTTCAACCCCCAGGCTCCCTCTTCCTGCCAACTCCCCATGACGTCCTTGCCTATTCTTCTCTTATGTTTAATCACTGCCTCCTGACTGAGATGCTGTCTGCAGATTCCTCCACAATATGCATTTCCACATCAATATGCATTTCCACATCACCCCCCCCCACCCCCCGCCCCCAGACAGAGTTTCAGTCACTACGTCTTTTGGGCTTCAGTTTCCTCCCATATCTGCTGTAACGGGGGTCTCTGTGCCGGCGGGGGGCTGCTGGACGTGTGTCTGACTGCGGGTGGGCCAAGGCGAGGGCGGGGGGGGGGAACTTCGCTCTGCCTGTGTGGCTGTTCTGGTGAATCATTTGCCTGGGGAATTCTCCGTGGGGGTCTTCCACGCCGGGAGGCCCGGGCCAGCAGCACTTGCTCGTCCGCCACTACAAAGGTGGGCGTAAGTCTGTCTATGCATATTTTCTCCCGACGCCCCCCAAGTCTGGCAAAAAATGTTTGTCCCCTGTTTCTGAACGGGCCATCATAGGGTGGGCGCAATGGCGGGCAGTGGGCATCGTGTCTGACGAACACAAACTCCGCGTTCTTCAAAGTTTTTGGCACAAAAGCGCGTGGAAAACAGTGGTGGGCCGGGCCCGGCAGCGTGCCTGTGTCTGCACTACGCTGCAAACACTGAGACGGGCAGCTGTCCGGCGCGGGATTATCTGGCAAAAATTCCCCGGGTAGCCGCAGTGGCTGAGAAAAAAACAGCTCAGCTGGGGAAGCCTCTAAATCCTCTTTTGGTGCGGAACGCAACCTCAATAAAACCCACGGCAACCGGTCTACCCAATTTGCATCCGTCAACGAAGCCCTGAGTGCTGCCTTCAGTGACCTGTGAAAACGCTCGCATAACCCATTTGCCTGTGGGTTGTACACGGTCGTGCGATGAATTGCAACACCCAGGCTGCAGGCCATCGCGGACCAAAGTTTGGAAACAAACAGAGGACCCCTATCGGACGTGATGTCCAACGGGACTCCAAAACGCGCCACCCATGTTGTCAAAAAAGCGCACGCCACGTCCACGGACGTGGTTGCCACCAGCGGAACTGCTTCTGGCTAGCGTGTGGTGCGGTCCACCACTGTCAGAAGGTGCGCGCACCCCTGCAACGGCGGGAGGGGGTCCATGAGGTCCACGTGAACATGGTCGAATCTTTTAGCCGGTATACTAAACGGCTCCAAAGGAGCCTTCGTGTGTCTGTGCACTTTGGCTCGTTGGTACGCTACGCAGGCTGCAGCCCACTCTTTCACTTGTTTGCGCAGGCCTGGCCACATGAATTTCGCTCCCACCATTTTGACTGACGCGCGCACTCCTGGGTGCGCCAGAGCGTGAACTGACTCAAACACTCGGCGGCGCCATGCGACTGGAACCACCGGGCGCGGGCGTCCCGTGGAGACGTCACAGATTAGGGGGGGGCTGCCGTCTTGCAGTACCCTGCTCTCCAGCCTTAACCCTGTTGGTCCAGACTGGAGCACGTGCACGTCCGTATCACTAATCTGCTCTGCGGCCATGGCTGTATAATCTATCCCTATGCAGACCAGGGCCACAACCACGCGCGAGAGGCAGTCCGCCACCACATCAGTTTACCCGACACATGCTGAATATCGGTCGTAAACTCCGAGATCGCGGCCAGCTGTCTCTGATGCCAGCCCGACCATGGTTCTGAAACCTTGGCCATCGCGAACGTCAGCGGCTTGTGGTCCACAAACGCGGTGAAGCTGTGCCCTTCCAGCCAGAACTGGAAGTGGCGTATGGCCAGGTGGAGAGCCAGCAACTCTCTGTCGAACACGCTGTATTTACGCTCACTGTCGCGCAAAACCCTGCTGAAAAAAGCGAGCGGCTGCCAAGAACCGGCGACACGTTGCTCCACGACGGCCCCTATGGCCACGTCCGAGGCGTCGGTAGTGAGCGCTATCCGGGCCGTCGGGTCTGGGTGCGCCAACAGTGTGGCGTTTGCCAGGGCTGCTTTCACCTCAGAGAACGCCTGCTCTCGCTCCAGAGTCCATTCGACTCCATCCGCGGGTTTCCGTCTCTTGAGCACGGCGTACAATGGCTGCATGAGTTGAGCTGCGCGAGGGAGGAAACGGTTGTAAAAGTTAACTATCCCCAAAAATTCCTGCAGCGCCCTGACCGTCTGAGGCCGGGGAAAGTTCACCACTGCACGCACTTTGTCGGGCAAGCTTATCGCTCCCTCTGGTGAGACGCGGTGCCCCAAAAAATCAATCCCCATCACGCCGAACTGGCACTTCGCTGGGTTGATTATTAACCCGTGCTCCTCCAACCTCTGGATAACCGTCCTGAGGTGGGTTACGTGTTCGTCTTCGGACACACTGGCTACCAGGATATCATCCAGGTAGACGAACACAAACGGGAGATCGCGCAGTACCACGCCCATCATGCACTGGAACATCTGTGCCGCTCCTTTTAATCCAAATGGCATGCGCAGAAACTCGAATAAGCCGAACGGAGTTATTACCGCTGTTTTGGGTATGTCCTCCGCATGCACTGGGACCTGGTGGTAACCAGGGACCAGGTCTATTTTAGAAAAAATGCGTGCTCCGGCGAGGTGAACGGAAAAATCCTGAATGTGGGGAATTGGGTAGCGGTCGTGTGCTGTGGCGTTATTCAACCTGTGGAAATCGCCGCACAGTCGCCACGACCCCTCAGCCTTAGGGACCATGTGTAGTGGGGATGCCCATGGGCTGTTCGATTGCCTGATGATGCCCAACCTTTCCAGGCTGGCAAACTCCTCGCGCGCTATGGCCAGTTTAGCTGTGTCCAAGCACCGAGGTCGTGCGAAAACAGGCGGCCCGGTGGTGGTGATAAAGTGCTCCACCCCGTGTTTAGCTATGGCCGCTGAAAACGTCGGGACCGTGAGTGCTGGGAACTGAGTGAGCAGTGTGTGGAACTTACCGCCTGGAGCTGTGACGTTAGCTTGTGTTACTGGCCCGGCCCCTCGAGCTGTGCAGGGGAGAGAGTCAAAGGACAGTGCATTAACCAGGCGCCTGTTAGCAACATCAACTAGTAAACCATGCGCACACAGAAAATCAGCCCCCAGGATTGGGAAACTCAGAGCTGCTATGACAAAAGTCCACTCGTATGTACGGCCGTGTAGAGATAAAGCCAGTGTCCTCTCACCAAAGGTCTTAATGTCCTAGCCGTTTACTGCTACCAGCCCAGGGTCGCTAGGTCCTGCCAGCCGGTCGGCGTAGGTCAGCAGGATGATGCTCTTCTGGGCTTCAGTGTCTACGAGGAAGCGTGTCCGCGAGCGCGAGTCCGTCACGTAGAGCAGCTTGTTCTCTTCACCGGCGGTCGCAGCTGCTACCGACTGCCGGCCTCGGCGTTTCCCGAGCGCTTGAATTGGCATGGTGGCGCACATCTGTGTGCGCTCTCTCCGAAGCGGCAGTGGTAGAAGCAGAGCGTGTCTCTCTGGTGCTCCTTGGCCCCCGCTGCCGCTACCGTCGGTGGCTCCTCGCCTCCTCTGGTCGTCTCGCTGGGTTCTGACGCCGCTGTGTTCACCGTGAGCGCTCTGGTGGTGAGGATGATCCGGTCTGCCTCCTGGGCTAGTGCACGGTAGTCACGTGCAGCCAGCAATGGCGAATTGGCCTCTGTTGGAAGGTTCCGGAGGAAAAAGTGGGCCAACAGAAAATGCCCGTCGTCCATGCCTATTAACGCCAACATATTCTCCATCAGATCGACGGCCGAACCATCTCCTAACTCGGAACGCCTCAGGAGCCTCTCTGCTCTCTCACAGTCTGAGAGCGTGTAGCACCGAATCAGCGCAGCTTTGAGAGCCTCATATCTGCTGTGGGCTGGGGGCTGGTCGAGCAGGCTCGCTACCTGCTGAGCTGTGCGAGCGTCCAGCGCTGCAACCACATGGAAAAACTTGGTGTCGTCTGCCGTTACTCCCCGGAGGGCGAACTGGGCCTCCGTGTGGTGGAACCAAGAGCGCGGGTTGTGCTGCCAAAAGTCGGTAGCTTGACTGCAACAGCGCACGCGTTGCTGGGGGTTCCCGTCCAGGCCGTCTGTGGGATGCTTGCCGCGTTGCTGGGGCTTCCCGTCCGGGCCAACTCCGGGGTTCTTGCCTCGTGTTCCATAATACGTCTCGGGTCACCAGTGTGGAGAGTGTGGGAAATGATGAGGCAGGTTTACAAGCAGACGAAGCTTTATTACACTCTCACATCATCCAAACACAGAAAAGCAATAAAACAGCCAAACCAGGTTTCTCCTTATAACCTCCACAGATCATCTCACATCTGCATGACATTTCACATCACACTGCATGATATCCAGCTCCACAATACATTTTCCTTCAACCCCCAGGCTCCCTCTTCCTGCCAACTCCCCATGACGTCCTTGCCTATTCTTCTCTTATGTTTAAGCACTGCCTCCTGACTGAGACGCTGTCTCCAGATTCCTCCACAATATGCATTTCCACAGTAGGAGCTTTTATTGTGTGCCCTCCTTTTCCATAGTCTATGTAGTGTACTTAACGTGTGTGCATAACATTTTTAGTCTTCTTAATCTGATATAAAACTTTAGTTGAAAATCACGGTCAGAGGCTGTGCAGTAATGTTGCTCCAACAAGGGGGGGCGTGCTTGAGCACCGTAGGCACAGGAGTTTGTCCTGGTTGCTCTTCTTCTACACCGAGGCTAAACGCCAAATTAGCTTAAGATAAAATCAGAAAGGCAACAGTACCAAGTACTCCGTTTGCGCTTCTATTTTATACAAACTGAAAATGGAAGAATTTATAGCTAAACTTAAAAAATTCTCAAAATTGGACTTTCAATCAAAACTGGCAGTAATCTCAACTGAGACAGAGAGATTTAAAAGAAGGACTTTTACAACAAAGTCATTGAGATTTTTGTCCAGAGGGATAGGCAGATGGATTTCATTTACAAGTAAAGGTAAGACCATACATAATTGTTTTATATACTTTAATCTGTATTGAATTGTGGAGCTACAGGGTGCACAGCAAATGGGCTCTCGGAGCTGCTATAATTGTAGTTCTTCCTTGGCCTGAAACAAGCAGTCTATAATCAATTTTGGGCCCCGCAATTTGTCTGTAAGGCAAAGCAAGTTTATTTGTATAGCACATTTCGTGTATAAGACAATTCAAAGTGCTTTACATAAAAACATTAAAGCATAAGAGCAAGTTGCAAAAGGAATACATAAGAATTAAAAATCAAACTAAGAAGTAAATTAAAGAAAAACAAAAGCGGGCTTAAACAGAATACGACAGAAATAAAAAATTTACAGTGCATTGCAGGAAATGAACAATTGTTCTACTGAAAAGCCACGGCAAATAGGAGAATTTTTAACCTGGATTTAAAGCAGCTGAAAGTTTCAGTAGCCCTGATGCTTTCTGGGAGTTTGTTCCATATGTGATGGGCATAAAAACTAAACGCTGCCTCACCATGTTTGGTTCTAACTCTGGGCATAGATAGTAGGCCTGACTCTGAAGATCTGAGAGCTCTGGGTGGATCATAATGGACCAGCAGATCTGAAATGTATTTTGGACCTATACCATTGAGATCTTTATAAACCAACAGCAGTATTTTGAAGTCTATTCTTTGACAGACAGGAAGCCAGTGTAAAGATTTGAGAAATGGAGTTATATGATCTACTTTCTTGGTCTTAGTGAGGACACGAGCTGCAGCATTCTGAACCAACCGCAGCTGTCTGATGAACTTTTTAGGGAGACCTGTGAGGACAGCATTATAGTAGTCCAGTTTACTGAAGATAAATGCATGGACAAGTTTTTCTAGATCCTGCTGAGACATCAGACCTCTAACCCTCTCTATGTTCTTTAAGTTATAATAGGCTGATTTCACTACTGTCTTAATGTGGCTATTAAAATTCAGGTCTGAGTCCAGAACCACACCCAGATTTTTGGCTTGGCTGTTGGTTTTTAGCATTGATTGCAGTTGAATACTAACTTTGAGTCTTTCTTCTTTGGCTCCAAAAACTATTATTGTCACCACCCGAGTGCCGGTCTCGTCCGCGCTCGGGTCATACATTATCTTTTCCAGGCTTTGACAGACTTCTAGTTCCCCGGGCTCTTATTGTGACAGCGCCCGGTGGAGCCTCCTGCTGTCAAAGTCAACAGCTGTGCTGCATTCGGGGTCATTAGTGACCGGTGTTAAAAGCGGACGCTGAATGCACCCCGATGCAGCAGTCTCTGTTATACTACCGTCTGTGATACTTCCCGACAGAACGTCACATCGACTGATGCATCGGGCGTTTCCCAGCTCAGACGCTGCTCATTCGTCTTCTGCCCTGTAAGTTATCCTGTGATTATCCTACCCGCATTGTCGTGTGTATTTTCCTCTGTTCCTTTACCCCTTCAATAAAACATCACTGCAACTCACCGGTGACTGCTGGCGTCTTATGGTGGCTCGCGAGGGCCACTGTGACAGTAGACTGCTGCCAGAACGTCTAGAGAGAGGCGTCGCACCGAGACGCCATTCACTGTGAGTTTTTGCAGTATTGGTCTGTTGTTCCTACCGGTCTGGGTACCGTGCTGAAGCATGCTGTCGCGGAGGTCCCGCACTCAGAGTCAGAGCGATGTCCTTGCAGACGCCCTTGAGTGTGTGGATGAAATCCTCATCACCGCCTCCCTCCTCAACTTCAACAGCGACGTGCCCCGGTACCTGGACCAAGCCGAGGACATCCTCAGTCATCTTCCCCGCTTCGCCGATCACCCTGAGGTAAGCGTGAGGAGAGATGACATCGTTGCACAGCGCGAGATACTGCGTGGGCTGGAGGGAAATCCCGGCAGACAGCCGAAGAGGAGAAGACGTCGCCCCTCGCTTTGGGATCCCTCAGTTCCGGCCTGGGAGTTCGCACCAGCCAGGGGTCTTTCCCCATCAGGCATGTCGTCACTCGGGATTCCCCCAGAGGAGCTGCAGCTGACAGCAATCAAAATCTGGGACCGAGTGGCTGCTGCTCGCTCCGCTGTGCATCCATCATCAATCATGAAGCATGCGGCGGCGGCAATTAGACTGGTGGAGAGGAATCCAGAGTTGCGTGAGTTCCCCGAGTTTGCCGACCTGCTCGCCTCCGTTTCTGCACAGGAACGGCGATTCCCGAATCTCACCTTCGCCTCGCCCCCTGCAAGAAACCGTCGTCACACCGGCTGTCAACCTCGGCTTGAATCCCGTCTGGATCCAGTTCTGGGTCGCCGCAAGGGCTCAACCCCCCACACAGCTGCCACTCCTGCGCCTCGTCAGAGGGGAATCTCCGCAGCCTCATCTCCCGGGCCATCTTCTCCTGCTGTCCCGTCAGCGCCCCGTGCCCGGCTCATCTTGGCTGTCGCCCCCTCCTCCTCGTCGCCTATCCCCGCTGCTGTGTGTCTCGGGAGTCCCGTTCCGGCGAGTCCCGTCATGGAACCTTCTCGAGAGGCTCCCCGTCATCCTCCCAGTGGGCCCTCTGTCACCGTCTGGCAGGGAAAGGGAGGAGCAACGTCCGCCACAGCAGGCACCATCCAGCCTCCAGGAGACAGGCAAGTCCAAGTTTACCCTTATTCTCATGATTGTGATTTGCCTTGTCAGACTCCTGGGGGTGGAGTTCGGGGTTCGCAGCCCCCCGAGCTCCCACCACCTGCTGTGGCTTTAATTATTAATCCCGCATCCTCTGTGTCTCCCTCCGCTGAGCGGTCCTCAACGCCAGGCCAACGTCGCTGGATGAGGAGTGGGCCTGTGGTTCTGGAGAGCCTGGTTCCGGTCCCGCAGCCACGTCGTGGGCGGAGGAGGAGGGCGGACTGCAGCGTGGAACCTGCGACGACGAGGAAGCGTCCTCGGGTCTCCACGGACGAGTGGTCTGGTCCAGCGGGTCGAGGATCCCCTGCCACCATGCCGTGCGGGCCATCGGCGTGGGCATCGGTGTCGGAGGATCCTGAGGCTGCGGTTACCATCATGCCAGCTGCGGAGCCCAACGTAGCTGAGTGGCAGCCTGACGACGACCTCCTGCCGTCTGAGCCCGGATCTTCGCAGTCCTGGACGGCGTCAGAACCCGAGATCAGGCAAGTGCTCTGTTTTGTCTTTCTCCTTTCCGTCTTAGAGCATTTTAGCCTGTCTCTTGGGGAGATGAGCCGGGTGCAGCCGCCCACTGCATCCGTGCTTATCTTGCCGGGTTTTGGCGCTGCCGGTGATCCTGATTCCGGTTCTTCTCTCTCGCCTGAGCCTTTTTCTAGGGTCGCCGGCGAGAAGCTGCTTTCGCCCGCTGTGCCAGAGGTTCCAGGTTCGGGGTTGGAGGTCAGTTCTGGTGTGGCACCGACCCAGTCGGGGTCCAACGCGGGTGCAACCGAGACCCAATCAGGGTCCATCGCGGGAGCAACCACGACCCAATCGGGGTCCGACGAGGGTGCAGGACCAGTGGTTTCCAGGTTCGGTGAGGGAGCTGCAGATCCCCTACCGCCGGATACTGGACGGGCTCGTCTCCTTCTTCATCCTCATCATCAACGTCACCCTCCTCATCCTCCTGAGGAGCAGAACCCATTTCCACCTGGGGCTGTTGGGGTTCCGAATGCTCCGCCCGGTTCTCCCTCATCTTCCCCTTCTCCAGGGAGGCCGCCTTCCACTTCCCCCCTACGGTCCTGGTGGTCAAGCGATGCGGGTCGGCCGCCTGAAGGACTGCCCCACCCATTTGGCTCTCTGGGCCGGCCACCCGACCCACTGGACTACCTGTTTGGCGACCTGGTCCGGCCGCCTGAAATTCATTGTTTCCGGGCATGGGACTGGGGTAGGCTGCCCAAACTTTCTGCCTCCATACCTCAGAGCCAGGACTGCCGTCATCCTGGGTTTTTTCTATCATTATCATGTTTGTAAGCTTTTGGGATGTGCGGGGAGCATGGTATCTGTAATTTTGTACCTCACTTTTTCCCCTTAGCCGGTGATTTGTGTTTTTTTTTCCTCCTCTCTGTCTAATGTCCATGTACTGTTTGAAACTGATATATGTATTGCCTGTGGGTTCTGTCCTTGTGTTACCCACATGTTATGGAGTATTGTGTGTTTTGTTTTGTTTTTTCTCTCCCCACGGTACTCTGTAATTGCTTTGTTGGTCCCCTGTCATCATTTTGGGTTTTGTTTCTCCTCTTTTTGACTCTCTCCCTCCTGCCGGCGCCCCATCCGCCCAACCTGGGGGGGGGGGGGGGGCTTGGGTGTTATTTGGCTGTTCAGGAGCTCGGCCTCGAGAGGGAGGTACTGTCACCACCCGAGTGCCGGTCTCGTCCGCACTCGGGTCATACATTATCTTTTCCAGGCTTTGACAGCAGTGGGTCCCTTCTAGCTCCCCGGGCTCTTATTGTGACACCCCGATGCAGCAGTCTCTGTTATACTACCGTCTGTGATACTTCCCTACAGAACGTCACATCGTCTGATGCATTGGGCGTTTCCCAGCTCAGACGCTGCTCATTCGTCTTCTGCCCTGTAAGTTATCCTGTGATTATCCTACCCTCATTGTCATGTGTATTTTCCTCTGTTCCTTTACCCCTTCAATAAAACATCACTGCAACTCACCGGTGACTGCTGGCGTCTTATGGTGGCTCGCGAGGGCCACCGTGACAATTATTTCAGTTTTGTCTTTGTTTAACTGAAGAAAGTTCTAGCACATCCACTCTTTAATTTGACCAATGCATTTGATCAGGGTTTTTGGACCATAGTCTCCTGGTGAGACAGTTATGTAGATTTGTGTGTCATCTGCATAATTGTGGTAATATATTTTGTTGTTTTTTATGATTTGAGCTAGTGGGAGTGTATAGATGGGGATTTTTTTTTCCGCTCAGATTTGTAGTTACCTATTGACACAAAATAGTCACTGTCTTTTAAATAAGACTCAAACCAGCTAAGTGTTGTACCAGAAAGTTCCACCCAGTTTTTTAGGTGGTGTAGTAAGATGTTATGGTCGACCGTGTCGAACGCAGCACTGAGGTCCAGCAGAACCAAGACTGAAATGTTGCCATTATCTGTATTGGAGTGGATGTCATTAAGGACCTTAACTTGAGCTGTCTCAGTGCTGTGGTGTGGCCGAAAACCTGAATGGAAGACATCAAAACTGTTATTTAATGTCAAGAAGTTGTACAATTGTTGAAAAACAGCTTTTTCTATTATTTTACTAAGAAACGGTAGGTTTGATATGGGCCTATAGCTGTTCATGAGTGAGGTGTCTAGGTTGCTCTTTTTTAGAAGTGGCTTGATAACAGCTGTTTTTAAGCACTGAGGGAAGACACCTGAATGCAGAGACATATTTATGATCTGTAGTTTTATGATCTGTAAAATAACTTAATATGTTTTATTTGTGTAGCCAAGGGTCTTTGCACTTTGTTTATATTGTAACGTCGGGGCCGTTTTAAGGGGGCCAGGGATTTCCCAGCATGCTTTGCCAGTTTGAAACGTTACTGTGTGTGTTAAATGTGTTATTTCTGAGTTATACTGCTGTGTCATAACTGCATTATAATGACCCAGCAGTGTTTAGCAGGATTAGGGCAAGATGTATCATGTGTGTGTAACCATGATTCAAACAGGGGTCTGGGAGAATGACCTCCCCTCCTGTCTGTGCTCAGAAGCAGGTTGGGGGTCGGGGTGTGAAAAATAAATCAGGTTGATCACAACCATCTGCTCCATTGTCTTTGTGTGAACCCTGCAAACGTCACACTGGTGTCAGGAGTGGGATATGGAGCAAGATGAGGATCCAGGCGGAGGTCCAGCGGCCAGAGCGGTTCGTAGCTCGGCTTGGAACGGAGTGTAGAGCTGAGACGCCGGCCCCCGGAGAGCTTCGCCGCGATGGACGGAGCAGAGCAAACCGGCCCTGTTTCCCGCCCTTTTCAGGGCAGGACGGGCTGGCGATTCCAGAGCGATTAGGAGCGGCAATCGACTGGGAGATGACCGTCCCATCCATCCAGCAGCGGGCCAAGATTCCCCGCTACAACGGCGAGAACCTGTTGGATGACCGCCTGGCCCAGGTCGAGTTGGCTGCCGCGCTGATCATCGGAGGAAACCGCCGTGCTGAGAGCGAGTGGAGGAGGAGCTACGGCAGATCACAGCAGCGCGTGCACGAAGGAGACAGCCGTGGCGACGCGAGGAAGGACGGCTTCCGCTGCACAGAGCCAGGGTACATGGCATGGTACTGCCCCGCACACAGCGCACGACAAACTGGCCCCTCGCCGACGTTAAATTAGAGCGAGGTGGCATGGACGGGGAAAAAGCCGCCTCCTGCAGATGCTTCCCCCGGCAGGTGACGTCACAGAGGCCTTTGGAGCGCAGCAGCAGTGGAGCGAGCAGGACAGATCCGGTCTTTTCTCGGGATCGGCAGGGGCTGGACGCCTGGACGTGGGCCAGCGGCCGACTGGGAGGTCCTGGCAGCGGTGGGAGTCATGGGACTCCCGCTGCCAGAGGAGGAACTGTGCGTGTCCTACCGCCACCCGATGCTTTTCCTTTCGGTGACGTCACGGAGGCCCTCGGTGCAGGAGCGACGCAGCGGAGCGAGCAGGACGAAGATGCGGCCATTTCCCAGGCGCGGCAAGGGCTGGACGCATGGACGCGGGCCAGCGGCCGCCTGGGAGAACTGGCAGCGGTGGGAGTCGGCCGGAGCGGGCCTGGGACTCCCGCTGCCAGGGACTGTGCGTGGTCCTACAGAGGCTGTCAGATGTGTCCATCCGCCCGCTGATGGCCAAACCGGAATCCTACCCCAACCAGATGCTCTGACCGAGACTCAGATGGCCCGTGCATGCCGCCCCGGCACCGGGCTGACTCGCGTTGGATTTCTGAAAGTGGACTTTGAATTTTCCGGGGACAGAAACCAGTCCGGGCGGGGCAGTGTAACGTCGGGGCCGTTTTAAGGGGGCCAGGGATTTCCCAGCATGCTTTGCCAGTTTGAAACGTTACTGTGTGTGTGTTAAATGTGTTATTTCTGAGTTATACTGCTGTGTCATAACTGCATTATAATGACCCAGCAGTGTTTAGCAGGATTAGGGTAAGATGTATCATGTGTGTGTAACCATGATTCAAACAGGGGTCTGGGAGAATGACCTCCCCTCCTGTCTGTGCTCAGAAGCAGGTTGGGGGTCGGGGTGTGAAAAATAAATCAGGTTGATCATAACCATCTGCTCCATTGTCTTTGTGTGAACCCTGCAAACGTCACAATATGCAGGAGAGTTGAATGAAATGAAAAGATGAAGGCATGGAGTTAGTCAGCAGAATTTTAACTGTCTTTCTGCAAAACAAAAGAAACTGGAGTGTACTACTATTTCTGCTTCTTCCCTTCACAATAAAAACTCTATACATGCATTGCAGAACTGAACTTAAATTCACTGCGCATTCTATCAAGACGCATGCCTTAGTTGTTTTGTTAATAAATTATTTATCTCATCGGATTTTACAATGTACAATTAGCAGATCATGAAACATGCAAACTTTCAATTGAAATTAAATTCGAGCTTATGCTATTGTATTCATATATTTGTAAATATGACTTTGAAAGCGTCAGTGTCTCACCACCCACAAACCTCACCGAATGTCACTGACACCAACAGGTCAATCCGGCGAAATACTGAAGTGACCAAGGCACCATTACTCGACATATGTGCCTGCTTGTGCACAAGTTGTCCTTGCAACACTACAATTTCTTTTCCTTTTTATTTTCACTGTCACGTTTGACAAAAATGCTAAGTAAAGCTGAAAGAAAGCATCTGGATGCTTCAACAGCAATGGCAAACTTCAACACAAGCTTTGAAGGGGGGCCCGGGGGGCCTGCCGCTGAAAGAAGCAGTGGAATTCTCATCCCAGCTAGAGCTAGCAGACCCTGAGTTAGCATCGTAGCTAGCGGGCCCAGACCCGTGCGCCCCACATTCAGCTCTGCTGGTAAAAGCCTTTGCCCTGACTGCTCAACCCCATGACCCCACGCCTGGTCACGACAGCCTCGAGGTAGATGCCACAGTACGCTGACCCAGTGGTAAGCTCAGTTTGCCCGACGACAACCCAAGTTTCCTACAACCAATCAAGCCAGAAACGGTGGAACTGCTAGGGTATGGACACACAAAAATCAGCATGGTAGGAACCGTTACTCTGTCGGTTTGTTACGGGTCAAGAGTCCCCCCAGCATTCACATTTCAAGTGACGCACCTTGGTGACAACACCCTGGGATGTTATCTACTACACAAATTGGGCTTTTTCATCACAGATCACATGGGACTCTGTTTGACTGATGACAGCCATCGCCCACTTTGCCACAACGTGGGTGCAACTGCTCCCTGCTTCACACCGCATGACGAGCAGAGCACAGAAGACTTGGAACTGAGCCTCACATGCCATAAGCCTCCCCGAGCCGCCGCCTTGCCCCAGGAGTTCCAGCCTGTGGAGCCGCCACAGGAGCTCCAGACCACATCCATACAGCACCCAGAGCTGCCACAGGACCTCCAGACTGCATCCACACAGGACCCGGAGGCGCTCCTCATACAGCACAAGCCTCTTATTTACCTTTTGTTCTTATTAAAGACAAAAATAGAAAGGAGATGTCTTTACCTTCTTATTACTCTAAGAAGGTAAAGACATCTCCTTTCTATTTTTGTCTTTAATAAGAGCAAAAGGTAAATAATTAAAAGAAGACATAATGAACCTACTTGAGCTAGCACAAGCCTCTTCAATCTGCCGCATCACTGCAGGGGTTGCAAGCTGCAGCTGAACAGAGCTGGCCATGTCCTCCATCAGATGACACTCCAGTAGTGGCACTCTCCCCTAACAACAGGGTTGCAGAGCAACAACAACACTGCATGAAGAAAGGACGCTGAGCGGAGCGCCCTTCACTCACGGTGCTCAGCTGGGTCTGGGTATGTCGACCTGGTCTCTCATATAAGCTGCAGTCCTTCTGGTCAACACCGACGCAGCTCACCGCTCAGCTAGGACCAGCCGCCTTTCTTCTAACTGATGGGCCACAACAGCGCACCAACCACCGCAGAAGGATGACACCAGCTCACGCTCCTGATCAACGGACTGTGACCAAGCCGGTCTGCCTAGACTGGGACTTCGCCAATGAGCAGTTCGCAGCTCCAGCGGGGTGCCCGCCAGAACCATCCAGCCCAGCGCAGCCAGAGCCCTGCCTGGTATGAGTCCGATGGAGACCCATTCATCTTGAGGACTATGTTACTGACTTTAAATACATTGATAGCACATGGTCTGTTCAGTGGCAGAATAACTCACATGACCATGCAGGCACACCGGCAGTTTACCCAGTTGCCTAGTTAGAAATGTTATGGTTGGAGATGTGCTTTAGGTGGTTCATTATAACGGCCTGTTCAGCCCAACCAGGTATGTGTTCTGCATTACATTAGCAGATATGCTAATATGCATGCTTTTCCTGCCTTCTTTGCTAAGGCTAATTTGTATGGGTAAATGTTTTGAGCTTTTCAAGGGGGGAATAAATGTAGTGTATGGGAAACTACATGACACACTGCGCTGAGGATGCACACACGTGCAGATGACAGTCAGCACCTTAAGGTGAGCACCTTAAGGGGTACAATATACAGCTGCCCAGGGCCAGCCCTTCTCTTGGCGCCATTCCTACTATCAGCTACCCACTTGTGCTGTACTGTTCTTCTCATGCTAATATCTAACAAAGTTAACCTCAGCTCACAGTCGGTGTTCACCTTATTTCCAGACATAACACATGCGTTTAGGGATTGGTGCGTTGTCAGTAGTGTTAAGTATTGCGGTCCATTGCTGAATCGGTCTTTTGTCCCACCTCTACTAAATACTACAACCCACACATCCAGAATCATGCTCTATTTACAGAATATTCACAGCTTTCTATTTGTCAACTGTCAGATTCATAACTTGTTCAATTGTTTGGTATTGTTTGGAATAAACAATGAATAACAACCACAAAATTTTACATTTCATCTCTTAATGAAATACAGCTTCTTTTCTCATCTGCAGCTGTAGCACTGTGTGTGGCCTAAAGTGCTATATTTAGAAACCATCACCTCTAAAAGCCAAAACCGTCCTTATGGTCACAGGAGCTTCATGAACCCGAGAGTTCAGCACCTGGAGCTGTTTAGCAGCAGGCATGCAGGTTTGAAAAGCTGTTTATGTTTAATGGCGATGGCTTCAGGATGATGTAAACCTACTGTAGGTGAGCAGCGAAGAGCTGAGGGAAGTTGCCAGAACTCGTCTCTCCATGATGGTTCAGTGTGAGGTCCAAAGAATGACGTGCTCTCTGAGTGTGTGAGGTGTCTAACAGTAGAAGAGCCATTGACTTCCAGCGGAGAGGTCACTGAAGTGAAACAGAAGCTGCACTGGACCCACATGTCGTGTTTAGGCAAAAAGCACCTGACTTCCATGTCCATGTGTGTGGCGGTAAATCTCCAGCTAGGATAAGCCTCTGTTTGTTGAAAGAGTTACAGCTCAAAAACTCCCATCAGTATCTGTAGTCTAAACAATTTCCGAGATGCGTGATTTAAACAGACAGCTTTCTCTCTGCCTTCGACAATTTAGCCACCCATCAGTCCTCCTTGTTATATCTGCACAAATGTTCCCAGGCTCTTTTTTATCGTCTCCACCTGTGAGACTCTTTTACAACCAGAAAATGTTGTATCCATATGAGATCAAGGTGATATATTCTCCCATTCCCTTCAACCTACCAAAATGATTTATGAGAAAATGTGCCCAAGAAGAATGTGATCCACCTTTTCAGCTATGTCCCTCTGGCATTGATTACTCAATATATTATACTCGCTTCATTACCCAGAGTAATCTTAAACCTAACTATTTTAAGCAAGTGGGGCCTGAAAAAAGGTTGGGTTTCATGTATGTTTCCAGGCTGAACATTTTCCACCATCTCGGGGCTTTAAATAGACCCAGTTTCCATCTTGACAGATCATCTGCCCACCAACTCCATTGTTAGATTTCAGCAAATCACCCCAGGCTCCAGATCCATTATTGGTTTCCACTGCTTGTTTCTCCATAGACCAACTTCAAAAAGTTTCCATCGACTCCTCTCTGTCACTGATCAACCGGTCCTGTCTCCATTGTTAAATGTCCACAGATCATTATCCAGTACATTTATAATTTCTTTCCTCACGACTGTTTTTGCAGACCCTCTGCAAAGCTTTAAAGCATGCATAAAATGACTTTCTCAGCATGTTTTCATTAGCATATTTGCTTTGCTTTTCAATCACATGTATTCCACATGGC
This sequence comes from Pholidichthys leucotaenia, assembly GCA_020510985.1. NCBI lineage: Eukaryota > Metazoa > Chordata > Actinopteri > Cichliformes > Pholidichthyidae > Pholidichthys > Pholidichthys leucotaenia. The sequence continues at coordinate 367,352,849 of CM035842.1, read as the reverse complement.
ACAGGCATGTAGTTCTTCTGTCCTTTTGCATTCCTTGTTAATGGTTGTTTGGCGCATTGATGCAAAAATATGCACCCCTGATTTTGGAAAGACAAATTTCCTCTGATTTTTATAAATTACAGAATAACAATTTCCTCTCCCATTTGTAACCAAGTTGTTTTCAACTTTTATGCTCCGCCGTCTGCCAAAAGGTTCAAAGAAGCACAAATATGCAGGAAGGAAAATCATTTTGAGATCTTGGTTTCATGTTCAGTTTAATGGTACATAGATGGTTTGTTTGAAGGCTAAAGCCAGGGAACATTCCTCAAATAGCCTGCCAGCTACCGCTAATGGAATTCAGTTTAATGGACAGCTGAGTGTATAAAGCTTCAAATCTGGGTCCAGTTTGGGAAAAACAAAATAGGTTTACCTACATAAAACTATGCCTATACCACCACATATGCATATACTGTATTGTTATTCTGCATTAGTTTAGGTAGTAAGTGTACCAAGTAAACTAGCAACGAAGTACACAAATAAAACCCACAAAGTACTTCTGCATAGCCAGGATAAATCTTCCCTCTAAACCTCACTCACTTTTTTCTACAGTACATTGAGTGGAAAAGACATATAAGCAAATGGAACACAGATGATTTCAGAAGCAGTATGTGAACTAAAAATGTTCAGAAAGTCTGTGTCTAAGCTGTGTGGAACAAATATGCAGCCTTGGACCAGTACATTTTGTACAAAGTCTAATTTTGCTGTTTGTTTTCCTGTAGCTTCTAAAGTGGTGGGAAGGTACCAGTATGACTGCTGATTTGCTGACTACATGCAGTATCTGGGAAGCATGGAAATGATGAGATGATGCCCTACAGGACACAGGCACCCGCTCTGTGACGACAGCATCGAGCCTGACATCACCAACCATAATGTGATGGAACACATACTAAGGAGGTGTTTAGGAAAACTCTTACTCATATTCACTTTCCATGCCTCGCTGAGTGAGTGAATGAGGACTGTTGTTAGCTCAATATGACATCAGCACACGGAAATGTTCGCATGTCAGACACCGACTGTCATTACCGCAGATCCTAAAGTCGGAAACCTACCAGCTGACACAGTTCTGTAACACTTGTGATGTCAGATGATAACTATGAAAGGAACCCAAACATAATGATGCTATAGTGGGCACTAACATGGGTAAATCTGACCCGGGATAGCAAGCAGGCCTTGACTCGGAATTACTGTGGAAGCCCCCTGACCTTAAATGCTTGTATGTCCAAAGAGCTGAGGAAGATGACTGGGTTTATTGTCTCGGAATGGCAGAGGGTCATTATTCATACCAGTAAAATAAATGCAAGGTATATCATTCCTTTGGCAAGATAAGATCTGATGTGCAGGGAGGACACAGGAATGTGCTCTTCAAGTGTCCTTGTTGCTACTGTTACTGTTTATAGGAGGCCAACTGTTGCACTGTTGGGGGTATGTTTGCATGACTGATCCTGGAAACTATTACTGCTACAGTTTAATAATTACTGTGAATGGTGAAGGGATTGGCGCCGTACCATGGCTGCTTCATCCATCCAGGTGGATGCCCTGAATTTCCCCTCTGGGTATCAATAAAGTACACTAAATAAATACAATAAAATATTATTTCTTTTACCAGCATTTCACTTTTATGTTAAATACATAAGTCTACAGTGGGGTAAAAAAGTATTTAGTCAGCCACCAATTGTGCAAGTTCTCCCACTTAAAAGATGAGAGCGGTCTCCAGTTTTCATCATAGGTATACCTCAACTATGAGAGACAAAATGAGAAAAAAAAAATCCAGAAAATCACATTGAAGGATTTTTAATGAATTAATTGGTAAATTCCTCGGTAAAATAAGTATTTGGTCAATAACAAAAGTTCATCTCAATACTTTGTTATATACCCTTTGTTGGCAATGACAGAGGTCAAACGTTTTCTGTAAGTCTTCACAAGGTTTTCACACACTGTTGCTGATATTTTGGCCCATTCCTCCATGCAGATCTCCTCTAGAGCAGTGATGTTTTGGGGCTGTTGCTGGGCAACACGGACTTTCAACTCCCTCCAAAGATTTTCTCTGGGGTTGAGATCTGGAGACTGGCTAGGCCACTCCAGGACCTTGAAATGCTTCTTACGAAGCCACTCCTTCGTTGCCCGGGCGGTGTGTTTGGGGTCATTGTCATGCTGAAAGACCCAGCCACGTTTCATCCTCAATGCCCTTGCTGGTGGAAGGAGGTTTTCACTCAAAATCTCACGACACATGGCCCCATTCATTCTTTCCTTTACACGGATCAGTCGTCCTGGTCCCTTTGCAGAAAAACAGCCCCAAAGTATGATGTTTCCACTCCCATGCTTCACAGTAGGTATGGTGTTCTTTCTCCTCCAAACACGACAAGTTGAGTTTTTACCAAAAAGTTCTATTTTGGTTTCATCTGACCATATGACATTCTCCCAATCCTCTTCTGGATCATCCAAATGCTCTCTAGCAAACTTCAGACGGGCCTGAACATGTACTGGCTTAAGCAGGGGGACACGTCTGGCACTGCAGGATTTGAGTCCCTGGCGGCATAGTGTGTTACTGATGTAGCCTTTGTTACTTTGGTCCCAGCTCTCTGCAGGCCATTCACTAGGTCGCCCCATGTGGTTCTGGGATTTTTGCTCACCGTTCTCGTGATAAATTTGACCCCACGGGGTGAGATCTTGCGTGGAGCTCCAGATGGAGGGAGATTATCAGTGGTCTTGTATGTCTTCCATTTTCTAATAATTGCTCCCACAGTTGATTTCTTCACACCAAGCTGCTTACCTATTGCAGATTCAGTCTTCCCAGCCTGGTGCAGGTCTACAATTTTGTTTCTGGTGACCTTGCAACGGACCGCTCCAAATGGAGAGGCACCCTGACCAGACAGCTCAAGGCGGGTGAAGAGAGACTGACTGCTGCAGCAGATGAAAAAAGGACCCGCAGGAAGAACCGCCACAGACCCAGCAGCACGGAGACCACCCACAAGTGCGACCTGTGTGACAGGGACTGCCATTCGCGCATCAGCCTGTTCAGCCACAGGCGGTGCTGTTCCAGCACAGTAGACGTTTAGGATTCTCTTCCATGGTCATCATAGACCGACGGAGGCCGACAAACATATATAGTATGCACTATTTTAAGCACTTACACGCAAACCTCAAGTAGCGATTTGTTTTTCCTTTAAGAAACTGTTAATAATTTTTCTACCGTAAAATATTCAAAAGACAGCTCTATACTAAAGTCTGTCCGGACATTCAATAGTACCACTCTTTTGTCTGCAGGGTAAGTCATATCTGTCACAGGCATAGACTGTAATTAAACACATGACATGAGATCTTTCTGAAAGTGAAGCCTGGACTTATCTATTGCCCTCTGGTGGCTGGCTGCAGTAAGACAATAGGTCAGTCCTCCTCCAATCATTGTGTGAAAACTGAAAAATAAATATTCCTTGAATACATTTTTCCAAAACAATTTTTCTGTCCTCGTAGGTAGTTCTTATCATCCTGATATATGTTCAAGTGCCCAGTTTTTGTACCAGTTTGGTTTTTAATTAGTTATTTAATGCTGTCTAGACTGTGGTGTGGCTTTGATTGAGCATGGTAGTGATTGTTTTTGGTTATGGTTGTGTTTAAAAATCCCATTCATTCAAACATGGTGTATTTTTAGGTCTTAACCTTCTAAAATGCTTTCTTAGGTAATATGACTACGGCAAAAATATTAAAATTTCTCTTCATTTAGCAATAATTATATCTTACCATTTTGAAAAAATAGGCAGAAGCCAGTATTGCTCTTACGGCTTCCATTTCCCGACATCACTAACAAATGATTCAGTCTTCAGTTACAATCTATCATTGTACTTTTGGCTGTGATGATATATACTCATACTCCCTGCCCAGAGTTTGTGAACCCAAGGTGTTAGCTTCAGAGCTAAATAGTGCTACTGTAACGTTAGCTTACCAAGCACGGTTTTGCTATTTTTTTTAAATCTCAGTCACACTAATAGACATCCCTATTCCCACCTGGTTCACTAATCCACAATCAACAATGTATCTTGTGTCATTCTGGTTATTTTGTTATATTTTGATGGTAAATGAAACCATCAGTGTTAGCTTGGCTAAGTGGTTGGAGCTGGTCTTTTTCTAACTGCGCTAGATTTTCCCTCGGACAGGGTAAAATGATAATCAGGCCACCTAACATTAGCTTAACTGTCTAATTGCAGCCAGTTTTCTATAAATTGTGTAAAACTCAACACCGCTGCTTCTCTTCATGGATGCTACAGCTCAGACTCTGCAGATGACTTGACCAGTGCAATGCCCTAAAGGTTAAAGAATACAAAGTGTTCCCAAATAATTCTATTTCAGGACTAGTTTTGCTTGTTTTTTGGGTTGTTTTTTTTTGCAAAAGATCCACTAGATTCAGGTGGAGCAGATATACTGTACTCAAATGTTCCCCAAGGAATACTGATGCAACTGTCTAAGGGCCCCTTAACATAGCACAGAGATCGTTGAGCGATTGGGCCAATTTTTGATCTTTGGGATCATTTGGGAGATTCTTGTGTGTTTTGGACTGTGTCAAAACTTTGAGGAGACCGTGGCAACTGCAGATCATTGATTGATCAAAAACTGGCCAGATCTCTCAACAATCTCTCAGTCATCTCCACCCCAGTGTAAAGGGGGTATAACAAGGTGTCAAAGAACAGTTTATTCCACGGTTGTAGCAAACTGTGCATAGAGACAAAATGGACAATAGATTTCCCAGAGTGTAGAAATGTCAGACAGTGATCTCACAGACATGTTTAACAATACCAATGCCAACAGGAACAAAGCTTAACAGACCCCCCTGACAATGTAACACAACCACATGTTTGACTGTGGATTTTATCCAACTCTCTGAGACAAATACCTCAGTCTATACTTAGCCTTGACATATCTGAGCCTGCCACACACAGAGCCATATGTTTCCTTTGGCCACCACAGAGATCCCATCCACACTTCCAGATCTTCAAAATAGTGAATGTGCAGCCAGGCCGTCGGCTGATATTCAGCCATGAGAGAGAAACTGACAGGCCAAACTTGGTGAACTTCAGTTTGACAGCAGAATAACAAGAAAGAAAGAAAAAAATGTGTTTCCTGATTTATAGCTACAAGTGTAAGATCCCAGGACAATATTGATTCAGTATTTAGTCCATTGTTGTAATCAATCATATGCTCAGCATAACTCAAATACTGTGGACAGAAACATGATAATGTGCTAAATCAAAAGATATCATATTCCATTAGATTACTCAAAGGGAAAAGATTGCAAAAAGATTTCAGTTTCTCCTTTCATGACATTTTGGAAAAAAGCTTTGGTGTGATACAAGAGAAAGTAGATTAATGCACAATTGCAACAAAGCCAATTATGTGTGAGGCTGTTTTTTTGGTGTGTGTTTCTCCATCAAGCTGTTTCCTTTAGATATCTGAAAACTTACGTCTTGAGGCTGTAGCGACTGACAACACTTTCTTTGGTCTGCTTTGACAGACGCCGTACTCTGCACGCACACACCCCACTTTCACTCACATCTGTGGTTGAGGAGTCCCTACTGTACTGAGCCAGCATAGAGAAAGAACATATCCTTTTTAGGAAGAGTGCAGATGCCCTTATATGGGGGAGCTTCCTCTGTAGTAAGAGCCCAGTCTGCTGGCTTCTCACTCACATTCCTTCAGCTCCAGGTTTCTTTGGGAGTTTTTCATTTCCGATTCGCTGGCTGGAGAAGGAGCAGGCCCGCCTTTCATAAGAGTCTAGCCTGGTGTGTGATCCCCTTTTTTTCAGGATAAAAAATACAAACCTCCGTCTAGCCGCTTTCCTGCAAATCTTAACTTTGGGGGTTTTTTGTAGTAAAATAAGCCTGGCCAGAGATGGGGCACACCTGGCCTTTCAAGTCTGTCACAGACTAAACCTCATTAGGCAGGTGAGAAACCAGAGAGCAGGTACTTTGTCCTGCCTTGTTTGCCTCCACGGACCTAGCGGCACGTTTACTGGAGTCGACTCAGGATATTTAATCATCATTTTCTTTGACTAAGGCCCAGTACAGTCAAGACATTCTGACATACTTATGAAATAAAATCTCTAGGTTCTGCTTAAGCGCAGCCATGAGAAAAAAAGTCCTCTTAGGAAACAAGAAAAGCAGCCAGATGCTTAAATCAACAAACATCCATTACGGAAAGTGCCATTAAGACAGAGAACATTAGTCTCCGTTCCTTAATACTGTTCCTGCATACCTTGGCTGGGCTGCTTAGTCAGCTCAGGTATCTCAGGCCATCAGGATCATGTTCTGGTATTCAACAGCACACAAACAATACACATATTACCTTTCAAGAACAGACAGAATATTGATTAGCATCTAATTTAACCACAATGTATGATGTAATTAGAGATTTAATGCTGAAATGATTTGCAGTTTAGTAGTATTGTTTAAATAATATTAAAGTTCTTATTTTCAGGAGTGAAACAGTAATATTTCCTTTGTCTTGGGAAGAATGTTATACAGTTAACCCTTCAGCATGCTAGCCAAATTTCCTAAGGCTGGCAGGAACGTCAAAGAGTCATTGACTAAAAAATTTTTTTTTGCAGGTTTTAATCTTCTGAAATGCTTCCATTTGCCATGTGATTATCAAAAAAAATATCAAAACACTCACTTCTCTTAGAAATGCTCAGCCTTTATCTTGTTTTTCTCTCCAAGAAATCGTCGACTCTTTGGGATATTTTCCTGTATGTCAAGAAATGGGAAACATCACTGAAAAAGCAACATCACTAGCCTTGATACCTGTGCCCACTGCTCTATTATTGGCCAGCCTAGCTGTCTATCATGTGGATGGCCAGGGAGCCAACGGAGTTAGCTTAAGGGGTAACAGTGGTACATGGTTGTGTTTATATTATTTTCTTTAGATTTCAGTCACCCTAATCGACATCACTGTTTCCACTAGTGACATGTGGTGAGGTTCATGGCTGGTGAGACACTGGTACTTTCAGAGACAGGTTTACCACTATATGAACCCAGTAGATCAGGGGTCACCAACTGGCAGACTCCGGCCCGGATCCAGAGCCTGAGAGTTCTCCACCCGGACCCCGAAGCCTTTTGATACAATTTGGGGAAAAGGGAGACTGTTTTATTTTGCTGGGGAAAAAAACACAGAAAAAGCGGAACTGAACTGCTGCAACGGCGTCCACCCAACAGATTATGGCACGAGCCCTTGGGCGCTCTCCTCCTGCTGCAGACTCCCCTCTTCGCTGTTCCACAAACACCACCCTCTGCGGCTCCAACCGCTCCAGAGAGTCAGTGGGTTGCAAAATCAGGTTTGCTGCAGGCAAACACGCACACACAAGGCCGACAGCCAGGACATCCACTCGGACAGACCGTTTCAGGTCTGTACTCACAAAACGAAGCGTTGTTGTCGCTGGTTATGGAGGCCCTTTTTGTAGCCTCTGATATCACTTAAAAACTCTGTAAAAGTTCTGTGTGTTCATTCATTCATTCATTCATCTTCTTCCGCTTAATCCTTTTCGGGTCGTGGGGGAGCTGGAGCCTATCCCAGCATCTTTGGGCGAGAGGCAGGGTACACCCTGTGTAGCTGTCACAGTGAAAAGGTTTATGTATTTTTGGTTCTTTTTCTGAAATAATGTTTGTTTATGGGTGTGTGCGCCAGTGTTGCGGACGTTAGCGGTGTCCTTTTCTCAGCCTTCAGTCCCTCCATATCGCAGCGCATATGCACTCGTGCTGCCAAGCTCGCGGGTGAGTCGGAGAGCTCGTGAAGGGGCTCGTGCAGGCGTCTCGCTCCGCCTATCAGCGCCATTGTGTGAGCGAGTGTCGGAGAGAGGACGGAGTGTTTTTCCTGCAGGCAGCCGGACTGTTAAATGTTCTCCATGTTTGTGAGGAAACAGCGGCGGACCCGGACCTGATATGGTGCAAAAATGGGTGGTAGGCATGCGCTGTTCACATGCCTGATTAGAAGAGTCACACGGCTGCTGGAGGCTGTCCACAATCAGATGCGGAGAGAGGACTTTGGAGAGAGGACTTTGTTTGGGAAATTTGTGACATGACTAACAACTCCTAAATTCTAGGCAGAAGGCGCAAACGGTATGTGATTATTTTTGTTTATGAACATTTGTTAAGTGTTATAATTTATTTTGTATCCATGTTTTTTATGTCTGTATTTTTAGTTTTTCACGGTGTTTAAGGGCAAAGATTTGCTGTGGCAAAATAAACAAAAAACTTGTCAACATTAGTTGGAGCGTGGTTTTCTGACCTAGAAGAAGACTTTGGGAGCGGTTACAGTGAAAAATGTGCCTAATCCAGGAGCAAGCAGCAAGATTCCTGCAGGGCCATGCTTCAAGGGCTTTGTTTGCTGCCCAAATAAAAGACGTGCATGCTTCTTCCCACATCCGCTGGACATTCAGCCGGACAGAAGAGGTACCAGAGCGACATTTATGGACAATGCAGTTTGCAAAAGGTCACAACACCTTTAAGGTACCAGGTTAGATGGTATATTTTCAGTTTGGAACCTTTTAATTCCTAAGTTAAATTGAGAAAAGAAACAGAAGTAAAAGCTGTTCTTGGAGTGTTGTAAATTACTGAAGAGTGTCACTTGTTTCCTATTGTATGTTCTCCCAGCAGTTTTCTTACTTTCCTTTCACTGTAAAATTCCAAAAGTGTTAGTTCAAATCATTTTTGAAAATGGAGCAGAGCACAAGTGAGTTTGGTACATTAGAGGAAATACTTGCAGCTCTAGAAGATGAGAAAGTAAAGTTGGAAGAGAAATTAAAAACTGAATCTGTCGACTTAAAAAGATGAGAAATTGAGACACGGATAGGAGAAATAATTGGAGATCTTGAAATACACAAGATAGGGTTACCATCATCATCTCAAGTCGAAACGCAAGTGAGACGATCAGAAAGGGAGAGACGCCCTACAGAAAAAATCGCTGAGTTTAAAAGAAAGGAAATAACAGAGAGAGAAAGAAAGTTTATGTCGACGTATCTTAACTTTAAAGCAGAGATTCAACTAACAAGATCTAAACTTAAGGAAGAGTGCTCTAAAATTTAGTTGGGTGAAATGATCCATTCAATAGAAAAGTGTGAGTCAGAACTAAAGCAAAGGTATGAGAGTTTACGTGCACTTACTTTACCATCTCAAGATATGAGAAGTGAAGAAGAAGAAGAAGTCATGAGTATGACTGGCGCCTAGCGGCTGCCCCGGCCTTGGATGCACTCTGCAGAGCGTGCCCAAATGCCAAGTCATGTTTCGTTACCTTGTATTCATACATGTGTAATGACAATAAAGTTGAATCTCATCTCATCTCATCAGAAGGAAGATTGATAGGTGCACTTCAGTTACAACTGAAATAATCCTACTCCTGCGAAGACGGTATGCAGATGTTGATACCAAGGAATTTGATGCAGTAGCTGTAAAGGAATCTCTCTTTCAGTTACTCCAAACAGAAGATGCAAGGTCAATTTATGGATCAACTGTGTCTAGAACTAGTCAAAGCAGTCAGTCAAGTCATAGTCAGCAGGGAAGTCATGTATCGGCGAAAAAAAGCAGATGCAGCTGCACGTTTGGCATCAAAACGGGCTGAAATAAACAGGGAGATGGAAATATCTGCCCAGAGAAAGGAGATTTTGGCTCAGCAAGAAAAACTAAAATGGCCGGAAGATCAAAGGGATCTTGAAGTCATAGAGGCTGAATACAATGTGTATGCTGAAGAGGAATCAAGGTTTAATGCTGAAATAAGGGATGTTGAAGTAAAAAGTACTTTGCCTCCAAGTCAGCTTCTAATGCAGCATAGTAGCCCTCCATGCACTCAAGTTCCACAAAATGTATCGGCCCCTCCTTACTCTGAGAGTAAACGCATCAATGTTCCCCACAGTGCATCAGTCCCACACAACTCTGGCAGGATATCTGAGCCCAGAGAAAGCGAAGTCTCACTAGTCCAAGCGTTCAAGGAATCCCTTGCTATGACAAGACTTTTGGCACCAGAGCCTTTCGTGTTTACAGGAGACCCACTTAAATTCACAGAGTGGAGCACTTGCTTCAAGGCTTTGATAGAAACAAGTTGTACAGATCCAGCGCACAAGCTGTTCTATTTGAAAAAGTACATAAGTGGAGAAGCACTTTCAGTGTTAGAAGGAACCTTTTATCGTAGTGATGAAGAAGCGTACACACAGGCTTGGGATGCCTTAAACAAGCGCTATGGCCACCCCTTTGTAGTCCAAAGAGCTTTCAGGGGAAAACTGAGTTCCTGGCCGAAGATTGGACCAAAAGACTCCCTTAAACTAAGAGAATTTAGTGATTTCCTCATCTCTTGTAAAAATGTCGTGTCCCATGTGCAAGGACTTGGAGTTTTGGATGATTGTGAGGAAAATCAGAAATTACTGCTGAAACTTCCAGGCTGGGCAACAACTCGCTGAAACAGACATGTCACTAAAACACTGGATGAAGGGAAGGCATATCCAGGTTTCGAAGAGTTTGCACACTTTGTGGCAGAAGAAGCGCGCATAGCATGCAATCCTATTTCTTCCCTTTATGGGCTAAAGCATACAAGTGAAAAACTAGAGAAGGAACAAAAACGTGTCAAGGCCAGTGTCCTGGTAGCTTCAACAAATGTACCCAATTATCCAAAACAAACCTCAAAGGCCACATCCCAAAGTGGCAGAGGTTCCAAGCCCAGCTCTTTAGCGTCTCAGAATAAGAAGCAGATTAAGTGTATTTGCTGTCAGCAAGATCACTTTATCTATAAGTGTGACAAGTTTGCCGCAATGCGTCTCAAAGACAGGAAAAAATTTGTCATTGATAATAACATGTGTTTTGCTTGCCTTAGAGTTGGTCACATCTCCAAAAACTGTCAACAGAAGGTCACTTGTAATATTTGCAGGCGAAGCCACCCCTCTCCACTTCACAAGGAATGTCCTCAAGGAGAAAAGCCAGAAATGCCACCACAAGAGGAAAGCACTTCCACAGTTGCATGTAGTGTAAAGGTGGGCAACAGTGATCACACTTCAATGATTGTTCCAGTATGGCTCTCTTGTGCAGCAGAAAACAGTCCAGAGACCTTGGTGTATGCACTTCTGGACACTCAAAGCAGCAATACATTCATTGATCAAGATATTTGTGAGAAAATTCATGCAAAAAGAGAACCTGTTAAGTTAAGGTTGACAACAATGGCTGATCGGGGTTCAACTGTACATTGCCAAAGAGTAGATGGGCTCAAAGTAAGAGGTTACCATTCACAAGAGTATGTTGTCTTGCCACCTACTTATACAAGGGAATACATTCCACTTGAGGAAAACAGTATCCCAACTCGTGAGACAGCGAAAGAGTGGACTCACCTTCTAAGCATTGCAGAAGAGATGCCAGATCTGTTAGACTGTCCCGCAGGGCTCCTGATTGGCTATGACTGTGCAAGAGCATTAAAACCAAGGAAGGTCATACCAGGAAATGATTATGATCCATATGCAGTCAAAACAGACTTAGGCTGGACTATCGTGGGTTCCATCAAACCATGGACTGGTCTAATGGAGGTAATAGGAGTCTGCAATCGTGTCTCTGTAAAGGAGTTTCCATCCATCACACCTTCCTCTGTGATCAAAGTCCTGGAACGAGATTTCTTGGACACAAACCCAAGAGAAGGAAATATATCCCAAGAGGACATTCAGTTTCTCCAGTTCTTGAATGGAAACATTCACCACAACAAGGAAGGACATTTGGAAATGCCCCTACCCTTTAAAGAGTATCCACAGCTTCTGAACAACAAGCAGCTTGCTACAGTTCGATTGAGGCATTTAAAGGGGAAAATGGAGAAAAATCCCAAGTACAAAGAGGTCCTGGAGGTGATACCAGAAACAGAACATGCAAGTGAGAAGAAAGATGTAAATCTGAATTACACTGAGGTTCCAATGCAGAGTGTACTAGGGATAAAGTGGAATGTGGAAGCTGATGTGTTCTCATTCAGTGTTATCCTCAAAGAAAAACCAGCCACAAGAAGAGGAATTCTAGCAACAGTTGCGAGTGTGTATGACCCACTAGGATTTCTCTCTCCTTACATCTTGACTGGCAAACAACTGCTGCAAGACATGTGCAGGCGGGGTGTTGGATGGGATGAACCTGTTTCCCCTCAAATCCAGGCCAAGTGGGAAATATGGCTCCAGGATTTGGAAAATCTTCAAAACATTAAAATACCAAGATGCCTCATTCCTGAATACCTCGGCACAATCCAAAAAATTGAGTTGCATCACTTTTCAGATGGTAGCAGCAGTGGTTATGGACAGTGTTCCTACATCAGGATTGTTTCTGATGTGCAAGTTCATTGTGCTCTTGTCATGGGTAAGGCCCGAGTGGCACCCACAAGCATAGTCACCATCCCACGTCTTGAGCTGACTGCTGCAGCAGTTTCAGCTGGTGTGAGTAACTTTCTCAGAGCAGAGCTCGAGCTGAAGATCGACGAAGAGTTTTTCTGGACAGACTCTCAAGTGGTGCTTGGGTACATCAAGAGTGAAGCCCGGCGCTTCCATGTGTTTGTTGCCAATCGCGTCCAGAAAATAAGAAACACTACAGATCCAAAGCAATGGTTCTACGTTGAAACCAATCAAAATCCAGCAGACCATGCTTCTAGAGGTCTCAAGGTGGCAGAGCTGATTGACTCAAACTGGCTCACTGGGCCTGAGTTTTTATGGGAACGTGAAATTGTCACAGTTCAACATTCACCAGAGCTTCTCGTAGGTGACCCTGAAGTAAAGGTTTTGAAGACAGATGCTGTTGAAAGAGACAACTTTCTTGAAAGGTTTTCAAGATTTTCTGACTGGAATACAGCCATCAATGTTGTAGCAAGGATTAAAAGACTGGCAAAAGAAGACAGGTCAGGTCCAATTAGTGTAGAGGAGAGAAGAGTTGCCTCTCTCAAACTCATTCGGGCAGCACAAAAGGAGGCATTTGAAGATGAGCTGAAATGGTTCAGTCAGAAATCAGCTAAAGTACCAAAAACTCACAAAATGCATCAGCTTGATCCTGTCCTTGTAGATAACCTCCTTAGAGTTGGTAGGAGGTTGAGAAAGAGATCTAGGGAAAAAAGGTGAACGCTTAAAGCAAGTCTCAGTTCTTGAGAGACCTGTTCAGAAACTAATAGTTCTAGTTGAAAATGAGTCCTAGACTACAAAGGGAGGACATAATAAAACTAAAGTCAGATGATACAGTAATGGCAAAGAAACGCTTAAGTTTAGAAAGTGAATAATATCAATGCTATTAAAGCAACAGGTGATTTGAAGGTTTACATTTATTTCAAGGAAAATTACAAGATTTAATTTTGTTTGTTAAAAGTTGAGTGAATATAAATCTTTGTAATTTTGGTGGCAGTGTAGCTGTCACAGTGAAAAGGTTTATGTATTTTTGGTTCTTTTTCTGAAATAATGTTTGTTTATGGGTGTGTGCGCCAGTGTTGCGGATGTTAGCGGTGTCCTTTTCTCCGCCTTCAGTCCCTCCATATCGCGGCGCATATGCGCTCGTGCTGCCAAGCTCGCTGGTGAGTCGGAGAGCTCGTGAAGGGGGCTCGTGCAGGCGTCTTGCCCCGCCTATCAGCGCCATTGTGTGAGCGAGTGTCAGAGAGAGGATGGAGTGTTTTTCCTGCAGGCAGCCGGACTGTTAAATGTTCTCCATGTTTGTGAGGAAACAGCGGCGGACCCGGACCTGATATGGTGCAAGTTTTTCATGGCGTTTAAGGGCGAAGATTTGCTGTGGCAAAATAAACAAAAAACTTGTCAACATCAGTTGGAGCGTGGTTTTCTAACCTAGAAGAAGACTTTGGGAGCGGTTACACCCTGGACAGATCGCCAGTCCATCGCAGGGCCAACACAGAGAGACAGACAACCATTCACTCTCACAGTCATACCTAAGGACAATTTAGAATCCCCAGTTTGATGCCAATTAACCTAACTTAAGTTCTGTGTGTTACTGAACATAAAACGTTCCGCCTCCCCTCTCCCTGTAACCATGGAATTACAGCTCCATCCTTGCTGTAACACAGTTTACTGTTGAGATTTTTTTTTTAAAAAATGTCAAGGAATTCTGTCGTGTGGAATTATAGCTTGTGTCCTGGAATTATATTTTGTGTCTGGTTTTTTGTCTTAGTTTGAAACAGTTTTTTTCTGCACTGAAAATATTGTATAGACAGGGACTTTTTACAATTTTTTTTTTTAGATATTAATCTTTTTTTGAAATGCAATACAATTTAGTTTGTGTTCTCCTGTAAAACGTTTTTAGGATTTTACTTGTAGATTTTAGACCTATTTATTTGGAGTCAAACACATTTAGTGTTCTCCTGCATTATAAAATTTATATTACGTTTTGTTTGAAATTGAACAAAGAATTCCTTTTTTTTTTTTTTGTTAAAAAATTCATATAGAGCTAAAACCAGCTAAAATGTGAGCTTAATAAAATAATGTGTGAAAGCAAGTTAAATGATACTGGCCTGTCTGGAGACAGTTGTGGTCTTCTGAAAGAAAGGATGGCAGTTTTTAAAAGCACATTTTGAGATAAATTTGTCCATGTTTTTTTTAACTTTTATTTATACAGGGTAGTCCAAATGAGAGGCAACCTCTCTTTTTCAAGAACGCCCTGCTCACACTCATACACCAGGAAGCTGTCCAGTAAAACCACAGACTGACCTGTGGCCACTGAACAGCTCCACTGGAGCAGTTGGGGTTAAGGGCCTTGCTCAAGGGCACCACAGTGGGGTTAAGGAGGGTGGGGCAAACACTGCTATGTTATCTGTCCCACCCAGACCTAATCCTCCCAGTCCAGGGATTGAACCCACAACCCTCTGCTCACCAGTCCACATCCCTAACCATTAAGCCACAACTGCCCACAATGTGTCAGATTTCTCTTCCATTTGTTTTAATAAAAGATGTTGGAAGTGAATTCATGGGTCACTGCAAACTTTGCTTTGAAAGAGCCAAGTTGTCACACAGTGGGAGGGACAAATCTTGAATAGAAAAAAAAAACATGCATCAAGATGCATTGAGAATGGTTTTTCAATCAAGTCGGAGTTCTGAATCATAATCGAATCATGAGGTACCTAAAGATTCCCACACCTAGTTCGGACGTCGGCTGGGGAGGAGGACCGACTTATCGGGCCTTTTGCAGTTTTAGTTGGTGACCCCTGCAATAGATTAAGCTTAAATTCAACATGCAGTTGAAAGCTTGCATAGTTTTATAATCTAATAATCTTACATTTTTAAAATTGGATGTTATAAATAATTTTATCAAAACAAGTGTAAGATATTTATTGAATTACTTCTTAATGGAATACACAGAAAAGGCAGAAATAAAAGTCCATGTTTTCATTTTATAAATCTCCTTAAGTACTGTATAGTGTGACCCTCATTTACACAAGTATAATGTAAGATAAGATAAGATAAGCCTTTATTAGTCCCACAATGGGGAAATTCCAGGATTGCAACAGCACAGGGATAGCAACACTCAGAGCAACAATCAGAAGGCAAGAGAAAAAACAAGAGCAGCGAGTATACATATGTACATATAAATATAAATATATATATATGTAGAAGAGCTTGGAAGAACGAGGCGATGTGATATATAAACCAAAGTTTATTATCAGCTCCTCTAACAAGTCTCATCTTAGTGCAGCAGCAGAAGAAGGAAAAAGAGACCGAACAACTTCGGCTCTATGAACTTATACTTGCACATAACAAAAGACATGCATATCAAAAGCTGACATCCCTCATTATCTTAATCCCCCCATTGTCTTCGTACTCCTCCTCATGGCCCTGGGGGGTGAGGGCAGCTCGTCCGGTCTCCACCGCAGTGTCTGGGAAGGTCTTTGTTCTTCACTGGCGGCTGAGAGTCTTTGTCCTGTTCTGAGGTGTGAAGTTGCCTTACATATGTAATCACCAAACATTCTCACATGCTTCAACATATGTAGGTTATGGAATATATGATTAATATAGACCACAGCCCCCCCCCAAACGACTAAGAAAAGGACAATAGAAAAATTCACAGTTTAAGATAATTACTATGACATACTAACTGCTACACCTCTTGCCACAGAAGAAACTTTCCAGCAGCCATGCCCCTAAGAGAGTTCAGTGGTAATCATAACAGCATAGTAATATCACAAGTCGGTCCTAAACTGTTACAGCACAATTAATGAACAACTGTTGAGTAGTTTGCATCAGTCTCTGTGCCGTCTGGGTTTTAATCTTCTCCCGAATCTGCTGTGGGT
The DNA here is from genome assembly GCA_020510985.1 of Pholidichthys leucotaenia. NCBI lineage: Eukaryota > Metazoa > Chordata > Actinopteri > Cichliformes > Pholidichthyidae > Pholidichthys > Pholidichthys leucotaenia. The sequence goes on along the minus strand of CM035842.1, from coordinate 367,336,559 downwards.
CCGCTTGGGCGTCCTGCTGGGACCTTCCTGTAAGGAATCTGCAGCTTGGGGAGGAGAGTGATTAATTGTTCCCTGCAGGGGGGCTGAGTCTTTTCTCTTGGGGGGTCTACCCCGCCGAGGTGCTCTCGCCAACTGTGCAGGTTCGTCTCTCAACAAGAAGGCAGGTTTAAGTCTGTCAATGCTGACTGTTTCTTTTCTATCCCCAAAATCAAGCACAAAATGCTTATCACCAGGTTCCAGCACTCTGAATGGCCCATCGTATGCTGGGCGGAAAGTTGGTTTTAAAGCTTCATGCCTAACAAAAACGAATTCAGCGTTTTTTAAAGCTTGGGGGACAAAAACCCGTGGAAAAGAGTGATGTGCCGGTCCGGGGAGAGAGTCCGGTCCGTTGCTGCCTAAAAACCTTGAGGCTGGAAAATGCCCTGGCTCAGGGTTCTCTGGTAAAAATTCACCTGGGAGCCTGAGAGGTTGTGCAAAAACTAATTCTGCTGGAGAGGTGTCTAGATCCTCTTTGGGCGCAGCACGCAACCCCAATAAAACCCAGGGAAGTTTATTTACCCAATTTGTATCAGTTAGTGAGGCTCTGAGGGCGGCCTTTAAAGATCTGTGAAAACGCTCGCATAACCCATTAGCCTGAGGGTGATAAGCGGTGGTGCAGTGAATTGTTGCCCCTAAGCTGCTGGACATGGCTGACCAAAGCTCCGAGACAAATTGAGGCCCCCTATCGGACGTGATGTCCGATGGGACGCCGAAACGTGCCACCCAGTTTGTCAAAAAAACGCGAGCAACTTCCTCCACTGTGGTTAACGCCAGAGGGACTGCCTCTGGCCAGCGCGTGGTGCGGTCTATCATTGTTAACAGGTGTGTGAAACCTTGGGAGGAAGGTAGTGGTCCCATGAGGTCGACATGAACGTGGTCGAACCTTCTAGCAGGGATTGGAAAAGGCTCCAGAGGGGCTTTTGTGTGTTTGTGTATTTTGGCGCGCTGACAGGAAATGCAAGTTTTTGCCCATTCTTTTACGTTTTTGCGCAGGCCAGGCCACACAAACTTTTCGGCGACCATTTTAACCAAGGCGCGCACACCTGGGTGCGCGAGGGAGTGAATTGAGTCAAAAATACGGCGGCGCCATGTAGCTGGGACTAACGGGCGCGGTCAGCCGGTTGAGATATCGCATATTAGGGGGGGCACGCCGTCGCGTAAACCCCTTTCCTCCAGCCTTAACCCTGTTGGTCCAGACAAGAGTGCGCGCACGTCCGCGTCACTACTTTGTTCCTCTGCCATGGCTGCATAATCTATCCCTGCATGGATTGGGGCCGCGTATGTGTCCGCGTTGGTGAAGAGTTCCGCGGCTGAGGTAGTATAATCTGTCTCCTCGCGCTCTGACGATGTCACAGCGCGAGAGAGGCAGTCTGCTACCACGTTAAGTTTGCCTGCCACATGTCGAATGTCTGTGGTGAACTCTGAAATCGCAGCCAGCTGTCTTTGTTGCCTGCCTGACCACGGTTCGGAAATTTTAGCCATAGCAAAGGTGAGCGGTTTGTGGTCTACAAAAGCCGTGAAACTCCGCCCTTCTAACCAGAACTGAAAGTGGCGGATGGATAAATGAAGCGCTAGCAGCTCCCTGTCAAAAGTGCTGTATTTACGCTTGGTTTGGTTTAGCGATTTGCTGAAGAATGCCAAAGGTTGCCAGATTCCGCTGACATGTTGTTCTACAACTGCCCCTATAGCTAGGTCCGAAGCGTCTGTGGTTAGCGCAATGCGGGCCGAGGGATCGGGGTGAACCAACAATGTGGCATTAGCTAGGGCGCTTTTAACTTCCGCGAAGGCGCGTTCGCACTCCGGGGTCCATTCAACCGCGTTGGAAGCTTTTTGTTTTCTGAGCGCGTCATATAGGGGCTGCATGAGCTGAGCTGCGTGGGGGAGGTGCCCTCACCATTGGGGTGAGGGCAGCTCCTCCGGTCTCCACCGCAGTGTCTGGGAAGGTCTTTGTTCTTCACTGGCGGTTGAGAGTCTTTGTCCTGTTCTGAGGTGTGAAGTTGCCTTACATATGTAATCACCAAACATTCTCACATGCTTCAACATATGTAGGTTATGGAATATATGATTAATATAGGCCACAATATACTGTATATATATTTTTTATTCCTTATTTTGTACCCATAGGTACATTTGTTTTGCAGTCTGGTGACAAACCACCAGCTGCCAGTCGCTGCGTGCGCAAGCGCCCCTTAACTCCCTAACCTGCATGTTTTTGGCAAGTGGGAGGAAACCGGAGAAAGCCCGGAGTAAACCCACGCAAACTCCACACAGATCACTGTTGGCCGGGGGCAGGGATCGAACCCACGATCTCACGGTCCCCGTGATCCCCCGGCCGAGGGTAAAACTGTGCTGCCACAGTGCTAACCACTGCACCACCTTATATACGTATATATATATATAGATAGATAGATAGATAGATAGATAGATAGATAGATAGATAGATAGATAGATAGATAGATAGATAGATAGATAGAGAGATAGAGAGATAGAGAGATAGAGAGATAGTCCATCGCTTCAATGATGACCATCTTCTTTATTTGTGAGTCTGCTGGTGTTTAAATAGTCCGATCCTGGATCTGCAGATTCGGTTACAGACCGGGCATGTGAAGGAGGTGCTGGGGGGAGCAGGGGGGACTTGGCGAGCATGCCTCTTTGCATGCTTTGCTGTCCGGTGTTGTGTGCGCTGTTCCTCCATATAATCCACTCCCTGTGAGGAGTGGAAGCGCCAGATGTCTCGGCAGGAAGCGAGTTCCTCCAGTGAAGAGGGGTTGATCTGACATCTCTTCAGGATGGACTTCATTTGGTCTTTGAAGCGCTTCTTCTGCCCACCAGCGCTGCGTTGGCCACGGTGTAACTGACCATACAGGATTCTGCGTGGGAGTCTGTGGCTGGGCATCCGGATGACATGCCCCAACCACCTGAGTTGATGCTGGGCCATGATGGACTCCACGCTGCAGCTGCCAGCTCTCTCCAGCACTTCTGTGTGCGGCACTCTGTCCTTCCAAGTGATGCCAAGGATCTTCTGGAGACATCTTACATGGAAGGTCTCCAGGCTTCTCAGATGGCGGCTGTAAATAGTCCATGCCTCACATCCATATAGTAAGGTGGTGATACATACAGCTCTGTAGACCAGCACTTTGGTGTGGAGTTTGAGATTGCTGTTCTGAAGAATCCTTCTCCTTAGACGACCAAAAGATACTGATGCTTGCTTGAGGCGGTTCTGGATCTCGTCATCCATTGAGCAGGTGTCAGACATTATGCTCCCCAGGTATTTGAATGTGGGCACTGTGAGCAGCTGTTGCCCTGCTGCTGTGAGGGTTATTGGGTTTTGTGGGGGGTCGGTACTGGTCTGACAGAGTACCTCTGTCTTCTGGGTGTTGATTGTCAGTCCCATTCTGGTGTATGCAGTTACAGCTGCCGAGAGGATGTTTTGTAGAGCGTCTGGTGTATGAGCAACCAGGGCACAGTCATCGGCGTACTGTAGCTCAATGATGGTCTCTGATGTCAGCTTGGAAGTTGCCTGTAGCCTCCTGATGTTGAACAGGTTACCATCAAGCCTGAAGTCAATGGTAACTCCAGCTTGTTTCTCCACCCTCCTACGTAGCAGAGTTGTTACACAGACAAGGAAGATGTTGAAGAGAACTGGGGCCAGCACACAGCCTTGCCTCACTCCAGTTTGCACTCCAAAAGGTTCTGAGCTGTGCCTTCCCACTACCACTCGGGCCATCATCCCAGAATGGAACTGCGCAAGGATGGTGAGAAACTTGGGTGGACACCCAAATCTCTTTAGGACTTGCCACAGTAGTTCCCTGTTTACTGTGTCAAATGCCTTTGACAGGTCGACAAAGGCAATGAACAGGTCCTTATGCTGCTCCCGACATTTCTCTTGGAGCTGACGCGTCACAAAGATCATGTCAACTGTCCCCCTGTCCTTCCGAAAACCACACTGTGACTCTGGGGTGACCCGCTCTGATATTGCAGAGATGAGTCTGCGGAGCATGACCTTGGCAAGGACCTTTCCAGCAGTAGCCAACAGAGGGATACCCCTACTATTGGAGCAGATGGCTTTGTCTCCTTTGTTCTTGTAGATGGTCACAATGTTGCCGTCTTTCCACTGTTGTGGGACACACTCTCGTCTCCACACCTCTGAGATATAGAGATACAGTGTCCGAGTACAGAGGTAGCCTCCTTCCTTGAGAAGTTCAGCTGGGATGCCGTCAGGTCCAGGGGATTTATTGTTTTTCAGGATTTTTACTGCATGCAGGATTTCTTTGAAGGTTGGGGGGAGGTCGAGATCTGGCAAGGTAGGATGTTCAGAGAGCTCTGCAAGGACAGTTGGGTCCACTGAGGTGGGCTGGTTAAGCACGGTGTTAAAATGCTCAGCCCACCGCTCCACTATCATGGCCTGATCCTTGATTAAAGAAGAACCATCAACAGATCTCACAGGTGCCAGGGAGCAGTTTCTGGGGCCATAGATGGTTTTGACTGCATCATAGAAACTGTGCATATCGTTTCTATCAGCATGAGTCTGGATTTCGTTGGCCTTTGAGATCCACCACTCATCTTGCAGTTTCCTGAGAGTTGTTTGGACCTCAGAACGAAGGGCTTGCCATTGCTTCTTATGGAATTGGGATTGTGGGTTGTTCAAGGTGGCTCTGTGTGCCCTGTGCATTCTGTCCAGGAGGGTGGAGATCTCTCCAGCATTCTGGTCAAACCAGTCCTGATGTTTCTTGGTTTTGAAACCAATGGCTTGGGCTGCAGTGTCAAAGAGAATGGTAGATAGAGCGGTCCACTTCTCATCCATCCCAGACTCTGAGATGATCAGTTGTTCAATACCTGCCAGCCTCTCAGCTAGGGAGCGACGGAAGTTGTCACAGATGTCGCTGCTGGAGAGTCTGGCACAGTGGAGTGTTTTCCTCTTTGGGCCACTGTGGTGAGCTAGGGGCCGAACATGCATTCTGACCTTTGACAGAATCATGCGGTGGTCGGTCCAGCAGTCTGCCCCTCGCATAGCTCTTGTGATGAGCACGTCCTTGAGGTCAGCCCTCCTCACGATCACATAGTCGATCAGGTGCCAATGTTTGGACCTGGGATGCATCCAGGATGCCTTATATTTGTTCTTTTGCTGCAAGATTGTGTTAGTGACAGTAAGATCATGTTCCGCACAGAGACTAAGAAGTCTCATGCCATTGGGGTTGACTTTTCCAATGCCATGGGCACCGATCACACCATTCCAGTTTTGCAAGTTCTTTCCAACTCTTGCATTGAAATCACCACGCAGCATGATTTTGTCACCCTTCGGGATGTGACTGAGAATGTCATCAAGTGTCTTTTGGAAGCGGTCCTTCTCTTCAGCGTTCGATGACAGAGTTGGTGCATAGGCACTTACCAAAGTGACATACCTGCATTTTGCAAGGGGGATGCGAAGAGTCATGAGCCTTTCACTGACACCCACTGGTGATTCTGTGAGCTTGTGCAGAAGGCTGTTCTTGATTGCAAAACCAACTCCATGAAGGAGTTGACCGCCAATGGGGTATCCTTTCCAAACGAATGTATAACCCTCTCCTACTTCATTGAGAGAGCCTTCCTCGAGGAGTCGTGTCTCACTGAGTGCTGCCACATCCACATTGTAACGCTTCAGCTCGCTGGCAACGAGTGCTGTTCTGCACTGTGGTCTGTCCGGACTGGCATCCAGGGGTGTCCTTATGTTCCATGCTGCAATTCTAAATGGTATTGTTTTTATTTTTGACCGCATAGTGGAATGTCCCGACAGATGCGGTTTCCTATCCGGGTGCTGTGCTGAGTGGGCAATGTTTAGGCCACCTTTTCTAGGCCTTTCCCCAGTTGGGGTGTGCAGTGCGGTCCCTAAATAGGGCTGCTCAGACGCACAGGAGTCTGTCGGAAGCAGCTGCCACTCAATCCCAACTGCTAACGACCGTTGTCCTGTGCCGCTGATGTGCAGAGTTCCAGCTAGAAGCTTCCAGCTCATTCAAACCTGCCCCGTTACTGGATGCTCCATCGCCGCCAGACTTTAGAGGTCGGAAACTCAGGTAAAGAAGATACCTGCGCAGTGATGGTTTTGAGAGTGGCATGGGGGGTGCGCTTTTCCCAATGCCACTAGCTTGATTGTAGAGAAGATGGTTCCAGTGGCAAGGGAGACCCTAGATGACCGGCATCTTCTTACAACTGCAGGAGGCTGCCGGAATCCAGATTTTTGGGAAACCGCCTCAAAGCGTGCCACCACCAGCTTGCTTTTTGTCAGGGTGTGCTCCCTTAGCCTTCGTCCACTATTACAGCCATTGTGGTGTTTATCGTTACTACCAGCTTCTTCCTGCTCTACCGTTGAGGTCTTCATCTCAGAAAAAACAAGAGCAGCGAGTATATATATATATATATATAAATATATATACTGTATATACAGTATATATACTGTATATATATATATACTGTATATATATATATATATACAGACACACAGTGCGGAGCATTGTAGCTAGATGGGATAGGTATATAAATATATAAACACAGTGCGGAGCATTGTAGCTGGATGGAGTAAATATATGAGTATATAAACACACAGTGCGGAGTATTATAGCTAGATGGAATACATATGTAGATATATAAACACACAGTGCGGAGCATTGTAGCTAGATGGAATAAATATATGAATATACTAGAAAAGCACTCGGAGAGCGCAGACCTCCGCCAAGCGGCACAGTTCCCCCCATACAGTGTTTGTGTGTACGTTTTCAGATTCCCTGAGCATGAAAAGATATGAGTAGCAATTGGATTCACAATGATTATTTGTTTATTTGACATGGACAGTGCAATAAACAGACAATTAATGAATGACAATCAATGTGATAGTGATAGGATTAGTGGTTCAGTAGTGTAAAATGGGGCTATAAGGGACGGCGGGTTAATAGGGACACTTTTGTGGGAAATGTTTTAAATGTAATTCTGCTTTTTTTATTTTGAGCAGGACGCTGAGTTGTGTTGTTATTGTCAAATATCCATGAATCCTTCATCAAATCTAGGCGGAAGCAAAATTAAAAAAGCAGAATTACATTTAGAAAAGTGTCCCATATTACCCCGCCGTCCCTTATAGCCCCGTTTTACGGTTGTAAAAGCATTGCCTCCTTGGCGGAGGTAATAAACTGAAGCGTTGGTGTGTCCATCTCCTCCACTGACGGATGCAGATTGGTTAGACAGGTTGCCGTGGGTTTTATATTATATTGGGGTTGCGGTCCGCGGCAAAACAGAATTTAGAATCTTCCCCGGCAGAGAGGTCGTTTTTACGCAGCGCCTATAGCTGGGCGGGGAATTTGTGGCAAATAATGGGGCGGCGGACAGGTGTCCGTGTAAAGGTTTTGCAGCGTGGCGCAAAAACAGGCACGCTGGCGGGCCCAGGGCAGCAGTGTTTTCCGCGTGCTTTTGTGCCTAAAACGTTGAAGAACGCGGAGTTTGTGTTGGTCAGACACGACGACCAGCGCAATGTGCGCAGCGCCTATGGCTGGCACAGGCACGCTGGGGGTCCGAGGCCAGCAGTGTTTTCCGCATGCCTTTGTGGCTAAAACGTTGACGAAGGCGGAGTTTGTGTTGGTCAGACACGACGCCCAGCGGCCTCCATTGCGCCTGCGCACATGTTGAAAATGGCCCTATGTCACAGTGTTGAAAAATGCTTTAAAAAAATTCCTGTATCCAGACGGTGAACCGGATCACCCCCAAAATTTAATCAGTTCTTCCTTGTACCATTTCCAACAACGCCTGAAAGTTTCATGCAAATCCTTCCAAGACTTTTTGAGTTATCTTGCTAACCAACAGACAAACAGACAGACAGACAGACAAACAGACAGACAAACAGACAAACACACAAACCCTGGCAAAAACATAACCTCCTCCTGGCCTTTTCGGCCTGGCGGAGGTAATAAACACACAGTGCGGAGCATTGTAGCTAGATGGAATAATAGGTAGATAAACAGTGGGGTAAAAAAGTATTTAGTCAGCCACCAATTGTGCAAGTTCTCCCACTTAAAAGATGAGAGAGGTCTCCAATTTTTATCATAGGTATACCTCAACTATGAGAGACAAACTAAGAAAAAAAAAATCCAGAAAATCACATTGAAGGATTTTTAATGAATTAATTGGTAAATTCCTCGGTAAAATAAGTATTTAGTCAATAACAAAAGTTGATCTCAATACTTTGTTATATACCCTTTGTTGGCAATGACAGAGGTCAAACATTTTCTGGAAGTCTTCATAAGGTTTTCACACACTGTTGCTGGTATTTTGGCCCATTCCTCCATGCAGATCTCCTCTAGAGCAGTGATGTTTTGGGGCTATCGCTGGGCAACACAGACTTTCAACTCCCTCCAAAGATTTTCTATGGGGTTGAGATCTGGAGACTGGCTAGGCCACTCCAGGACCTTGAAATGCGTCTTACGAAGCCACTCCTTCGTTGCCCGGGCGGTGTGTTTGGGATCATTGTCATGCTGAAAGACCCAGCCACGTTTCATCTTCAATGCCCTTGCTGGTGGAAGGAGGTTTTCACTCAAAATGTCACGATACATGGCCCCATTCATTCTTTCCTTTACACGGATCAGTCGTCCTGGTCCCTTTGCAGAAAAACAGCCCCAAAGTATGATGATGTTTCCACCCCCATGCTTCACAGTAGGTATGGTGTTCTTTCTCCTCCAAACACGTCGGCCTCCGTTGGTCTATGATGACCATGGAAGAGAATCCTAAATGTCTACTCTGCTGGAACAGCACCGCCTGTGGCTGAACAGGCCGATGCGCGAATGGCAGTCCCTGTCACACAGGTCGCACTTGTGGGTGGTCTCCGTGCTGCTGGGTCTGTGGCGGTTCTTCCTGCAGGTCCTTTTTTCATCTGCTGCAGCAGTCAGTCTCTCTTCACCCGCCTTGAGCTGTCTGGTCAGGGTGCCTCTCCATTTGGAGTGGTCCGTTGCAAGGTCCTCCCAGTGCTCTGTGTTCATCTCCAGGGCCTTCATGTCTCTCTTGCAGACGTCTCTAAAGCGCAGCTGTGGGCGGCCAACGTCTCTCCTGCCAGTCGCCAGTTATCCGTAGAGGACGTCTTTGGGGATTCTGCCATCCTCCATACGGTGAACGTGGTCAAGCCAGCGGAGCCTGCGCTGCCTGAGTAGAGTGAACATGGAGGGAAGGCCGGCGTGGGACAGAACTTCTGTGTTGGGCACTTTGTCCTGCCAGGATATGTCCAGGATGTGGCGAATGCAGCACAAGTGGAAGGAGTTCAGTCTCTTTTCCTGCCGGGCGTATGTTGTCCACGTCTCACTCCCATAGAGCAGTGTGCTGATGACGCAGGCGTTGTACGCTGCCATCTTTGTCTTGACAGAGAGTTTGGGATTCTCCCACACTCGTGTGGTGAGGCGAGCAAGTGTGAAGGCTGATTTTCCAATCCTCTTGTTGATCTCTGTATCAAGGGAGAGGTTGTTGCTGATCGTGGACCCCAGGTACGTGAACTGATTCACGACCTCCAGCTCGTAGTCGTCGATGGTGATCGTTGGTGGTGCTTCCGTGCCTTGCGCCAAGACGTTAGTCTTCTTCAGGCTGATGGTAAGCCCGAAGTCCTTGCATGCCTGGGAGAAGCGGCCCATCAGGGTCTGAAGCTCCTGCTGTGTGTGGGTTGCGACTGCAGCGTCGTCTGTGAACAGCATGTCTCTGATTAGAGCCTCGCATACTTTGGTTCTGGCTTTCAGGCGGGCGAGGTTGGAAAGCGTGCCGTCAGATCTTGTGTGCAGGTAGATTCCCTCTGTTGCTGTGCTGAAGGCATGCCTCAGGAGCATAGCAAAGAAAATCCCAAAGAGGGTTGGCGCAAGTACACAGCCCTGTTTCATTCCGCTGCATATGTTGAATGGCTCTGAGACGTTGCCGTCATGCTGCACTATCCCCTGCATGTTGGTGTGAAACGATTCGATGAGGCTTTGCAACTTTGGTGGGCATCCTATCTTTGGCAGGATCTTGAAAAGGCCCTCTCTGCTGACCAGATCGAACGCTTTGGTGAGGTCGATGAAGGCGACGTACAGGGGCATGTTCTGTTCTCTGCATTTCTCCTGGAGTTGGCGGATGGAGAATATCATGTCTACCGTCGATCGCTCAGCGCGGAAGCCACACTGAGACTCGGGGTAGACACGTTCGGCAAGCTTCTATAGACGAACGAGAACAACTCATGCGTAGACTTTGCCAACAACGCTGAGGAGGGAGATGCCCCTGTAGTTGTTGCAGTCGCTTCTCTCCCCTTTGTTTTTGTAGAGCGTGATGATCTTGGCATCCCTCATGTCCTGTGGTACGGCACCTTCCTTCCAGCACTGGCAGAGGACGTCATGCAATGGCAGCAGTAGGGTGGTCTTGCAGTGCTTGATCAGGTCGGGGGGTATGCCGTCGTTGCCGGGTGCCTTGCCAGCAGCCAAGCTATCAATGGCCTTGCTGAGTTCGTCGATGGTTGGCTCGGCGTCAAGTTCGTCCATGGATGACAGGCAGTTGATGGCATCAAGGGCTGACGGTGTCACGGTGTTCTGTCTGGAGTAGAGGTCGGAGTAGTGTTCCACCCATCTTTCCATCTGCTTGTTCTTTTCTGTGATCATCTCCCCAGTGGAGGATTTGAGGGGGGCTGTCTTGCTCTGAGCCGGACCAAGTGCTTTCTTGATGCCATCGTACATACCATGGATGTTCCCTGTTATGGCAGCGGTTTGAATGTCTTGGCTGAGCTGAGTCCAGTACTCGTTGGCACAGCGCCAAGCAGTCTGCTGAACTTTTCTTCTCGCAGCCCTGAGAATCTGGAGATTCTTCTCGTTTGGGTACTTTTTGCACTCAGCAAGTGCTGAGCGCTTGGCTTCAACGACGGGGGTCATCTCGGTCAACTTGGCATCAAACCAGTCCTGTGACTTCGAGGTCTTCCTCCCAAAGGTAGCCAAGGCTGTGTGGTGGATGGTGTTTCGCAGCTCTTCCCACTTCTGCTTTGCAGATTCTCCTTCTTGTGGTACACCAAGTTCCTTCTCAAAGGTGGAGGCAAACTGCTCAACAAGTTCTGGTTGGGGCATCTTGCTGGTGTCAATCCGTGCCTTTCCAGGCTGTCTGGCACGATGGAATTTCTTCAGCTGCAGCTTGACCTTGCAACACACCAATGAATGGTCTGTGTCGCAATCTGCACTCTGGAACGAACGGGTGATTAGCACGTTCTTCAGTGAGGTGCGCCTGGTCAGGATCAAGTCCAGCTGGTGCCAGTGCTTTGAGCGCGGATGTTGCCAGGAAACCTTGTGTTGGGGCTTGGTCTTGAAGAACGAGCTTGTGATGCACAGATCGTGATATGTGCAGAACTCGAGCAGCTGCTGTCCGTTGTCGTTCATTCTGCCCACGCCAAATGGTCCAAGACAGGAGAGCCAGGAGTCGTGGTCAGCACCCACTCTGGCATTGAAGTCTCCAAGGAGAATGAGTTGTTCAGAGTTGGGGATGATCCTGACAGTTGTTGCGAGATTCTCGTAGAACTCATCTTTTGCCTCTGGTGTGGCTGTCAGTGTTGGGGCATACACACTGACGAGGGTGACTGGGCCTTGAGTGGTGTTCAGGCGGAAGGTGAGGAGTCGTGCAGAGCCATTGCTGCCCGGTTCCACCATCTTCAGCAAGGTGTTCTTCACTGCGAAGCCCACTCCGTGTTCCCTGTGTTCGTCACTGCCCTTTCCCTGCCAGTAGAACGTGTAGTCCTTCTCTCTCAGTGTGCCTGCGTCAGCCAACCGTGTTTCCTGGAGAGTGGCGATATCCACTCCCAGTCTCTTCAGCTCATTATTGATGATGGCAGTCTTCCTGGTGTCGTTGATGTCCGTGAGGTTAGCAGCAAGTCCTGTCATCATTGTGCGGACGTTCCAAGTTCCCAGTTTTAGAGTTGGTCTCTTTTGTTTTTTTGTCTTGCCTGGTGCGAAGGTTCTCAGCCTGCTGTTCGGACTTCTCCTCATCCCCATGCACCCAATGAGGAAAGCAAGCTGTGGCGGGACAACACCTTATTGGCTGGGGGCTGCCCAGCTTGAGGCGGGCGGTAGCTGTCCAGTGAGATCCGATGATCCCTCCCACCGTCGGGAACAACCCCTGGCGCCGCGCTCTACGCCAATTGAGCGGTGGCTTATAACCAGTAACTGTCATTCCCCATGTTTTGTCTATGCCAAAGGCAAAGCTGGAGTGTCCTCTCCAGTGATCCGGTGTTCTACCTTCCAGCGTTGGGTGTCGGTAGGATTCAAGCCTGGGCAGGAAGATATGGAGGACAAGATGTTGCCCATGCAGCATGTCCCCTCTCTCCACGTCACTGATGAATCCAAAGGAACAGCAGGGCTGCTACAGTTTGGCACCAGCGCCGTCGCAGGAGCTGCCAGAACGATGTTGAGCACAACAGAGAACTGCCTTAGGGGCTCCGACTCTGGATTTTTCCTCAGGGTTGACTCCCGAAGCCTTTCCCGTGACCGGGTATGCCGCAAGGCAGCGGAGGTTTGAAATCAGCGTTTACCTTCCCCTAGATGGGCTACCTTCCCAGGTTGACGAGCCACCATCTACCCGAAGCATCTGGTTTTAAGGCACCAGAGATCCGCCCTCGCCCCTTCTCCTATTAGTTAAAGCAGTTCCGCCGGGCTTAGAGACTAAACCACATGGGCAGGCTAGGAGTTGGACTTAGTTGTCAGAGGCTTTTCGAGACGCATGCCATAAGGAGCATTTTATGAGCGCTGGGAGCTTAACCCCAGTGCCACTCCTGGCTATGACAACCTTGGAACTAGCAAACTTGTCCAAACTCAACTTGTCCAAACACGACAAGTTGAGTTTTTACCAAAAAGTTTTTGGTATTTTGGTTTCATCTGACCATATGACATTCTCCCAGTCCTCTTCTGGATCATCCAAATGCTCTCTAGCAAACTTCAGACGGGTCTGGACATGTACTGGCTTAAGCAGGGGGACACGTCTGGCACTGCAGGATTTGAGTCCCTGGCGGCGTAGTGTGTTTCTGATGTAGTCTTTGTTACTTTGGTCCCAGCTCTCTGCAGGTCATTCACTAGGTCCCCCCATGTGGTTCTGGGATTTTTGCTCACCGTTCTCGTGATCATTTTGACCCCACGGGGTGAGATCTTGCGTGGAGCCCCAGATTGAGGGAGATTATCAGTGGTCTTGTATGTCTTCCATTTTCTAATAATTGCTCCTACAGTTGATTTCTTCACACCAAGCTGCTTACCTATTGCAGATTCAGTCTTCCCAGCCTGGTGCAGGTCTACAATTTTGTTTCTGGTGTCCTTTGACAGCTCTTTGGTCTTGGCCATAGTGGAGTTTGGAGTCTGACTGTTTGAGGTTGTGGACAGGTGTCTTTTATACTGATAACGAGTTCAAACAGGAGCCATTAATACAGGTAACGAGTGGAGGACAGAAGAGCCTCTTAAAGAAGAAGTTACAGGTCTGTGAGAGCCAGAAATCTTGCTTGTTTGTAGGTGACCAAATACTTATTTTACTGAGGAATTTACCAATTAATTCATTAAAAATCCTTCAATGTGATTTTGTGGATTTTTTTTTCTCATTTTGTCTCTCATAGTTGAAGTATACCTATGATGAAAATTGGAGACCTCTCTCATCTTTTAAGTGGGAGAACTTGCACAATTGGTGGCTGACTAAATACTTTTTTGCCCCACTGTATAAACACACACAGTGCGGAGCATTGTAGCTTCATGGAATAAATATATGAATATATATAAACACAGTGCGGAGCATTGTAGCTAGATGGAAAAAATATGTAAATATATAAACACACACAGTGTGGAGCATTGTTGCTAGATGGAATAAATATATAAATATATATATAAACACAGTGCGGAGCATTGTAGCTAGACGGAATAAATATGTAAATATATAAACACAGTGCGGAGCATTGTAGCTAGATGGAGTGAAACAGCACAACCGTCTACTTAGATATCCTACATGGTATGATTATGTACCCATACATATTCTCACCCTCCATAGCGACCAGTATTTTCCTAGTTGTATACCGGAGGGGACCATTGTGTAAGTCTATTGCGTCTTTTGCATTCAAAACTATTAGGTTGTCACGTCTTTTTGCTATCTCTGTGAGCAGCCCTGCTTAGGTTGTACAGTCTGACAGCCGTAGGTAGGAAGGATCTGCGAAACCTCTCGGTTGTGCACCTAGGATGATGTAGTCTGCCGCTAAATGAGCTCCTCAGTGCATTCAGTATGTCCTGCATAGGGTGGAACTCGGACTCCAGCAGAGATGACAGTTTAGCCACCACCCTTCTCTCTCCCATCTCCTCCACTGGGTCAAGGAGCTGCCCCAGGACAGAGCTAGCTTTCTTGATCAGTTTGTTCAGTCTCTTCCTATCGGCTGCTGTAATGCCACTGCCCCAGCAGACCACTCCAAAAGTGATGGCTGATGCCACCACCGTGTCATAGAATGTCTTCAGCAGCGCCCCTTGTACACCAAAATACCTGAGTCTCCTCAGTAGGAACAGCCTGCGCTGTCCCTTCTTGTAGAGTGCGTCGGTATTGAAAAACAGAATCAGATTGTTCGCCCACTCCATGCCCCCCGTGGCCTGGGGGGAGGTATTCTGGAGCCCAGAGATGGTTTTAAGGTTTCTCCAGACCCCGCTGATGTCACTCTGTTGAGGCTTGTCCTCCATCTTCTTCCTGAAGCTGTCCTTGCCTTCTCTGATCTTTCTCCTCAGCTCCCTCTGTACGGACTTCAGCATCTCCCTGTTCCCCGACCTAAAGATCCTCTTCTTCTCTCTCAGAAGTGTTTTTATCTCAGGGTTGATCCAGGGTTTGTTGTTCGAGCAACACCGTATGGTCTTGGTGGGTACGGTGTTGTCCACACAGAAGCTGATGTAGTCCGTGTTGGTGTGAGTGAGGCCATCGATGTCCTCACCATGTGGATCGCAGAGCTGCTCCCAGGCAGTGGTTTCAAAACAGCCCTTTAGAGTGTCCATTGCCTCCTCAGACCATAACTTCACTGTGCGCATGGCCGGAGGTTGTCTGTGCACTAGGGGTTTGTACACCGGCCGGAGATGAACCAAGTTGTGATCTGATCTCCCGAGTGGGGGGAGTTGTGATGAGGTGTACGCCTCCTTAGTGTTTGCGTAGAATAAGTCCAGTGTTTTATTGTCTCTAGTGTGGCATGTGACATACTGGGTGAACGTGGGTAGAATGGGAGACAGTGAAACATGGTTGAAATCGCCTGAGATGAGGAGAAGAGCATCTGGGTGTTCTGTCTGCAGCCTGCCAGTTACTGAATGGATGACGTCAAGCGCTGTCCCAGCGTTCGCCGTCGGATTTGCATAAATAACAATTTATGTATTAACAATGTATTAAGTTATTTTACAAACAAGTTTTTTGGGCACAAAATTCATTATACTTTGGTTTTGACTTAGAAAGAACATAAAATAGTGGCTCAGAGAGCTGCATCTCTGTGTTGCAGCTCCACAATTTACACTCATTTATTACAACTTCAAGTATTTACAACTATGCATGATCTTGTAAATTAAGTAAATCTGCCTATCCCTCGGGACAAAAAAATCACTGTGAATTTGTTAAAAAGTGTTCTTATCTTCTTTTAGTTTTTTTAAAAAAATCCTGTGCTTATGGTGCTAAAGCACCCCCCTCCCCCTTGAGGCTACAAACAGTATTGTGCTGACAGAGAGATGGCAATGGGAATGGACATATTGCACAAGCTCAATCCAGTTTGTGAAGGATTGTATAATCATCTGAGCCCATTTGCTGCTGCATCACTTTGCACTACTATGTTGAATTTGAACAGGAAATATGCAGATTCAGTGATGTCACAACCTGGCTCGAGGCTGGACAAATAAAGAAAGACCACACGGAGCTGCCAATTTAATCACAAATTTATTTAAAGAAAAAGAAATAAAAGGTGTCTGTAATTATCAGTGGTGTGTATGTGTTGGATGCACGATACAAAAAAAACAACGGACCAGTCACTGGCCAACCCAGTGACCACACGGCTCGGTCAGGAGCTGCAGAAATGCCAGCGGCAAACCCAAACCAGAACCAGAGCCTGCAGGCCACAAACCACACAGACAGAAGCCACCAGTACAACCCCGACCAAGCGGCGGAACAGAATTAGCGGGCAGAGCGCGGACACAACAGAAAGGCAACCAGCCTCCACGGGACCAAAAGCAGAGAGGTAACTGGCCTCTGCGGGAGCCAAAAGCTGCTGACAGGTGCACAGGTGTGGCTTATATAGAGAACCCGCTAACCAGGGGCGGTCCTCAACAGCTCCACCTACAACACAGAAAAAAGGCACACAAAGGACCCACTCCAAGAAGGAAAAGGGCCATAACACCCCCCCACACAAAGATTGGTATTCCCATCGGGAAGGCCAGTACAAACTGATCTACAAACAGACCACAAAAATTTATCATTCAATAATAAGATAAGATAAGATAAGATAAGATAAGATAAGCCTTTATTAGTCCCACAATGGGGAAATTCCAGGATTGCAACAGCACAGGGATAGCAACACTCAGAGCAATAATAAATATTCCCAATTTCCCTTATTATTATTTACAGTTCTATAAACAAAATATTACAGATACAGATCTACTATGCACTCACCAAGCTTTAGTGTAGGCACCAAGCCAACCCATCACGACCCTCAGTCACCCAGCAATTCCGGCGCCTGGAGAAGCAATTTAAGAGTATCAAAAGCAGAACAAATGGCTTAGGTAACCACAGACAAGATTTTTAAGTCTTTAACACTCCAGAACTTGGTGATCTAGACAGGGCATCAGCCACAACATTCTGAGCCCTTCATGTGCTGGACATCCCAACAGCAGATCTGCAAAAACAAAACCAATACATCAGTTGGAAACAGTACCCTGTAATCCATAGACTAATGGGAAATGGATGTCCCTTGGGAGGATGACCGAAATCCAGGGTCAACTGGACAGGGAGAAAAAACCTGCCAGGATGCTGACCCAAATCCACAGCCAGCCAGACAAAATAGAGGTGCCCATCAGGTGAACAACCACTATCAAAACCCAACAAGGTAAGCAGAGGTTTCAGCCTAGGAGCAACGTGACACCGCTCAGGAGCAAAGAACAACAGTTCATGCAAGTTTTGCAGTGACTCAGAAATTTTCAGCCCGTCCTGCAACCTACACTGATCAGGAGCAACTGACACATGCTTGTTCACAGACACTACAGCAGCTGCTTAGGTAGCAGGCTGCTGAGACACACTCCCCCTGGTTCAAAAAACAGCTTTCCCCAGGAGTAATCTGGCTTCAACAGACCAACCTGGCAAAGCTGCATTTCCTGTTCATGCTCAGGTGTAAATAAACAAACTTCATCAGAAACCAGTATGACAGGCTCTCTGACAGTGTCACTTGGAGATCCCTGACTGTCAGAGACAGCAGCTAAAAAAAACTGACTGTTCCAGCGGACAGCCTGCCACAGAATCCAGTTTCTCTGACACACTAACTGGTGACTGATGAGCCACAGTCAGAAAGCACACGAGGAGGCTCCACACACAGGTTTTTAGAATTAACATTATTTATTGGAGCCGCCAATGCCACAGGTGTCACTGTGCATACTGAAACTAATTCACAGACACTCTCAATGTGCACCGTCTCTGAAACAGAACAAACTGGGTGTAAATTAGAGGAAACATCAAATGAGTGTGCACAGCTAAGAGCACTGTTTGGACCTAAACCAGCACCAACACTAAATCTGAGCTTCTCCAACTGCAACCGTTTTTCCCTGCGTTTCTCCAATTCTATTTCAAGCAATAACAACTCTATCCGTTGTTCAAAAGTTAATCTGGCAACATTCCCAGTCAAACCCACTCCAGACATCATAACAGGTGTTATGCAAACAGCAACACATACAAACAAATCAAACTGAGGCACAAGATTAATTAACACAGGTGCAACACTCTGCCCAACAACCTGAAAGCAATTAGCTTACGCTCCAAACACAAAAAAACACCACAAACAGATTTACTAATTAACACAGACACTCACTAACCTCCATGTCTCCCCAACAGGTGCGCGCTCACTCAGCACAACAATGAGCGCTGATGTCACACAGACACTACAGCCACGTGCCCATTCAAAAAAAACACTGCTGACGCCTCCAACCACACACATAAACAGGGCTGCAACTAAAGATTATTTTAGTAGTCAACTAATCTAACGATTACTTTTTTCAACTAGTTCACTAATCACGTTTATTTTTCTCATGTCCACCATCTCTACTTGTCTGATGCATATTTTACCTCACCTGCTGTTTAATACCTCTTAACGTTCCGTCTCCTGTGGGTGGGAGGCATTTAAATGTCATAGTGGGCAGTCATCCTTACATCATTTGAAAGCTTAGAATTTTGTTTATTTGGTTACTGAAACAGATTTAGACAAAATCATAACACTAGATGTAAATATGACTAAACAATCTACCGTAACATTAGTAACAGCATTGACTCACCGAAAGAGCTTTGTTGGCGTCCTTGAATGAATGATAGTTGAACAAATACGGTCCATTTGTATTGCAAAGGGTCCAATAGATCCATCTGAGTAAGATTTTGTCCCGGCTCGGTCCTGATCTGTCTGTGGGTCTCGGTGCCGTTGTGTATGCACGTTTAGTATGTATTTCCAGTGTGTTACCGTATCCATAGCCACTGCTCTGGGGCCGGCAGCTGTGTGTACTGCTGACAGTCTGCAGGTCCGACCATGCCCCCTCACTCAAAGAGAAATATAAATGTCAACTGGTTGATTTGAATACTTCACTTGAATGTTTAGCTGTTAATGTATGTCTCTCTCCGGTAATGAATTTCAACATTGCAGTAGTGTACAACCCACCGTCACACAACTCTTCCTTTTATAATGAATTAAGTGATCTGGTTAAACAACTTGAGAAGAACAGAGAAACAATAATTCATGATGACTTTAATATCAACAGGTCTGATAAAAAAGACAAACAAAAACTGAAAAGCCTCATGACTAAATTTAATTACCAGCAAATCATCAAAGGACCCACCAGGATAACCAAACAATCCAGAACACTTATTGACATGGTATTTACTAATAAACCAGAACGAATAACCAGAACCTATAATCTTGTAACTGGTCTCTCAGATCATAACATGGTTCTTGCTGTCAGGAAACTTACTAAAAAGCGACTACAGTATTATGGGGGAGTCGATATTGACAAATCAAATTTTATTATCCCCAAATCAAAAAATGAGGAGTTTGAACATTACTTAGAGAATCAAAATTGGGAGCAGCTCATGTCAACATGTGAAGTAGATGATTGTTGTAATTTTATAACTGCAACAATCACAAAGTCTATAGAAAAATTTTCAAAGCAAATTAAAAGTAGACAACAGAAGATTAGCCTACCATGGTTAAATAATGAAATAAGAAAACTTATGAAGAGGCGAGACTATGCACTGAAAACATCACTAACCTCCAAACTACAAAATGATCACCTTGTGTACAAAAGTTTAAGAAATAAAGTGGTACATGAGCTGCGAAAATCAAAAATATCTTATTACAATAAACTGATAGATCATGCAAAGGGTAACAACAGTTCCCTATGGAGGCATTTAAATAACTTAACTAATAAAAAAAACGATCAGAAGGGGGTAAAGGAACTTAGAATCAATGGCAAGACCGTCAGTGACAAGGCTACTTTGGCAAATGAATTTAATTCACACTTTGTGGGCTCTGTGGAAGACTTAACAAAAATTTTTGTGCTGCCAAATGTGCTCAACAACACAAATTCCATACTTCCAACAGATACTTTTCACATCGATGAGGTAAATGAGAAGTTAATTGCTGGTATTGTTAAAACACTGTCAAACTCAAAAACTAATGATATCTACAATATGAGCACCTCCTTTCTCAAAATGCACAGCAAAATATTAATCAAACCACTGACTCATCTCATTAATCTCTCCATTAGGTCTAGTACATTTCCATCTGGCTGGAAAAAAGCTGTCGTCATACCAGTTCATAAATCAGGCAGTAAAGACGATATATGCAATTACCGCCCAATCTCTATTTTACCAGTCCTATCTAAGGTTCTTGAAAAAGTTGTAGCTACACAGCTGATAGACTACTTACAAGACAGTCAACTTCTTCATCCACATCAATTTGGTTTTAGACCAGGATACTCAACAGAAACAGCAAATTGTTGCCTTATTGAAAACGTCAAACAGTCCTTGGACAGGGGTAATGTGGTAGGAGCTGTTTTTCTAGATCTCAAAAAGGCTTTCGATACTGTAAACCACAGTTTGCTTTTATCCAAAATGGTATCTTTTAACTTCTCCCCAAATACATTAGAATGGTTTGCATCTTATCTCCAGAATAGAGAACAGTGTGTAAAAGTTCACCAGGATAAATCCTCATTTTTAAACAACCGCATGGGTATCCCACAAGGGTCCATTCTTGGTCCTTTACTTTTCAGCATTTTTATTAATGACTTGCCGTTACACTGCTCAGCTGCAACATGCCAACTTTATGCAGATGATGCAGTTATTTACACAGCTGCCAAGACTCCAGCACAGGCTGCAGATGTACTGTCTACAAGTATGGTTGATGTCCAAGAGTGGCTCCTCAAGAACCATCTATTGCTGAACCTTCAGAAAACAGTCTCAATGTGCTTTTCAATCAAAAAATGTAACCTGCAATATTTTAAAGTTAATATACATGATCATGACATCAGTTTAGCTACAGAATTCAAATACCTTGGCATTGTACTAGATCCTCAACTCAAATTTAATCTTCATATAAAGAAAATTTCAAAAACAGTAAAAAAAAATCTGAACTGCTTTAAATTAATTAGATATTACATACCTTACGAAGCAGCTGCACTGTATATGCATTCTATGGTTTTTTCTCATATATCATACTGTTTGACAGTCTGGGCTCAAGCAGCCCCTTCCACAATAAGACATATAGGTTCATTATATAATCAAACCCTAAAAATCTTGGACAAAAAGCCCATTAGGTGGCATCACTGTAATGTTTTAAAAAAATACAACCTATTGAGTTTTGAGAGCTTCATTGACCTCTGTCTTCTGAAATTAACGTTCAAATGTTTCCATAAATCAGCACCCGAGCCACTTGCTGGTTTCGTCCAAAGACAGGACAGCAGCAGAGCCACCAGGAGTTCTGTTAACAATAACTGTAAAATATTCCACCGCAGAACCACATTTGGACAAACAGCTTTCTCTATAAAGGGCAGTCACATCTGGAACACAATGCCAAATGAAATTAAAATAATAACGGACTTTAAAACATTCACTAAAAATGTTAAAAACTGGCTGAAAAATAAACAAGAATGTACTCATGTATGAATTATTTGTCTGCAAAGTGAGAGTGAATGAAGGGAAGGAATAAATGTGTTTGTTTATAGTGAGTGACGGAGGGAGGAAGGCCTGACTCACATTTAACACATATAAATGTGTTAAATGTGAGTCAGGCTGTTATATTTGTGTATTTATAATATTTATAATATTTATGTTAAATGTGAGTCAGGCTGTTATATTTGTGTATTTATAATATTTATAATATTTATAATTGTGTATTTATAATTTTTCTGCATTGATGTATGTGGTTATTGTGTATATTTTTTATCTTGATTCTTTTTTCTAAAGCCCATCCAGGGACAAGAGTTGCAAATTAGCTAATAGCTATACACTCTATGTGCAACACATCAGATTGATTGTCTTTGATTAATTGTCTATGTTTATTGCACTGTCCCTGTCAAATAAACTAATCTACTACTACTACTGATTACCATCAGCTGTTCCCAGCCCCGTTGATCATCTTTCCCAGTCCTT
Source organism: Pholidichthys leucotaenia (assembly GCA_020510985.1). Lineage (NCBI taxonomy): Eukaryota > Metazoa > Chordata > Actinopteri > Cichliformes > Pholidichthyidae > Pholidichthys > Pholidichthys leucotaenia. The sequence goes on along the minus strand of CM035842.1, from coordinate 367,314,656 downwards.
ACCCAGGTGCGTCCAATCTACAATCCCCAGCAATGCATGTACTTAAGGAGCCTTTTTCCAGTCACGCATTGCTGGGTCATTGCACTTCATTTACAGTCATTGTTCATCGTATGAAGTCACGTCAAAGGAGGACTATTCTCACTCAGTGTTTTATGTGGACTTCTCGGACAATTCCAGTCCAGTGAGTATTTCCGTGAGTGTTTTCCCCGGTGGTCCTCGCCAATTGACTGTTGAGCATCCTGATGGACTCCTTAAGCTACAGTGGAATACATGACTTATAACTGTGAATCAGTGTTGTCATGTTTAATAAATGTGTGTGGTGCATAATCCTGCACTTAAATCCTCATCCTTATCTCCTCCTCCGTACGTTGTGGAAAAGCACACGAGGAGTTCATGACAGAATGGCCCAGCCCGAATAAAAGGATTTAGTGGGTACACCTACACATCCTTTCCCTTCCCTTTTTGTGTAATATTTTTGAGACTGGTCTGTGTTGGAGTTGGCCATGGATTCGGCGCCTCAAAGCTATCCTTTGAGCTTGGGATGGGAGTGCTACCGTGCATTAATGGACATCGATGGGCTCATTGCATCGGCCAGCCTGTATTCTGCCCCGGAGGATATTCTCTGGTTTGTGGGTCTGGTGGAGGCAGAGGTCCGGTGGTGCCCTCAGCTCGCTCGGCATGCCGAGGGAATAGAGAGGATTGCCCGATTGTCAGCGCTACGGCATGGGTGCGGCAAAGGGGTGAGGAAGTCCCTTAAGAAGACCGAGGCCGCGTCGAGGGATAAGTGCTCCCGGGTCTCCATTTAACTTGCCTCCCACCAGAGCGAGAGGCCTGCTCCCGTTCCGGCTCCCCCAGCTCCAGCACCCAGCTCTCGATGTTGTCCTGCAAGATGGCGCCATGAGAAGCCTTCCCCTTCACCAGCGGCCATCACCCCTACAGTTCCTGTTAGTTCCGACGGGGCCGCCTCGGGAACGCCCACCTCCGTTGGAGACGGCTCTTCCTCCACCCGTTGAAGAGGGCCAGATCACCGTGGACACAGAGAGGGATGACAGCCTGCCAGCTGCAGCAGTTAACATCAAAAACTGGGAGGACAGGCAAGTGTTTTTTTCATTCTACTCATTTTGTGAGTAATAAACCTTGTCTGTCTCCCGGGAGACGGATCCAGTTTCAGCAGTTCGCTGGGCAACCTCCAACAGCTGCAGCTAATAACTCTTGCTCTATCCCTTCTGTGTCTCCTCCATTTTCTTCTGAGCATCCGTCGATCCAGGATCAGAGCCGTCGGACAGTGGATCCTACTCCAGAGGCAGCACCGAGGTGTTTCTCTGCAGCCACAGCGGTGGAGTCCCCTGCTTCTTCTCCCGGGCCAGCGCCTGCTCAATCCCCAGGCGTGCCGACGGACGAGGAGTGGTCGAACCTGCTCGCCACACTCAACCGCCAGGTCGAGGAGGAGCATCATGAGATGGAGAAGCGCTGCAAGAGGGAGGCCCAAGGACGCACTTCTCCAGCTGTGAAGGTTCCACCCCCTGCGCCGGCTCAATCCCCCGGCTTGCCAACAGACGAGGAGTGGTCGAACCTGCTCGCCGCGCTCAACAGCTGGGTCGAGGAGGAGTCGGATGAGGGTTCCCCAGCGCTTGAGCTCCTCGTGACCACTCCGCTTCCCTCTCCGGAGAAGATGGAGCTTCTTGGCATGACTGACTCACTGTCCAGCGTGGCGCTTCGCATCCCAGACTATCTGGTCCCTGAGCCATCCAGGAGGAAGAGAAGGAGGAACTCCCGAAGGAAGAGGCCTCCAGTCTCACCGGTGCAGCACAAGGAGGAACGCCTGGAGAGGGGTAACATCTCGGAAGCCGCTGAGGACATCTTGTGTCAGGAGGACAGACAAGTTATTTTTCAATTAACTTCTATGTTTGATGAACAATTTTGCCTGCCTCCTGGTGAGGAGACTCGGGATGAACAGCCCCCTGAGTGCTCCGCCCCAGCAGCATGTAATGCCCCATACCCAACCTCACTCAACCCTTTCTGTGTACCCCCACAAGCACGCCAACACCGGACCAAACCAGAGACACGGGAGGGTCCAACTCATGGGTCAGCGGAGAGGTCGTCCTCGGCCGCCACACCAGAGGAGCCGGTGGCGTGGAGGATGGCGCACGGCAGCACCAGGACTGCTACTACCATCACACCTGCAGTGAGGGCTGCCACAGCAGAATCATCCCCCGGACCAGACCTCCAGCTGACGGGACCCCGAACACCATCGTCAGCATCGTCAGAGTCCTGGACGGCAGTAGAGCTCGAGCACAGGCAAGTAACCTCTCCGGTAGTTCATTTGTCAATGATGGAGGGATCTTGTCTGGGTCTTGGGGAGGAGAGCCGGGTGTGGCTCCCAGCTGCATCTGGACTCCCCTCACCCGGCTCTGCCACTGCTGGCGACCCTAACCATTCCTCCTCTCCTATCCCCTTCGAGCTCCTTCCTAGGGTCGCCGGAGAGGAGCTATCACAACCTGGTTACCCACGGATGATGACGCAGGCCCATTTGTCCCAGAGGAGGTCGATGGGGGAGTAGCACCCGACGGACCGGAGGAACCCGCGCACCCTAAATTGCTGGAGTCCTGGACGGCGGTGGAGCCCGAGTTCAGGCAAGTGTGCTCCATTATGTCAGTAGTGTCTATGTTGATGACACACTACCTGACTCATGGTGAGGAGGACCCGGGGCAGCTCACATAAGCCCTTGGGGCCACCTCACTGGGCTCTACCACTGCCGGCGACCCTGACCCGGTCTCTCTTTTTCCCTATCCATGTTTGGAGCCCCCTGACAGGGTCACCGGAGAGCAGCTGATCCCACCTGAAGCCTTTGAGGATTGGGGGTCAGTGCCAGGGGTCAAGGGAAGCATGACCTCCCCCGTTGGGGAGACCACTGCGGGCGCAGCAGAACCTCAGCCGGAGGTCACTGCAGGTGCAGCGGAGCTTCAGCCAGAGGACACCGCGGGTGCAGCAGAGCCTCAGCCAGAGGTCACCGCGAGTGCAGCGGAGCCTCAGCCAGTGGTAAATGCGGGTGCAGTGGAGCCTCAGCTGGTGGTCAACATGGGTGCAACGGAGCCTCAGCCGGTGGTCACCGCAGGTGCAGTGGAGCCACAACTGGTGGTCACCATGGGTGCAGCGGAGCTGGCCCAGTTGGGGTCCGCCATGGATGCAGCCGTGTCCCAAGCCGGGACCACCAGGGGTGCTGTGGATCTGCCAGAGGACACCGCGGCTCCCTTCTCCCGAACTGCCTGCTGGGCCTGGGACTCTGGCCGGCCTCCCGAGCCTCCGCGTCTTTGGACTTAGGAGGGCTATTGTGGACCCTGTGTGGGGTGTTGTGTTCCCACCTTTCCTGTTCCCCCTACCTCCCACCCAGGTTTGTGTTGTTTGTTCCTGTTTGGGGGGGGAGGTCTGGAATATTTCTTTGGGTGTCTGGAAAGCCACCCCTTAAAGGGGAGGCTCTGTCAGGAGCCGAGCCAGCTTGGTTTCCAAGGGCTTGGTTTCCGGCTCGGTCCTGATCTTTCTGTGGGTCTCGGTGCCGTTGTGTATGCATGTTTAGTACAGTATGTATTTCCAGTGTGCTACCATATCCATAGCCACTGCTCTGGGGCCGGCAGCTGTGTGTACTGCTGACATTCTGCTGGTCCGACCATGCCCCCTCATTGATTACCATCAGGTGTTCCCAGCCCCGTTGATCATCTTTCCCGGTCCTCGTCCTGGTGCATCCAATCTACAATCCCCAGCAATGCGTGTACTTAAGGAGCCTTTTTCCAGTCACGCATTGCTGGGCCATTGCACTTCATTTACAGTCATTGTTCATCATATGAAGTCATGTCAAAGGAGGACTATTCTCACTCAGTGTTTTATGTGGACTTCTCGGACAATTCCAGTCCAGTGAGTATTTCCGTGTGTGTTTTCCCCGGTGGTCCTCGCCAATTGACTGTTGAGCGTCCTGATGGACTCCTTAAGCTACAGTGGAATACATGACCTATAACTGTGAATCAGTGTTGTGTGTTTAATAAATGTCTGTGGTGCATAATCCTGCAATTAAATCCTCATCCTTATCTCCTCCTCCGTGCGCTATGGAAAAGCGCACGAGGAGTTCATGACAGATTTATTGTCCATCTTCACAGCGACAGGGAAAACTGCCCATAAAACACGAACATTTCTTTGAAAATTGGCCAGTGAGCGCTAGCTCATCACTCTATATATAATTCAAGAAATCTCTGTGACGATGTGACAATGTGACGATGTCACAATCATAGGACTCGCTAAAAGATCATAGCACTCGCTATGAGATCAAAGGCAGGCATCACTCCCGATCATAGGACTCGCTATGACATCATCAAAGATCAAAGGCAGGCTTCACAGATCAAAGGCAGGCATCACTGAAGTGGTGACGTCAAAGATCAAAGGCAGGTCTGTCTGTCTGTCACGATGTCACAATCATAGGACTTTGTGTTGCCATGGTAACCATGTCAAAGATCAAAGGCAGGCATCACTGAACGAGTGGTGACGTCAAAGATCAAAGGCAGGCATCACTGAACGAGTGGTGACGTCAAAGATCAAAGGCAGGCATCTCTGAAAGAGTGGTGATGTCAAAGACCAAACGCAGGCATCACTGTATGACATCACCAAAGATCAAAGGCAGGCATCACTGAACAAGTGGTATGACATCAAAGATCATAGGACTCGCTATGACATCATCAAAGATGAAAGACAGGCATCACTGAACGAGTGGTGACACACTTGCTTACACCTGCTTTCTACGGGCATGCAGAAATACTTGCTTATACTTGGTGTCTACGGGCATGCACAGGCATGCACTAGTTGTGCTAACAACACACTTCTGGAAGTTGAACCAGAACCGGAAACTCAAGAGTGGGGCGGGTCACCTCGGCAAACTTTTTTTTTTCTTCAAATTTGCGCTGTGTTCGGAATGCTCACTCACTCACTCACTCACTCACACCCTCCCTATTCGCTATATAGTGAATTTTGTCATGATCTGAGCGCTGATATCGTCCGTGCTTGGGTCACACAGTATTTTCCTCCCGTTCTGTGTTAGTTTTCCTTATGGCTTTCCCGGGCTCTTATTCTGACAGCGTCTCTGCGGGACTTCCGGCTGTCAGAGCCAAGCTCCACGGTTACAGCTGACTGTCATTCCACTGATGATGACCTCATCAGCTGGTTTATCCTCTAAGCACTATTTAAGGGAGCAGCTATGGTTACTCCGGGCTGCGACCTCACACACACATAATGCTGGTCTCCCCAACGTTCGGCTGGAGTCCCTATTCCCCAGCTCGAGTCACGCTCGTGTTCTCCTTATTCTCAGTAAGTTTACTCCCGTTATCCTGAGTGCATTATTAATGTGCCTTTGCTATAGTCGTTATTTGTGTTTAGCCCCACGTGGCTCTTTATTTTCGTATAGTGTGTCTTCCTCTAATAAATATGCAAACTCATTGGCTGACTATAGCGTCTCATTAGTGTTCCACGAGGACCACCCATGACAAATTTAGATATAGTGGACTATATAGTAAACTCAATATAACAGTAAAATTAACAGCTTTCGGACACTACTGGCTTGTTTTCATGGCACGGTTAATGACATCATCACATGAGACAGTAAAACGTAACAGACTAACGGTGGTAAAAAAAAAAAAAAAATGAATACCTGCATGTAATTTGTAGTAAATATGTATTAAATCAAATTATTTTTGCTGAACTCATCATCATCATCATAGCAGTCTGTTGTGGGCGACAATGACTGTTTCATTTAGGTCTGATCAGATTCCTCCACACAGCTCTGTCCTTAGCCTTCCGCTTCCAGGAACTCCTGTCTATACCCAACTTGAGCCTTGGTCTACCCTGATTGTGTTTGCCCTCGCATAACTGTGAGTAGAGTAACTGCAGAGGGAGAGGCTGGTGGTCCATTCTCTCAACATGTTCGAGCCATCTCAGGTTCATCTGTATTAGCATGTCCTCCATTGATGGTAGACCAGCTCATTTCAACACTTCTGTGTTGGTTATCTTGTCTTTCCATGAGATGTTCATTATGGCTCAAAGGTGTCTCATCATGTATGCGTGGAGTTTCTTCACCTGCACTCTGTAGACAGTCCAAGCTTCAGCACTGTACAATAGAGTAGCCAGTACTGTCGCGCTGTACACTTTGCATTCCACTCAGATAGACACATGTCGATTGTTCCACAGTCTCTCCCTCAAGTTTCCAAACACAGCGCTCGCTCTTCCCATTCTGAGAGATAGTTGATCCTACAGCCTAGCATTCTCTGAAACAGTACTCCCTAGATACCTGAAAGTCTTGCACTTGACTAGTGGCTCTGTACCAATGCTGATCTCTTCTGGTAGTGATGTTGATAATTGGAACTTTGGTGGTTAATAAAGGCACTCTGTCTTCTTGATGTTGATTTAGAGGCTGAATTGGCTAGCTGCTCTTGCAAATTTCTCCATAAAAGATTGAATATCTTCCACACTGTGTTCAACTAGAGCACTGTCGTCGGCAAAGTGCATTTCTCTTACTACCTTTATCGATGTCTTACTCTTGGCTTTAAACTGTGCCACATTGAACAAGTCTGCTTCTTTCCTTGTTTGAATGTATACTCCTCCTGAAGTGTCTTTGAAGACCACCTCCAGCATGGCTACCAGATATAGCAACAAGAGTGTAGGCACCAACACACACCCTTGTTTCACCCCGTTGCTTACTGAAAAGTCTTTAGATACTGAACCACTCATTGCCATGTTTGCTTGCATACCTGTATGGAGTGCCTCGATCAGACTGACAAACTTCTCTGTACAACCATATTTCTTGAGTACCTGCCAAAGTCCCTGTCGCGAAACAGTATCAAAGGCTTTACTGAAGTCTATGAAGACTACATAAAGCGGCATGCTCTGTTCGATACACTTTTCTTGAACCTGTTTCAAGAAGAAAATCATGTCCATTGTGCTTCTTCCACTTCTAAAGCCACACTGGGTTTCCGGTAGTACATTCTGTGAGATGAGTTCATTGAGTCTGTTCAGTAGTATACGTGAGAGAATCTTACCAACAGTGGCTAGTAGTGATATACCTCGGTAATTTCCACAATCGTTCCTGTCACCTTTCTTGAACAAAGGCACAATACTTGAATCCTTCCAGTCTTGAGGTACTTTCTGGGCATCCCATATCTCTTGGATGAGCTTTTGCAGGCAGTTGGTCAGCTGAACACCACCAAAGTTCCACACTTCTGCTGGAATTCCATCCCTTCCTGGAGCTTTACCATCCTGTGTTGTCCTGACATGCTGCCATTAGTTCATCAAAATTTGGTGGTTCATCCATACTTGATACAGCTGGTCACTGCACTAGAGCTTCTTCAGCCTCTTCAGTGAGATCTCCAGGGTTGTTTAACAGTTGATCAAAGTGGTCTGCAAATCTGTCCAGGATCTTGTCTTTCTCCTGCAAAACCGTTTCACGATCCATAGCCTTTAGTTGGATCAATCCTCTTGGTTTAGGACCGTAGCTTTCTCTCAAACCTGTGAAGAATGTTTTCATGTCCTTCCTGTCTGCTGCAGTTTGAAGTTTCTCTGCTTTTTCATCCCACCAGTTGGACTTCATCTCTCTGGTGTAGTTCTGTAGCTTCCTCTGAGCCTTTGAGTATTTCTTTTTCTTCGACCTTGTGTTACACTGTAGGCTTTCCTGCCTAGCTGTATTCCTTGCTTCTAGTAGTTTCTTCAGGTGTTCATCATGCTCATCAAACCAATCTTGATGTTTCCTCTCAGGGTGGCCTAATACATCACTCGCAGTCTGATACACCATATCCTTCAGTGTTGCCCATTTCTCTTCTATGTCATTCTCTGAGTTGTTGCTGTCCCAGTCTTTCAAGGCTTCATCCATTTCCTGTGTAAGTTCTTCCTGCTTCTTTTAGCCTTTCAGTGCACTAGTGTTTAGCTTCCGTGGTGGCTTCGTACCCGTCCTGCAGTGCTGTTTTCATCTCCAAATCCTTAATCTAGATCTCAGCATAACATGATCAGTGCCACAGTCTGCGCCTCTCTTTTAATATGACCCTTCTCTCTTACCTCTGGTTTTTCTCCCATCTCTTTGTCTTTTTATACCCTGATTGATGGAGCCTTGAGTATTTTTATCGTGTTTATAGTCAGCTTCATATGTGTCTGTGTTTGTGTCTATGTTGAATGTAATTTGTGGCTTGTATATATGGATGTCACCAGACTGCAAAACAAATCTACCTACGGGTACAAATAAAGTAACCTGAACCTGAACCTGATTGCTCTGGTGTCCAATACATCCCTTATGTCTCTTTGCCTGACTATGATGTAGTCTAACAAGTGCCAGTGCTTGGATCTTGGGTGCATCCATGTCTTCTTGTGTGTGTCCTTGTGCTTAAATAGAGTGTTGGCTATCACAAGGTCGTACTCTGAACACAGTGCAAGTAGAAGTTCTCCATTAGCATTGCACTTGCCTACTCCATGACTGCCTAGCACTCCTTTCCATTTCTCGGTGTCCGAACCAACTCTGGCATTAAAATCTCCAACGAGCATCAGCCTGTCATCAGTCGGTACACACCTGATAGTCTCACGTAAATCATTGTATTACTCTTCCTTCACCTCCTCTGTGTTGGTCATTGCTGGGGCATATACACTGATGAGTGTGGCATACATCTTCCGCTGTAGTGGGAGTCTCATAGTCATTATCCTGTCGTTGATTGGCACCGGTTCCTCATCAAGCATTGCTGCTATCTGCTTTCTACCTGCAAAGCCCACTCCTGCTTCTCTCCTTTCTTGAGTTGATCTCCCACTCCAAAAGAAGATGTACCCATGGTCTTCCAAGCTATCATATCCAGGCAATCTTGTTTCACTAAATGCAGCTATGTCTACATTGTACCTGTTCATTTCCAGGGCCACAAGTGCGGTCTGTCTTTCTGGGCACTGTGATGTTGTTCTGTCCAACAGAGTGCGTACATTCCATTCTGCTACACACAAGGCTGCTGTTTTCCTCTTCTTTTGTCTTCCTGCTCCTAGCTTACTTTTCGCTGCCTGTCGGAGTGTGAACAGATCAGCGTGGACCTTGTGAGCCAGGGCGACATCCAAGCCGGTATGAGTTGCTTTGTGATTGACTATTTCATGAAACTGCTTGCAAAGTATTTGAGTACCGCTAGCTTTTGCTGGACTAGCAGCACATTCTTGGCAGATAAAGGTGATAGAAAAATTCCATATTATCTACATTATTGATATTAATAATGTATTATTATATTTGAGAAGTAGCATACCTTTCATATGCCATGTTTAATGTTTATATGTGCATTCCATGTGAAATAAGTTCATATATTCTTGACATGTTTCTGTGAGCAATTTCAGAGAGTTCAGACTGAAGATCAGTACAGGATCAGTACATGCATAAGGAATGATCTAAGCTACTCTCAATCTCTGACATGACCTGCTTTGGGTCACAGGAATGCACAGGAACTCCTCAGCCTGTACAAATCAGTTCTATAGATTAGGTATACAGACATTCTGTTAGTTTTATGGACCTCATGTGCATGTCTCCAGAGTGTTTGTGACATTTCCCCGGATAAGCTTTGATTATCAGGACTGTCCCGTTCTGTCCCTTCCCTTATCCTCATCCTCCCTCTCCTTTCTCCTACCTATATATATCAGACCTAAAGAAATGAACCCTTTAGAGATTCTAGGTGTGTAATGCCATGCTTTGTAATCTCTCCCCCAAGTGGCCATTGGGGTGACACCTTATATATTTTTGTAATAAATGTACATAAATCCAATTTTCCGCCTGATTTTTGACTTTGAATAATTTAAGCTCAAAATTATTCTAACATTTTGGCGCTCCGAACAGCAGATCCACATATCTCAGTCTTTCCAGCGCCTCTGCTTGATTTCAGCAAGTGCACAGCTGATCAAAAGACCTTCCAGGCTGAGTGAGAAAAACAAAAAGGCTCAGTTACTGCAGTGAAGGCATTTCAAACTGGGGCACTGGAACTGACTGGGTGACGGATCTGAGAATCCTACAGGCGGCTTGGATGTAAGCACATTTATTGTTGATGTTTATGATTATAAAAGATAGTGAGATTACCCGGACCGATTGAACATTGCAGATGCTGTTTGGGTGTACTGTATTATTATGGCTTGAAATCGCTGGGTTTATCCTGCTCACGGTGAGCGATGTCGCAATATTCACTTGAGGAGAACGAGCTTCTCTGCCAACGGTGAGCATTATTGCAAGACCCAGGGAGGCCCCCTAGGGTTTTCGCTGTCCTCTGCACCCTGTCAGTGCGGTGGAGGTGCCGGAAGTTGCATGCACAGAAAAAAGGGAAAGATTTGTGCTCTTTTAACCACGGATGTTTTATTGTCTAAATAATTAGGCTCTCGACATCCCATGGAGGAGTGGCGTGATCCCAGAAAAGTAGATTTTCACTGAAGATTCGTGCCCTTATCGTGTCTGCTTATCGCCCATGGGATTTCCCTCTGCTACGGTGAGCTATTGCAAGATACCGGGGGAGGAGGTCTTACTGGGGCTTTCGGCACACAGCGGAGGGGTTACGTGACCACTGAAATACTGGTAGATTTTATTTTGAGAATCTGTTGAAGCGCTGGATAAAAGTTATTGCAGTCTGGTTTGTTTTGTCTCTGTGTAATCTGCTCCAGTGGGGAAAAGTGAGAGTTCTCCATGGAGGCGGAAAGAACGGGTTGTAAAATTGTTGTTTGTGATTTTTTTCTGGTATCTGTGGAGCATAAAAGAGTTGGCTAATTGCTTATTATCCTTTTGGGAAATGATTAAAATTGTGGACGTTTGCAAATTATACTTCTGGGTGAGAAATTCTGTTTTCATTGCGGTAGGGAAAAAAAAGACAATGGTGGGTTGCCACATTTGCTTTTCCAAGCATTTTTTGGCGGGTTGCCATTTCAAGCTTGTTTTAAGGTGATTATTCTGTTGCTCTGCTAAACAGCTGCCCGACAGTAACCTTGGAGAGATAACAGAACTGCGCTGCATGTGTGTGCGTGTGGTATGTGTGGGCCCTTGTGTTTGACAGTGAGTGAGTGAGAAGAAGAGAAAAGAAGAGTGAGAAGAAAAACAAAACTCTATGTATGAGTATTTTTTTTTTTGCAAAGTTTTGAGGTTTTACTTTTTTCAGTCTAACTTTGTGGGTTTTGACTCTAATGTTGCGTATGTGATAAACCATTTACATATTTTTAAAGCCAATATTTTCATTTCCTCCAGTTTTTCTTTGGAAAATGAAAAACATTGAGCTACTTTTACTCAATTTTTTGACGTATTACTGACTTTTATTGACTCAATTGCCTTATTTCTCTGACTGAAGCATAACAGTGAACTTTACAGGATGCAGGACTAACGATTTCCCCGCTGTCGCCAAAACAACCATCCTCTGGGAGCCTCTCTCTCACCACTGTACGTGGCTCCCTCGTCGAGACCACAGGTGCATAGAACATCTAATTTAAGTACAACTGCTTGCATCTTCATCAATGCTACCAGCATGACATCACAACTGTGTACATTTGCTGCCCACATATAAAACTGCTCTCAGAAGAGGCAAGGTGGAGACGAGAGACATTGATGTGTGGACAGAAGATTCAGTGCACAGCCTCCAGAAATGCTTTGACTGTACAGACTGGGAGATGTTCACACTGTCCTGCGGGGATGATTTGGACTCTTTGGTGGACGTCACATGCTCATATATGGCTTTCTGTAAAAATAAATCATGGGTTACAAAATCAGTTAAATCCTGCTTACAGAGGAAAGCACTTGCCTTTAAACAGGGGTCTGTTTCTGAGCTACAGATTGCCACAAAGGAGCTGAAGGCCGAAATTTTAAGAGCAAAACAGAATTATAAATCAGAGTTGGAAAGCAAGATGGCAGCAAAGAAACTTGGTTCAGCCTGGGCCAGTATGAAAACTATTGCAGGCCTTCAGAGCACAGAGCGCAGTAATCGTGTGTTTTTAGATGGTTTTAATTCAGACACAGAGCTGGCTAATGCTCTTAATTGTTTTTATGGTCGTTTTGACTCCTTTGATTTTAACACTGAAACCCAAGATTTGAAACAGAAACTCAAAGACAATCAGCACTTTAATATTGAGGTGCAGGATGTTAAAAGGGAGTTCTGCGCTGTAAAAGTGAACAAAAGTCAGGGCCCTGATAATATATGTGGGCGCTTGGTAAAGTCCTGTGCACATGAACTGAGTCCTATATTTCATTACATTTTCAATAAGTCCTTACAGACACAACATGTGCCGAAGATCTGGAAAGAAGCCGTGGTTGTTCCCGTTCCAAAATCCAGCTGTCCTAAAACGGTAAACGACTTTAGACCAGTTGCTTTGACTTCAATTTTAATGAAAATTTTTGAAAAATTGGTCAGATGTGAGGTCCTAAAGCAGATTGAGCATGCATTGGATCCTCTGCAGTTTGCCTACAGGCCTCACAGAGGAGTGGAGGATGCCACTGTCACTCTGTTTAACATGCTTTTTAAACATCTGGATTTTAATGGGACACACGCCAGACTTTTATTTGTGGACTTTTCCTCCGCCTTCAATACAATCCAACCTCATATCTTAGTTGAAAGGCTCCTGCAGCAATTTGATTTGAGCAATAATCTGGTGGGTTGGATTCTGGATTTCTTAACCAACAGGACGCGGAGAGTAAGGGTCAATGGTACATTGTCAGACCTAAAGTGCTCTTCTACTGGCTCTCCTCAGGGGTGTGTGTTGTCACCTCTACTCTTCATCCTGCACACAAACATGTGTCGGAGCAGACATGACAACAGACACATTACAAAGTATGCTGATGACTCAGTTATTGTCAGTCTCCTCCAGGATGGTGAGAGTGGCCACGGCCCAGTAGTTGATGATTTTGTTCACTGGTGTGAGGATTCCTACCTGCAGCTGAATACGACAAAAACTAAAGATTATTGACTTTAGGAGGAAAAATCCCAGGCACAAAGTCACCGTACTAAAAGGCCAGACCACCGAATGTGTACAATCCTACAAATATCTTGGGACGATTATTGATAGTAATTTAAACTTTGAAGAGAACTGTGAAAGGGTGTGCAAAAAGGGTCAGCAACATTTGCATTGCTTGAGAAAACTTGCACGCTTCCAAGTTGACCAAACCATAATGACAATGTTTTATCGGGCTTTTATTGAATCTGTTTTATCCTTTTCTTTAGTGTCATGGTTTGGTCAGATAAAACTGAAACAGAGGAAATCCTTGGATCAGGTAGTTAGATGGTCCAGTCGTTTGCTTGGTGAGCCACAGCTGAGCCTGACATCCCTGTACACCAGACAAGTACAGAGGATGGCTACCTCCATTTTAAATGATGACTCCCACCCTTTGCACTGCCACTTTCAGCTTCTTCCCTCAAGACGGAGGTTTGCTGTCCCAAAAAGTAGAACCCAGCGCTACAAAAACAGCTTTGTCCCTGCTGCTGTCAAAGAGTTGAACAAGCTGTAAAAATATATTGCACATAATTTAGGTACCTATTTATTAACTCCATTTTATATTTACTTATTTTTGTAGGATGTCACTTGGGTTCTAAATATTTTATTGGATTTTAGACCTTTGAGTTTTTAACCTCTTTGACTAGTTTTTAACTTTTAATATGACCCTTCTCTCTTACCTCTGGTTTTTCTCCCATCTCTTTGTCTTTTTATACCCTGATTGAGTATTTTTATCATGTTTATAGTCAGTTTCATATGTGCCTGTGTTTGTGTCTATGTTGAATGTAATTTGTGGCTTGTATATATGGATGTCACCAGACTGCAAAACAAATCTACCTACGGGTACAAATAAAGTAACCTGAACCTGAACCTGACAATGATGAAATTAACTGAATATTACAATATCACGCTGTCACTTAATAATGCCTAATCACTGAAGGCTTTGTGTACACATTATATTACATGATTCAAAGCACAGAAGAGGTTGATGATTACTGTGTTTGTGCATGTGATTTGCCAGAGTCTACTGACTATCAAACACAGGCTTTGGTAATTCTATGTCATATTGTTGCTTTGTTTCAAAATCACTAAATTCACTTTTTAATAAATGGCATATGCAATCTTATTCATATTTTGATCCTCAGTCTGTCCATGTAGAAGAAAGGGAAAAAGAAATAATAGCTTATTTAGCTGTAAGGATTGCAGAACACAGCAAGATGACAATGAAATTTTTGTATTATCAGGAGATGGTAAATTTATGAACAGAAAAGACAAAAATAGCACAAGATTTCTGCCAAAATGGAGAAAGGGAATTTAATATCAATGGTAAACTCAGACTGATTAGCGGTGGATGGAGTCAGCCAAAAAGAGTTGTATCAGACTGACCTAGATAAGGTAACGGTAAACAGACAGAATCAGCTTTCAAAGGACTCAAATGTTTATAATAAAAAGAAGGACACTCAAGGTCTGACGGGTTTTAGGACATATTAAAAAAAAAAAAAGAAAAGAAAAAGAAAAAACAAACCACAGATTGTGGTCCTGTGCCATAAATTCCTGAAAACAGAGATTAGGCCTGCACCTGCAGTTACTAATTCAAAATGCTGCATTGGTTTAAGACTTCTAATATATGACACTGTTTTGTATAAACATAATCCTAAACTAGTGATTACCCATGTCAATTGGTAAAACATTTACTGATTCACAGAATATTTAGCGAATACTTGCTGTGAATAGCAAAAACACATTCAAATTGTGAAAGCTTTAGGTGTGAGTTAAGGGTTTTTCTGCTATTCTTCATTCTTCGTTTTTCAACAGGAAAGGGAAAGCATTCACAAGATTTTTTATTAGCTTTCATCAGGAATTAGATTTGCCAAATTAACAAGGAATCATAACATTGTGGGGATCATGAAATGATGAGACTGGATAATTTCTCAGTATGGTTTATTCATCTCAACTCCCCAGCTCTCTCTCTCTCTCAGTCAGGAAAAAAGAGGAAGAGCTGCGGTAAACCCACATACATTTATACCCACACATCAAACACAGAATCACACATTCAAGTCACATCCTTCTATTTACACTTAATCACTTCAAAAGTCCTCTTTGCTCTTCTGTCTGACCCCAGGAGGTCAGACAGTCCTTTCAGGCTCACGCTCCAGATCCTCTGACTTCCTCCCAAATCCGCAGGTGGTCCAGACTCGTTGTCCATCTGAGGCGTGATGTCAATACACACCGCAAGCTTAAAGTCCTTCTATGCTTGGGTCTCTGCAGTGAAATATGTGAGCTACATAATGTTACCATTATGGGCGCTACATCACTCCCCCCCAAACGCCAAAGAATGGACACACCCGATAACCTTATCCTAATGGCAATACAGCATATGTCACTCTGCCCGTAGTCTGGGCTTCAACCTCCTCCCAAACTTGCTGTACGCAGGTTTCACAGCCTGTGTTGTGCCGTCTTGCGGCGAATCTGTGGAATGAGGGGGAGAAAGGTTATTTGTCCCCTGCGGGGGCTCCAGGAGCCGTTCCCTGGGTGGTCTGCCGCGTCGAGGCGTCCTCGCCGGTCGTACAGATTCGTCATGCAACACAAAGACAGGCTTTAATCTATCAATACTGATTGTTTCTTTCCTGCCCCCCAAATCCAGCACAAAATATTTCTCCCCGGTTTCCAGCACTCAAAATGGACCGTCATATAGTGGGCGGAGACTGTGTCGCTGAGCGTCGTGCCTGACAAAAACAAATTCAGCGTTTTGTAAAGCTTTGGGAACAAAAACACACGGAAAAGTGTGATGAGCGGGGCCCGGGAGCATTTCTGCTCCCGTGCCAATCAGAGGTCCCCGCACCGGGGGGCGCCCTGGTGCCGCATGGGCTGGTAGGAACTCGCCAGGCAGCCTGAGAGGTTGCGCAAAAACCAATTCTGCGGGTGAGGCATCTAAAGGGCCTTTTCCACTAGCACGCTTTAGCGCGACACGGGACGGCTCAGCACGCTTTGTACGCTTTTCCACAAGCCCCAACACGGTTTAACAGCCGCGATTCTCAGCCCCGCTCCAGGGCAGGGTACAGCAGTGCTGAGCTGTGCTGTGTTGTGACGTTAACAGACTGGTCGCCGCTGATTGGTCAGGTCGTAACCGGCGCTGATTGGTCAGGTTGTAACCGCCCCTCTCCTCCTCCTCATCTACCAAATCTTCACGACCTTCTCAATAAAGTTTTTGAAAAAAAAAAAAAAGAATCTTCACGACCGCCTTTACTCAGCACGCAACTACTGTTGGCGGTTTCTTTTCAGTGTATTGCTGTGCTATTTTCATTTATTCTCTATCAAAAATGGCTTCGCGTAATAAGGGTGTTCCATGGACCAATAAGGAGGTGCAGTGTCTGCTCACTGCATTGTCAGACGAACGTATCCAGCGCGAGTTAGACGGAGCCGCCCGGAATGAAAAAATATACCGGGAGGTCTCGACATCGGAGTCCTTTAACGGTGAGTTTTAATTTTTTTTTATTGTGCGTTTTTTCGCAAATATATTCGGTAAGACACTCAGTTTATTTATGCAATAAAAAAGCTGTTCATTTGTGGATGGATCGCTGCTTTATTGCAGCACACTGCGGACTAAAGCTTTTATTTTAATTATTCATGTGAACAATACGCTGAAATAAGCTTATGTATTCTTGTTAAAAACTATTGTCTTTTCTGTATATCTTGCACTTACGTGCTGTATTTTATTGTGTGCATTTTCCTTGTAGAATCATCCCACGCGTCCGCCGCGACAGCCCGCACGGATTATTCAACCGAGCCTTCCTGACCCACAGCTGGCAGAGACGGCTTCATTCAACCGAGTCTTCGTGACCCAGTTTGGGAAGCTGGTGTAGACACTCAGTGGTCGGTGTGTATAAAATGTCGATTAACCTTCATGTTGTGTTGCAAAGTTTTTTTTTTCTTTAAATATTTTGTATATAATAAAATGGAATTGTTTTGGAAAGTGTGGTTTGTCTGTTATAACACTGAATTATAAAACAGTATAATTACATAGAAATTCCATTGCCTAGTCTGATCAAAATGATGCTGATCATCCTGTCAGGGGTCAACCATTGTAAAGGTAATGTAATTTTTAACTAGACCAAAAAAGAAATCTTTTTGTAAGCTTTCTGTTCTTTTTATTGAAATATCATAAAAAATTAGCACCAAGTCAAAGTAGGTACAAGCATATATAAATTGAATGTTCTATCGGCATTCCAAATTCAGAGATTTACAATACTTTAGAAGGAGTGTAGCATAATCTAAACAGAAAATAATAATACTGTTGTTCCAAACATTGACCTGAAGGTGAAAAACATGAATTTTTTTAATTCAGTACATCCAAAATGCCCTAGGATGTAAAAAATAATACAATTTAGTGTTGGCCAGTGTGCCACCATCTCATTATTTAATACGAATAAAAACAAGTTTCAGCTCATTATTTCTAGGTCATTTGGCAGTTAATTCAAAACAAAAGTGACTTGTGTTGTTACAGCTTAATTATGAGATAAAATTAATTGTGAGATAAAACCACAGAGCGAGCAAGGCAATAATCCTTGGATCCTTTTTTGTCTCGTGTAAATAAGGACTCAGTCGGGTGCGTAACGTCACGGGAGTGTGGCCCCGCCTCGCTGAGAATCTGCCGCTGCCCCGCTTCTAAAACCTCCTAACACAAACCATCACAGCACAAGCACAACACCGTGCTAATGGAGACAGAAGCATTCCGAGCCATACTGAAGTGAATCGAGCCGTACCGAGGTGTGCTGGGCTAGTGGAAAACAGGCTTTAGTCCTCTTTGGGTGCCGAACGCAACCCCAATAAAACCCATGGTAGTTTGTTTACCCAATCTGCATCCGTGAGCGACGCTCTGAGGGCTGCCTTCAAAGACCTGTGAAAATGCTTGCATAAACCATTGGCCTGTGGGTGATAAGCGGTAGTGCGGTGGACTGCCGCTCCTAAGCCGCTGGCCATTGCTGACCACAGTTCCGACACAAATTGAGGTCCCCTATCGGACGTAATATCCGACGGAACCCCGAACCGCGCTACCCAGGCTGTTAAAAAAGCGCGAGCCACCTCTGCCGCTGTGGTCGACGTTAATGAGACCATTTCCGGCCAACGTGTGGTTCGGTCCACCATTGTCAAGAGATGTGTGAACCCTTGTGACGGCGGCAGGGGGCCCACTAGGTCTACGTGCACATGATCGAATCTCTTAGCCGGAATGTGGAACGGTTCTAAAGGGGCCTTCGTGTGCCTGTGGACTTTGGCCCGCTGGCAAGCCATGCAGGCTTTCGCCCACTCTTTCACGTGCTTGCGCAGGCTCAGCCAAACAAACTTCTCCGCTACCATTTTCACCGAAGCGCGTACTCCCGGGTGCGCCAGGGAGTGCACCGCGTCAAAAACGCGACGGCGCCACGCAGCCAGTACCACCGGGCGCGGTCGCCCAGTGGATACGTCGCAGATTAGAGGGGGTGAACTGGTTTGTAAACTTTTGCTCTCCAGCCTTAACCCTGTTGGTCCAGACAGGAGCGCGCGCACGTCTGCGTCTCCGCTCTGCTCCGCTGCCATGGCTGCATAATCTATCCCCACATGAACAGGGGCCGCGTGCACGTCCGCGCTGTTACCCCGCCCCGCATCTGCGGTAGTACAACCCGCTTCCGCGCTGACAGGTGCTGTTACCGCGCGTGAGAGACAGTCCGCTACTACGTTGAGTTTACCGGCTACGTGCTGAATATCGGTGGTAAATTCCGAAATTGCGGCCAGCTGTCTCTGCTGCCGTCCTGACCATGGTTCTGAAATTTTGGACATTGCAAAAGTGAGCGGTTTGTGGTCGACAAATGCGGTGAAACGTCGCCCCTCCAGCCAGAACTGGAAATGGCGAATGGCCAGGTGGAGCGCTAGCAGCTCCCTGTCAAACGCACTGTATTTCCGCTCAGCATCGCGCAAGGACCTGCTGAAAAAAGCGAGCGGTTGCCAAACCCCGGCGACTTGCTGCCCTACCACGGCCGCTATGGCCACATCTGACGCGTTGGTGGTTAGCGCTATGCGGGCTGATGGGTCTGGGTGAGCCAGCAGCGCTGCGTCTGCCAGTGCTTTTTTAACCTCTGTGAATGCGCGCTCCCGCTCCGGGGACCACTCGATCGCATTGGAGGGCTTCTGCTTTTTAAGCGCGGCGTATAACGGTTGCATAAGCTGCGCTGCGTGGGGTATGAAACGGTTATAAAAATTTACCATTCCTAAAAACTCTTGCAACACTTTGACCGTTTGTGGCTGGGGAAATTCCGCCACTGCGCGTACTTTGGCCGGCAGAGGGATTGCTCCCTCTGGGGAGACGCGGTGTCCTAAAAAATCGATTTGTGCAACGCCAGAATGGCACTTGGCTGGGTTGATTATCAACCCGTGCGTTCCCAACCTCTGAAAAACCGTGGTGAGGTGTTTTTCGTGTTCCTCTTCGGAGGCACTGGCGACTAAAATATCGTCCAAGTAGACAAAAACGAAAGGGAGGTTGCGCAACACGGCATCCATCATTCGTTGGAAAGTTTGCGCGGCGCCTTTAAGGCCAAAAGGCATGCGTAAAAATTCAAAAAGTCCGAACGGGGTTATTACCGCTGTTTTGGGAATGTCCTCTGGTCGAACCGGGACCTGATGATAACCGCGGACCAGGTCTATTTTAGAAAAAATGCACGCCTTCGCTAAGTGCACTGAGAAATCCTGGATATGTGGAATTGGGTAGCGGTCCTGCGCTGTGGCATTGTTTAACCTGCGGTAATCACCACAAGGTCTCCACGAGCCGTCAGCCTTAGGCACCATATGCAGTGGTGTTGCCCAGGCGCTCTTCGAGCGGCGAATTATGCCCAACCTTTCCAGGTTGGCGAACTCCTCGCGCGCTATGGAGAGCTTAGCTGCATCCAAACGCCGAGCTTTCGCAAAAACTGGTGGGCCACGTGTGGTGATAAAGTGTTCCACCCCGTGCTTCGCAACCTTAGCTGAAAACGTGGGAACTATGAGTGCTGGGAACTGGGTTAGAAGAGTGTGAAACTTACCGCCTGCTGTGGCGACGTTGGTCTGTACTGGCGGCGGGGACACTCGTGCTGCGCAAGGGATAGAACAAAAGGAGAGTGCATTTACTAGGCGTCTATTAACCAGATCTACTAACAAGCCATGTGAGCACAAAAAGTCAGCGCCTAACATGTTGAAACTCACCGCCGCTACTATGAAGGTCCATTCATAGGTGCGGCCGTGCAAGGACAGGCGTAGAGTCCTTTCCCCGAACGTTTTGATCGACGAGCCGTTCACCGCCGTTGCTCCGTCTCCGCGGGGCCCCGCCACACGATCCGCATAGGTCGCGGTGATGAAACTCCTCTGGGCTCCGGTGTCCACGAGGAATTGCTGACCAGAGCCCGCGTCTGTTAGATAAAGCAGCTTGTTCTGTTCACTGAGAGTCGAAGCTGCTAACGACCCCCGGCCCGGGCGTTTCCCTGTTTCTTGAAACTGGCAGGATGCATCTGTGCGCCTTCTCAGCAAAGCGTCGATGGTAAAAACAGAGGTCGTCCCCTCCTCTGCCTCGGGACCGCGCCGCTGCCGTCGTCGCTGGGGTTGCTCCTGCTGCCTCCGGCTCCTCCCTGCCTCCGGCCGCCGCGCCGAGGTCTGCTGCTGCCACGGAAGTCTCCTGCTCGTCGCAGGCGTCGAGGAGCCGCTGCGCTTCCCTGGCCAGTGCGCGGAAGTCTTGCTGGTTCACACACCTCATGCCAGACAGGGTACCTCTCATGTGTGCTGGGAGGGTCCTCAAGAAGATGTGTTTGAACAGAAACGCATCGTTGTCTGTCCCGATCAGCTGCAGCATGTCCTCCATGAGGTCGGTCGCTCTGCGTCCTCCTCTGTCGCGCAGGTCCAGAAGCTGCCTGGCCCTCACCTCAGCTGATGGCACAAAACTCTCGATGAGGGCGGCTTTCAGCGCGTCATACTTGCCAGCAGCGGGCGGCTGCTGCATCAGGCTCTGCACACGTCGAGCTGTGCAGCTGTCGAGTCTTGCGATGACATTATGAAACTTGATGTCATCTGCTGATATTCCCCCAAGCACGAACCGCGATTCCGCGTGTTGGAACCATGAGTGCGGGTCGTCTTGCCAGAACTCGGGGAGCTTAATCGAGCCTGTGCTCGTGCGGTCGGTCTCCGGTGAATCTGGGTCAGGGTAACGTTCTCCCGGCATCGTACGTCTTGGTCACCAATGTGGGGATCATGAAATGATGAGACTGGATAATTTCTCAGTATGGTTTATTCATCTCAACTCCCCAGCTCTCTCTCTCTCAGTCAGGAAAAAAGAGGAAAAGCTGCGGTAAACCCACATACATTTATACCCACACATCAAACACAGAATCACACATTCAAGTCACATCCTTCTATTTACACTTAATCACTTCAAAAGTCCTCTTTGCTCTTCTGTCTGACCCCAGGAGGTCAGACAGTCCTTTCAGGCTCACGCTCCAGATCCTCTGACTTCCTCCCAAGTCCGCAGGTGGTCCAGACTCATTGTCCATCTGAGGCGTGATGTCAATACACACCGCAAGCTTAAAGTCCTTCTATGCTTGGGTCTCTGCAGTGAAATATGTGAGCTACATAATGTTACCATTATGGGCGCTACAACATCACCATTACCTTTCAATTTAATAAATCCTTGGTGACATATGCAATATGTAATAAAATAAAAAAACAACAATTCACTTATGTTTCTTAACATTACGCGTTATAATAAACAGTGGAATAAACATTTAAGGGACACAAAATAATGATGATAACTGGAACATTAGTAAAATCAGTTTATGAGGTGATAAAATTTGCACTCCTGTTGATGTAAATACTGACGTAAGGACGGGAAAGCCGTGAGGTTTCCCCAAATTTTTCTTTGCACGATGGCACCGACATTTGATCTTTGTGGGAGATGGGAGGAGGCCAGACAGTGTGTGTGTGACGGGTTCATTGGCTGGACGAGGGCGACAGTGACCACAGGGGAAAGGACCTCTCAGTTGACAAGCATTTTTTGAAGCTAAGTAGAACACATGACATTGCAAATGACAAAGCAAAACGATTTGAATGACATTGACTTTAAAAATGTAGTGTTCATATGACTTCACACTGCAAGATATATCTGACACATTGCAATGATGCCACTCACCACATAATGGTATGACAATATCACATTTCAGAAATGTGACAGTAATAAGGAATGTGTTTTCTGTGCTCCTGGTGCTTAGCCGTGGCCGAGCTGGGCCTCAGGACTACAGTCCACCCCATAATTTACCAAGGAATATAGAAAATGAGGCATTCCTTGTACAAAATTAAGCCAAATTCTAATTAGGCAATATGTCCACCTTTCCATTCACTGAAGGAGTGTGACACAACCTTTCACAAGGATTCACGTACACAAATTCAACCTGTTTGTGTTCAATTGGACAGACAGATGTGATCTAAGTGACTAACTCAGAATGGTCACTCTAAATGCTAAATCGCATCAAATCTGCACAGACAGCTATATTACTTTTTAGACTAAGTCAAGAGATGACACCCACAGAAGAAGCTATGACTATTGAAACCCCATTTTGAAGGAGCTATACTACTCACAAATTTTCATCTAAATTAACTGTGTGTAATATAAAAAGTGGTAACACGTTTCCTTCTAATAAAAAGACACTACCCATCAAGCAAATACCCTGTAACTTTGCTGCATGTGCGTCTCCATGCATCAAGGGGGGGGGGGGGTACCAAAGAAATTAATTAGCAAAAATAATTAGCAATCCTCAAAAATAGATAATAGATAATACATAAAAATTATCAATAAATGATAAATAATGAAGAGAAAAATATAAATGAAATTGCTTGGTAATGAAATCACAACACTCAATAGGAGAAGTTAAAAGTTACATCAATAAATTTCCAGATATTTAAGAAAATATCTGCAGATTATTGTAAAAGAAATATCATGTTTATAAGAAACAAAGTAAACTGATAAGGAAGAAAACCATGCAAATTTATAAGAAAAGTTCCAAAGGTCTAAGAAAAGTCCAACTTGTGCTAAATTTATGTTTACTATGGGACTTAATTTAGAATCTACTACAAAGACAATACAGATTCTTACTCAATTAAGAGAACAATGCTTTAGGGACCTCAAAGCAAAATATTTTGATCTTCCCTGCATAAACGTAGTCTTTTCAAAACCTTTGCATGGATCTCATTGAACTAAATAAGAGTGAAGGTAAAAATGTTTAGAAATTATACATTTATTGAATATACAAAGGCTTTCCCCTACACTAATTTAAATATTGCTATGGTGACACTGAAACCCTTAACTGAAACAATGTCAAGATTTTAAATAGCTGAAATAATTTACTTAGATATTGGAAATGGAATACACTTTGTAAATCAAATCATGTCACATTTAAGTGTAGTTCCTAAATTATTAGTACCAAACATTTACCTAGGAAACCACTTGGCTTATCATCAACTATCTACAGGATTAGTATTCTACACAAATAAGAAAAATAGGAAAATTGTGAATGACAAACCCTATTATTGAAGCCATTTAACTTAGGTGATGAGGAAGGGTTTCTGGGTGATTATATGCAAAGAATGACAACTGACAGCAATGTCATCCATACTGCCCTTCCCAGGAGGGACCATGTGACGAAGGAACCGTGGGAGGTGCACCCATCTCTTGAGCAAACCAGGGGATCTGGTCATCAAAGGAAACTGGACCAAAACTCCCTGGCAAGGACAGCACAAAGGTTATCTGGCTGACCTGAACAGCCGTGAGGAGCGAAGGACGTGGAACTTGGGTGCATCTAACATTTTACCCCACCCGAAACCCTGGGCAAGAGACTGTTTAATATAAATTGTATACTTATTTGAAAAAAGAAAACAACAAATGACTGTTTAACTGTTTCTCTATGCAAGTGTCAGCTGATGACGGCGTCCAGTAACCACCTCTGCTAATAGAGAAGCAGGCTGTTTGTTTATCATGACAAGGGAAAAAATACAAGGGAAAGAAAAGTGTGGTTAGTGTTGTTACCTTATCATCCTCATCATCCTCTAGTAATACTTAATATTGGTTATTAAGTTGTTCCATTACTTATACACTGTAGAGAATTGTTATGTTTGCTCCTTAATAACACTAACAGTTAGGCAAAACATCTTTATTGCTAAAATAATGCAGCTACTACAGGCTGTTTTTTGTTTTTTTTAAGAGAGGCTATATACAGAAATAACAGCAAAGTTCATTTTGAATCACACCTGACACATCACGCCACTGATTAGAAACATGATGACACTCCTTACTCTGCGAATGCAAGGTTAATTTCATCAGGGAACTCCTCTTTTTGAAGTGGTGATGTCCCCTTTCCAACAGCTTAACACTCTTTGAGTATGCAATGGCTTACAGTGCATCTCTCCCCTGTACTGCTACCCTGCTTGACCAACGAAGCGAGCAAGTGTTATACCAAGGATCTACATTGACAAAGGTCATTGAGTCATTGGGCGTATCCACATTTGGCCAGGACACTGGGCAGATCTGTGTACCCCGTTTTGGCAACTGACCGTACCCTCATCACGTCGGCAGGGCAGGTGGGCAGGGTGAAGAGAGATGCTTTTCTACCACATGGTGCCATTTATGAAGCATGAATGCAATTTCAGGTGGTAAGTACAGTAGTGAGGTTTTTGTTCATTGTTTCTTTGAGTGAGAGTGGAGACAAAATACCTCAGGGATTAAAACACTTAATTGTAAACTACAATCATTTACAAAATTATAACAAAGGATAGAATGGTCCTTGATCAAGTAATTACCATCCGTAGGGGTGTAGGCCCTATTATAGGAGATTAATGTTTTACTTCTATCCATGAAAATGATGCAGATGGTCATATTAATACCTCAGATACTCATAGAAGTTAGTGTTTCTCTTAATGGAGAAGTCTCATCATAAACTTGGTAATGATTTTTATAACTTCAGATTTTTCTTGTGTGAGTCTTTAATATGATGATGACGATGTTTTTGAAGGTTGCAATATAATTTAAGACTGTTTTTAAGGCTGTTTCATGTTATTTTCTATGTTCTTATTTGACACAGTCTAAAATTAATTTTAATCACTGCACATGTTCACGCGTAATGACATTCTATACACGTTTTTAACTTGCAAAGACACACAACAGCATGTAAATTCTTACACATATCCTTATATTAATTCATTAACTTTATTTTACTACCACTTTTGTTATTTGTTATTTTTCTTTTAATCCTGATGCTTTATTAAGCATCAAGGGGGAATATGATAGAAAAATTCCATATTATCTACATTATTGATATTAATAATGTATTATATTTGAGAAGTATCATACCTTTCATATGCCATGTTTAATGTTTATATGTGCATTCCATGTGAAATAAGTTCATATATTCTTGACATGTTTCTGTGAGCAATTTCAGAGAGTTCAGACTGAAGATCAGTACAGGATCAGTACATGCGTAAGGAATGATCTAAGCTACTCTCAATCTCTTTGACATGACCTGTTTTGGGTCACAGGAATGCACAGGAACTCCTCAGCCTGTATAGATCAGTTCTATAGATTAGGTATATAGACATTCTGTTAGTTTTATGGACCTCATGTGCATGTCTCCAGAGTGTCTGTGACATTTCCCCAGATAAGCTTTGATTATCAGGACTGTCCTGTTCTGTCCCTTCCCTTATCCTCATCCTCCCTCTCCTTTCTCCTACCTATATACAGTATATCAGACCTAAAGAAATGAACCCTTTAGAGATTCTAGGTGTGTAATGCCATGCTTTGTAATCTCTCCCCCAAGTGTCTATTGGGGTGACACCTTATATATTTTTGTAATAAATGTACATCAATCCAACTTTCCACCTGATTTTTGACTTTGAATAATTTAAGCTCAAAATTATTCTAACAAAAGGCATTATCAGTGGCAAGGTCAAGCCAAGACAAACTGACTCCAGTATCTGTTGCAGTGACTGACCAGATGATAGGTTTGTTTATCTCTGCTCTTTGTCTAGTGCATGTCATGATGCACTGACTGGCACAGTCCACCACAGACCTTGCGACAGATGTGCTTATCTGTCTGGATGTCCAGTCTCACCCCGTGTAACTGGGAGAGGTCCACCACAGACCTGTGGCAGATATTGTTTTTAGTTCTGTCAGCATGGCCTGTTTCACTTTCCACACCCTCGGAAGGGCGGGGATGCCGGTTGAGTCACCGACGGCCCGACCCATGAGACAGGTAGTATTGGTTTTCATGGTTATCTGGTAGCAAGCAAGCCAATGCCTGACCTGACCAAATACTGTATGTTAAAAAAACAACAACACAGTCTTATACAGGGTGTCCTAATTTTTTCACATGACTGTATATAGTGCTTTTTTCCCCTTCATCGCTGCATGGCCAAAGCGCTTTACAGATTCTGCTATCTACCCATTCACACACATTCACACACTGATGGCGGTGGAGGTGCCATGTGAGGTGCTGGCCTAACCTACCAGGAGCAATTGTCCAATGAAGGCAAAAATGCCCCACAAAATAAAACTTAAAAATAGATAGACCTACAGGCACCAGCATTTATATACAAAAATCATTTTTCTTAAACTTTTTTTTAAAATCTTGGTTGTTTGGATCTGGAGTCTATCCCAGTATTTACAATGTAAGAAACAGGGCACAGCCTGATTACCAGTCCATCACAATACCATCATGACTGGCGCCTAGCGGCTGCCCCGGCCTTGAATGCGCTCTGCAGAGCGTGCCCAAATGCCAAGTCACGTTTCGTTACCTTGTATTCATACATGTGTAATGACAATAAAGTTGAATCTCATCTCATCTCAAATTATGACATACAATTTATGTGTTGTTAGGTCAACACATTCAATTCTTGTGTTCTTTTCCTTTTCACTGGTGTTGTGACTGTGTATACACTTGGGCATCTACAAGTTTAACCCCAACTCTTTCATCAGGGACATTCAGCATTGAAGTACAAATATTAAAGAAAATTATAACATACTGCCCAAGGATCACAATCTGCCTTCTGACTCCAAATTGCTCACTAAGCTTTCCCTCATCACCTCAAAGATTCTGCCTTTACCTATGAAGTAGAAGTTCTCCACCACCACCACCATCTCCTGAAACATTGTTTTTTTCTCCCAGCAAACTCTTCAGGTCCTGAGCAAGGCACTGGTTGATTGACACGCTTGTCAGGATGGAGTTATCTAGCACAAATGTAGGGACTGCGATGGGCTGAGGAAGAGTAGGGCGGTTGAGCCAGAGACACAAGTCCAATGTCTGAAACTTTTTCCGACAGATCTTTGCTAACTCTGATGCTTGAGGAAACAGAAAGCAAATTCAGGCAGAGAAAGAATTAAAAATGTAGAGAAAAAGAGGCCACAGTGCAGTTAAATTGTCAGATATTGTGTGCAGGGTTTCCTCTGGTAACATTTCTGGGTGGTGGCCCACTCGCCAGAAAATTTACCGCCACGCCAAGAAGGAGATATGAATTTAAGAAAAATCTATAAAGCAATGACTTTCCACAAGTGCGCACACGAATAACGCACGTAGCCGTCATCCACGCAGAGTTTAGAAGCACCCCGCCCATGCGAGGTTTCCAGTCAGTCAGCAGGCAGTGTCTCGCTAGCGGCAGCAACATCTTTGCGGAAAAGGAGTGAAAACCGGGAAGTCAAACAGCAGAAATGGACTCTATTTGAAAAGAAACTTTGTGAAGAAGTCCGTCGTTTCTTCGTTGGTGAAAATCCTGGTGCATCAGCACCTTGGCGCTACCTATCTACCTGGCTACAAATGATGGTTATGTGCATGCGTCAACAACTTGGCCTGGGTAGATGAAAAAAATGTGCATGTACAGCGCCGCGTGCATGCCGGGCTCGTCCAAAGCGTACGCGAACCACGGCGGACTGGGGGGAAATGCAGCATGAACAAGGCTTGACTGTCCGACAGAAACATGAGTTTATTAAAGTACTTTAAACACAGAAAAAAAAAATCAGAAGAAGTATGTAAGCACTGGAGGCATTTATCATGGTTTTAACCCGCTGGAAATGGGAGCAATAACGGAAGTGTCACTTAGCTAAGAGATGTGGTTAGAATTCAAATGCAACTGGCTTCATATGAAGGGAAAGGCCAGGGGGACTACTAAATTGCTGATATACAGTATTTCACCAACCACTACAATATTAAGTTATGTTCCCAATTATGTACCTGGCAAGTTAAGATGACCGAAATTCACAAAGTCAATGACTTTAATCCGTCAGCAGCCTTCAGACAAACTAAACGTGCCAGCATTTGGATTTCAAAATAAGGGAGGTTTTTCTTGGCGTTGAGGAGATTTCTAAAAAAAAACTATAAATACAGTATATAGAAATATTATAACAGAAATAACGGCATCTTTCGTCAATTAAGTTAATTTAAATCAAATACAATTTTATTAATTTTTTTTCTTTGTAATGAGAGTTAAATTATTGTTCTGTTCTGACTGCAAAGTTATGGTTAAAAATATAAATTGTTATAAGGAAAAATTTTTAAAAAAAATACCATAGTCTGTTTCAAATTTATTTAAAAAACAGTAAATTTATTTTAAAAAACAGACAAAAATAAGCCATAAAATAATCCACAAATTTATAATAAAGTTTGAAATGTACAAGAAAAGTCAATTTTACATGAGGAAATTACAAATTTGAGGAAAATGCTGAACTAATAAATATAAAAACCTTAAGGTAGTTTATGTTGTGATGTGAAGTTCTCTCACTGCGTCATTGGCTGCGCATTGCATTATGGGATATATTGGCTAATGTAGTGACCATCCATTGTACACTACTTTTCAAAATGCATTGTGGGATATTTTGAGTGTACTATATAGTGAGTGAAATTTTCAGTTAAGATTTCGAACAGCACTACAAAATGGCTGTTTCACTATAGTACACTATATGGGAAAGGAGTGAGCATTTTGAACACAGCATTAGTATGCTTAGATCACTGTTACTCAGTGGCTGAAGCACTTAAGAGGGATTCTGATTGTTTTGCCCAAAAAATTTAGTGTTTTCTTTTGAATAAGACCAACCCCATGAAGATACTGCAAGGGGTTGAAGAACACCTTTGAATTTAGTTTGGGTATGTGTTTTCAGGCACTTTGAAGGGAAATTGGCTGGAATGCTCAGGGGTTAAGCCTGCACAGATACCTGTGAAAACCACCTTTGTTGTCGGTCCCTGCTTTAATAACATTTTATTAGCAGTTTCCAGAGCTAAATAAAATTCTTCTTCTTCTTTTAGATTTGATTGGCGGTTGGCAGCCAGCTTACAGGTGCATTACCGCCACGTACTTCACTCTATATCATCACTCTATATATCTTGGCCATAGTACAGTGATCCCTCGCTACTTCGCGCCTCACCTTTCGCGCCCTCAGTGCATCGCGGATTTTTCAAAAATATTCATCAAAAATTCAAAATTGAGAAAAAATACATTAGAACATCAGGTATCAACACGGAGAGTTGATACCTGAGAGTTGAGACCCTAAGAGATCGCTCCCGACTCTAGATTTTGTTCTCGTGTTGGCTCGGCTCGGGAATCTTGCGAGAGATGCACTCTCGCGAGATTCTTTTCATTCTCTCACTCTCTCTCTCTCCCGAGAGAGAGAGAGTGAGAGAATGAACGTACGTATTAATTATATTATTTATACATTATTTTATGTATCAAAAAACTAACGAGATCAGGCTGGAATTCCACAAAGGGGGGTGACGCTACTTCGCGGTTTTTCACTTTTCGCGGTCGGTTCTGGAACCCATTAACCGCGATAAGTGAGGGATCACTGTACTGTGGGTACATCACATTTGAAACTGAAGCTCAACAGCTTACTCAAATAAAAAGAAAAAGTGCAAAAGCAAAAATAGAAACCATTGCTGCACAGTGCACACAAAAAATGGTTTATCATGACCCATGAAACTTAAATTGGAAACAGCTTAGCTGAGCTTAATCAAGTCTTTGAAGTAACACAGTCTTTTGACTCAAAACATAAAGTGCAAAAATTAAAAATAGATTCTGCTGCAGCATGAAGGCCTGTTGTAACTGCAAGTTCACAAAGAGTAACATTCAAGTCCATAACCGCAAAAAAAAAAAAAAATCCTATTTGAAATTTTTCCATTGCTGGAAGTTTTAAAATTTCAGTTAGGCTTTAGAATTCAAATTAAATAAAAAATTCCAGTACAAAACAAAATAACAGTTTACACACTCTTTATATTGCAGTGTAGAAATGTGAGCATGTCAATGTGTTCCGGAGTGAGGCTGGCTCTCTTCTTTGAGGCAATGTTCCCGGCTGTTAAGAAGAGACGCTCAGAGGGAGTAGAGGTAGCAGGAATACACAGGAATGATTTGGCTAGTGATTCTAGAGTTGGATACTTTGCCTCATTCAGCTTCCACCAAGACAATGGACTCTGTCTTTGAGATGGGCTGCTCTCCAAAGTACATCGGCAACTGCCATGGGACAATAGATGAAAATTAGCCTTGTGGTAAAGTCTGACATTTTATATTTGATTTTAAAGGTTTATTAATATACACCATTTTTAAATACATAAATCTTACTTCATTAGTGATCGTTTGGCTGTGCATATCCTGTTCATTGGTCTCACTGTCACTTGTGTCTGTTGAGTCACATGATTCAAGCAATGAATCTAGAGATGAAACAGACCTATTTGGGGTTCTCTCAGCTGAGGCATCCCCGTTAGCTTCTCCATTCCCATTGATGCATTTTGTCTTCACAGTAGTACTCCCATAGACTGTAGTAGAGCAAGAGCTTGTACTTTATTCTAAACACTGAATCTCTCCTCTGCTGTCAGAAATTTCAGTTTTTGAAATCTTGGGTCTAGTGCAGCTGCAATGATCTGTTTACTTACGTTATCATCAGTGACGGTGATCTCTCTTGACCAGCGTGCAGTGATCTCCAGGGTGCTGCCTGGAAGACCTGTACAGAAGCTGTATCATAGGCAATGTGGGCGGACTTCATAAGCCCTCTGACCAGAGGAGGCAGGGCAGAAACTGTCATGTAACTTTCATTACTCAAGTAGACAGTGGCACATTCAAAGGCCTGGAGAGCTTTGACGAGTTCCTCTAGCAGAGTCCATTGATCACATTTAAGGTCAAGGTATTGTTTCTCTCTCTGTGTTACTGCTGGGTCAGACAGAGTTGCAGTGAGTGGCCATCTCTGTTCAAGGAGACGAGTGATCATATAATAGGTGCTGTTCCACCTGGTAGAAGCGTCTTGGATAAGTTTGCGTTCTGGGGTCCCCAATTGTATTTGCTTAGCCTTGAGTTTGCTTGAAGCCAGTTTACTTCATTTAAAGTGCTCGACAAGATACCTTGCTGCTGCTAGTGCTTTACTGATCTGAGGATGTTTGAGTGCATGATTGATCACCAACTGTAAAGTCTGGCCAGCACAGCGGACAGACACCCATCCGTGTTTTTCCTGCAACATATTTGCAGCCACCACAATATTGGACCCATTGTCATGGACAATTGCCACAATCTTTTTGGGAGGGATCTCAAACCTTTCCACAACCTGCTCAATCCACAAAGCAATGTTGGGTCCAGTGTGCCTTTCTTCAAGTAGCATGATTGTGAGGCAGAAGCTAGCAAGCTCCCAGTCATCACTGATAAAGTGACAAGTGATGCCAAGATGTGCTTCTGTAGCAACACTGGTCCAAGCATCAGCTGTCAGGGGAAGCCTATTTTTAGTTGATTTGAGAGCATCTTAACCTTACTGAGAATAGTTTCATATTTTTCCCCCATGAGCTTTGTAAGGTGGGTTCTGGAAGATAAGGTGCAACCTGGATGGAATGTGCTGATCATCTGCTTAAAACCCTCATCTTCAATCATAGATAGTAGTCTCATGTCAGTGACAATCATGTTGAGGATGCTCTCTGTCAAAACTTCTGCAATTTGAGGAGTGCATGTGCCTCTCTTCAAGACAAACTCATCCACGCATCTTTGATTATGACTAAAAGACAAAAAACAAAGCTGTATTAATTATCACAAGTGTAAGGTTGTATATCAGTTTATCACAGACAGCATAATTCCTAATGTCAATTAAACAATTGATTAAACATCTTACAACTGAATTACTGATCTGCTCCAACCCATAAACTAGCATTAGGTGAAAGTTTTCTATAAGTGCATTTTTTTAACAATATAATTCAGAAAGGTAAACCTTCATATTCAGTATTCACTGCACTTAAGAGTGATATTTCAAGCTGTTTGATTTAATTTAGACGATTATGGTTGTAGGTTTTTATTTATTAAATTACAGACTGGGATATTCTAATTAACCCAGATACACTACTATTTAGAATGAGGGCTAATATTAATGAAGATGAAAAAGATATAGCGACTCAGTCATTTACTGCATTCAACAACATATTAGCCATGACATGGCTGCACGGTGGCGCAGTGGTTTAGCACTGTGGCAGCACAGTTTACCCTCGGCCGGGGGATCACGGGGATCATGAGACCATGGGCTCGATCCCAGCCCCCGACCAACAGTGATCTGTGTGGAGTTTGCATGTTCTCCCCGTGTTGCGTGGGTTTACTCCGGGATTTCTCCGGTTTCCTCCCGCATACCAAAAAAAACATGTAGGTTTAGGGCGCTCGCGCACGCAGCGACCAGCAGCCGGTGGCTTGTCACCAGACTGCAAACCAAATCTACCTACGGGTACAAATAAGTAACAAAAAAAAAAAATGACTTAAACAGCTCAGCCCTCAGCAACCAGAGAGCTTATTGTCAAACAGGTAAGCTAACAAACAGCACGTACTAACAGTACTGCCATTTTTCTAAAGATTGAAACAGTTGGCCACTGGAAATAAGTGGCGCCAACTCTCTGTACTCGCTACTTAACCAGCAGACGATAATGTCGTGGCTCCTGGATGCCGTCGTTTCAGATGTTCATGCATCACTGTAGTGCTACCATGGTAAGAGAGGTTTGCCTTACAAAGTCTGCATTTTACTTGCTTTGGTTTTTTATCTTCTGTAAAATGTTCCCAAACAACAGAAAGTTTGGGTCTGATTTTTTTTTATCCACTTCACCTGGCTCATCCTTTTTTTTTGCCGCACTGTGCTCTTCTTCTTCAATAGAAATTGTTAGCGCATGCCGGACAACAAAGACGCTACTGCCCTCAGCAGTTCTGGCTGTGCATTGCCGTTACAAAATTGCTGCGACGGCATGCATATAAACTTTATAATTAAACGATTTGTTGGCAATAAAAATATCTGTCGACAAAATTTTATTGTCGACTAACATCAACTAATCGTTTCAGCCCTACACGTGAATAGATTGCACATCCGGACCAAACTGAACTGGCCAAACAGAAGAAAGTGTTTAAAAAAAAAACAAAAAACGATATACTGGAAAAGCTCCTCCCTGACTACCTAGTCACAACACCCTATCTACATAACGTAGACCCTAGTCTTCGTGCAGTTACCGGCGGGAGGATCTTTACTCACAAATCCACTGGGGCTAACGAGCAACTGCTACGCATCGACTCGCAGGATCCCATGGATGTGGCCCCAGACCACTTTCACCACTGCACTAAACCAGACAGTGAACCCTCTAATGGAATTCACCGTTAAGCCTAGCAGGAAAAATTTCCAGTGATATCAAAACAAAATACATGGAAAACACTGGCCTGAATTAAACCCAGTTAACAAAACAAACTGACAAATCCGCCAACCAAACAAGCTGCTATTTTATCCCGAAAAGGTCCACTCAAAAACGGGTCCAGATTCAAACAGTCCTTATACTAACAACCAAACCGAGTTTAAACGGACAGATGAGCCCCTCACTTTGTCCTATTACAAATGGGTCCAAGTCTCAAACAAACACAGATTCAAACAAACAGACAAGCCCCCCACTTTGTCCTGTTACAAATGAGTCTAAGGCTCAAACAGACCAAATAGGTTCAAACAGACAGATGAGCCTCCATTCGGTCACAAACGGTCCAAAAGCTCAAAGAGACAGACTGGGCCGAAATGGACAGATGAACTCCCATCCTGTCACAAACGGACCAAAGCCAAAACAGACAGTCCCAGGCCCAAAACGGCCGGACGAGCCCCAATTTTGTCACAACCTGGCTTGAGGCTGGACAAAAAAAGGGAGACCACATGGAGGTGCCAATTTAATCACAAATTTATATAAAGAAAAAGAAATAAAAGGTGTCTGTAATTATCAGTGGTGTGTGTGTGTGTGTGTGTGTGTGTGTGTGTGTGTGTGTGTGTGTGTGTGTGTGTTGGATGCATGAAACAAAAAAAACAACAGACCAGTCACAGGCCAACCCAGTGATCGCATGCCTTGGTCAGGAGCTGCAGCAATGCCAGCGGCAAACCCAAACCAGAACCAGAGCCCACAGGCCACAAACAAAAGCCGCCAGCACAACCCTGACAAAGCGGAAGAACAGAAGCAGCGGGCAGAGCGCAGCCACAACAGAAAGGCAACGGGCCTCCACGGGAGCCAAAAGCAGACAGGCGACCAGTCTCCGTGGGAGCCAAAAGCTGCTGACAGGTGCGGCTTATATAGAGAACCCGCTAACCAGGGGCAGTCCTCCACAGCTCCACCTACAACACAGAAAAAAGGCACACACAGGATCCACTCCAAGAGGGAGCGGGGCCATAACAGTGATTTTAAATCTAAATATTATTGAAATATTAGAATCAATTACATTTAGAAGTACAAGACATATCAGAGGACAAATAATATTTATCTATCATCATTTCTTTTTATTTTTCATGATGACAGGTGTGGCTCTGCCTAACCTGCCGCCCCCGACTACACGTCACTGGTTTCCACCTGGTTCACTAATCCAGAACCGATAATATATCTCAAGTCATACTGGCTTATTTTGTTATATTTTCACCATAATGCTACTTCCTTAGCAACATTAGTACCACCAAGGCAGTAGTGTTGCCAACTTGGCAACTTTCTCTCTAAAGCTGGCGACTTTTCAAATCCTCTTGCCGACTTTTATTGTCAAAAGCAACTAGCGTCAAATTAGTGACTTTTTCCGGTGTTATCTGAGACTTTTCTGGTGTTTTGGGGACTCTGACGTGAAAGCACTATTGCTCTGCAGTTACTCAACCAGCAGCAAGTCCTACTGTGAGCCTCTCCCCATCCCAAAACACTCACAGGCAGTCTCTCACAGTAGCCTCATGCAGCAGTTAGCTGCAGTCAGAGAGGAGACCCATGCCACTCACGTCCAGACTGCAAATGAATTGCGCATCCCCCCCCCCGACAATCCCACCCCGTTTTACAAAGCGGGACGTAAATGTTTCTTCACCGTCAGTGTCACATTAATAAATCACTGCATTTGACTTACAGCCTCAGTCACATACTCACCTCGTCCACTGTGTGTGCGTCTCTCTGTGACATAAGCTAAACATCTAGCTAGCTTATCATGTTGCAGTCTAAACTGTAAGCTCAAAAACATAGAAAGGAGTGGGAATCAAACCCTGAATTCAAAGGCTGGTTAAAGCTGTTTATTGGATGTGATACACAGACATACTGCCTGTACTGTCCCAAGCCTGGATAAAGGAGGAGGGCTGGACGTAGAGCTAGTAATTCCATCCCACATAACAGTCTTGATTAAATTTGATATTCAGTGCAGAACAAAACTGATTTATGTAATGTGGATCTAGTAGGGGTGTAACGGCATATGTATTTGTCTTCGGATTTTTCGGTATGGCACCTTTGGTTTGGTGCAGAGGCATACCAAGGTTCCACACGGACCATGTTGAGTGACGGGCATGAAGTGTAACTGCCTCGCGCTGGACATGTAAACAAACAGTTCGGCCCAGGGAACGTCATGGCTTGCTGTACAGAGAAGCCAGAGCTTGAAGACCCTCTACACAAGTGTCCTGTCTGGGAACACTTCGACTTTCTGGACAAATATGTGAACAGACCAAGGCAAGTGAATAAGACGAAAACAGCATCAGATATGCTTTTGGCAGTATGTTGAATTTGTTAACTCATTTGAAATGGCACCATGCGAACGTGCAGCACGGAAAAAAAAAAGACTAATGTGGTACAAGTGCAGCTCCCTGCAGCATTTAGACAGCCTTTCCACGGCTTTTCAGATTGAGCCAAAGCAATAACAAATGCCACTAGTGTTTTTATAGCAGCAGATCTATTCAGTAGTTAAGAATACTGGGTTTAAACATATGCTGAAGGTAACTGGCCCTGGTATGAAGTTCCTTGTTGTGCCCACTTTAGCCAGAAAATAATGCCATCCTTTTAAGAAAAAGCTAAATCTGTTAAAGCTGCCCTTTAGGCCTGTGTTTTTCAAGGGTGCCCTGCTATGTTCAGGTTTTTGTGGGACATTATTTAATTTAATTTCTTAATTGCCCCTCATGGATCGTCACCTTATTGTGGTGGGGGGTTTGCGTGCCCCAGTGATCCCAGTATGGCGCATATTTAGGGCGCATATATTGTATCTATATTCCCCACATACACCTAGTAGGCATGACGGTGCATATTCTAGAAGCTTCACGTCTTAATGGACAAAGAGGACCTGACCCTGCAGGGACCTACGGGAGGTGTGAAGTTGGCCTTGCAGGAGATGGGAAGTTGGAGAGAATGTCCCAGCAGGAGCCTCGGAGGCTAGAAGGTTAAGAGACAATGGAGACGCCAAGGAGCCTCGGGGGCTGGATGTTTACTAAAGGACTGTGGGTTGGGGGGGGTGATTTGATGTTGGGGGATTTGTGACTTTGGAGAATATAAGAACTGTGTGAGACGATTGCTCTTCCTCTTTTCTGAGATTCTGTGCTTGTTAGAGGATGTGACCTCTCAATAAACCAACCCTAAGAAATAAACTCAGTCTCGTCTGTGAAAGGCATCCTCTACACTGGTGACCTACGACAAACTATGGTCGGTGGCGACGATCTTCCCGCACCGGACTCTTCAGGAGCCAACCGGGTTAACGCAGCTACCACACTACAGCTGCCCGATTTCTGGCAACATAACCCACACTCCTGGTTTACCACTGTGGAGGCACAGTTCCACCTTTGGGGAATCTCGGCGAACGCAACGAGGTTCTACCATGTCGTCGCAAAGCTGGACAGCCTCACAGTGCAGCAGGTGGAGAGCCTGACCAACCACCCGCCCCAGGACGACAAGTATGGCGCACTGAAAGCTGCCCTCATTCGAGTTTTCACTCCCTCGCAAGGAGAGCGAGCAGAGAGACTTCTGGCGCTAACAGAAGGGGAAGCAGACAGGCCGGCAGATCTGATGGCGAGGATGATGAACCTGAGAGGCGAAGATGACGACAGTTTTATCTTCGCCCACCTCTTTCTCAGAACACTACCGCCAGCAGTGAGAGTCACCCTGGCCAGCTCACAGCTGCTCAACGACCGTGACTACCACGGGCTGGGCCAGGAGGCGCAGCGGCTCATCGACGCTCCATAGACGACACGCAGCCACGACGGGGGCAACGGAGCTGAACGCACCCCCGCGAGACGAGGGGAGACCAGAGGCCGCAGCACCAGACCCACTGACGTCAGCAGCGGCAGAGACCAGGAGAAGCGGAGCGGACGGCATCCTCTGCTTTTACCATCAACGTTTCGCCGAGAGGGCGCGCAGATGCATCCCACCGTGCCGATACAAGCGCCAGGGAAACGGCAAGACCGAGAGTCGGTAGCAGCTGCTGCTCTCGGCGAGAAGAACAAGCTGCTTTTCATGACGGACGCGAATTCAGGGAAGGAATTCCTGGTGGACACAAGCTCCCAGCTGAGTTTTGTCAAGCCTTCCTATGCAGACCTGCTGGCGCCTTCCAGCGGTCCCCTGGTGCTAGCGGCAAATGGCTCGACGATCAAAACCTATGGGGAGAAGACGCTCCTCCTATCCTTCCACAGTCGCACCTTCGAGTGGACTTTCGTCGTAGCTGCAGTTAGCAACAACATGCTAGGTGCTGATTTTTTATTCTCAAACAGTTTATTAGTTGATCTTACTAATAGACGTATGGTAAATGCACTGTCTTTCCACTCTATCTCCTGTACAGCTCGGGTGGCCCTGCCTTCTGCACATCCCAAATGTCACAGCTGCGGGTGGTAAGTTTCATGCACTACTCAATCAGTTCCCAGCACTCACGGTCCCAACATTTTCAGCGTCAGTAGCCAAACACGGGGTCGAGCACTTCATAACTACCTCTGGCCCCCCTGTTTTTGCAAAAGCTTGGCGCTTGGACCCAGCTAAACTGGCCATCGCACGGGAGGAATTCGCCAACTTGGAAAAACTGGGCATTGTTAGACGCTCTAACAGCCCTTGGTCGTCACCCCTGCATATGGTCTCCAAGGCTGACGGCTCGTGGCGGCCTTGCAGTGATTTCCACAGGTTAAATAATGCTTCAGCACACGACCACTACCCAATTCCGCACATCCAGGATTTTTCGGCACATTTGGCGGGGGCGCGCATCTTTTCCAAAATAGATTTGGTGCGCGGTTATCACCAAGTCCCAGTCCGCGCTCAAGACATACCCAAAACGGCAGTAATAACCCTCTTTGGGCTTTTTGAGTTTTTGCGCATGCCTTTTGGCCTCAAGGGCGCCGCACAGACGTTCCAACGCATGATGGATGCGGTGTTGCGCGGCCTCCCTTTCGTGTTCGCCTATTTGGATGATATTTTGGTAGCCAGTGCATCCGAAGTCGAACACGAATGCCACATCACAGCGGTTTTTCAGAGGCTGACAGAGCATGGGCTGATAATTAACCCAGCAAAATGCCAATTCGGGGTAGCGCAAATCGATTTTTTGGGGCACCGCGTTTCTCCAGAAGGAGCGGTCCCGCTGCCCGATAAAGTACGCGCGATAACGGAGTTTCCCCAACCACAGACAGTTAAAGCATTGCAAGAATTTTTGGGGATGGTCAATTTTTATAACCGTTTCCTCCCCAGCGCGGCACAGCTCATGCACCCACTGTACGCGGCACTAAAGAAACAAAAGCCTGCAAATAAGGTCGAGTGGTCCCCGGAACAGGAGCGCGCTTTCTCCCAGGTCAAGTTGGCCCTCGCGAACGCTGTGTTGTTGGCACACCCGGTGCCAGCAGCTCGCATGGCGCTAACCACGGACGCTTCTGACGTAGCAGTTGGGGCGGTTGTCGAGCAACTGGTAGCAGGGAGCTGGCAACCGCTTGCGTTTTTCAGCAAAACATTGCGCGATAACGAGCGGAAATACTTCCAGAAATACTTTCATGCCCAAAGACTTCCAGCTGGCCCGCTGCATCCGCGGAGAGAGAGCTTAGACTTTCTGCTGCACATTCACCAGCCATAATGCTCTGCACTGTGTGTCTATATATATATACATTTATAGTAATATGGACATATGTTTACTAGATGTTGTTTTTTCTTGCCTTCTGATTGTTGCTCTGAGTGTTGCTATCCCTATGCTGTTGCAATCCTGGAATTTCCCCATTGTGGGACTAATAAAGGCTTATCTTATCTTATCTTATCTTAAATACAGTGCGTTCGATAGGGAGCTTTTAGCCCTGCATTTGGCCATCTGCCACTTCCAGTTCTGGCTGGAAGGGCGCCGTTTCACCGCGTTTGTAGACCACAAACCATTAACATTTGCAATGGCTAAGATTTCAGAGCCTTGGTCGGGCCGACAGCAGAGACAGCTGGCCGCAATTTCGGAGTTTACCACTGACATTCATCATGTGGCGAGCAAACACAATGTAGTGGCAGACTGTCTCTCACGCACAGTTGCAGCACCAGGCCCCCAGGGGGCAGACTCGGTGGCTGTGGACACGGGCCAGGCTTGCGGCGCGGAAGCGCTCGCAGCCCTGGTCTGCGTGGGCTTAGATTACGCAGCCATGGCCGCCGAGCAGGTTAACGATGCGGATGTGCGCGTGCTCCAGTCTGGGCCAACAGGGCTAAGGCTGGAGCACAGGGTGCATCAAATAGGTATGCCCCCTCTAACCTGTGATGGTCCCAGCTGCATGGCGCCACCGCGTTTTTGACTTAATCCATTCGCTGGCACATCCGGGCGTTCGCGCATCGATCAAAATGGTGGGAGAAAAATTCGTTTGGCCGGGGCTGCGTAAACAGGTCAATGAATGGGCCGCAGCCTGCGTAGCGTGTCAAAGAGCAAAGATACACAAGCACACGCGGGCCCCTCTAGAACCTTTTCACATCCCGGCCAAACGCTTCGACCACGTGCATATCGACTTGGTGGGACCCCTCCCGCTGTCGCAGGGGTTCACACACCTTCTAACCATGGTGGACCGCACCACGCGCTGGCCAGAAGTGGTCCCCCTGGCGTCAACCACAGCAGCAGACGTTGCGCGCGCATTTTTAACGGCTTGGGTCGCGCGTTTTGGAGTCCCGTCTGACATAACGTCTGACAGAGGACCCCAATTCGTTTCCGAGCTCTGGTCATCCATGGCACTCAGTCTGGGGGTGAAAATTCACCGCACGACCGCATATAACCCCCAGGCCAACGGTTTGTGCGAACGCTTTCACCGGTCATTGAAAGCAGCCCTCAGAGCGGCTCTCACGGACACAAATTGGGTTGATAAACTTCCATGGGTTTTATTAGGGTTGCGTTCAGCACCTAAGGAAGATTTGCAAGCCTCTCCGGCTAAGCTAGTTTTTGCCCAACCCCTCCGGTTACCGGGCGAATTCCTTCCAGAGAACCCCGCACCAAATCGCCCCCCCCCCCCGCTCAGCTGCTGCAGAGCGACGCGGGATCAAACACCCTCCCCGGCCCAGTTCATCACAGTTTCCCACGCGTTTTTGTGCCTAAAGCCTTAAAGAGAGCAGAATTTGTCTTTGTCAGACATGTCGCTCAGAGGCCAGGTTTAAGACCACCTTATGATGGACCGTTCAGAGTGTTGGAAACTGGGGAAAAACATGTTTTGCTCGGTTTGGGTTACAGGAGGGAATTAGTCTGCATTAACAGACTCAAACCCGCTTTTGTGTTGGCTGATGAACAAGTGCAGTTAGCCAGGGCCCCCCGCCGCGGCAGGCCGCCGGGGAGACACTCTTCTAAGCTTTCACAAGGATGTACTAACGACTCTAATCCACAGATGCAAGAAATGGCTACAGGCAGATCGAAACCTGCTTACAGCAGATATGGCAGGAGATTGAAGCCCAAGCAGGCGGAAGTGTGATATGTTGTGCCTTTTTGCTGTTCTGTGTGTTATGACATGATTCTATGCATATTGGGGTGTACTTTGTCCTTATTTAGACGTTTGGGGGGGGGGGGGGTTATATGGCGCATATTTAGGGCGCATATATTGTATCCATATTCCCCACATACACCTAGTAGGCATGACGGTGCATATTCTAGAAGCTTCACGTCTTAATGACAAAGAGGACCTGACCCTGCAGGGACCTACGGGAGGTGTGAAGTTGGCCTTGCAGGAGATGGGAAGTTGGAGAGAATGTCCCAGCAGGAGCCCCGGAGG
Source organism: Pholidichthys leucotaenia (assembly GCA_020510985.1). NCBI lineage: Eukaryota > Metazoa > Chordata > Actinopteri > Cichliformes > Pholidichthyidae > Pholidichthys > Pholidichthys leucotaenia. The sequence goes on along the minus strand of CM035842.1, from coordinate 367,273,189 downwards.
CTAGAAGGTTAAGAGACAATGGAGACGCCAAGGAGCCTCGGGGGCTGGATGTTTACTAAAGGACTGTGGGTTGGGGGGGGTGATTTGATGTTGGGGGATTTGTGACTTTGGAGAATATAAGAACTGTGTGAGACGATTGCTCTTCCTCTTTTCTGAGATTCTGTGCTTGTTAGAGGATGTGACCTCTCAATAAACCAACCCTGAGAAATAAACTCAGTCTCGTCTGTGAAAGGCATCCTCTACACCAGGAGCTATGTTGTCCAGGGCGATTTGCCTCTGGTAGGGTCACCCAAGACAAAATGGTCCTGGGTGAAGGGCCAGACTAAGAACGATCCAACATACTCTCATTTTAAATACTACAACAAGGATTCAGTGTACCCCGCCCAGTATGGGGTTACCGGGGCCCCACCCTGGAGCCAGGACTGGGGGAGGGGCTTGATGGGTGGCATCTGGTGGCCGGGTTTCCGCCCATGGGACCCAACCAGGCTCAACCCAAAAGAGTTACATGAGTCCGCCCTCCAGTGGGCTCACCACCTGCAGGAGGGATCATGGGGGTCCGGTGCTATGTGGATCAGGTGGCGGTCAACGACGGAGACCTTGGCAGACTGATCCCAAGCTCCCTAAACTGGCTTTTGGTACGTGAAATGTCACCTTTCTGGTGGGGAAGGAGCCTGAGGTGGTGCATGAGGTAGAGAGATACCGGCTAGATATAGTTGGCCTCACCTCAACACACCGCTTCAGTTCTGGAACTAGTCTCCTGGAGAAGGGCTGGAGCTTGGCCTACTCTGGAGTTCCCCCGGGTGAGAGGCGACGAGCAGGGGTGGGTATTCTTGTATCCCCCCACCTTGCTGCCTCTATATTGGAGTTTTCCCCAGTGGATGAAAGGGTTGTTTGGCTGCGCCTTCGGGTTGGGAAACGAGTCCTGATCATCATTTGTGCCTATGCACCAAGTGATGTTTCAGAGTACCAAACCTTTTTGGAGTCTCTGGGGTGCTGGAGGGTGCTTCTCTTGGAGACTCCATTGTCCTACTGGGGGACATCAATGGGCACATGGGCAACGACAGTGAAACCTGGAAGGGGGTGATTGGGAGGAACGGCCTGCCCGATCTGAACCCGAGTGGTGTTCAGTTATTGGACTTCTGTGCTAACCACAGTTTGTCCATAATGAACACCATGTTCAAGCATAAGGGTGTCCATATGTGCACCTGGCACCAGGACACCCTAGGTCGCAGGTCGATGATCGATTTTGTTATCGTGTCATCAGACCTGCGACCGTATGTCTTGGACACTCGGGTAAAGAGAGGTGCAGAGCTGTCAATTGATCACCATCTGGTGGTGAGTTGGATCTGATGGCAGGGGAGGATGCCATTCAGACCTGGTAGACCCAAACGTATAGTGAGGGTGTGCTGGAAACATCTGGCTGAGGCCCCTGTCCGGGAGGTCTTCAACTCCCACCTCCGGAAGAATTTCAACCACATTCCAAGGGAGTCTGGAGACATGGAGTCTGAATGGGCCGTGTTCTCCACCTCTATTGTTGAAGTGGCAGCCCAGAGCTGCGGCTGCAAGGTCATCGGGACATCTCGTGGTGGCAACCCCCGAACCAAGTGGTGGACACCAATAGTGAGGGGGGCCATTAAGCTGAAGAAGGAGTCCTATCGAGCTTGGTTGGCTTGTGGGATTTCCGAAGCAGCTGAGGTGTACCGGCAGGCCAAGCGAAGTGCAGCTCGGGTGGTTGCTAAAGCAAAAACCCGGGTCTGAGAGGAGTTCGGTGAGACCATGGAACAAGACTTTCAGTCAGCCTCGAAGAGATTCTGGCAAACTGTCCGGCTGCTCAGGAGGGGGGAAGCAGCTCCCTGTCCACACTGTGTATGGTGTGGATGGGGCGCTGTTGACTTTGAATGAGGATATCATTGGGCGATGGAAGGAATACTTCGAGGATCTCCTCGATCCCACTGATACGCCTTCCACAGAGGAAGCAGGGCTTGTGGATGAGGGGGACGTCTTGCCTATCACAGGAGCTCAGGTCGCCAAGGTAGTTAAAAATCTCTTTGGTGGCTGGGCTCCGGGGGTGGACAAGATTCACGTCCCACTGGGAGGAGACCCCGGGGCAGACCCAGGACTCACTGGAGAGACTGTCTCCCAGCTGGTCTGGGAACACCTTAGTATCCTCTCTGAACAGCTGGAGCAGGTGGCTGGGGAGAGGGAAGTCTGGGTTTCTCTGCTTGAACTGCTGCCTCAGTGACCCAGACCTCCAGAAAAGCGGTAGAAGATGTGTGGATGGATGGAACTTCTTAATTGTACAAAAAATTCAAAATAATTTGCTGCTGTGCATGGGTGCTTTTAGGACCTATACACAACAATGACAAATTATTTACAATTTTTTTGACCAATTAATAAGTGAAATTTGATAATTAATTTCCCACAGAAACCTGAACATACCAGAGCACCCTGGTTAAAAACACTGTCAGGCAATAAGGAACTTTAATTTCATAAAAATACAAGAATAATTCAGACTATTCAAACTTCTATTGCTGCACTTGTCTGCATTGCTCATTTGCTAAAAAGAAAATTTATTTGTTTTATTGTATACATTTTATTTATTTGAGAATTGACTGCTGGCAGTTTGCAGTTTTGTTTTTGTTTTTTGTCAAAGCTGTTCCCACTTATACAAAAGAGAAGCAGTTTTATGTTTTGCATTTTGTTTCCCCAACTGTACTGAAAATGAACCGAACCATGGCCTTAAAACCGTGGCGCAGTGGTTTAGCACTGTGGCAGCACAGTTTTACCCTCGGCCGGGGGATCGCGGGGATCATGAGATCGTGGGTTCGATCCCAGCCCCCGACCAACAGTGAGCTGTGTGGAGTTTGCATGTTCTCCCCGTGTTGCGCGGGTTTACTCCGGGATTTCTCCGGTTTCCTCCCGCACACCAAAAACATGTAGGTTTAGGGCGCTCGCGCACGCAGCGACCAGCAGCCAGTGGCTTGTCACCAGACTGCAAACCAAGTCTACCTACGGGTACAAATAAGTAACAAAAAAAAAAAAAATACTGTTACATCCCTAGGGTCTAAAGCATTAAAGTCATGAAGTCATTCTGAGAAGTGATAGCCTATTTAAATGGCAAAATTAAAACAAACAAACCAAGAACCAACAGAATAAAGTTAATTTGTTGTTCTAAACATATTTAGGGTATTTTTACTCACTTTCTGTCTCTCCCAGATTATTCTTCTCCCCTACAGCGTCCATTACAATTACATGCAAATGACCAATTATGCAAATTAGGCAATGACATCATTTAGCGACTTGTGACTTTTAGGACAGCCAATAGCTACTTTTCTTACTAAGGAGTTGGCAACACATGGCAGCTAGCTGAAGCTAGTACTTTAGCCACTAGTTGTAGCTCATTCACGAATGTTTCTGTGCTTACAGGTACATCTCAGAAAATTAGAATATCATGAAAAAGTTCAATATTTTTTGTCACACATTTCAGAAAGTGAAACCCATATATTATATAGTAAATTTGTCTCAAAGAATGAATGAAATAATGCATCACTGGTGAACAGGGTTGTGTGGTTTCAGTGGTTGATAGGATATGACCAGTCCCTGGAGTACAAAAGAGGTACATCTCAAAAAATTAGAATATCATGAAAAAGTTGAATATTTTTTGTCACTCATTTCAGAAAGTGAAACCCATATATTATATAGATTCATTACACAGAGAGTGATACATTTCAAGTGTTTATTTATTTTAATTTTGATTATTATGGCTTACAGCCCATGAAAACACCAAATTCAGTCTCTCAAAAAATTAGAATATTACATAAAATTAATTTTAAAAAATAGTTTTTAAATAGAAATGTTGGCCAAATGAAAAGTATGTCCATGTACACACTCAATACTTGGTCGGGGCTCCTTTTGGATTAATTACTGTATCAATGTGGCGTGGCATGGAGGTGCTGCTGCTGAGGTGGTATGAAGGTCCAGGTTGCTTTGATAGTGACCTTCAGCTCGTCTGCAGTGTTGGGTCTGGTGTCTCATCTTCCTCTTGACAAAACCCCATAGATTCTCTATGGGGTTTAGGTCAGGAGAATTTACTGGCCAGTCAAGCACAGTGATACCGTGGTCATTAAGCCAGGTTTTGATACTTTCGGCAGTGTGTGTGTGTGGGGGGGGGGGGGGCAAGTCCTGCTGGAAAATGAAACCAGCTTCTCCATAAACCTTGTCAGCAGAGGGAAGCATGAAGTGCTCTAAAATTTCCTGGTAGACGGCTGCGCTGACTTTGGTCTTGATAAAACACAGTGGACCAACACCAGCAGATGACATGGTTCCTCAAATCATCACTAACTTCACACTAAACCTTAAGCAACTTGGATTCTGTGCCTCTCCCCTCTTTCTCCCAACTCTGGGACTTTGATTTCCAAATGAAATGCAAAATTTACTTTTATCTGAACAGAGGTCATCTGCTGGTGTTTGTCCACTGTGTTTTATCAAGACCAAAGTCAGCGCAGTCGTCTACCAGGAAATTTTAGAGCACTTCATGCTTCCCTCTGCTGGCAAGCTTTATGGAGAAGCTGATTTCATTTTCCAGCAGGACTTGGCACCCCCCCACACACATACACACACACTGCCAAAAGTATCAAAACCTGGTTTAATGACCATGGCATCACTGTGTTTGATTGGCCAGCAAACTCTCCTGACCTAAACCTCATGGAGAATCTATGGAGGATTGTCAAGAGGAAGATGAGAAACACCAGACCCAACAATGCAGACGAGCTGAAGGTCACTATCAAAGCAACCTGGACCTTCATAACACCTCAGCAGTGCCACAGGCTGATCACCTCCATGCCACACCACATTGATACAGTAATTAATCCAAAAAGAGCCCCGACCAAATATTGAGTGTGTACATGGACATACTTTTCAGTTGGCCAGCATTTCTATTTAAAAACTATTTTTTTAGAATTAATTTTATGTAATATTCTAATTTTTTGAGAAACTGAATTTGGGGTTTTCATGGGCTGTAAGCCATAATCATCAAAATTTAAAAAAAATAACCCCCTGAAATATATCACTCCATGTGTAATGAATCTATATAATATATGGGTTTCACTTTCTGAAATGAGTGACAAAAAATATTCAACTTTTTCATGATATTCTAATTTTTTGAGATGTACCTCTTTTGTACTCCAGGGACTGGTCATATCCTATCAACCACTGAAACCACACAACCCTGTTCACCAGTGATGCATTATTTCATTCATTCTTTGAGACAAATTTACTTTAGTTGGCTCAGCCAGATCTGAGTTTGCCAGCTAATGCTAGCGATTCACCCGATTCCTAGCTCCCATGATGCCCTGTATGAATTATGGGGGCAACTTGCGGTACTCCGGCTTTGTCATGGAAACGGGATACTTTTCCTTGTCAGCAAAACCAATGACTTTGGCATCAGAAATAAGGGAATGGTGTGGCCGCCCATGGGGAAACATAATGTGTAGCATCTTAGATAAAAACAAAGAGCAGAGTTTCCTTGGAGATAACAGGAAGTTGTGAAAGTGAGATCTTTTGTGTGTCAGAGACTGCTAGGAGGATCCTTTGTGTGCCAGAGACAGCGAGGGGGATGTTAAGGGATTAAGGAAGTGCATGCAATGTGACCTTTGATGTGAATGCAATGTGACCTTTGATATGTAGAAAGACCTGAGTATTTAAGAGAAGAGTTCTGTCTGAGATGTCCTCTTGCTACTATGCTCATGTGTGAGATGTGTAATAAACTGCCTGAGACAAATCTGCCTTGTCATTTACACACTCCACAATGCGATCTTTTGCATCTCAAAAAAAGTAATATAATGTGAGGCCACCTTAAAATGTGGCCTCACATTACATACTGTTATGTACACAAACCTGGAATGAAGACGGATGAGGATGCTGTGTTCGAACTGAACTTTATTACAAGTTGTTGTAGTAATAAGCACGTGTACACTCAGTCATAGCTCTGGATATCCACACCTGTAACTAGCTGTAACTCCCAACAAACTCAACTCCCATGAGATGGCGGACTGCCCCAGTATATACTGGCATGGTGATGTCAGCCGCAGGCTGCGTTCCACTCCACATATTCCCAATATTCTTACACTACACATACAGTAGCTCCATTAGTTAGCTCTTTTGCTAAGATGTTAACACAATGAACAAATAAAATCTGATATATTAATATCGCCACAGCAATAAAGTAGGTGGTATTTTGTTAAAAGATGTTAAACATCATCTATTTTACTTTAGTGCAGGCGTAGAATCTAGTCAGAGCCACAAAGAAGCACAACAGCATGCTTGGTTATGACATGGAAGGTACTAACAGACCCAAAAGCAGACAACTCAGGAGGCCAAGGTAGCAGTGCAATTATAATGTCTTATTCAGCGTTTGCTGGATAGTGTGCTCAGAGTCTGGCAACCCTGCAAGAGGAGAGAGGAGAAGAAGGGTGAGTAAATGTAATAATGGATTTCAGCAGTTTGCAAATACGTAATGTTTCCTTTCTCTTACAGGTTTGGCCAGATAACCCAGCAATGGCAGGCTTCTCTGGTGACTCGCCAGTGAAGTGAATGAGTCCAGCAAGGTGGGTGGGGATCACTGAGTGATATCCAGTGCTTTGGAGAGAAATGTGGGAGAGGGTTGGGTGCACATTGGTAAGTCGACTTACTTTAGTGATGTTACGCTTGACACCACCCACTCGAGACTGACTCGAGCAATATAACAGGGAAGTGTCACGAGCAGAATGTTGAGCACTGTGTCAATATGCCCACAGTTACAATATCGTAGTGAAGGAGGCCTCGTTGTCACATCACGTGATTTGAGACCTGGCGAGAAATTTGAGGGGGCTGGGCGTTGCATACGTTCCCGCAAGCCCTCAAGTCATGTGATGTGACCGACATAATGAGGCCTCTCTTGCTACGGTCACGTGACTGTGGGCGTGCTGAAAGAGCACTCATGCACTGCTCATGATGCAAAAAAAAAAAAAATTGTAAGAGACATTTTACAGCTCCTCTTACTATAATCAAAATAGACTTTATCAGAGAATTGTTGTGCTCTTTACTCTCTCTCTTTTAATATACCCCTTTTTTCTTGTTAATTGGAATGTGAAGTTTGTATATTTTTTGTTAAAGTTCTGATTTTGTAAGTCTTTGTAATCTTTATCCTCATTGAGAGTTTGTATGTTGTATTTTATTCTATGAAATTAAAAAAAAAAAAAACTGCTCATGACACTTCCACTTGAGAATGCGTGAATCAGTGTTATTCACTGATATCAGTGTTATCAGTGAATTGCTCCGTACTGTGGGTGTTTATATATTTACATATTTATTCCATCTAGCTACAATGCTCTGCACTGTGTGTTCATATATTCATATATTTATTCCATCCAGCTACAATGCTCTGCACTGTGTCTGTGTGTGTGTGTATATATATATATTTTATAGTAATACGTACATATGTATATTAGCTGCTCTTGCTTGCTTGTTTTTTTTTTTTTTTTCTTGCCTTCTGATTGTTGCTCTGAGTGTTGCTATCCCTGTGCTGTTGCAATCCTGGAATTTCCCCGTTGTGGGACTAATAAAGGCTTATCTTATCTTATCTTATCTAAGTGGGCGGTGTCGAGCCTGTAGCTGTTTTACCGGCCACTGCTGAAATTCATCGGCCATTGGTCAGTGTTAATGTCAAGCCCTGCATTCTCTCTCTCTGTCTCAGAGGTTTCATTCACTGAAAATTGTCCTTCCACAGATTTTTTCCAGCAATGACTACAAATTCTGAAAGCTGTCTATCACTTGACAGATTATATGGAGGGTGATCTACTTAAAGTCAATTAAAATGATAGATAACTGACAGAATTTTTACAAGCCTGTCTGAGAAAATGACATAAGAAGTGTAGTGCATCCTGTGATATAGAGTATTGCCCTTTTTCAATAAACTCAGATGCAGTTCTGACAGTCAGTCACCAGATGGCAGTCTTTATTAGCTGTTTCATAACACTGTGTCACTCATGAAGCAGTTGTCTCAAAGTTGCTCATTGTTTCATGAGGCCTTGGTTTTAACATCACTAACTTACGTGGGGGGTGGAGAGTGAAGGTGGGATCCGGATCCACAGTTCTGCCGAGGACAGAAACCACTCCGCCAAGAAGCTCCCAAGGATGATATAGTGAGAGGGTTAGGTTGAGGGATTGCGGCTTACAAAAGCATCATGAGAGGAAGGCATTCAAGCTGGAGGCTGCATACTGGGTGTTTGCTCCTGAGGCAAAAAGTAGCAAGTCTGACAAGCTCCGCAGTCTGCAGAGTGTTGCTCCTATTTAAGGAGTGACTTTAATTGCAGGTAGGAGGGGAGCTCAGCTGTGGAGAATGAGTAATTAGGAGAAAGGAAGAACAGTGTGCAGTCTGGATCACTACAGGTTGTTAGTTTAATGTCAGAGAAATACAGACAGCTGAATGCTCTTGTTGCTGTCAAGAATGTTTTTTTATTTAACTTAACACCTTCAGACCTGACCTTTTCTGATAAGTGTTCAAAATCTTATTGACCTACAGTATATTTTGTGATAGTTTAAAAATTAATTAATGCATGCTGAAGCAGCTAATCCTTGCACTGCAATATAGAGCACTTGATAAATTGATGACATCATGTAATAATGCCTCATCACACTTTATTAAAGTAAGAGCTTTGACATAAGGCTTCTTTTACAGATTTTGTTGTAATTTGCAGTTTAATTTGAAAAGTTTACAGACCGAATAGCAAATTTAAAAAATATTAATGACAATTTATGCAGATTGTCTCCTCTATGCCATGTGTCAACACAACAGAAATAAGCTATAGACAGCTTGCTCCTTCTGTAATTGATCGCATGGTAGATCGTGTTACGGCTTCTCTGCATCAGACTTTAGACATGGTGGCCCCTTTAAAAAAGAAAAAGTCTAATCAGAGATTTCTAACTCCTTGGTTCAACACAGAAACTCGTAGCTTAAAACAGAAGACTCGTCAATTAGAAAGAAAATGGCGCTCCACTAATTTAGATGAAATCTATTTAGCTTGGAGAAATCATCTTTTAATTTATAAAAAATCTCTTAGAAAAGCTAGAACAAGATATTATTCTGCATTAATAGAAGAGAACAAGAATAATCCCAGGTTTCTTTTCAGCACTGTAGCCAGGCTGACAAAAAGTCAGGACTCTGTCAATCCTAGTATTCCCTGAGAGCTTACTAGTCAGGACTTTATGGACTTTTTCAATAATAAAATTTCATCTATCAGAGATAAAATCATTCAGATTCTTCCCATCGTTAACTTAAATACAGTAACTACTACAACTCCTTCAACTGATATCTGTTTGGATGAGTTTACTCCAATTGACCTTTAAGAGTTAGATAAAAGAATGTCCTCATCCAAGCCTTCACCTTGTCTTTTAGACCCTATTCCTACCAGGTTATTTAAAGAAATCTTCCCATTTATTGGTAGCTCTATTCTTCAAATAATCAATTCTTCATTAACATTAGGCCATGTACCACAGGCTTTTAAAACTGCTGTAATTAAACCCTTACTCAAAAAGCCAATGCTGTATCTAGGAGTTTTAGCTAACTATAGACCAATCTCTAATCTGCCTTTCATTTCAAAAATCTTAGAAAGAGTTGTTGTTACGCAATTATTTGACCATTTGCAGGGAAATGGTTTATTTGAAGAGTTTCAACCTGGGTTTAGAATCCATCATAGTAATGAAACAGCCTTAGTGAAGGTCACTAATGACCTCCTTATCGCATCTGATAATGGACTTGTTTCTGTACTTGTCCTTTTAGACCTTAGTGCAGCTTTTGATACTATCAATCATAATATTCTACTTGATAGATTAGAACACTATGTTGGACTGAATGGAACTTCGCTGCAGTGGTTTAGATATTATTTATCAGATAGGTTCCAGTTTGTTCATGTTAATAATGAGTTTTCTTTCAACTCAAAGCTCAGTCATGGAGTTCCACAGGGATCTGTGCTAGGCCCTACTCTTGTTAGTTTATATATGCTTCCGTTAGGTAACGTTATTAGAAAGCACTGTATATATTTTCATTGTTATGCAGATGACGCACAATTATACCTGTCAATGAAGCCAGATGATAGTAATCAATTAGCCAAGTTAGAAGCCTGTCTTAAGGAAATCAAAGCTTGGATGACTTGTAATTTCCTGCTATTAAATTCAGATAAGACTGAAGTCATTCTTGTTGGTCAAAAAAACCTTAGAAATTCCTTTCCAAATCAAACTCTTAGTTTGGTTGCAGTTACTCTTTCTCTTAATAGTTCTGTGAGGAACCTTGGAGTTATTTTTGATAAAGATCTGTTTTTCAATTCCCATATTAAATTCGTTTCTAAGACTGCCTTCTATCATTTGCATAATATTGCCAAGATTAGGAGCATCTTGTCTCAGAGTGATGCTCAAAATCTGATCCACGCTTTTGTTAGCTCTAGATTAGATTATTGTAACTCTTTATTATCAGGTTGCCCTAAAACATCTTTAAAAAGTCTTCAGTTGATCCAAAATGCTGCAGCTGTAGAAGATGTGCTCAAATGATGAGGCTGAGTTTAGTCGTAAACCAGCTTTATTGAAAGAACACAGCTTCTAGCATTCTCAAAGCAGGAAAGAGAAAGAATCATATCTCATCACCCTTTTATATGTTTCCAGCATCAGAATTCAAGTCACATGGTGTTTTCAGTAAACATACAGTCACAAAGCATCCCTTTGAATCTTCACCATTGTCTCTCATTTCCTGATGAACCGGAAATCTCTCCGGGGCATCTTCTGTGGGACAAAGAGACAAATCTCACACCTCCTTGTTATCTTCTGCAGATTCGAGTCCTTTGTCCTTGCAGACATGACACCCTCAATACACATGCAGTCCTGTGTCTGTGGAAACGTGAGGCCACAATGTGTGTCGCCCACACTACCCCCCCCAAACGTCTAGTAAGGGCAAAACCTGCATGGCATAAAAAAAAAAAAGAAAAACACAAAACACTCCATACATCGCTAATCAATCCACCAACTGCCTAGGTTTTAACTTTCTGCCGAATCTGCTGCAACCTGGCTTGGCTGCACCTGCAACATCTCTCTGCACCTGTGGATTAAAGCTGTTAGCACCTTTCTGTGAAGATTTTGGAGAATGTCCTCTCGGCGGCCTGCCACGGCGGGGGGGCCTTGCGAGCTGCACTTCCTCATCAGCCAAAACAAAGGCGGGTTTGAGCCTGTTTATGCAAATCAACTCCCTTCTGCCCCCTAAATCTAGCAGAAAATGCTTCTGCCCGGTCTCCAGCACTCGGAACGGTCCGTCATAAAACGTCCGCAAACTTGGACGCTGAGCATCATGTTTAACAAAAACAAACTCTGCATTTTTTAAAGCCTTTGGCACAAAAATGTGTGGTAAACTGTAATGGACCGGGCCAGGGAGCGTGTTTGCTCCCGAGTCGCTCTGCCATGGCTGAGCAGGGGGGCCATTTGGTGCGGGATTATCGGGGAGAAATTCCCCCGGCAAACGGAGAGGTTGTGCAAAAACTAATTCAGCCGGGGAAGCATGCAAATCTTCCTTAGGTGCAGAACGCAACCCCAATAAAATCCATGGAAGTTTGTCCACCCAATTTGTATCCGTCAGCGATGCTCTGAGGGCTGCTTTCAATGACCTGTGAAAGCGTTCGCATAAACCATTAGCCTGGGGGTTATACGCGGTAGTGCGATGAATCTTCACCCCCAAGCTGCGGGCCATCGATGACCATAGTTCGGAAATAAATTCGGGACCCCTGTCGGACGTTATGTCCGACGGTACACCGAAACGCGCAACCCACGCTGCTAAAAATGCTCGCGCAACTTCTTCCGCTGTGGTTGATATCAGAGGAATCGCCTCTGGCCAGCGCGTGGAGCGATCCACCATCGCCAAAAGATGTGTGTGCCCGTGTGATAATGGGAGCGGGCCCACCAAGTCAACATGCACGTGATCAAAACGCTTAGCGGGGATGTGAAAAGGTTCCAACGGGGCCTTAGTGTGTCTGTGTATTTTGGCTCGCTGACACGCTACGCAGGCTGCCGCCCATTCCTTGACCTGTTTGCGCAACCCGGGCCAAACAAATTTCTCCCCCACCAACTTAATCGATGCGCGCACCCCCGGGTGCGCGAGAGAATGGACCAAGTCAAAAACGCGGCGACGCCACGCGGCTGGCACCATGGGGCGGGGCCGTCCCATGGAGACATCGCAGATTAGTGGGGGCATACCACTTTGTTGCTCCCTGTGCTCCAGCCTTAACCCTGTTGGTCCAGACTGGAGCGCGCGCACGTCCGCGTCGTTAACCTGCTCCGCAGCCATGGCTGCATATTCTAACCCAACACAGACCGGGGCTGCGCGCGCTCCCGCGTCGCTGCCCGGGCCCGCGGCCACAGCTACAGAGTCTGCCCCTATGGGACTTGGTGGTGCTACCGCGCGCGAGAGGCAGTCTGCCACAACATTGTGTTTACCCGCGACATGCTGAATATCAGTAGTGAACTCCGATATTGCGGCTAGTTGCCTTTGTTGCCGGCCTGACCAGGGTTCTGAAATTTTGGCCATCGCAAACGTTAGCGGTTTATGATCCACAAACGCGGTGAAACGTCGCCCCTCTAACCAGAACTGAAAATGACGGATGGCCAAGTGTAGGGCCAAAAGCTCCCTGTCAAACGCACTGTATTTACGCTCACTATCGCGCAAAGTCCTGCTGAAAAACGCGAGGGGTTGCCAGGTACCTGCCACAAACTGTTCAACTACCGCCCCCACCGCTACATCGGAAGCGTCAGTGGTGAGCGCCATGCGGGCCGTTGGAACTGGGTGCGCTAACAAAACTGCGTTTGCCAGGGCTGATTTGACCTGGGCAAAAGCGCGCTCCCGCTCCGGAGACCATTCAACTTTATTTGCGGGCTTTTGTTTTTTTAACGCGGTGTACAATGGCTGCATGAGCCGTGCTGCGCTTGGGAGGAACCGGTTGTAAAAATTAACCATCCCTAGAAACTCCTGAAGCGCCTTGACCGTTTGAGGTTGCGGAAAATCCGTTATGGCACGCACTTTATTTGGAAGAGGAACCGCTCCTTCTGCCGAAAGGCGATGTCCCAAAAAATCAATCTGCGCCACCCCAAACTGGCACTTCGCTGGGTTAACTATTAACCCGTGCTCTGCCAGCCTCCGAAAAACTGCTGTGAGGTGTTTTTCGTGCTCGCCCTCGGACGCGCTGGCTACCAAAATATCGTCCAAATAAACGAACACGAAAGGAAGGTCGTGTAAAACTGCATCCATCATGTGTTGGAAAGTCTGCGCGGCCCCCTTGAGGCCAAAAGGCATGCGCAAAAACTCAAAAAGGCCGAAAGGAGTTATGACCGCTGTTTTGGGTACATCTTGCGCGCGCACTGGAACCTGGTGGTAACCGCGCACCAAGTCTATTTTAGAAAAAATGCGCGCCCCCGCCAAATGAACAGAAAAATCCTGAATGTGCAGAATCGGGTAGCGGTCATGAGCTGAAACGTTGTTCAACCTGCGGAAATCGCCGCAAGGTCGCCACGAGCCGTCAGCCTTTGGGACCATGTGTAACGGCGAAGCCCAAGAGCTCTTGGAGCGTCTAACAATGCCCAGTTTTTCCAGATTAGTGAACTCCTCGCGCGCGATGGCCAGTTTAGCTGGGTCCAAGCGCCGAGCTTTTGCAAAAACGGGAGGGCCGGTGGTGGTTATGAAATGCTCCACCCCATGTTTAGCCACCGTTGCCGAAAACGTGGGGACTGTGAGTGCTGGGAACTGAGCAAGCAATGTGTGAAACTTACCACCCGCAGCTGAGACGCTGGCATGTGCAGTCGGCGGGGCCACCCGAGCTGTGCAAGGAATAGAATGAAAGGACAGTGCATTAATCAGACGTCTATTAGCAAGGTCAACCAATAAACCATGTGAGCACAAAAAATCAGCCCCTAACATGTTGAAACTGACTGCTGCTACAATAAATGTCCACTCAAATGAACGGCCCTGTAAGGACAGAAGCATGGTCCTCTCACCGAATGTTTTAATCGTGGAGCCGTTCGCTGCTGACACTGACACCCAGGGAGCTTTAGAAGGCATCAGCCGTTCTGCGTAGGTGGGTGTGACGAAACTCAGCTGAGAGCCCGTGTCCACGAGGAACTGTTTCCCCGAGCGTGCATCCGTCAGGTAAAGCAGCCTGTTCTCGTTGCCGAGGGTCGCAGCTGCTACCGGCCCTCGGTCTTGGCGTTTCCCTGGCGCTTAAAGTTGCATGGTGGGACGCACCTGTGCGCTCTCTCTGTAAAACGGCGGTGGTAGAAGCACGGGCCGTCCTCCGCTCCGCGTCGTCTGGCTCCCGTCGCCGCCATCGTTGGTGCGTCTGGCGCCGCGGTCGCTGGACCTGCGCTGTCTCCGGACGCCGTTCCCGGGCTAGCCGCCGCGGCCGAAACCGCGTTCCGCTTGTGGGCGTCGACCAACCACTGCACCTCTTTGCTCAACCCATGGTAGTCTCGCCTGGCCAATCGGGGCGACTCTGTCAGGGCCACTCTCACTGCTGGTGGCAGGGTCCGAAGGAAAAGGTGAGCGAAAATGAATTCGCCATCCTCAGAGTCTTTGAGCTTCAGCATCTTCACCATCAGGTCCGCAGGTCTATCGTTTTCTGACTCCGTCAACGTCAGGAGTCCCTCTGCTCGTTGTTGGACTGAAGGGGTGAAATGGCTGATCAGCGCGTCCTTCAATGCGCTGTACTTGTCGCTGTCTGGTGGATGATTAACCAGATCCTCCACTCTCTGGACCGTGTTGCTGTCCAGCTTCGCTACCACGTGGTAGAATCTTGTGTCGTCGTTGGAGATTCTCCGGAGGTTGAACTGCGCCTTGACTGCGCTAAACCATGAGCGCAGGCTGTGCTGCCAGAAATCGGGCAGCCGGATCGTGGAGGCGGCCATCAGGCTGGCTTCCGCCAAGCCCCGCTCGGGAGAATTCTGTCTGCTCATTTCTCGTCGTAGGTCACCCGTGTAGAAGATGTGCTCAAATGATGAGGCTGAGTTTAGTCGTAAACCAGCTTTATTGACAGAACACAGCTTCTAGCATTCTCAAAGCAGGAAAGAGAAAAAATCATATCTCATCACCCTTTTATATGTTTCCAGTATCAGAATTCAAGTCACATGGTGTTTTCAGTAAACATACAGTCACAAAGCATCCCTTTGAATCTTCACCATTGTCTCTCATTTCCTGATGAACCGGAAATCTCTCCGGGGCATCTTCTGTGGGACAAAGAGACAAATCTCACACCTCCTTGTTATCT
Source organism: Pholidichthys leucotaenia (assembly GCA_020510985.1). NCBI lineage: Eukaryota > Metazoa > Chordata > Actinopteri > Cichliformes > Pholidichthyidae > Pholidichthys > Pholidichthys leucotaenia. Next base: position 367,257,866 of record CM035842.1, on the reverse strand, counting down.
TCTGCAGATTCGAGTCCTTTGTCCTTGCAGACGTGACACCCTCAATACACATGCAGTCCTGTCTCTGTGGAAACGTGAGCCCACAATGTGTGTCACCCACACAGCAAGAGTTTTAAAAGGTACTAGAAAGAGAGATCATATCTCTCCAGTT